>CM053787.1:136871962-137596962 GCA_028749045.1 Cupressus sempervirens
GAATTATTTTCCACTTTCCCATACAATTTCTAGAGAGCTAATGCACATGTACAAACTTGTTTTCTTATGGAATTTATCTATTTTCATCTTCATTTAATCAAGTATGATGTGATGGGTCTAGTGTAGTTATTAAAATCATTTGATTATCACATCATTAAATTGAGTAATGTAATAGAACATAGTCTTGCTAACTATTAGATTCACCATTCGTATCATTAATGGAACTTAAATAATGTTTTGGATGCATCGTAAAATGTTTTATGTGATCAATCTATTGAAAGAATTTCTTGGAATTGATTCTTTACTCAAATGGACAAAATGTAGTAATACATATACATTCCCTAAATATCAATATAATGAATATTGCAATTAATCTCTTTCATATTTCATCTATGTCCCTTATGATACTAAAACCATTCTTCCAATTCAATTCACTAAATGCATGACTTTAAATCTTACAAACTAAATACCCCTAAAAATAATCATAGTAATTCATTCTTTTCATAACTTCATACTACACAATAGTGTATGTGGCATGATAAACTTCTTGCACAATATAATACAAGGAAAAAATAAAGGGGATTTTGATATTGCAAATAAAATTCTTGTTGGAAATCTAATTGAAAAGATCATTGTTGAAGATCAAAGAGGGAGATTTTTGTAAAGAAGGAAGTTAGTTGATAAAGAAGTGTTTTTAATCATTATTTTTTCATTGATGTCAAACCATATATTTTTTGGAATGACAATTTCTTATAAGATCCAAGTATTATCACTTAGTTGATTGATGAAGAGGATTTAATCAACAAGATGTAACAAAAGTACCTAAAGGAAAGGTTGAGTTATGGTTTTGTAATGAAATGCAATGATCAATTAAGACAATGGTTAAATGATGTATTGATAACATACTTCAAGATACTAAGGCTGGCCAAACTTTAAAAAAATGGATGAATAAATTGTAACAAGGTTGACTGCAAAGCTTAACTAAGTTCATCAGTGAGTGTCGAGAAAGCTAGTTAGAGCCACATAAATTTTTAGTTAGTGCTAAGAAAATGCAAAATCTAGTATGTGCCAAGTGAACTTCAGGTGCTAAGTGAAGTTCAAGTGTCGAGTGATATAGAAGGAGCTAAGAAAATAGAAAACTTAGTGGATGTCGAGTGAACCTACAGTAGGTGCTAAGCATTAGTAAAACATAATTGATGTTGAGTAACATAGTATGTGCCAAGTACTAGAATTTCAATAGTGGCGGGCTACTGCATTATTTAAAAAGTCAAAGATTCCATAGATTTGAGATAACATGGTTGTTACATTGAATTTTGTGAACCAGATGGAGGATAAGGATGATGAGTTAGAGAGACAAAAATTTAGATAAACTATTTTTGAGAAAATTCAAGAGGATTCTTCAAGATGTTTCTAAAAGGAACAAAATATGGGTTAGATTCAATAAATCCTACCTAATCCATTCAAATTGAAATTAAAAAAGGGAAGAATCAAGTGGGAAAATAAATTCTACACTTCTATTTAAGGAGTCATAGGCCAAGAATCAAGAGTTGCTGGTGTGCCAAATTGTGAATTGGTTGAAGTATGTTAAGGGGAAGACATCAAGGAGAAGAAAAATAGAGCACATTGACTCTACTTCAATAAGTTGTCAGAAAGAGATGATTGCACTGGTATATTGAGCATGAAGACTCAAGGAGACAGAGCTTGAAAGGAGGACAAGTTATTAGAGCTATAGAGACTGAAAGCCAGGCAATGTTATGAGCTAAAGAGTGATCTAAAATCTACAAGATAAGTTGTAAGTTATAATCAGGTCAAAACCCCTTATTGTTACTCTTTAGTAATTGTATCAGCTAGGGTTAAATCATATGGACTTAGGTTGGTTTAATTGTCATTTGTAAATCCTTTAATAGGGTGGCATTCCAAGTGAATGTTCTAAAGTCCTCTAACTAGGCCCACTTCTAGTAGGGTGGTTAAATCCTTTAACCAGGTCGAATTTAATAGTGTTTTGTAGCCTTTAATAGAGTAGGCCTTCCACAAGGCATCACTTCATAAGATTGAGAATTGAGTAGCATGTTACTAGTGGTTTTTTCCAAATTGGGTTTCAACATAAATCACTATGTTATGTGTTGATCTTTTATGTGTTATGCTTGCATGTTGATTTACAATAACTTGCTAAGTAGGAAAGTTTAAGCTTGGATGAATGAATAGTTTTATGGGCACACTTTACTTGATGAAAAAGTTTTAATTGGACATTTGGACCTTGAATAACTAATTCACCCCCACTCTTTGTTATTCTAAAGCATTTCTAACAATGCTTAATGAATGGAAGAAGATTTAATCCTTCTAGTTACATATCATAACTGACATATCTTTTCTTTCTTCATTAATGCAAGGAATAAACCCTAATTTCTTCACGGATCCAAAGAGCACAAAACTTGCAAAAATATTTACACAAGAACCATGGAGGCTCACCTCCCATCCTAGGCTTCTAAGAAGCCACTGATTGAGTAAGAGAAACAAGGCTCAAATGGGGCTACACTTAAATATTTCACAATGGATACAAACACAATATCACAAGACATTTATAACCCTCTGAGGTTTAGCACAATGATTCACCATTGGAATCATGAAACAATGGGTGAAGGTGGGCTCTCCAAAGAGGAGAATGCCATATCCATATACACATATACATTTGCAATTGCATAATGCATCTTTAAGGCTATCAGAATACATCCTCCTCATCACATCAATACATTTATACCTCCTACAATAATCAACAAGGCATATGGCTTCAATGGATCCCATACTCCATGAACAACAAAACCCTCTCCAAGAGGAAAATCTCTCAACCTCAATGTTGAGCCCAACTAACCCCTTCACCCAAGGAGACTCTTCACTCCCAAGGGTGAGTGAAGCCTTCACACCTATTAAAAAATCAAATTCTCAAAAAAAAAACAAAGAGATCAAGAAGGAAACCAAGAAAAATACATGTAACACAAATCAAAATCACACGATCACAACACAATACAAGGATTCACAATGACAATACATGGATCCACAACAACAATACATGCTTCCAACATCATTATGAAAATGTAAAAGATGGTCATGGTTTGAGCACCAACGTTGGTCCAAGCTAAAGGAAATGATAGATGACCAAGAGCTCCCTTCTCCTTAGACTCCTTTTCAAAAATCCTATCTATCTCTAAACTTAGAGAGTGGATGAACACTTCACTAGTTTATCCAAGTCCACTAAAAAGACTTA
This sequence comes from Cupressus sempervirens, assembly GCA_028749045.1. NCBI lineage: Eukaryota > Viridiplantae > Streptophyta > Pinopsida > Cupressales > Cupressaceae > Cupressus > Cupressus sempervirens. The sequence continues at coordinate 136,875,225 of CM053787.1, forward strand.
CCCACTATCTCTTTTGGAGAAACCATCAAGCCATTGTCTCTTACAAAATTTTCCCTACCAAATTTGTTACTTTTTGGCTAATTGGGAAGATGAGGATGAAGTTGAGGGGAGCTCAATTTTTGAATTGGTGGAAGAATCATTGGTTAATGGGGACCCTAGGCTAGCTAAGCACTAAAATGGTCAAATTTAGACCCCTAACATGTTATGCTAACATATGGGTAGCTTATTTCCACAAAAAGGGCACTTTAGGACGACCTTTTGACCCTCTAAAGTCCTTGTCAAGTTTAAATTATAAATTTCCCCTTGATGGTGACCCATCCTATCCTTTCTCCAAGTGATTCTCCTTTATCTTATGAAAGGTAATTAGTTTAAGGTTAAGTATAACCATGACCAAAACCCTAGGTGACATGTCATCAACATGTAAAGAATTACAAGTGTCAAGTAACACATTAAAACACATTACACATCACAATGACATGTCCCTACTTACTCATGAGTTTAAACTTACCAAAAACATTCAATATTACATTATAAAAATGAAAAACAACACAAAAAGGCTTTTGAATCTCCCAAAAATTCACCTTGGCTAAACTATGTTCACATGAGTGTGGACCTTATTTTCCCAATAAAATTCCATGGTTCAATTGTCTGCACACTTAACTTGAACATCAATAGCTAAGGTAGAGGCATCATAAAAAACCAAAAAATAAGTAGTATCCATTCTAATCCCTTCAAAATTCACTTAATAATTCCATTATTATACATCTCAAGAGGAGAAACAAAACACTTTCCAATACAAGTCTACCAATACTTCACCATTCATAGCCTGATTTCTATACCATAGAATATCATTCATAACTTTTGTTTTTGATATTTTCTTTCCAAACCCTTTGTATTAACTATTTAAAATTAGTACTTCTAAAATATATCCAAATCAGAGCTCAATACAACAATCCAATTACAAGTTATTACCTCTTTATCAAGACCCAATTTTGCTATCAAAAACCAGAAGTAAAACCCAAAACCCTGCATGGGGCATTTGATACATTTCTCAAAAAAAATACAAATGAAACCAAATAAATTTCTAACTCATAATTTTTTATTCTAGTTTCATGATCTATAACCCATTTTTTTTTACCCATTCATAAATCATTTTACAAGAACAAATCATTGCCTACAACTCCAATGGAGATCTTTAAAAATCAGTTTCCACTCAAATGTATATAACTTTCACAAATATGCACAAAAATTACTATAAAAAAAAGGAAATGAAAGTTAGTTCACATATTTTTACAATTAATATTATTAGAGGTCCTCATTATCCAAAATGCATCTATACCAAATGTTTCATTCAAACTATGGTCAAGTAGTCTCAAAACTGCAAATAACAACTTTTGCCAAATTTTCCATAACTCATTAATTTCTCAACATAATCACTCCAAAATAGAACCAAAAAAAATATTAATCATCCTAGTTTAAATAAACTACACTTTTTACAACATTTCTAGGCTATACAGGTCTATAAAAGACCTAGAAACCACATAAAAATAGTTAACACCAATCAAAACTACAAGTTATGAAGATACCAATTATTTCAAAATGATATTCCTCCTCTCATTCATTCAAATATGATTTGGAATGACCAATAAAATTATTTTATAGTGGTTTTGGTGGTTTAAAACTTCCCAACCACCTTTTAAACCAATAATCCTTCCCCTTACAACATTATGCAAATTTAACATGACATGACAATATTAACAATGTCATACAAATGGCTTCACATAGCCTTACATATCAAATAAAATATCTCACAAATGAATCAAATATATTTTTATATTTGATCTAATGACTCTTAACCTCATGTATCTTAGGTGCTCCTATACCATACTTCAGGCCTTCAAAAGTTTCCAAGTCCCTTGGAAATGTAGAACCAATAACCTACAAGAAAAAATACATTTGAAAATCATCTTCAACTTTGCCTCTTCAAGTTTCACATTATCTTGTCTCTTGTTCAAGAACACATGATTGTCCTTACCATTTTCTTCTCTAGTGCCCCTATAAGTGGAGCATCAATGGTTTTCATACAAAGGTTCCATAAATCCACCATTCCTCTTGCTACTACATAGCTACCAACCTATTTCCATCTCACCAATCCAAGACCCTAGAATATGCACTACCACATTGTTGGAAATATAGATGGAGTAATTGAGAGGGGAGATAAATCAATTACCACAAAAAGAAATCCACAAATCCCTTATATGTCTTAAAAAAACTAGTTACTACTGACACTCGGTAGCCACACAAAAAAATGTTGTAACTTCGTAGATGTACTATAGGTTATCATTAACAAAACTTTAAGCATTCATAGATATTTAACATGCATGCATAAAAGAAATAACATGAACACAAGAGACACCAGAGTTAACGTGGAAACCCAATATAGGAAAAACCACCAATTAACTAGCTACCAATTTTTACTCTTCTGAAGTGAGCCTTGTTGGGAGCCAACCTTGTTAAAGGTTAAAAAACACATTGTTAGGTGTGACCTTGTTAGAGGATTTAATCACCCTGCTAGGAGTGGCCTTGCTAGAGGATTTTAGAACAACTCAATAGAACTATCCTCCTTGTTAGAGGATTTACAAAATGGCTGCTAAACCAAATCTGTTAAGAGATTTAGAAATCACTACTACAATTGTGAGAAAGTATCAATGAAGTAACCTGAATGAGATGCAACTAAACTTTGCTAATATAGATCTTTGTTATGCTTCACTAGATCCTGTCTGATTGAATACAACTTTGCTAGTCCTCAAGGATATTTGATCCTTCTTCAAAATTCACTCACATTTTCCTCTTCACACAATCAACTCACTTGCATGCTCACTCATTTATTCATCCATCCATACTTTTAGAATTCACAACTTGACCTTTTATTTATATCATAAATATTGTGAAGTCAGCTCATTTATGTTACAATTACTAATAATCATTTCATCAATCAACTACAATTATTACATGAAACAATTAAAATTTATTTCTCAAAGAAATGAAATCCTTCATAAGCTGACCCTACTTAGTAAACATTGTTCCAAAAATGATTTCCAGTGTTAACCAACTAAAGCTCGGTAAACACTGCAAACTCTGCAAAATCCTTTGGAGATCGAGTGAACTCAAAAAACAAAAACTATCCTTCACTGACCTTGTGATCTCAATAGAAACTAACTTCTACGACAAAAACCTTCAATGCCTGAGTGATCTTAGTAGAAACTATTTCCACAGAGTAACTTTAAGGATCACTTAGTAAATTCTATAGTTTGCTTTGCTGACCAACTAAGCTCGATAGATACTAAGAATTGCCTTGTTGACCAACTAAGCTCAATAGACTTTGTCTAATAATTGATCACATTTTTTGAACATCAAAGACAACACACAATTGAACAATTGAATCCAAAAATATTCCTCTTTGAGATTGATGGCAACACAACATGTCATATTAGATGAAATTTGAGAACAAATCTTTTCCTGACAAAACATTTATCCCTCATAGATTTTCTACCATAAACTTCTCAAATACAGTAATATCCCTCTGTGAAGGAATTAAATAGCTTCTTTTCAAACAAAAAACTCTCCACAAGAAAATTCAAATTTTAGAAAGATATGATAGTATACTCTCCCTCTTTGACAACACATGCCAAAGACAACTCATACCAAATGAGTAGCAATGTTCCTTGAGTACTGATTCATATGCAATGTTTTCATGACTATGCTGCATCAATTAAAAGATCTTCAACTTGGTTCATATTGATGCATCACTAAAACTTCATTTTAGTGAACTTCAGATAGGGGAATGACCCCTATCTTACCTCTTAGATACAAGAATGTATCCTTAGGTAATGGCTTGGTGAATATGTAAGAAATTTGTTCCTTCATATGGACATATTCCAATCTGATCTCCTTATCCTGCACCAATTCTCTGACAAAGTGATACTTTATTGCAATGTGCTTGGTTTTTGAAAGCATTACTGGATTCTTAGATATGTTGATTGCACTTGTATTGTCACAAAACATAACAAAAAGTTCTTTGATCTCCACCTTCATGCCTTACAATAACTATTTGAACCAAACAATATTAGAACAATTTACTACTACAGCAACATACTCTGCTTCTGCTATAAATTGGGATGTACAATTTTTCTTTTTGCTTGTCCAAGAAACCAACCTCTTTTTAAGAAAGAATGTTCCTCCACTTGTACTCTTTCTATCATCCATGTTTCCTACCCAGTCATCATCAGTAAAGACTTTCAATTCCAGATTATCTCCAAATTTATACCACAATCCATAATCTTTAGTGCCTTTCAAGTATCTCATGATTCTTTTGATTGCCATCATTTGATTTTCTCTTGATTTTGTTGAAAATTTTGCTAAAATACCAATGCAAGAGCAATATTTTCCCTTGTATGAACTACATACTACAATTTTCCAATTATTGATCTATATAAAGTTTGATCTAACTCTTTTGATTCATTATCCTTGGTAAGCTTTAGTCCAGTACACATGGGAGTCCCAGCTAATTTACAATCTTTCATACCAAAATTTTTGAGTATCTCCTTGTTGTATTTAGATTGAGTGATGTAGATGTCATTCTTGCTCTGCTAAATTTGAAGACCAACAAAGAATTTGATCTCACCAAACATTGACATCTCAAATTCCTTGTTCATCTGCTCTGAAAATTCTTTGCATATATCATCATTCCTTGTAAACAAAGTGTCATCCACAAATACTTCTGCTAAAACAATCTTGTTATATGGTCCTTCCTTGATATACAAGCTACTGTTATCATTAATTTTTTGAAAACCAATTTGAATAAGATAGTTATGCAATCTTTCATACCATTCTCTAGGGCCTTATTTTAGACCATATAATGCTTTGTGTAATTTGAAGATCATGTCTTTCTTTTCTAAATCAACAAAACCTTCAGGCTATTCAATGTAAACTTCTTCATCCAGAATACTATTGAGAAATGTAGGTTTGACATCCATTTGATATACCTTAAATCCTTTGTATGTAGCATATGCATGTAAGGTCATAACACCTTCCAATCTTGCAATAGGAGCAAAAGTCTCTCCATAGTCTATTCCTTCTTCTTGAGAATAGCCTTTACATACTAGTCTAGCCATGTTTCTTGATACCTTACCATCTTCATTTAACTTATTTTTGAATACCCACTTAGTTCTAATCACATTTTTATCTTTAGGCCTAGGTACAAGAGTCCAAGTTTTTTTCTTCTATATTTTCTCTATCTCTTCATTCATAGCCCCAATCCATCAACTTTCATTTCCTAATGCATCTTTGACATTTCTAGGTTCAAAATTGGCAAGTAAACAAGTACCTTTTAGCTTACATCCTGTCATAGTACCTTCAAATTTTTCTCCAATAATCTAATTTGGAACATGATGTCTCCTAAAGTACTTAGTTAATACAGGTTCCTTGCCTTTAACTAAGTTCCATTGTCCTCATTTTGAGTTTCAACTTCTGGCTCTAGCTGATCTAACTATTGCTCAGTTCCTTCAGATTTGGTAGGCATTGGCTCGGTAGCATCTGAATCTGACTCAAGATCTTTCAACTCAGTTTGAACTTCTTGCAACTCGGTGACTGAAGACTCAAGAGTAGAAATTTCTTGATTGACAAATGTATCTGGCACTATATTAGGTTCAATGAAAACAAATCTCCTATAATCTTCTATTTCCTTTTTCCTTTCTTCTTTAGTCCTTTCTACAAACTCATCAAATTTCACATGTGCACTTTCTATGACTTTGTGAGTAGACAAATTCAAACATTTATATGCCTTACTCTTGCAAGAATATCCCAAAAATATGCCTTCATCACCCTTCACATCAAATTTACCTTTTCTAGATTCCTTCAAGATATAACATTTGTTTCCAAATACTTTTAGGTAACTTACATTGGGTTTATAGCCATACCATAAGACATAGGGAGTTTTGAATGAGTCCTTCAATTGTACTTGGTTCAAGGTATGAACTATTATGCTAATAGCTTCCTTCTAGTATTTGATATAAATGTTCTTTTCATTCATTAAAGTTCTTGCATAGTCCATGATAGACCTATTCCTCCTTTTAGCAATTCCATTCTACTCAGGAGTTCCAGGTGCTAATACATGTCTTTTAATTCCCCTTTCAATGAAAATGTTATTGAATTTGTGGGAGATGAATTCACCACCTCTATCTAACCTTAATAATTTTAGTCTTTTCCATAGTTCCTTCTCTACTCTCACCAAAAACCATTTGAACTTCTAAAATGCTTTTGACTTTTCTCTTAGATACATGACAGTCATCATTCTAGAGTAATCATCAACAAAAAGAATGAAGAACTTTTCTCTAATATAACTCTCAATTCCAATATGTCCACATAAATAAGTATGCACAATTTCAAAAATTTATTTAGACTGATAATTCTTACTTTTAAAACTAGTCTTTCCCATCTTACCAATCTAACAATTTTTGCATAGACCAACCTCTGCTTTCTTTATACTAGGAATGCCTCTTACTTTCTTGAATTTCCTCATTTTCAACAAATTATCAAAGTTCACATGACATAACCTTTTGTGCCATAACCAACTCTCTTCAACTTGAGCAATAAAACATTAACATTCACCAAGTTCAAGATAGAACATGTTACCTTTAGTTTGTATGCCTAATCTAGTCAGCTTTCCTTTGTCATCTAGTAGTTTTTCTTTTCCATGCATGAATTCTACCTTGAATCCATTATTGAATAGCTGTGCCACTAAATAGATTGTGTTTTAGTCCTTTAACCCAATAGGTATTATCACAAACAAGCTCTTTGGTTAGTGAGATTCTTCCTCTTCCTTTTATGCAACAAGGTTTATTATTATCAAATCTCACACTACCACTGGTATCATAATCTTCAAATTGTTCAAACTTAGTTTTATCACCAGTAATATGATGTGAACAACCACTATCTATGATCCATGTATCATTTTTCCTTACCTGAGAGATAAGTGCCATTTTATCTTCCTCATCATTATCAGATTCATCTTTCACAACATAAACAATCTCATCTTCACTATTGTTAGAATTCTTAGAACCTTTAGCCATGAAACATGTTTCCTTACCATTTTCCTTGAATGATTTGAAGTCTTTCTTGTCATTACACTTGTGAACTTTCTTCTCATCCTTTTTTTTCTTGTTTGGGCAACCTAGTAACAATATGACCAATTTCCTCACATGAAAAATAGATCAAAGGAACCTTACCTTTGTATTTCCCTTTGCCTCTAGAATATTTCCTTGCAAGTAGAGCTTCAACAACCTCAAGATCACTATTAAGACTCTATTCTGATTCTTCTTCACTTTCTAACTAAGAATCATTTATCTTCTTGCCCTATTCTTTGACTAAAATCTTGGCTTTAAATGTTGATTCAATGTTCTTGGAAGTTGGAACATAGTTGTCATAGTTATCTAGCTCAAATGCAGTCAATCTTCCTACTATGGCCTCTAAATTTATCTTATAATTTGCTTCACATCTTCTTTCCTGAATTGTAGAAAATATAATTGCATAAATGGGAAGCAATGTTCTAAGAACTTTACTTAAAATGATTTCTTCTTTGATATCTCTTGTAGAAGCTTTGATTGCATTGACACTTTCTTTGACTCTTTCAACATACTTGGAAATGTTCTCATCCTCTCTCATCCTCATCTGATCAAATTGTCCTCTTAGACTTTCTACTTTGGCTCTTCTCACATTATCATTACCTCCATAGATATATTTCAGCTTGTTCCACATAGCAAAGGTATTTTTGTAGTCTTTGATATCATCAAATTCTTCATAGCTTAGGGCAGATGCAATGTCTATCATCATGGTGTTATGAGTCTTCTTATCAGAAATGTCATTAATAGATAATGTACCAGGAGTCACATATTCTTTATCTAGATATTTCAATCCTATATCTCGAATAAAAGCTAGATGGAGTCTCATGAGACCTTCCCATGCTAAAAATTTATCCTTGTTAAGCCTTGGAATTTCCATCTTATAAGACATCCTGATCTTTAGCTTAGATTCCTTAAATCCTTCCTACAAGCACCAAATTCTTTGATACCAATTTTTGGAAATATATATGGAGTAACTAAGAGGGGGGGTGAATGAGTTATCACAAAATAGATCCATAGATCCCTTAGATGTCTTAAGAAAACTAGTTACTACTGACACTCGATAGCCACATAGAAAAATGTTGTAACTCAGTAGATGTATTGTATGTTTTCATTAACAAAAACTTTAAGTATTCATAGAGATTTAACATACATGCATAAAATAAATAACATTAATGCAAGAGCCACCAAATTTAACTTGGAAACATATAATGGAAAAAACCACCAAGTAACTAGCTACCAATTTTAACTCTTCTAAAGTGAGCCCTGTTAGGAGCCAATCCTGTTAAAGGTTACAAAACACACTATTAGTTATGACCTTGTTAGAGGATTTAATCACCCTGCTAGGAGTGGCCTCACTAGAGGACTTTAGAACAACTCAGTCAAACTATCCACCTTGTTAGAGGATTTACAAAATGGTTGCTAAACCAACTTTTTTAAGAGATTTAGAAATCACTACTACAATTGTGAAAAGTGACAATGAAGTGACCTAAATGAGATGCAACTAAACTTTGATGATACAAATCTCTGTTTAGCTTCACTAGATCGTATCTAATTGAATAAAACTTTGTTGGTCCTCAAGAATATCTGATCCTTCTTCAAAATTCACTCACACTTTTCTCTTCACACAATCAACTCACTTGCATGCTTGCTCATTCATTCATCCATCCATACTTTTAGAATTCACAACTTGACCTTTTATTTATACCATACAAATTTTCAAGTTAGTTCATTTAACAATCATTACATCAGTTAGCTACAATTATTACATTAAAAAATTAAACTTTATTTCTCAAAGCAATAAAATCTTTCATTGGCCAACCCTACTTGGTATTCACGGTTCTAGCTATGATTTCTAGTGTTAACCAACTAAAGCTCAGTAAACACTACAAACTCTACAAAATCCTTTGGAGATCGAGTGAACTTGGTAAACACTAAGTTTGCTTCATTGATCTTTTGAGCTCAATAGAAATTAAATTCTACCATAGAAACCTTCAATGCCTAAGTGAGCTCAATAGAAACTATTTCCACAAAGTAACTTTCAGGAATGCTCAGTAAACTCTATAGTTTGCATTGTTGACCAATTAAGCTCTATAGATACTAAGAATTGCCTCATTGAACAATTGAGCTTAGTAGACTCTATCTGATAACTAATATGACATTTGTGTAACATCAAAGAAAACACACAATTGAACAATTATATCCAAAACACCCTCTCTTAGCGGTTTCTCTCTTTATACCTTCTACCTAGCTTCATCTTGATGGAGACAATATTAAGATCCCTTCTTATGTCTTCCACACACACACTACAGGGGCACCCAAGATACATGAGGTTAAGAGTCATTAGATTAGATATGAAAATATATTTTATTCATTTATGAGATATTTTAGTTGATATGTAAGGCTATGTGAAGCCATTTGTATGACATTGTTAATATTGTCATGTCAAGGTCCTCGTTTTGTCAAGAAGATCAAAATATGAAAGAATGTCTAATAAATGATAAAATTTATGTAAAATGTCTACTAAGTACATTTTATGGTGATTAAATTATCCATTAAAATAATTTTTAATTTTGGAGTTAAAATTGTGAAGTTGTTACAATGACATAAAAATTTGTAATGCAAAAAATGCATAAACTACATAATATTGTCAAAAAATGTGCATAATATTGCAAGGGGAAGAATTATTGGTCTAAAAAGTGATTGGTAAGTTGTAAACCACCAAAAACACTATAAAATAATTATATTGGTCATTCCAAATCAGATTTGAATGAATGAGTAGAGGAATATCATTTTGAAACAATTGGTATCTTCATAACTTCTAGATTTGATTGGTGTTAACTATTTTTATGTTGTTTCTAGGTCTTGTACGAACCTTTATATCCTTAAAATTTTGTAAAAGTGTAGTTTATTTAAATTAGGATGAATAATATTTTTTTGGTTCTGATTTGGAGTGATTATGTTGAGAAATGAATAAGTTATGGTAGATTTGGCAAAAGTTGTTATATGTAGATCTGAGACTACTTGACCACAGTCTAAATGAAACATTTCGTACAGATACATTTTGGAGAATGAGGACCTCTAATAACATTAATTTTAAAGTAGGTGAACCAACTTTCATTCCCTTTTTCTTTGAGTCATTTTTGTGCATATTTGTGAAATTTATATACATTTGAGTGGAAACTGGATTTTAAAGATCTCCATTGGAGTTGTAGGCAATGATTTGTGCTTGTAAAATGATTTATGAATAGGAAAAATAAATGGCTTATAGATCATGAAACTATACTAACAAAGGATGATTAATAAATTGATTTGGTTTCATTTGGATTTTTTTTGAGAAATATATCACATGCCCCAGGCAGGGTTTTGGGTTTTACTTATAATTTTTTATAGCAAAATGGGGTGTTGATAAAGAGATCATAACTTGTAACTCGGTTATTGGATTGGGATCAGATTTGGATATATTTTGGAAGTAATAATTTTAAATAATTAATCCAAAGGGTTTAGCAATAAAATATTAGAAACAAAAGTTATGAATGATATTTTATGGTGTACAAACCAGGCTATGCAAATGGTGAAGTATTGGTAGATTTGTGTTGGACAGTGTTTTGTTTTGCCTCTTGAGATGTATAATAATGGAATAATTAAATGAATTTTGAAGGGATCAACATGGATACTACTGATTGTTTGGTTTCGTATGATGCCTCTGCATCAATAGCCTAAGGAAAAAATCATATAAGATGCATATGTATAAATACATGACCATTTTAATATTTCAAAATCAACATATTCAAATTTCCATAATTAGCCTTTCATTTTCTAATCATTTTCATATGAAAAGCATTTAAAAAATTAAGATATCAAAATTTGCATATCAACATTAATCTTGCCCTATCATGATCAATTTAATATTGTGAATCACATTTTATTCCATTTTCTATCATGGTGGTGAAATATTAAATCTATATTATTAAGTCAACCAACATGAAAACTAGTTCCAAATATATGTATTAGATCAAAATCTCCTAAATGTAAACATCAAAACTAGCATCCTTTTATTAAATTAAATATAGTTTGATTACTAATAGTATCTTATTATCATTATGAGATAATTACATTATAAGGAGTATCAATTATGTTAGAGAAATCAGGATGTGTATAGTCATATAGTTTTCAAAATCAATCATAGAATAAATCTAGTACATTTTATTGGGAAATAAAATCTACCCTTGTGATTATCAACATATCCACCTAATACTGCTTACAAAATAATAATCTTATTACATTACATCATATTGAGATCTACCATGTAGACCCTTACCAAATTTTGATAACAATTTTCATCTGACTATTAGAAATGTTCACAAGGGTGTATGCTGATTTATCTTTCTAAAATTCAACTATCCTAATAACCCATACAATATCATGAACCCATCAACATAGGTTCCAGGTTATGACATCTTAAGCCTTTATTCCATAGGTCTTAGCTTATCAACCTAGTGTAATTCTAAATATGATAATTAACACAACAAAGGCTAAAATGTATATCAGTCCCAATAAGATCTCAAATTCTCTATTGATATTTCAATCATGGCATGCTTAGATTCCAAAACTTTCTTACCATTGTTCTTTTTGGTGTAAATAAGTATTTACTATTTACACTTACTTCAATTTACTTTGGACAATGTTTTGGTAGATTTACCAGGCTATGCAAATGGTGAAGTATTGGTAGATTTGTGTTGGACGGTGTTTTGTTTTGCCTCTTGAGATGTATAATAATGGAATAATTAAAAGAATTTTGAAGGGATCAACATGGATACTACTAATTGTTTGGTTTTGTATGATGCCTCTGCATCAATAGCCTAAGGAAAAAATCATATAAGATGCATATGTATAAATACATGACCATTTTAATATTTCAAAATCAACATATTCAAATTTCCATAATTAACCTTTCATTTTCTAATCATTTTCATATGAAAAGCATTTAAAAAATTAAGATATCAAAATTTGCATATCAACATTAATCTTGCCCTATCATGATCAATTTAATATTGTGAATCACATTATATTCCATTTTCTATCATGGTGGTGAAATATTAAATCTATATTATTAAGTCAACCAACATGAAAACTAGTTCCAAATATATGTATTAGATCAAAATCTCCTAAATGTAAACATCAAAACTAGCATCCTTTTATTAAATTAAATATAGTTTGATTACTAATAGTATCTTATTATCATTATGAGATAATTACATTATAAGGAGTATCAATTATGTTAGAGAAATCAGGATGTGTGTATAGTCATATAGTTTTCAAAATCAATCATAGAATAAATCTAGTACATTTTATTGGGAAATAAAATCTACCCTTGTGATTATCAACATATCCACCTAATACTACTTACAAAATAACAATCTTATTACATTACATCATATTGAGTTCTACCATGTAGACCCTTACCAAATTTTGATAACAATTTTCATCTGACTATTAGAAATGTTCACAAGGGTGTATGCTGATTTATCTTTCTAAAATTCAACTATCCTAATAACCCATACAATATCATGAACCCATCAACATAGGTTCCAGGTTATGACATCTTGAGCCTTTATTCCATAGGTATTAGCTTATCAACCTAGTGTAATTCTAAATATGATAATTAACACAACAAAGGCTAAAATGTATATCAGTCCCAATAAGATCTCAAATTCTCTATTGATATTTTAATCATGGCATACTTAGATTCCAAAACTTTCTTACCATTGTTCTTTTTGGTGTAAATAAGTATTTACTATTTACACTTACTTCAATTTACTTTGGTTAATGCAATATTTTATTATTTATTTAGGTGAGACACTTAGGAGTTTGTGTACTCTCTATTGGAAATATAGATGGAGTAACTAAGAGGGCAGGTGAATTAGTTGCTACAAAAACAAATCCATAGATTTCTTGGATGTCTTTTAAACCTAGTTACTCCTATCACTCAATAGTCACACAAAAAAATGTAGTAACTCGGTAGATGTACTATAAGTTAACTTATTATTGATCTTTAAGCATTCACAGAGATTTAACATACATACATAAAAGAAATAACATGAGCACATGAGACACCAAATTTAATGTGGAAACCCAACATTGGAAAAACCACCAAGTAACTAGGTACCAATTTTTACTCTTCTGAATTGAGCCCTGTTAGGAGCCAACCCTATTAAAGGTTACAAAATACACTGTTATTTGTGATCTTGTTAAAGGATTTAATCACCTTGCTAGGAGTGGCCTTGCTAGAGGACTTTAGAATAATTCAATAGAACTGTCACCTTATTAGAGGATTTAAAAATGGCTATTAGGCCAACTCTATTAAAAGATTTAGAAATCACTGCTACAATGGTGAGAAAGTAACAATGAATTGACTTGAATGACAAGCAATTGAATTTTCTGATTCAGATCTCTATTCTTCTTTACTAGATCCTCTTTGATCTAATACAACTTTGCTGCTCCTCAAGGATATTTGATCCTTCTTCAAAATTTTCTCACACTTTATTCTTCACACATTCAGTGTACTTGCATGCTTGATCATTACACTCATCCATATTTTATAATTCATATCTTGACCTCTTATTTATACCTTACAAATTGTCAAGTTGGCTCATTTACAAGTTACAATTACCAATAATCATTACAATAGTCAAATACAATCATTACATTAAATAATTAAACATTATTTCCTAAAACAATGAAATCCTTCATTGGCTGACCCTGCTCGGTAGATACTACTCCAGAAGTGATTTATAGTGTTAAACAACTAAAACTTGGTGAAAATTGTGAACTCTACAAAATCCTTTAGAGACTAAGTGAATTTGATAAACACTAACTTTCCTTCACTGACCTTATGAGCTCAGTAGAAACTGACTTCTACCACAGAAACCTTAGACACCCAAGTGAGCACCGTAGAAACTGTTTCCATGGAGTATTTTTCAAGAATGCTCAATAGAATCTAGAATTTTATTTGTTGACCAACTAAGCTTGGTAGACTCTGTAATTTACTTTGCTAACCAACTAAGCTCAGTAGACTCTCTCTGATAACTAATATGATATTTGTGTAACATCAAAGATAACACACAATTGAAAAATTGTATCCAACAATCTCCCTCTTTGGCATTGATGGCAAACACAAAATGTCATAGCAGATGAAATTTGAGAACAAGTATTTTTTGACAAAACATTTATCTCTCTTAGATTTTATGCCACAATCTTCTCTAATGCTATAATCTCTCTTTGTGAATGAATTACATAGCTTCTTTTCTAAATAGAAAACTTTACACAATCAAATTCAAATATTATAAAGATATGATAGTATTTTCTCTCTCTTTGACAACACATGCCAAAGACAACACAAACCAAATGAGTAACAATGTACCTTGAATACTGATTCATATGTGATGTTTCCATGACTATGTTGCATCAACTGATAGATCTTCAACTTGGTTCCTATTGATGCATCACTAAAACTTCATTTTAGTGAGCTTTAGATAGGGGAATGATCCCTATCTTACCTCTTAGATACAAGAATGCATCCTTAGATAATGGCTTGGTAAATATTTCAATAATTTGTTCCTTTGTATGGACATATTCTAATCTAACCTCCTACTCCTACACTAATTCTCTGAGAAAGTGATACTTTATTGCGTTGTGCTTGGTTTTTAAATGCATCACTAGATTTTTAGATATGTTGATTGCACTTATATTATCACAAAACATAACAATTGGTTCTTTGATTTCAACTTTCATGCCTTCTAACAATTGTTTAAACAAACAATTTTAGAACAATTTACTTCTGCTACAACATATTCTACTTCTACTGTAGATTGGGATGTACAATTTTACTTTTTACTTGTCCAAGAAACCAACCTCTTTTCAAGAAAGAATGATCCTCCACTTGTCCTTTTTTTGTCATCAATGTTTCCTTCCCAATCAGCATCAGTAAACACTTTCAAGTCTAAATTTATTCCACAATCCATAATCTTCAGTCCCTTTCAAATATCTCAAGATCCTCTTGATTTCCATCATGTAGTTTTCTCTTGGTTTTTTTGAAAATCTTGCTACTATACAACCTACAAGAGAAATATTAGGCCTTGTATGAACTACATTCTGCAACTTTCCAATCATTGATCTAGATAAGGTTTGATCTACCTCTTTTGATTCATCATCCTTGGTAAGCTTTAGTCCAGTACACATGGGAGTCCCAACTGGTTTACAATCTTTCATACCAAACTTTTTGAGTATCTCCTTGATGTATTTTGATTGAGTAATGTAGATACCATTCTTGTTCCGCTAAATTTGAAGACTAATAAAAAATTTGATTTCACCAAACATAGACATCTCAAATTCCTTATTCATTTGATCTAGAAATTCTTTGCATAGATCATCATTTCCTATAAACAAAGTATCATCCACAAATATTTATGCCAAAATAATCTTGTTATTTGGTCCTTCCTTAATATACAAGCTACTATTATCATTAGTTCTCTAAAAACTAATCTGAATAAGATAGTTATGCAATTTATTTCAAATCATTCAATGCTTTGTGTAATTTGCAGACCATGTCCTTCTTATCTGGATCAATAAAAACTTCAAGTTGCTCAATGTATACTTCTTCATATAGAAAACCATTGAGAAAGACTAATCTGACATCCATCTAATATACCTTAAATCCTTTGTATGTAACATATGAAAGTAGGGTCTTGACACCTTCCAGTCTTGCAACATGAGAAAAAGTCTCTCCATAATCAATTCCTTCTTGAGAATAGCCTTTTCATAACAATTTAGCTTTGTTCCTTGATACCTTACCATCTTCATTCAACTTATTTTTGAATATCCACTTAGTTCCAATCACATTTTTGTCTCTAGGCCTAGGTACAAGAGTTAAAGTTTTGTTCTTCTCTATTTGCTCTATCTCTTCATTCATAACCTCAATCCAACTTTAATTTTCTAATGCATCTTTTACATTTCTAAGTTAAAAATCAGCAAGTAAACAAATACCTTTTACCTTACTTCTTGTCATAGTTCCTTTAAATTTGTCTCCAATAATTTGATCCGGTTCATGATGTCTCCTAACATACTTTGCTATTATAGGTTCCTTTCCTTTTGATTGAGTTCCACTAGCTTCATTTTAAATTTTAATTTATGGTTCTGGCTGATCTAACTATTGCTCAAGTCCTTCATTCTTAGTAGGCATTGGCTTGGTAGCATATGAATGTGACTTGGGTTCCTATAACTCAGTTTGACCTTCTTGCTACTTGGTGATTGAAGACTCGAGAGTAGAAGTTTCTTGATTGATTGATGTATCTGGCACTATATCAGGTTCAATGAAAACAAATCTCATGTAATCTTCTAGTTCCTTTTTGCTTTCTTCTTTAGTCCTTTTTGCAAACTCATCAACTTTCACATGAGCACTTTCTATGACTTTGTGAATAGATAAATTCAAATATCTATATGCCTTACTCTTACAAGAATATCCCAAAAATATTCCTTCATCGCCCTTTACATCAAAGTTATCTTTTCTAGATTCTTTTAAGATGTAACATTTACTTCCAAATAATTTTAGGTAACTTACATTGGGTTTATAGCCATACCATAACTCATAGGGGGTTTTGAATGAGTCCTTCTTCAACTATACTCAATTCAAGGTATGAACTGTAGTGCTGATAGCTTCCTTCCAATATTTGATAGCAATTCTCTTTTCAATCATTAGAGTCCTTGCAAAATCCATGTTAGTTCTATTCCTCCTTTTAGCTATTCCATTTTGCTCAAGAGTTCCAAGAGTTGATACCTATCTTTTGATTCCTCTTTCAATTCAAAAGTTATTGAACTCATGGGAGATGAATTCACCACCTCTATTTGACATCAAGCATTTTAGTCTTTTTCCTATTTCCTTCTCTACTCTGGCCAAATACCAGTTGAACTTCTTGAATGCCTCTGACTTCTCTCTCAGATACATGACAATCATCATTCTAGAGTAATCATCAACAAAAAGAATGAAGAACTTTTCTCCAATATAATTCTCAATTCTAATAGGTCCATACAAATCAATATGCAAAATTTTAAAAATTATTTCAGACTGATAGTTTTTACTTTTAAAGCTAGTCTTTCCCATCTTACCAATCTAACAATTCTTGCATAAAAAAACATCAAGTTTCTTTAACTTGAGCTATAAAACATGAACATTCACCAAGTTCAAGATAAAACAAGTTACCTTTTGTTTGTATGCCTGGTCCAATCAGCTTTCCTTTGTGATCTAGTAGTCTTGCTTTTCCATGCATGAATTCCACTTTGAATCCAATATTGATTAGTTGTGCCACACTCAATAGATTTTTTTTTAGCCCTTCAACCCAATAGGCATTATCACATAAAGGCTCTTTGGTTAGTGACATTCTTCCTCTTCCTTTTATGCAACAAGGTTAATTATTACCAAACCTCACACTACCACCATCATAGTCTTCAAATTCTTCAAACTTAGTTTTGTCACTAGTTATATGATGAGACCAATCATTGTCTCTGATCCATGTATAATTTTTTCTTACATGAGAGATAAGTGCCATCTTATCTTCCTCATCATTATCAGATTCATCTTTCACAACAATGTAAAAAATTTCATCTTCACTATTACTAGAATCCTTAGAATCTTTAGCCATGAAACATGTTTTCATATCTTTGTCCTTGAATGATTTGAAATCTTGTTTCCATTACACGTGTGACCTTTCTTCTAATCCTTTTTTTGCTTGTTTGGGCACTTGGTAGCAATATGACCAATTTTCTCACATGAAAAATGGATCAAAGGAACCTTACCTTTGTATTTTCCTTTGCCTCTTGAATATTTCCTTGCTAGTAGAGCTTCAACCACCTCAAGATCACTGTGAAAACTCTATTCTAATTCTTCTTCACTTTCTGACTGAGAATCCTTTATCTTTTTTCCTTTTTTTTGAGTGAAAGCTAGGCTTCAAATGTTGATTCAATGTTCCTGGAAGTTGGAATAGAGTTGTCATAGTTATCTAGCTCAAATGTAGTCAATCTTCATACTATGGCCTCTAAGTTTATCTTATGATTTTCTTCACATCTTCTTTCTTGAATTGCAAAAAATCTAATTGCATAAATGGGAAGTAATGTTCTAATAACTTTACTTACAATTGCTTCTTCTTTGATATCTTCTCCAGAAGTCTTGATTGCATTGATGCTTGCTTTGACTCTTTCAACATAATTGGCTATGTTTTCATCTTCTCTCATCCTCATCTGATCAAATTATCCTCTTAAACATTTTTCTTTGGATCTTCTCACATTATCATCACCTCAATAGATATCTTTCAATGTGTTCCACATAGCAAAGGAAATTTTGCAGTCCTTGATATCATCAAATTCTTCATAGCTTAGGGCAAATGCAATGCATATCATCATGTTGTTATGAGTCTTCTTCTTAGCTATGTCATTGATAGATAGTGTACTAGAAGGAGTTACATATCCTTTGTCAAGGTATTTCAATCTTATATCTCCAATGGAAGCCAAATGGAGTCTCATGAGACCTTGCCATGCTAAAAAGTTATCCCTATTAAGCCTTGGAATTTACCTTTTGTAAGACATCCTAATCTATAGCTTAGATCCTTGAAATCCTTCCTACAAGCACCAAAATCTCTGATACTAATTGTTGGAAATATAGATGGATTAATTATAGGGGGGGGGGGGTGAATTAGTTACTACAAAAAAAAATCCATAGATCCCTTAGATGTCTTATAAAACTAGTTACTTTTGTTACTCAGTAGTCACACAGAAAAATGCTATAACTCAGTAGATGTATTGTAAGTTAGATTTAAGCATTCATACATATTTAACATGCATGCATAAAAGAAATAACATGAACACAAGAGACACTAGATTTAACGTGGAAAGCCAATATGAGAAAAACCACCAAGTAACTAGCTACCAATTTTCACTCTTCTAAAGTGAGCCCTATTAGGAACGAACCCTGTTAAAGGTTACAAAACACACTATTAGGTGTGACCTTGTTAAAAGATTTAATCACCCTACTAGGAGTGGCCTTGCTAAAGGACTTTAGAAAAATTTAATATAACTATCACCTTGTTAGAGGATTCAAAAATAGCCGTTAGACCAACTCTGTTAAGAGATTTAGAAATTATTGCTACAATGGTGAGAAAGCAACAATAACTTGACCTAAATGAGATGCAAGTGAATTTGCTGATACAGACCTCTGTTCTACTTTACTAGATCCTCTTTGATTGAATACACCTTTCCTGCTCCTCAAGGATATCTAATCCTTCTTCAAAATTTGTTCACACTTTCTTCTTCACACATTCAATATACTTGCATGCTTTCTTATTACACTCATCCATACTTTAGAATTCACAACTTGACCTCTTATTTATACCATACAAATTGTCAAGTTGGCTCATTTACAAGTTACAATTACCAATAATCATTACATCAGTTAGCTATAATAATTACATTAAAAAATAAAACTTTATTTCCCAAAATAATGAAATCCTGCATTGGCCAACCCTACTTGGTATATATTGTTCTAGAAATGATTTCTAGTGTTAACCAACTGAAGCTTGGTGAATACTACAAAATTTACAAAATCTTTTGGAGACCGAGTGAACTCAGTAAACATTGACTTTCCTTTGCTAACTTTGTATTCTCAGTAGAAATTGACTTCTACCATAGAAACCTTCGATGCTAGAGTGAGCTCAATAGAAACTATTTCCACAGAGTATTTTTAAGGAATGCTCAGTAGACTCTGGAATTTTCTTTGCTGACCAACTGAGCTTGGAAGACTGGAATTTTCTTTACTAACCAACTAATCTTGGTAGACTCTATCTAATAAGTGATATGACATTTGTGTAACATCAAAGACAACAACCAATTGAACAATTATATCCAAAACTCTCATGAGTTTTTATGTTGACAAGATAGAAGTATGCAACTCTAATTCAGCACATGGTGTGTACAATATTGGATTTTGCATCATTCACTAAGTTGTCATGTAGACAACATAGTCATTCACACTCCTATTTTAGCACATGTTGTCAACAACATATATTTGTGTGCTACACCATTGTAGGCTTATCATCACATCATTGTACTTAATTATGTGCTTAATGGAGGATAACCCATATCTGGTGGACATGTGTTTGGTTGTATGTCTTGTCATGTTGTTGACTTCTATGCATTCTAAAAACTCTCTAGAGGCCTTTATATATAGGCACTCCTAGTGTACTTGAATATGGCATATTTATTGAATATATTGTCAATTTGATCATACTCTCTCCTTGGTCTACTATTGTTTTTCTGTTTGAGTTCTTTGGTCTTGGGTGAATTCTGGCCTAAGGAAAATTCTTATAGTTCTATCATAAGGTGTATGGTAACAATCTATATTTCACAAGAGACAACACATAACACCTCATCTCCTTTATTCCTCCTAGATCTTACCATATTCATGTTATTGAGGTTTATAATAAGGTAGAAGGGAAGGGGCCTTACACATCACAACAATCTCCTAGCTAGAGACTGATCATAGCACCACTAAACCTATAGCTCCCACTATAATATATCAAACCACCCTAGACTCTGATGTTCTTTTATTTTGTTCAGTCTATAAGACTAACCAAAGTTGAAGAGGAGTTTAGCTTCTCCCTTGTTACTACCTTGGTAAACACATTTATTGGATTATCATTTATATGTATCTTTTTTAGCTTTAACCATCCATCATCCAAAACTAATTGAAAGAAATGGTACCACAACTGTATGTGTTTTGTCTTTGAATGCAGAGCTGAATTTTTTGCAAGATGATTGACACTCTAACTCTCTATAAATAAATAATTATCCTTTTGAGGCTGTCCCAATTCTCTCATGAAGAATTGAATCTATTCATTTCCTTGGTTGACTCTATAGCAGCAACATACTCTACCTTTGTAGTTGATAAAGAATTAACCTTCTATAACCTAGAAATCTAGCTCACTATTGCTCCACCAATAGTAAATACATAACCTATAGTACTCCACCTAGTATTAATATCCGCTACCAGATCAATGTCAACATATCCCTATAAATCAATAGTAGAGCCCACAAAATGTAAAATTTTCTTCAATCTGCACACTAAGTTGTCATTACCTTTGACCGCATATCCCTATGGTTGTGCCATATATATCTCTTCATCCATATCACCATGAAG
The DNA here is from genome assembly GCA_028749045.1 of Cupressus sempervirens. Taxonomy (NCBI): domain Eukaryota; kingdom Viridiplantae; phylum Streptophyta; class Pinopsida; order Cupressales; family Cupressaceae; genus Cupressus; species Cupressus sempervirens. The sequence goes on from CM053787.1 coordinate 136,896,645, forward strand.
TGAGTTTATTTTAACATCAAGCTACTCAAAGTAAAAATCTTCAATAGTCATAATACTTAAAATAGTGCAAATAGAAGTCATTTTAACAATATGATAAAATATTTTATCAAAATCAATGACCTTTTTTTGTGTAAATCCTTTTACTACTAACCTGGCTTTAAAATCATTTCTTATGTCCATCCTCTTCTTTTAACCTATAAACCCATTTATTTTGTAGAGCCATTTTACCTATAGAAAACTTGCATAACTCCCAACTCTTATTTTTTAGTAAAGAGTCCATTTTATCTTTCATTGCAAACTCCCACTTAATCTTAGTATCCACCTACATAGCTTCATCATAATATTCAGGTTCACTAGGATTAGTAAGTAAAATAGAATACAAGGAAGGAGAAAATCTTTTCAGAGGTCTACTTAGCCTTGTTGACTACCTAACATTCACTAGGGTATTTGGTATTTGTTGTTGCAGTTGTTGCACATCATGAGAAATTGTTTGAACATCATATTTTGGAGTATTTTCTAGCACTACATAATCATCTTGTTTCTTCTCATGTTGCTGCAATATATCTTTGTACAAGAATTTCTCATTGAATATGACATCCTTGCTTCTTACAATTTTATGATTTTAAAAATTCTAAAGCCTATAACCAAATTCATTAATATCATATCCAACAAATACACATTTATTTGACTTAGCTTCTAGATTGGTTCTATTTTTAGAATCTATACGAGAACATTCTTCACAACCAAAGGTTTTGACAAAAGAATAACTCACCTTCTTACTAGTCAATGCTTTCTCTAGAATACCATAGCCCAAATGAGTAGAGGAACCTCTATTAATCAAATTTATAGCAATATTGATAGCCTCCACCCACATGTTTAAGGAAAACCCTACATGTAACCTTATGCTTCTTGCATGCTCCATTATAGTCATGTTCATGCATTCAACCACTCCATTTTCCCATGGAGTCCTTGGAATAGTTTTATGTCTATGAATACAATTAACGGAGCAATATTATTCAAATTCATGATTGCAATACTCACAACCATTATCAAATTTGAGACATTTTAATTTCTTTCTAATCTCATTTTCAACCAAGCATTTCCATTTCTTAAAAGTTTGAAATACATCAAATTTCTATCTAAGGAAATAAACCCATATTTTTTGAGTTGCATCATCAATAAATGAAACATAATATGAGAGTCACCAAGGCAAGATACCTTAGCTTTTCCCCATATATTTGTATGCACAAGCTCTAATCTCTCACTTTTATTTTTCTTCCTAGTATTCACACAACTTTCACAAAAATCCATATCAACTCATTTCAAACCTAGTAAAACTTTCTTTGAATGAAGTACTTTCATACCTTTCTCACTCATGTGCCCAATTTTGTGGTGCCATAGTGCTATATCAAAATCTACAACATTTGTTTTTTCTCCTTGCTGAACTGCAATAACTGTTCTTAAACATTCATTTTTCTTTGAAACAATCGAAGTAGAAGGAACAATATGACCTATAGAAAGATATAAGTTGCCTACTTTCATACATTTTTCTACTACAAGGAAACCTTTTGAAATGTTCCAATTTTTATCATTAAAAATAACTACAAAACCCTCATCATCGAGTTGCCCAGCTGAAATTAAATTCCTACTCAGCCTTGAAATATGTCTTACCTCATGTAGTAGTGAATAATTTCCATTCTACAACTTAATCTTAACTTTTCCCTTTCCAACAATCTAATAGGGTTCATTATCCCCCAAATAAACAAGCCAAAATCCCCTTGGACATAATCAATAAAATAAAATCTATGAGGTGTAGCATGAAATGAAGCACCAGAATCTAAAACTCATGAATCATCAATACTTTCTAAAGACGGAAGAAAAACATCCTGTTCAAAATTTTTATTACCACATTTGCCTCCTTGTTCCCTTCTAGTTTATCTCCTTCATTATTCTTTCGAGTCCAACAATATTTCTTCTTATGCCTTGGTTTCCCATAGTACCAACAATCTTTTGATCCTCTAGATTGACACCTCTTCCCCTTTGACTTTACTCTTGATTTCCCATAATTTTTGGAATTATTTTCTCTCTTAGTAATCCTACCTTTTATTTGTTTTCTCAAAGCACTTCTTGATGCAAATCCACCTGAGGTTTTCCTATGAGTTTCCTCACTCAAAATAAAATTGATCACATCATCAAATTTTAGAGTATTGTATCTAGAAATAGAATTACTTATAGCCATTACCAAGTCATTACAGCTTTCAAGAAAATAATAAAAAATCAAGAGAGTCATAATTTCTTCATCACAATTAATACTTGTAGAAGGTAACTAACTAGTAAGAGTATTAAACTCATTTAAATGAGCTATAATAGATCTACCTTCTACCATTTTTATATGAAATAAATGCTTCATGAGAAATACATTGTTTGAAGTAGAGGGTTTTTCATACAATTTCACTAGGGTTTCCATCAACTCTTCCATCATCTTCTCTTTTGTAATGTTAAATGTCATCGATGGTGCTAAGCATAACCGAATGCTTCCAAGTGTCATTCTATCTAAAATCTCTCATTCCTTACTTGTCATAGTTCTCTAGTTTTCAGTTTTTCCTTCCAACAACTTCCATAAATCCTTTTGATAGAGATAGTCCTCCATTTGCATCTTCCATAATTGAAATTTCTTCCCATTAAACTTGTTAACCTTCATTTTTCATCACTCTCACTCAACCGTGAGACATCCACTCAACCATGACACTTTTTTGTAGAGGATCATTAAAAAAAATGATGATCGTCTAGCTCTAAAACCACTTGTTAGGATTAACCTCAAATAGAAATAATTGTTACATGAAAATATAAGAAATATCAAAAAATAATAGATTGAACATAAGATAACATAAGCCACCAAGATTTAATGTAGCTCACCCAATCCCTAGGCTATGTCCACGAACAACAAGTCTATTATTATTATTATTTAATGATTATGACTTGATTATAATATGTAATCCCTTATACCTCAATACCACTACAAGAACTAATTTTTGCATCACACATTATGCAAATCCCTAACCCTAAGCCCTTTTATACAAGCTTTTTACTGCTTACAAAATTAGGGATAGAATAATAGAAAAATAGTAGCTGATGCCTTTTACAACATAAGGTCTTTTTTGGCCCCTCAACCCTACCCTATACTATGACAAGGAGAACACCTAGGGCACTATCCTAGGACCCTGTATGGGTGTTGCCCCTTGAACTCATCTTAGGGTAACTGCCCCCAAGCCCCTATAGAAATAATCTAGAGGGGAACTTTGTTGAATAAACCTCTAAGTTTGATTAGGATCCACATCACAACAGTCTTTAGGGGTGCATAATGATAATCTTTAGGATCATACTTGTTGCATAAGCCAAAAACATTCTTATTGCTTCCATTTTGGCTATATAGCCATATGTTTCCTCATAATCTATTCCTTTTTACTATGAATAACCATTGCACACTAGTCTATCTTTTTTTCTCACAACTTCTCCTTGTTCATTCATCTTGTTTCTAAATTACCATTTGATCCTATAACATTCTTGTCTTTAGGTGTGGGAATGAATTCCCATGTTTCATTTTTCACAATGTGATTGAGTTATTCCTCCATTTTTTGAATCCAATGATCATCCTTGTATGTCACATCTATGCTCTTAGGTTCAAATTGACAGATCAAACATAATTCCTCATGTACTCTATTTCTTGTCATTACAACTTTGTCTTTACTCCCAATTATCTATTCTATAAGGTGATTCTTTGGCAGGTTCTTATTAGGTGTAGGAGTATCTATCTTAACTCTTATCTCTTATCTTGGTTCAGATATTTATTCTCCTTTTATCTCAATAATTTGTACATAATTTTGCAAGTAATTATTAGTCTGAAGGAAAACTTCTACTTTTTCTCTACAAATCTATGATTATCTTCTTCCTCATCAGAATTATAATCCATCATCCTTTCTTTAATTCCAAACTTTTCACCCACTTTCATATTTCCACATTCAACAATTTTCTTTTTTCTATGATTATAAAACCTATAAGCTTTTGTTTTCAATAAATAACCAAGGGAAAAACCTTCATCATTTCTTGGATCAAACTTACAAGCATTATCATCTCTCTTTATGTAACACATGTACTTCCAAAAAATTTGAAGTACTTTACTAAGGGTTTAGAATCAAACTATAATGCATAAGGAGCCTTATATGTACTTTTTTGATGTGTACTTTATTCATGGTGTATGCTATTGTATTAAGTAATTCTCTCCAAAAGGTCTTAGATACATCATTCTCAAATGTCATTTCTCTTATTTCCTCTAATATTGATATGTTTCTTGTTTTTGGTATCACATTCTAATCAGGGCTCTTGGGTGATGATAACTATCTCTTCATTCTAGTTTCTTCATAGAACATGTTAAACTCTCTAGAAGTAAACTCTCCACCTCCATCTAATCTCAAACATTTAATTTTTACACTAGATTCATTTGCAAATGCTTTAGATTTTTCTTTAAGAAATTCTACCCACATCATTCTAATGAAATCATTTACAAACATCATAAAGTATCATTCTCCATAGAATCTTCATGTTCTTGTACGGCAACTAAGATATTTATGAACAATCTTCAACTTCTCTATGGTAAATAATTTCTTGGTAGTAAATGACACTTGCTTCTATTTAGTAATAATACATTCTTTGAAAAAAATATTAGTAGGCTTCATGGTCATAGGAAAATCCCTAACTACAAATGTGCTACTAACGTTCATTATATTATCAAAGTTTATATGATAAAACCTTCTATGCCATAACCAATTGTTATCCACTTTTACAATTAAACATATCATCTCAGTAGGATTCAATTGAAATATATTACCTCTAGATCTTGTGCTTATTTCTATAAGGTTACAATCTTCATCTTTGATAATAAAAATATTCTCTATTAACTACAATTTATACCCTTTATCCAGCAGCTCTCCAAAACTCAACAAGTTATTCTTTAAACCATCAACAAAGTAAACATCATCAATATTAGTCTTTCTATCAAGAGTAATAGATCATATCCCTATGATGTGATAGGTCTCATTGTTACCAACTCTAACAATACCTCCATCATAATTTTTGAATTTAACAAACTTGTTTATATCACTAGTCATAAGATGTGAAAAACCACTGTATATAATCGAAATAGATTTCTTTTCTAGGCTTGGGAAACTAGAGACTTTTCTCTCTAATTTCAATTTTAGAATTTTCTTCTTTTACAACTAAAAATTCTAATTCATCATCACTTTCACTCTACTCTTTCTTTAGGTTCATAATCTTCATTAGAATACAAACAATATCTAGGACTTCTAGGCTTGCAATTTATCTTATAATTTTTCTCTTTTTGGTAACTTAGAAGTATAATGGCCAAATTCATTACAAGTCCAACATTAAATTTTGTATTACCATTTGGTTCTCTTCTAACAAGAAAGCCTATACCTTATTCAATCTTGTTGTCCTCTTTAGATCTAGGTCTACTACTACTAGCATAATCTCCATGGTTGCTTACACTTTTGGATAATCATGGATGAACACTTAGGCACTAGAAGATGTGGCCACTCTTGTCAATTCTTCAAACTATCACAAACTTTATTCTTCTACTTCTAATATTTTAAGAAAAGTCTCCCAAGTGAACTTGTCAATGCATGCTATCAGTAGTTCAATCATCTATGCTACTTGCTTAAATGGTGGTGCTAAATTTTTCAAAACCTCCATACAATTTCATCTTCTTCTCTAGATCCTTCACAAGACATAATTCTTGGAATAATCTTCGATATTCTACCAATATAACATCTCACATATTTATCTTCCATTATTTTAGTATCTTGCAACAACCATATCTAGTTCTATAATCTTACTCTTTTTTGCGTGTTTATCTCCTTCAAAAGTAGATTATAAATCTTCCCAAATCTTATGATATGTTTTTGATATGAAAAAAAAGTTTTATAGGGACCCTGAAACCCAATAGTTAAAACAACAATGAAGGCTAATAATAAGCATAAAAAGTCGAGTCAAACATAGACAAGTCATAAGGCTGATAATAAGCATGAAAGCCTAGCAAAAATAAAGGCCAACAAAAAGGTCAATTCAACTTACATCAAAAAAGACAACTTAACAAAAAATAGTTGCAAACTAATAGCAAAAGATAGGAAAATATAAATCATGATTACTCTTCTATCTTTTGCTCAAGCTCTTGGATCATCTAAGTTGCTTCATAGATTTTGTGAGTCTCATCGGCAATCTAATCCTGACTCTTCTGGGCTTCCTGGTCAACGCTGCTAAAAGTAATTTCTATCATCACATCCTCCTCCACCCTTTCTCTTTCTCTATCCTTGTGCTCACTCTCATCTAGTAGGTTTTTGGCTTTTAACATTCCAATAAGGGATAGAATGTTATCATTGATATAATTGAGGATGAAGATCATCTGATTCACTAGTTATGATTATAGTTTTCCAGGTTTAGGATTCTCTTTTAAACTAAATTGATTCTATCCTCCTTATTCTTCTAATTTCCTAGACTTGGCTCCTTCCTATTATTTTCCATTTGGCCAATTTTTTCCCTGACCTCTTCCAATTCATGGTAAAGCCATTTGATTGACCTAAAGTTATCAATCTTATAATATGTTTCTAGTGATTTTACCTGATTATATTCATTTTTAGGAAGAGCTTCTAGTAAGGCTTCTCTAGCTCTCATATTGCACATAAACAAATCTCTTTCCGCTTCGCTAGATTCTTCAAGTTTGTCTTCTATTACAATTTCTTTATCATTCTTTGTCAAAATAAAATATCCTAGACACATACATAGTAGGCAAGTATTCATATTTTCCTTGTAGATGTCATAGTTAACTACATCAAAATTAGTAATTTTCTTTTTTGAAGTGACTCATGATTGATTTGCCAAAGCTGTTAAGATTTCTCTTCAAGGACCTTAGGCCCTAATACCAATTGTTAGAATGTAAAGTCCACCAATATAACTAGGGGATGAACTAGTTATCCAACTATTAGAATACTTATCAACTTTGTTAATAATTAACTATAAAATAGATATAATTATCAATCACAACAAGATACTCAAACATAATAACACTAGATATGTTAACTAGGAAAGCCTTTGATCAAAGGAAAAACCCCAATGGAGATGGTACCCACAAAATGATGTACTAATTTAAATATTACTTGTTAGAGGATGGACCCTATTAGGAATCAATAAAAATATTTAGTACATATCAGCCCCATTTTAGGAGACTTTGAATCCCTATTAGGAGATTCCAACCCTACTGGGAGTTGTAGAAGGTAGATGAACCCACGATCCAAATAGCTTTATGGGAAATACCATTGAACCCACTCTCCTTGTATATTCCTATAGAATAATAGAAATGAACTATAATTGTAATTCCTCTTTCTCTAACATATCAATTAGATTTATCTTCTTCTTCTTCTTATCTTGATACTAGATCACCAATTTTGTATCCAATAATCCCTTGGTTCACTTATTTGCATTTTCCAAATAATCTACTCTTGTTTGCACTATCTCAATTGATATCCATAATTGTTGGAGTTTATTAAATCCAACTCTGAAGATGCCCAAGATCACCTACATGTGAAAATCCATCAAAGAGAAGCTAAGGAAGGAAGAGCGTACAGAAAGGGAAATACCCTAAACAGACATGAGAGAGAAAATATGTATTTACAATGTAATGTGATTATGAGATATGAAATAAAATGAAGGAGCTCAAGGAATCTCCTAGAACAAGCTAGAAGACGCTAGGAGATAAGTGTGACAACTAAGCATACATCCACATGAGGTGGAAAGTCCTCGAACAAGGTGAGAGAATAAGTATGACTTAGGAGAGAACAAACTCTCATATTGTCAACAACTTATAATAAACTCCTAGACTACAACTAATTAATGAAATGCATTTATCTAAGTAAGATTAAGTAAATAGAATAAATAATTAATAAATAAGTATTTACTTTAACACCCCCCCTTAAGTGAAACTTAGGGAAAAGCCTTAACCTCACAAAACTAAGAAATGTAGAAATGTAGAATGGGTCCCGACAATGAGGCCATGTTAGGTACCCATGAACAATGCAAAAAAATGCAACCTCTAAAAATGGGGAAAAAGAGAAAACCACATGGGAAAAACCCTCCCCCAAAAAGAGGTAAGAAGCTATTGAAGAACTGAAGAAGCCTCCAACTAGGAAAATGTCCCCTAAAACAAGAATAAAGAGTGATCATGAAGAGCATCACTAAAGCACGAAGAGCCACAAATCTACCATCAAGAAGAAAACTACTGATCTAAAGAGCCTCCATGGAAGAAGAAGGCATGAACTAAGCGTGTCTATATGGTAGATGATCCATCTCACCAAAATGGATAGGTAGCCAACCACTGCAATCGCCTTGTATATAGGATCAACCATTGAATACATAGTTCACACTATCGAACCATTGAACCATGATTGCATTAGAACAACAACATAACCCCCCCTTAATGAAAATGGGGTGAGATGATAGGCACCTACGAAGGTAGTCCAAAGTCTCCTGCAAACGAACCAAGAACAAAGAGAGAGGGAAAGAGGTACAAGAACCCATATAGACATGGTCAAACTGACTATGCATGGGCTAATGTCATAGAAGGGACACTCACTTGATAAAGGGAGAAGGCCTAAAATAGTAAACAACTATCCCCCCATGGTGCTTTATAAAAATAGTGCATGTAAAATTGACTCAAAACAATGTTCATAACCCTCAAATTGAAAGAGTGGCACTTTATCTTAGTGTGATACATAAAAATGCTTCAAAGTGATAGCTACAATGATAAAAACCAAAAACAAGCTAATACAAAAGAAACCATGCTAAGAAAATGATCCTCGAGTCTAAAACACTCAAGATATCCACGATAGAGAAAAAATGCCAAAAATAAGATGGAAAGAGCATGGGCCAAAAACTAAAGAAAATGATCCTAATGAGAATGAAATATTGAGAGCACAAATTGCTGAGAAAGAAGCTATTAATAGGAGATTTTAGAAGGAGAGGGAAGAAGTAATTGCAAATAATTATGAAGAAAAACAAGAATTACTGAGGAGAAGCATTGCTCTAAAAAAGAAAAATGAGATAGCATCTACTGCCTAGCAGCCTGATATTGTAAGACAAGTTGAATAGCTTAGGAGGTAGGAGCAAAAATTGTTGGAAACTTAGAAAAAAAATTTAGAGGGACTTGTAGTATAGCAAATCAAGAACTACCCTACTCTAGAAGTTGATAATAATAGAGTAAAAAGTATGGAACTAGTTGTAGGGGCTAAGGACAAAGGAAAATAGAAGGAAGCTGATATTAGGATCAATGAACTAGTACAAGTTGTCCAAATCCATGACTCTCTTTCACCTTTAGATATTGAGCTAGAAAAGAAAAGAAAAGAGAGAGATGCTTTAGCTAAGAAATTGGAGATTACAGAAAATGAGGCCACTATAGTTGAGATGAATAATAAGATCAAGTTCCTAGAAAATGCTAAGAAGCAATCTGCAGCCATGCCTAAGGGTAATGTAGATGGTGGATGTGATAAGGCAGATTAGGATACTTCTCAGGTACCTTTTCCTCTTTTATCTTCTATTTCACAAAGGGTAGATAAAAATAAATCTCATGGTGATGCTAGTACTAGAAATGCTAATGATAATGTCAAAGGATATGTTCCCTCCCATCCTAGGATTGATTTGCAAAGAATACCTATCCATTTAGAAGGATATAGGTTGATATGATTTGATGGAATTCCTAGTTTTCCCAATCCTATTCCTCAAGAGATGAGAAAAAGATTGCCTAAATTTGCTGGAAATAATGCTATAACCTGTGAAGATCACTTAAGAAGCTTTCTGGATATGATGAGTGACTATGAAGTTGAAGCAGAAGATGTTATAATGAAGTTGTTTGTTCATTCACTTACGGAAGATGCCAGAGAATGGTTGAAAAGACTTCCTAAATTGTCTATCATGGATTGGAAGGGTATTGGATATTGTTTCAAGGAACAATATGGTGACAAGTTGAGTCAGAGTTACATTCTGACTAAATTTAATAACATCAAGAGATTTCCAAATGAATCTATTACTAAGTTCAACAATAGGTTCCAAAAAAGGATGTATAAGCTAATGCAAGCCATGCTAGTTGATGACAAGGTATGTATGATCACTTATTTGAATGCTTTTGATGGTAAAATAACATATCATCTTAGGGACAAGGAGCCTAGAACTTTAAGGGAAGCTTTTATGAATGCTATTAACATTGAAAATAATCTGAGAATTTCAAGCAGATTAGAAAGTAAAAGGGATGCCCTTAGGTTGTTTTGGAATAAGGGAAATAAAAGGAAAGAACAAAAGGTTACTGGAGGGAAAAAACAAGAGTCTAGTGAAATGAGTCAAATTCTAAATGCTATAAAAGGTTCGAATCTTCCTCAGGTAAAGAATGATAGGAACCCCACTGAAAATAGGATCCCTTACTAATCAAATTTTAGTAGACAAAATAGATCGCAGAATTCCCTTATGGTACTACTTGGAAGGATGGTCCACCTAATGTTCCTCCCCCTAAGAACACTAATAACAAAGTGACCCCTAATCCTTTATCCAAAAACTCTATAAAATTTGTAGATGATCTTGAATTCACTGATGAACCTACATGGTGTTTTTCTTGTCAACTACCTCATGCCCTTGAATATTGTGTAGTAGCTTTGTCATTTTCTAGAAATCAAAATGTAGTGGAAGAATGTCAGGAATAGGAGGAAACCAATGATGATGTAGGATGTAACATGTTTAACTCACATTTTTTTGACAATGAAGGTTGTGATAGAGATGTAAATGATCAAAGATATTTTAATGGTGTCAATCAATGTAACGTGGTAGGTTCAAATGAAGAAGTGACCTTGAGAAAGCCCTCTAGGGAAGAAATTGACCTACACTACTAATATGGTGGCTTAGGTTCAAACTTGAAGTATGGCTCAAGGAAGTGAGGGAAATAAGGTGGCTAGTATTTTTATAAAGGGGACCAACCATAAGAAAGGGGAAATTGTGAAACCTAAAGAGTCCCCTACTGTGAAGGGTAAGTTTGCAAATAAAAAATGGGATCCAAGGAAAGGGGGCAACTTAGAGAGTATAGAATGCTCAAATGATATCTCCAAGAAAAGGGATGGAAAGGTATCACAAAATGTCACTGATCAAGATAAAATTCATCATAATCCATTGAATAGTTTGGGTAAGCATGATGAGAAAGGGAATGTGAATAATAATAACTTTTTAGATTCTGCTATAGATATGTTTACTATTTTGTCTCATATTAATATTAAGGTTCCTCTATCTGAATTACTAAGAATCCTAGAGCACTGAGATAAAGCTATAGCATGGTTAGGGAACATTGAGGTAAAAGTAAATTAGGAGTGTAATGAGAATCATGTTCCTAAGAAAATAAAGAAGAAAAAGATGAAGGAACAAGACACTGAAGTGATTATGTCTCAGATTCCTTAGATGTGTTTGGATAACTCTATTAATGAATGCTTGGGAAATGTTGAGCCATTTTTCTTAAGCATTTTGGTGAATGGTAAGACATTGAAGAATTGTATGATTGACTCTAGTGCTTCTAGTACTATCATGCCTTTTGAAATAATGAAAGAATTAGGTATGAAGGTTGACACTACTCAAGGAAGATGTTGTGCCATGGATAAGAGGGAAGTTACAGTCATAGGCACTATTAGTGCCCTGCCCTATAGATTGACAACTTGTCCAAATAAAGAACTCACTATGACTATATTGGTTTTTGTTGTACCTCCTCAATATGGCATGTTATTATCTATAAAATGGAGTGTTGCCATGGGAGGAAGTTTAAAATGTGACTTATCATTTGCTACTTTTAATATTGATGGAAATTTGTAAAGATCAACAAAGAGCCAAAAAGCATATATATGATAGTAGAGGAAGTTGAGGATGATATGAAAATTTTTGTGGATATAGGTGTCAATGCATTCAGAGTTGAGGTCTTAACTCTAAAGAAAAGAAAGAAAAGATCTTAGATAGAGATGGAAGTTGATACAAAGACAGATAAAGGTGACTTATGGGCCATGTTCTTTGACGATGTTTATTACAAAGATGGAGTAGGTGCAAGTATTTTATTAATCTCTCCTACTCTAGGGTAACCTACAAATTTTCTTTCACATTAAATTTCCCCTATACTAATAACATAGCAGAATATGAGGCTTTTTTGTTAGGACTTAGACTGGCTCATAAGCATGGGGTAAAATATATACATGTGATAGGGGATTTTGAGTTAGTTGTATCTCAGGTAAGAAATATTTATGTGTCAAAGAATAAATGGTTAAAAAAATATAGAAATGCAATATGGGATATGATTGAGTGCTTTGATGTATTTGGGATCATTTGGAAGGATAGATCTAATAATAATATGGCTGATCTACTAGCAAATATAGCCATAAAACCTGATGATATTACATTTGATGGTATATCTAAAATTGAAACTCAGACCAGACCCTCTGTGCCTGACAATGTCCAAAATTGACAAGTATTTGAGGATGATAAAGATATTTTAAGGTTTTTTAATTGTGAGTATATGTTATCAAGGATGGAGATTGATTGTGCAGCATATGTAGAAAACATAGATGGAAGAGACACTATTTTTGGACAAGAAGTTGCGCAATTGAAAACAAACAAAATACTAAAAGGTTTAGTTTTCTTGGAAACTGTCTTTGATAATCATGATTGATCTCAAATGGATACTAGTGAATATAATGCTAAGGATTTGGAGGAGATAAATTTGGGAACTAAAGAAACCCCTAAGAAGGTGTATATTGGTAAAAATTTGTCTCCTAAGATAAGACAAGGTTTGATAGGTTTGCTAAGGAAGTATAGACATGTGTTTGCATGGTCATATGATGACCTAAAAGCCTATAGGGAAGATATATTTCAACATGAAATCCCTTTGAAACTATATGCCAAGCCTTTTAGACAAAAGGAAAGGCCAATAAATCCAACCCTGGCTCCCAAAATGCAGGAAGAACTGATTAAGTTAAGAGATGCTGGCATCATTAAGCCTATCAGACATTCTTCTTGGGTATCACATCTAGTACCAGTAAGAGAGAAAAATGGAGATATAAGGTTATGTGTTGATTTCAGGAATCTTAACCTATCTTCATTAAAGGATAACTATGGTTTGCCAAATATGGAAGCAACATTGCAAAGGGTCACTGGTTTAGAATTGATGTCCATGATGGATGGTTTTTCAGGATATAATCAAGTGGTTGTCAAAGAATCAGAATAGTTTAAGACTACCTTCACCATTCCATGGGGTACATATGTCTATGTTAGGATGCCTTTTGGGCTTACTAATGCTGGAGCTACTTTCCAAAGGGCCATGGATGTGGCTTTTGCTGATATCATTGACAAATTTTTGACTGTGTATTAGGATGACCTTACTACCTACTCCAAGGATGAAAATGATTACTACATGCACTTAGAGAAGGTATTTATCAGAGCCCTTAAATATGGAATATCTTTAAATCCATGGAAATGTAACTTTGGTGTCATTGAAGGAAAATTTTTAGGACACCTAGTTGGCAAGCATGGAGTGAGGATTCACCCTGAAAGGGTAGAAGCAATAGATAAGATCCAAAAACCCAAGAGTGTTAAAGGTATCCAATCATTCTTTGGATAGGTAAATTTTCTTAGGAGATTTGTGACAAATTTTGCAGAAGTCAGCAGGCCTATATCAAGAATGTTAAAAAAGGGATTTGAGATAAAATGGGAAGGTGAACCTAGTATTGCGTTTCAAAAAATTAAGCAAGCCATTAAAGATGCCCCTATTCTCAGAGCCCCTGATTATGAAAAGCCAATGCACATATTTTCTTTTGACTCATTTCACACTATGGCTACAATATTGTTAAAGAAAAATGAAGAGGGTTATGAACAACCCATTGCATTCTTTAGCAAATCATTGCAAGCAGCTAAGTTAAAGTATGATATTAATGAAAAATAGGAATATGCATTGGTCAAAAGAGTTAAGGCCTTTAGATGTTATTTAATGGGTGCTACAGTTATTTCTTTTGTCCCCACTACTATTGTGAAAGAGATTTTTTCACAACAAGAAGTATCTAGCAGGAGGTGTAGATAGATCAATAGAATACAAGAATTCAACATTGATACCCAGATTACTAAATTGGTCAGAGGTCAAGGTCTAGCCAAGTTGATGGCAGATGCAAATCTAGAGGCAAATCAAATTAACCAATTGGATGATAATTGTCGAAAAGACCTTAGTGATATGGGCATCTTTGACTGGTACAAAGATGTAATCTATTATTTGCAAACAATGAAGTCCCCACCAAAGTTAACTAATAATCAAAGGAGATCCCTTAAGTTGCAAGCTATAAAATATGTTATAGTACAAGGATAGTTATGGTGGAGGAGCATGGAAGGATTACTTTTGAAGTGTGTTGATGAAACTGAGGCTGCGAGGATTTTGAAAGATATGCATGAAGGTGTGTGTGGAGGTCATTACATGGCTAAAACTATAGCCCACAAAGTCCTTAGATCTAGTTTTTGGTGGCCAACACTCTTCAAAGATGCTCATGAAATTGTTAAGACATGTGACACTTGTCAAAGATTCAATGGGAAATTGAAATTTTCTAGAAATTTACAATTAAGACCTGTAGAAGTACAAGAAACATTTTAGCAATGGGGGATTGATTTCATAGGTGAAATCTCAAACAAATCCAGTGGTGGACATTCTTGGATTCTGGTGGCAACTGATTACTTCACCAAATGGGTTGAAGCAATCCCTACCAAGAATGCTACAAGTAAAGTGGTGATCAATTTCATTTTGAATAACATTATAACTAGATTTGGTTGCCCAAAGAAGATAATTATTGATAATGCTATGTGTTTTAGATCTAATGAATACAAAGAGTTTTGTAGAAAATATGACATTACAAAATATACATCCTCACCTTATCATCCTCAAGGGAATGGTCAGGCAGAATCAAGCAATAAGAGTATATTAAAGATTATCAAAAGAATTCTAGGAGAAAACAAGAAGGCATGGGATTCAGAATTGCCACTAGCCCTATGGGCTAACAGGGTTATTTTTGAAAGGGCCATTGGTTGTGCCCCATTTGACTTGGTTTATGGTATATAGGCTAGACTTCTCGAGAATAATATAAGGGAGATGTATAAATTCATTTAGTTATATGAAGATGATATCATTGATGAGATGCAACTTAGACTGGATGACATCAAACAGTTAAAGGAGACAAGAAAAGATTCCTCTATTCAAAATGCTAAGCTCCAATCATAGATGAAGCACTTATATGATAAAAGGGCCTTTGAGAGAAAGTTTGAAATAGGAGATATAGTACTGATGTGGAATGCCAGGATGAAAGATAAGGGAAAATATGGAAAATTTGACCCAATCTGGCTTGGTCCATATTAAATTTGTGATAAGAATGGAGAAGATTCATATTTCTTGAGGGAATTAATTGGAGGTATTCTTGAATTTCCAGTTCATGGACAATTCTTGAAGAGGTACTTTTCTTAAAGTATTTATTTTCCATGAATAGTAGTTTTAGGCTTCCTTATACATTCTATATATTTTGTAAATCTCTGTAAGTTTCCTTGTATAGTTTGGTTTTTGTTCCTGTGTGTTGCTCTATGCTCTCTGAAGAAGTTGTCATTCTTACACCAAGTATGTGGTCTAGTCTTCCATAGATTCTGAATTCTTGCATAGACTTAAATAGTCTATCACCCCTAGGTAGAGCCACCATTGGTCTAATTCTTCATAGTATAAAATAATTCCTAATATTTAGATGAAAAATCATTTAAGTATTCGAATTATGTAGTTTAGGGCTTTTATCTCAAGTGATTTTGAAAGTTTTTAGATTGCTCTCATTGTGCCCTATTCCATGTGTTGTATTTTCCTATTAAATTCTCAGGGTTTGTCTCTCAAGTCATCCATGAAAAAATCCTAAGTATGTGAGAAACCCTTATGCTTGTGTTTTGTGTTGCCCTAGTCTTTGAAAAATTCAAAAGGGTATAATTTAAAATATATTTTGGTGGGGCATGTTTATCCTAAAGGTTTATTTACAACAAAATAACCTTTTGATCTTTTGATAAACTTTATAGAGTTGTTTTAATTGCTTCATTTTATTGAAAGAGGGGCCAAGTCATAGTATTTTTTCAGCACCATAGATCCTCTCAAGATCAAGGTTTCTTGCATTCCTACATTATGAAATTGCAAGGTTTCTAAATAATGTGAGGAAATGCATTTGTGACACGTAGCCCTTGTTGATGTTCAATACTCAGTACACCACAAAAGTTCTTATTTGTCATAATTGGTTAGAACCATTTACGAACTAGTCAGTACCTTGTGTACATTTTATTTTCCTATGCTATCATTGGTTGTGCAATTGATAAAAAGTTTTACCTTATGATCAAAGTTCACCAACCATGGATCTTGTCTAGATCTATGGTTATCGCATTCCCACATTATGAAGTTGTGGGATATTTAAATAATGCGGGGTAGCAGGCATTTGACACATTGCATAAAGTGACATCATGGGCCCACCTTTCTTAGAAAAGTAACAGTAGTGTATCTTTTGTGGCAAGTTGTTAGATGACATGGAACAAAGAGGAAGTTTCTTATTGGTCTGATCAATTGACTAGATGTGCAGTCATTTCAAGATTTGATCACCGTTGATTAGGGTAAGATCGACGAAGTCCGCATTCCCACAATATGGAACTACTTGATATTTAAATAATGTGGGCAAGTGGGCATGATGGGACCTAGACTAAGCTTTAGAAAATATATCGAGTCATGCCATGCTAGAAAGGATAAAATATAATGAAGCATGCTCAATGGCGGTGGGTGACAGGTGTGCCAAGTGAAAGTGGCAATGTCATGGGCATACAAACTTTAATTACTATTAGAACACATGGACTAAAAGGTAATTTTTCATTGGTCAAGTTAGTTTAGTGGGCTGCCAAATAAAGAGATCTTAGTTCACCATCGGTCAGGGTAAAATTGATGGTGCTCGCATTCTCCCATTATCAAGATGCAAGGTTTTTTTTTAATGCGGGCAAGCGAGCTTCTGATGCATGGTCGAGGGTCCTAAAGTTTTAAAAAAGATTCTTACTTTTGAAACAAAGTTGTCCAATCTTCGAGAAATTGATGGGTAAAATTCAAATTTCAAAATACAACATGAAAATAACAGTTGCAAGAATTAATATGATACAAAGTTTCCTTCGTGCGACCTCAATGATCTGATATAACATGTAAATTTTCCATTGTTAATGTAGTGCCTGCCCTCATTCACATCTTTTTCGAACATTGTTGCTATTA
The DNA here is from genome assembly GCA_028749045.1 of Cupressus sempervirens. Taxonomy (NCBI): domain Eukaryota; kingdom Viridiplantae; phylum Streptophyta; class Pinopsida; order Cupressales; family Cupressaceae; genus Cupressus; species Cupressus sempervirens. The sequence goes on from CM053787.1 coordinate 136,914,070, forward strand.
TTATCAGACTATGATAGACTAGTTTTATGTTGATGGATTAGTGGTTTCAGACTATCAAACATTATGTTATGGATTCAGTGGTTATATGATGAGATCATTTAGACTTTACTTTTCATGTATGCATGATGATCATTACATTGCTTTCAGTTATTGTTGATTATTAGTTAGATGGTTTACTATCTCATGTGTTTTATTATGGATACTTACCCCATACTTGCATGTGTATGGTCTGCATGTTTTCATATTGTATGGCATTTTAGATATGCTTAAGGAAGGGAGTCGTAGTCACCTGCTTAGTCGAGATCTACACGATGGACCACTTCTTGCCATTGTTTGTTTAGCTTAGCATTATATATATTGTATGTACATGCATGGTTTTTTCGTAGGTTGCAGGTACCAGGTATCGACTTCCCTGAATTACCAGGATGAGCGTACTCTATTATACTATCTCAATGATAAGAGAAGGGAGATATATTCTCAAGTCCAAATCCCAATCCCTTAAGCCAATTTTCCTACTGAGGTAGGACAAGTATCTAGATATTTTACCTACTGAATGTGTCAGATGACATAATTCGTGCTTTTTAACCCTTTAGACTGCTTTTGTATGAATTGCTCTATGATGGGTTTTCATATTTTATTTTGGAGTTCTATGGTGAATTTTCTATTAATTAAGTCTTAATAAATAGATTTAATTAATTAATTATTTGAGAAAATTAATATAAAATATCATGATATTTGATATTTTGTTTATAATTAATTAAATGAGAATTAATTGAGGAAAAAGGAATTAAATAAAAAAAAATTAGAAATTAAAATTAATAACAATTATAAAATAATAATAAAGTAATAAATAAATAATAATAATAAAAGTTATAAAAAAATTAAAATGAAAGTTATCAATATTTAAATAGAAATTATATAATAAGTAAATTAGAGTTATAAGCTTGCATGGAAGTTAACACACCTTTTCATTTCTTATATGTCAACAACATGGGGGTTAGTGCATCAATTAATCACATGGTGTCTACAACCCTATGACTCATCTAGAAGGTTGGAAAAGACACATGCTTAGTTGGTGACACCTTCTAGCTATTTCTAGAAGCATTCTAGATGTTTTCTGAGAGCTCTTTATATTCAGGCTTTCCTAGAAGCTTAGAGATAACATTTGGAGTGCAATTGGAGCACTAGAGGATTTGAGAACTCTGAAGAAGGGAGCTTGCTCTGTAGATTTTCTAAAGAAGAGCGGATTAACATTAGAATCCAAGTAGATTCTTGTGATTTTACTTATGCTATTTCCGCATCTTGCATTCCCTATCTTCTTCATGTCTTCCATATGTCTTTTGAAGAATTTCATATTTTTATTGTATGCAATTTCAATATGGGTAATTAATTTATTTGAGAATTTTATATGCATAGATCTGGAAAAGAACACGGGGCTAGGGTTTAGATTCATAGTCAAACCCATTAGAGTAATTATTGGAAACATTTTGAGATCAAGACTTATAGGAAAATTCTGAGAGTTGGAATTTATATATTGTGTATAATCTGAATACATATATGCATATATATATATATATATATATATATATACAAAATTATATATATATGTCTATATGTTGTGATATTTGATTATTCTCTGTATATATGTATATACACATGGATATATATATATATACATACATATGTATATATACATATATATATTTAAGTCGAATGACATATATATTTCGCAGCGAGCGAATGTCGCATTGTGATTTACATTGGAAGAATGCGTTTTAATAAAATGCAATATAATTACAAATTTGAATGGGCAGAGGGGACATGTTTTCCTGCCCCCGTCAACAGCCACATTAATGCGGACTGGGGTATTGTAGAGTACCTACAGTCTACAGTGTACTTGTGACCGCAGTGTACTCTACGATCTACAGGTTATATATATAAACAATGTTGTATCAACGGTTATTAAACTCGCCGTGTGTTGTCAAATCAAATGTTCTATTGATTTGATTTTTATGTAAATCATTTTGTAAGTTAATAATTATATATGTATATTAATTTATATATATATATATTTATATATATATATATATATATATATATATATATATATATATATATATATATATATATATATATATATATATATATATATATGATTGGAATTTTAAAGAGTAATTCTTTAATAACAAGTTATTTTATATTGTTGAGCAATATAGGTTCAATATAAGCTCTTAATTTGGAAAGATGAATATGAAAAGAATTTTCAATTATTATTTGGAAAATGATGGGGGTCATTATCATCAAAATATGTATATAAAGGACATTTAGAACATTTAGAAAATTGAGTCTAATGGCTTTTGGGGAGAAACTTTTATCTATCAAGACATTACATGGGTTAGGTAAAACGTGAAATTTCTCCACTTGATATTTAAATTGGAAAACGTAAACTAAGACTTTTACATTTAAATTCAATTTTATGAACTTAGCAAAACCAAAACATGTGTTTGCATTATGTATTCTTTATGCTATTGTTTTGGTTTTTGGGTTGACTAGTGTTGACCAGTTATAGGACATCTACTAGAGGCTTGGGGGTTATGTGATTGTGATGTTATGATCTCAATCTTTATAAACCCAACCATGGTTATGTGATGGAATGTTCTATGTATTAGTTGTAATTATTGATTTTTATAGTTAAGATTCTTATGTATGAGACACTTGGCTTAATCATTTTTTGTCATTGATTAGTTATCCTTGGTTATTTTCTAGTCGCCATGATGGGACTGTAATGTGGATTTATTCTTCATGATGTCATATTGTGACATGTTTGACTCAACCATTTTTGGAGTCTTTGATCAATATGATTGATATATATTTTGGTTATTGAGAACCATTGGATACTTTTTATTATTAGTGATACTTCAGTTGCCAATAGAGAGCTGTTGTGGTCATGATTTTCTATGGATGCTTGCTCATGGAGATTTGATGCTTTTGTGCATATTTGATGATTTTATTATGGATTATCTTTTGTGATTTTGAGATTTATGATTCCATGAGCTTAGGGTAGCATATCTACATGTAGTGTCGGGAAGTGGCTTGCAATGGGGGCCAGGGCCCTAAGAGGCTGCCAGGGTAACTCATTGTAAGTTGGATTAATAAGTGATAACATTCACACCTAATACTAACTGAATGAACCTAAAAAGATAAGAGTTTTGGTTCTTGCCCATGCCTTGAGTGCTTGTACAGGCTAGGATGGGAGTAGTGAGAATGCATGGTTCCGACCCTGCATTCCATAGTGTGCTTTGTAAGTATGAGAGGATACTAGTGGCCGCATGAGATCAGTATGGACCTGTAGAGTTTAGCTAACTGCCAGGGTAACTTGTACATGATAAATGTGATGACACTTTCCTGCTTGCATAGTAGGTTCCTACATGTCATTGTGTGCCTCTGGAAATTAGATGTCATTTTTGTGTTTGGAACCTTTGAGTTAGTATACTTTTAGGATTCCTGGACTTATAGAGATTTATGCTATGTGGTTTTTTGATAGCCTGTTTGGGACTTGAGATTATCTCCTCAGCACGGTGGGAGTGGACCACTTAGGTACCATGTGGTCGGGTGGTAGTGTTTTTCCACTCTTATCATTTGAGATTCATTGAGACATTGTGACTGATGTGTCCTTCGTGATGGTGGATATGTATCCTTTCATTGATGATTAACATATGTTAGATGATGTTATCTTAAGCTTTTATTTGCATGTTGGATTACTTTCTGCATATGGTGTAATACATGATAGGAGTGACATTCCTACTATGTTAATACCGATGATCTCTTCGGTAATTTGGAATGTTATGCACGGAGGGATGGCTAGGGCCCACGATGGTCTAATGATGCTATTAACGATTGGGAGGAACCATGCACTTAGTTATTATGTTTGATCTTTGTGATGAATGTATATGTCTTCTATGATGATGTATCATGTGTATCATGTGATTATCTTTACTTTGATGTATCATGGATTAGAATAGGATGATGTACCATTATTCTACCTATGTATATTCTTTTGAGCTTTTCATACCCTATGACATGTATAGTGGATGATTGAGCATTTGGAAATGTAATGTATAAACATTGGACTTAGCATTATTATTTCATGTGGATGTTGTACTAGATGGATTCATGTATGTTAAGTGTTTTAGATGTAATTCAGCATTAAGGGATCTTTAAAGAATGTAATCTGTTAAGTATGTTATGTTCACTTTCAGATGGATTTTTCTATTGCTTCCATTATTGTGCATAAATTATATGTGGTATTTACTTTCATGTTAGAAAAAAAAAATGCTACCAAACTTAGTGAAATTCTAGGTTAATTCTTTGGATCCCTTGGCGGGGCATTACATTTGGTATCAGAGCCCGAGCTTCTACATTGGGAGCTCTGGGTATATTTTGGAACAACTAAAACTTTGAACTATTAAGTGTATTCTTTTCAAACCTAAAACTAGGTAAATTGAAACAGAACCTGAGCTGTTACTTGTATATTTTTCATACTTAGTTTCAAAATTGGAAATTCTACTTAAACATAGAACTGAACTTAGTACCTTGTACTATTGTGGGATGGTATCTGGGACTAGGTCTTCTATTAGAGGCCGTGGTAGAGGCTGTGGTAGAGGCCATGGTTGTGGTAAAGCTATCAATGTCCACGAGTCTGCCCATGAGGGATCAGCTCATGTAGAGAGCAGGGAAGAGCACACTAGTAGGCAGTAGGAAGAGAGTTGTAGAGAGGACCAAGCTAAGTCTGAAGAGGTTGGACTATTCTAGAACATCTACCTCCTATTCAAGAACAACCCAAAGTGCACCAAGAAGAACAAGAGCATAGACCCAGATCTAGAAGTCCTCGAAAGGATCATTAGAGGTCCATTGTGTCCACTCAGATGAAGGATCTTTCAAGATCCAAGGTTAAGCCTTTCAATTTGCAAGGTTCTGGTTATGTGGCCAAGAAATGGCTTATTTCCCTTGATAGGATTTTTACCATGCAAGATTTTGATAGTAATGTTAAGGCAAGATTTGTGATCACTAATTTGGAGAATTTTGGGGCCACTTGGTGGACGATTGAGGAGAAGAAGCTGGGGATCGATATGGGCAGTGTCACATGGGAACTATTCCTAGAGAGTTTTCGTGAAAGATTCCTATTAGAAGAATGGAAAAAACAAAGGGCAAATGAATTTCATACCCTCAGATAGTACACTATGTTAGTGACCAAGTATGAGCATAAGTTTTATGAGCTCATGTCTTTTTTAGGATTCAGTGAAAATTCAGCTCAGTCGACACAACACTTTATTAGGGGTTTGAATAACCATATAATTGGGGGTGTCAAGGTATTTGAGCCAAAAACCCTCAAGGATGAAATACATCAAGAAATCCTTGTTGAGAAAAGTGTCAACCTTGGTCAAGGTGGTTTTGTCGGAGTGCCAGCAGCATTAGGATCTAAAGGCAACTACAATTCAAGTGGTAACAAGAGGTTTACTTTCTCTAAGGGGAAACAGTATCAGCAGCAGTCTCAGCAAACACAGCAACAGAAGGGATTAGATTCTTAGACTCAAGGTGGTGGCAAAGGTTCTAATACCAAGAGCAACCACAATGCTCAACGCAATAAACAAAATCAGCCCAATTAGCCAGCTCAGAGTAGCCAGTCTTTTGCTAGTAGGAACAGTCGTCAGCAATCAAATGTACCACCTATGGGTAGAGGATCTAGCAGAAATATAGAATGTTTTTCATGTGGTCAGATTGGAAATTATGCAACTTAGTGTCCACAGTGAGCACCTTAGTTTTTAGGACCTAGGCCTACAGTTTTAGAGCCTACAGCGGGTGATGCAAGTAGAGCTCATAGAGTTTTTGTAACAGTTGATCAGCATGAGGCAGATCATTAGGGAACAGTGGTTGAGACCACAGGTGCTATTAGAGGTATATCTATTTCAGTATTGTTTGATTTAGGAGCTACAGATCCATTTATTTCACCATCTATAGTTTCTAAATGTAAACTAGATGCAGTGAAGCAAGATCATGGTTGGCAAGTGGAACTAGCCTCAGGTATTAAGGTCTCCATAGGTTTTGTAGTTCATAAGTGTGGGCTTAGCATAGGAATCTTTGATACTACAGTGGATCTTCAAGTCATACCCCTTGGTTTCTATGATGTAGTTTTAGGCATGGACTGGCTTGGATCTCATAGAGCTAGTATAGATTATAGGAAGAAGATTATTATGTGCCAAGATGACCAAGAGAATGATGTGAAGATAGTTGGGATACCAAGGCCTATATCTCTGTAGATTATTTCTGCTATGCAATTGAAGCGAAGTTTTCGTAAGGGATGTCAGATATTTGCTATTATGGTAAATGATCTTGATGAGGAAGATCCTATGAAGAAGACTTTAGATCACCCAATTTTATAGGAGTACGGAGATGTCTTTCCAAGTGAGGTTCTAGGCATGCCTCCAAAGAGGGACATTGACTTTAGTATTGATCTGATGCTTAGAGCGGAGCCTATCTCTAAAGCTCCTTATCATATGACTACATAGGAATTGGATGAGCTATGTCTTCAGCTTGAGGAACTTCTGGCCAAAGGGAGCATTCGATCTAGCATATCACCATGGGGAGCTCTAGTGCTCTTTGTAAAGAAGAAAGATGGTTCTTTGAGCCTTTGTATCCACTACAAAAAGTTGAATAAGGTGATGATTAAGAACAGGTATCCTCTACCTAGGATTGATGACTTATTTGATGAGATCAAGGGAGCTATAGTATTCTCCAAGATTGACCTTAAGTTAGGATACCACCAGCTTCGCATCAAGGAGGCTGATATTCACAAGATTGCTTTTTGAACTCACTATGGGCATTATGAGTTCACAATGGTACCTTTTGGGTTGACTAATGCTCCATCGATTTTTATGAGTTTGATGAATGGTGTGTTCTGATCTTATCTGGATAGGTTTGTACTTGTGTTTCTTAATGACATATTGATATATTCTAAGACTCAGAAGGAGCATGAGGAACACCTACGGTTGGTATTGTAATGTTTGAGAGACAATCAGCTTTATGCTAATGCAGCTAAGTGTGAATTCTTCAAATCAGAGATTCAATATTTAGGGCATGTTATTTTGGGTGATGGTATTTCAGTGGATCCTACAAAGATTCAGGCGATAATAGATTGGCCTACACCGACTAATGTGTCAAAGATCCATAGTTTCATGGATTTAGCTGGTTATTATCATAGATTTGTCCAAAACTTCTCTAGGATAGCACATCTTATCACTTCTCTTTAGAGGAAAGGAAAGAAGTTCGTGTGGAAGGAGAAATGTGAGGAAGCTTTCCAGAAGATCAAGGAGCTTTTGACTAGTGCACCAATTTTAGCCATACTAGATCTAGAAGGTGATTTCATGGTGTGTACAAATGCTTCTCTTGAAGGGATTGGGGTAGTGTTGATGCAGAATGGATGAGTGATTGCGTATGAATCACGCAAGCTCAAGAATCATGAGTTAAATTACCCTGCACATGATCTTGAGTTAGCAGTAGTAGTTCATGCTTTGACAAGATGGAGACATTTCTTGTTGGGGCATAGATTTGAGCTACACAGTGATCATCGTAGTCTTCAGTACATTTTTACTCAACCTAATTTGAATGCTCGCGAGAGGCAATGGATGGAGTTTCTATGCGAGTATGATTTTGAGGTTAAGTAAATTCAGGGTAAGGAGAATGTGGTGGTAGATTCTTTGAGTCGCAGGAGACATGTGGTATCATCTACAACTCTTAGTGTGGATTTGAGGAGTCAGATTCTTCAGGCACTTCCTACATATTCTTGGTATCAGCAAGTGTGTAGAGAGATTGATTCAAGAAGACATTTGGAAGGTAGGTTTGTAGGTTACGTTCAAGAATTAGATGGTCTTTTAAGAAATTTGGGGAGGATTTATGTGCCATTTTTGGATGAGCTTCGCGCCTTGATTCTAGCAGAAGCCCATCGTACACCTTACTCAGCACATCCAGGTGTCAAGAAGATGCACGCTGATTTGAGATGTTTTTTCTTTTGGGTTGGGATGAAGTGAGATATTGCTAATTTTGTGGCTAGGTGTCTTGAGTGTCAGAGAGTTAAAGAAGAACATCAACATCCGGTTGGACTTTTGTAGCCAATCTCATTCCTTCTTGGAAGTGGGATATCATCTCCATGGACTTCATAGTAGGATTACCTATGACTATTTGACATCATGATGCTATCATGGTCACCGTTGATCGGTTGACTAAGGTGGCACATTTCTCACCAATCAGGTCTTCCTACACAGTAGCTTCTATAGCTAATGTCTTCATGCATGAAATTGTGAGATTACATGGTATTCCTAGAAAGATTATTTCTGATAGGGATTCTGTATTCACATCCACATTTTGGACATCGCTGCAGCATGAGCTTGGAGCGTAGTTAAACTTCAATTCAGCATATCATCTAAAGACTGATGGTCAAATAGAGAGGGTGAATCAGGTTTTGGAGGATATTTTACGAATGTATGTGATGGATAGGTAGACACATTGGGAGGACTATCTCTACTTAGTGGAGTTTGCTTACAAAAATGGGGATCATAGTTCTATTGGCATGGCACCATTTTAGGCATTATACGGACGTCCTTGTCATACACCATTGAGTTGGGACAGTCTTGAGGATCGCATCCTGTTGGGTCCTAAGATGCTTCGTGATATGGAGCAATAGGTAGTGCGTATCCGAGCATTTGACTACGACATAGGATAGGCAGAAGAAGTATGATGATGCTCATAGGACTGATAATCAATTTGTTGTGGGTGATAAGGTTTTCTTGAGAGTGCGTCGGTGAAAGAGTCCAATCCGTTATGGAAAGGGTTCTAAGCTAGCACCTCACTTTGTGGGACCATTCGAGATTCTAGAGAGGATTGGCCTGGTTGCTTATTACTTTGCTCTACCACCCAGCCTAGCTCGCCTTCATGATGTTTTTCACGTTTTAGTGCTTCGGCAGTATATTCCTGATATTGTACATGTTCTCGATTGTAATGCATTGCAGGTAAAGGATAGGCAGCGGGCTTTGGAGCCGGTTCGTATTCTGGAGTAGCGGAAGTTGACCCTCAGGGGTCGAACCATTGAGCAAGTAAGGGTCCAATGGGACCCTACTGATGATTCTTCAGCTACTTGGGAGGATGTAGCTAGATTAGAGGAGTTATATCCCTACCTGTTTGTAGGCTTCCATGACTAAGCCTAACCCAATGGGGGGTGGATGTAGTGCCTGCCCTCGTTCACATCTTTTTTGGACATTGTTGCTATTATTATCAGACTATGATAGACTAGTTTTATGTTGATGGATTAGTGGTTTCAGACTATCAGACATTATGTTATGGATTCAGTGGTTATATGATGAGATCATTTAGACTTTACTTTTCATGTATGCATGATGATCATTACATTGCTTTCAGTTATTGTTGATGATTAGTTAGATGGTTTACTATCTCATGTGTTTTATTATGGATACTTACCCCATACTTACATGTGTATGGTGTGCATGTTTTCATATTGTATGGCATTTCTGATATGGTTAGGGAAGGGAGTCGTAGTCACCTGCCTAGTCAGAATCTACACAATGCACCACTTCCTGCCATTGTCTGTTTAACTTAGCATTATATATATTGTATGTACATGCATGGTTTTTCTGCAGGTTGCAGGTACCGGGTATTGACTTCCCTGAATTGCCAGGATGAGCATACCCTATTATACTATCTCAATGATAAGAGAAGGGAGATAAATTCTCAAGTCCAAATCCCAAACCCTTAAGCCAATTGTCCTAGTCAGGTAGGAAAAGTATCTGAATATTTTACCTACCGAATGTGTCGGATGACATAATTCATGATTTTTAACCCTTTAGATTGATTTTGTGTGAATTTCTCTATGATGGGTTTTCATATTTTATTTTGGAGGTCTATGGTGAATTTTCTATTAATTAAGTCTTAATAAATAAATTTAATTAATTAATTATTTGAGAAAATTAATATAAAATATCATGATATTTGATATTTTGTTTATAATTAATTAAATGAGAATTAATTGAGGAAAAAGGAATTAAATAAAAGAAAATTAGAAATTAAAATTAATAATAATTATAAAATAATAATAAAGTAATAAATAAATAATAATAATAAAAGTTATAAAAAATTAAAATGAAAGTTATAAATATTTAAATAGAAATTATATAATAAGTAAATTAGAGTTATAAGCTTGCATGGGAGTTAACGCACCTTTTCATTTCTTATATGTCAACAACACGAGGGTTTGTGCATCAATTAAGCACATGGTGTCTACAACCCTATGACTCATCTAGAAGGTTGGAAAAGACCCATGCTTAGTTGGTAACACCTTCTAGCTGTTTCTAGAAGAATTCTAAATTTTTTCTGAGAGCTCTTTATATTCAGGCTTTCCTAGAAGCTTAGAGATAGCGTTTGGAGTGCAATTGGAGCATTGGAGGATTCAAGAACTCTGAAGAAGGGAGCTTGCTCTGCGGATTTTCTAAGGAAGAGAAAATTAGCATCAAAATATAGGTAGATTCTTTTGATTTTACTTATGCTATTTTTGCATCTTGCACTCCCTGTCTTCTTCGTGTCTTCCATATGTCTTTTGAGGAATTTCATATTTTTATTGTATGCATTCTCAATATGGGTTATTAATTTATTTGAGAATTTTATATTCATAGATCTAAAAAAAAACATGGGGCTAGGGTTTAGATTCATAGTCAAACCCATTAGAGTAATTATTGGAAAAATTTTGAGATCAAGACTTATAGGAAAATTCTGAGACTTGCAATTTATATATTGTGTATAATCTGAATACATATATATATATATATATATATATATATATATATACACACACACAATTATATATATGTCTATATGCTGTGATATTTGATTATTCTCTATATATATATGTACACACACGCACATATATATATACACATATATACTTTTATATATATACATACATACATATGTATATATACATATATATATTTAAGTTGAATGACATATATATTTCGCAGCGAGCGAATGTCGTATCGCGATTTACATTGGAGGAATGCGTTTTAATAAAATGCAATATAATTATAAATTTGAATGGGCGGAGGGGACGTGTTTTCCCACCCTTGCCGATGGCCATGTTAATGTGGACTGTGGTACCACAGAGTACTTGCGGTCTGCAGTGTACCTGCGATCTGCAGGTTATATATATAAACAATGTTGTATCGATGGTTATTAAACTCGCCGTGTGTTGTCAAATAAAATGTTTTATTGATTCGATTTTTATGTAAATCATTTTGTAAGTTAATAATTATATATGTATATGTATTTATATATATATTAATATATATATGTATAAGTATATATACATTATTAATAATAAGTAATTAATATATTAAAATTTGATTGGAATTTTAAAGAGTAATTCTTTAATAACAAGTTATTTTATATTGTTGAGCAATATAGGTTCAATATAAGCTCTTAATTTGGAAAGATGAATATGAAAAGAATTTTTAATTATTATTTTAAAAATGATGGGGGTCATTATCATCAAAATATGTATATAAAGGACATTTAGAACATTTAGAAAATTGAGTCTAATGGTTTTTGGGGAGAAACTTTTATCTACAAGACATTAAATGGGTTAGGTAAAACGTGAAATTTCTCCACTTGATATTTAAATTGGAAAACGTAAACTGAGACTTTTACATTTAAATTCAAGTTTTTGAACTTAGCAAAACCAAAATATACGTTTGCATTGTGTATTCTTTATGCTATTATTTTGGGTTTTGGGTTGACTAGTGTTGACCAGTTACAGGACGTCTACTAGAGGCTTGGGGGTTATGTGATTGTGATGGTATGATCTCGATCTTGATAAACCCAACCATAGTTATGTGATGGAATGGTCTATGTATTGGTTGTAATTACTGATTGTTATAGTTAAGATTCTTATGTATGAGACACTTGACTTAACCATTTTTGGTCATCGATCAGTTATCCTTGGTTATTTTCTAGTCGCCATGATGGGACTGTAATGTGGATTTATTCTTGATGATGTCATGTTGTGACATGTTTGACTCAACCATTTTTGGAGTCTTTGATCAATATGATTGAGATATATTTTGGTTATTGAGAACCATTGGATACTTTTGATTATTAGTGATACTTCAATTGCCAATAGAGAGCTGTTGTGGTCATGATTTTCTATGGATGCTTGCTCATGGAGATTTGATGCTTTTGTGCATATTTGATGATTTTATTATGGATTATATTTTGTGAATTTGAGATTTATGATTCCATGAGCTTAGGGTAGGATATCTGCATGTAGTGTCGGGAAGTGGCTTGCAATGGGGGTCGGGGCCCTAAGAGGCTGCCAGGCTAACTCATTGTAAGTTGGATTAATAAGTGATAACATTCACACCTAATACTTGTATACACCCTAAAATGGTCGCCTAGACTATGCGCCCCCATTATTCAATTTATCAATTTATCAAATTTCTTGAATCAATGGTTTGCAATATTTTATTAAATCAATTCAAATCAATTTCCTTGATCAAATTCGATTATTTTATTTCTAAGGTTGATCATTTTATCCTAAATCTTATTTAATTAAAAGAAAATCTCCTCTTTTAATTAAATAAAATAAGTCCCCATAAAATGAAACCTCTCTTTTAATTAAATAATTCATCCGCATTTAATTAATTAAGAGAAAAACCCCTCTTTTAATTTAATTAAATATCTCCTATTTAATTTAAAGAACTTTCTCCCTTTTAATTAAATAAAAATCCCACTTAAATATCTCTTGTTGGTGAAAGGGAAATAAAATAAATTCTTTTATTTAATTTCTACACTTAAATGCACATATTTCTAAGTGGGACTTATCTTTTCACTTTCTTCTCAACCACTCCTCTTTTCTCAATTTTGTCTCACATGGATCAAACTCTATTATCCCATATTGGTTGTAAGAAGCCTCTCACCTCCATAATTTCCTTTATAAGGGAGAGCCCTCTCCTCATTTTAGAGAAGGGATGATGTTATTGTTATGCTGCAGGTTTGGAGAACAATTTTTGAAGGAGTTTTTGAATGTTAAAGCTTTTTGTGGAGAACTTCTATCTTCTTGTCTCATTCTCTCTTGAACCCATGGCTTTCATCATGGGCTTTTATCATTGCATTTGCATGTTAGTTTAGAGTCATATTTGCTTTCATAAGATTAGATCTTGCTTTCATAGATTAGATTTTGCATTGTTCTTGCATTGTTATCATATAGATTAGTTTTCATCTCCATTTGCATGCATTTTGGATCTTTGAATCTCTCATTTCATGGTGTACTTGCATGGGCATGAACTGGGTCAAACTGAGGGCCTCCATTGCAAAACCCTTGCACTCCATGACTAGAGAGCTATGAGTCACCGTTTGAGACCTCATTGTTGAGTAATCTTGAATATAATGATTCATAAAAGTGTGCTCACATTTTAGGCATACATTTTTGGTGCCCACCATGGGGCAACCCACCTTTGCTTGCTGGTTTTTGTGCAGATCTATTTGTAGACTCAAAGAAACCCTAGATTTGAAAGATTTGCTCATATCTTTCGAATGGATGTGTATTTTGATCTTAAATTTTTTTTTTCGTGGTGGCAATATATCCAAGAAGCTTTGGTCCAATGTTCAGAATTTTCTGAAACATTTTTGAGCTTTTATGATATTTTCTTCATTTTTCATAAAAAATCATTTTTAGGTGTAAATCAGCACATTTTTAAGAAAAATTTATAGTTTCAAAAAGTTTTTGGAATTCTAAATAGAGTTGGTTCTTTGTGTTTCAATTTTAGAGGTCATATTATGGATCAATAATTTGATTTGCAAAAACTGGTCTATTTTGACAAAACAACTCCCTAGGGTACAAATTAAAATATCTTTTCAAATTTTTTGCATTTTTGGAAATCTCTCTAATTTTTGATAGGGGTTACTTTTTCGTATTTTGAGTTTTGGATCCGAATTCATATCATGTAGATCCTATCTTTATGGATAAGTCAAAAATCAATTGAAAAAGAAAAAAAAAAAGGCATTTAATGAATAGTTTGCATTTCATTTTTTTACAATGAATCAATGCATGATGTGGGCTTTCATTTGGGTTACTTACTGATTATTATCACTCTTAAAAATTAGATTTCCAGATCTAACCTTGGTTTTGGATGAGTTGACATATATTGCATTCATGAGTTTGTTGCTTTGTTCATTGCGAGTGAGCGATCAAGTGTAAACGAAATGCACAACAAAGAAAAGATGCATTGCGAGGATTACTAGGTAATTTTCTTTGACTGATAACACTTCATTTTGACTTAAAACAAATATCTCTCATGTCAAGTTTGTGTGTGTTTCCTTTCATGTTCTTATTTTACAACACATGCATAATTTGATACTAGGTTGTGATCTCCATTAGTTTTCATTTAGCAAGCTTAGTTGCTTGTGATAGATCTAATTAGCTATCTTGGGTTATTGGACTCGCTAATCCACCAGCCCCTTGTTACACCCTATGGTTGCAAGCTCAGCACCATGTTAAAAGGGGAGGGGTCTATAGGACAGAAGCGTTAAATGTTCCACTAGGCAACCCTTTTGTGCTTTTTAGAGCTCACTAGTTTCTGAGTTGTGGACTCGTTTTGGCTTGTGTGAGGGGTTAAATGTTCCACATATTTGGATTCACCTCGCATTAGTTAAAGCGTTAAGTGTACCACCTTGTGCTCTTTGGTTGCTTTTGGATAGATTTGCTTTCGAGAATTAACATCTGTACACACATAGTAATTAGGCCTCATGAAAACTATTCGTGGATCTTGAGAGAGTGGGTTCCTAGTGAAACTCCTCTCTACGATGGATTCCTTGTAGGTGGGGAGGATACTTTGAGCATCTCACAGATAGATGAATCTTCAACTTGTTGATTGAGGCATCCTTTCTCTGAAGAGGTTGATAGATCACTAGGACTTGATATCATAGATCTTTAAGAGATACTCTTAGTTTAGCGTGCCGAATTAATCTGTCTGCTTTGATTGGGCTAAAAGTGAAAAGGTGTCAAAACTTTGGATCTAGAAGCTAAGTCCCCTTGTGGTACACTATTGTGAGTCGATCACCTTTAGAGAGAGTTAACCGTAGCAGACAATCCCTCTACAAGGAAAACTGCATTGATAGAACCTCAAGCGGTAATAGCCATTTTTGCCATGGTAGTGACAACTGTTATATAAATGTCCTTGTGGAAGAAATCTCCACGGGTGTGGTTCATTGTGGGTTGTCAGATGTCCCCAGTAGCTCTTGACGATTAAGTTCTTGAACTATGTCAAAACCTCGATGCACTGGGATTGGAGGTCACCCCTGTGAGTCATAAAAGTTGTAGAGTCAAACCATTACTAAGAACCTTAGAGAGGCCAAACTTTTTCATTTTCTAGGAATGTGTGCAATGATTGCAAAACTCTTTGAAAACATACACAATTAGCTCTCTTAGGGATTAGCACAAACTAAGTCACTTGATTGTTCATGAGAAAGGTTGCTTTTGCTTTTGCTCATTGTTTTCAGACGTGCTTGATATCACCTGCTTGTTGTTCTACATGCTTGTTTATCTGCTTGCTTGCTCAAAATGATTGAAATTTACTCTATATCTACAAACAGTCCTGAAACAGTGGCATCCTGCTTAGCTAATGACTTGTGATCCATACTTTAACTATTCGTGTCTCTTAGTTATCTTGCTCTTGTCCTTTAGTTCTTGTTGTACTCTGTGTCATGATAGTCATAATCTTTGGCTGTTCTAGCCTTCAAATTAGACTATTCATACCTTAGTATACTGCACTCTTATCTTGCTTTTCTGAGACTACGTTCTAGTGTGGTCCTTGTCTAAGCTGCTACTTTTTGTCAGTGTCTATGACTGTGGCAACTTGACTTATGTTCTAAAACTTGGCTATCACTACTTGAAACGTAGTACATCAAAATGGCTAACAACAACTGTGCTAAATCCAATATTCCTAGTGAGGAAGAAAAGTTACTTATTGCAAACATGAAGCAAAAAATTCAATCAATAAGCTCTCAACTTCATAGACTAAAAGAAGAGGAAAACACATCATCGAACAAATTCTCCTTGAGAGAAATTTTCCCTTCCTTCTATGACAACCAAAAATCACATTCTTGTGATCTTGAATCCAAGATATCTGAGAACACCTCACATACACCCAAGAAATCTAGGAATATCTTTGAAAACAAACCTTGGAAAGACAAACCTAAACCAAAGCATGATTTCACACCTTTGGGAAAATCTTATGAATTAACCTTGGAAGAACTTCTTGAAGAAAAACTCATTACTTTACCTAAGCTCACTTTGGCGGGAGTTTCCTTTATGAATAACTATTGTGTCTATCATAGACATAATTTACATAAAACTTCCCATTGTAAGGAGCTGAAAAACAAGATCCAAGATCTCTTTGACAATGGTATGATTCAAAAATCTAAGCTCTCAACTACTAAAGATTCTACTCTCAAGAAGGATCAACCTCATGAAACCATGTTTAGTAATGGTTCAAATGCAACTTCTACTTCTTCCAACATACATCCACCTTCTAAATTGTCCAATCTTTCCAACCCATATTCACCAAAAGAACTCACTACTCCCCCAGTTGACTATGTGTACCCTCAAAGGCTGCCTCTAAAGGAAACTCAAGCTAATCTTGACTTAGCTACAAACCTCTCCCATACTACACAAAGCAAAGATCCAAAACCTCCATGTCTTGCTCCTCCTATTATCCCCAATCCAACTATTCCTCCATTGTCCCTTCAAGAGCTTATTATGGAGACTCTAGAAATATATCCAAATATAGATTCAGATACTCCCTCATCCTTGGATTTGGTTTCATGTCAAGAGGACCACTTAAATGATGAAGAAACAAGTGTTGATCAAGACCAAGATTCCTTCATCCCCTTTCAAGTCTTCCAAGATCTTGTGCCTCCATCTCAAGAGCCACATAGTCCTCCATCTCCCATGTCATGCACCTTTACTAAGCAAGATCAAGAGAAGGGTACTTTTCCTATGTTACCCAAATTTCCTTTTGAAGAGAAAAGTGTTCCCTCTCTCTCTTATTCTACCTCGCTACATTCACTTCCAAACTATGCTCAAGATTTAAATACTTCTATCAAAGGTATTGCTCCTATAACAGTTCCTCATAAATCTATTGATGGCTTTGGTCATTTTTCTCACTCTAAAGATGTTGATATCCATACTCATGGTCCATTCACATCTTCTAAATCTATCCTTGGTCCCTATCCATCTAAGCTAAATCCTTCAAGTCTTCCATCCATATTGGGACCTTATGTTCCTCTATCTCCTACTTCCCCTCTTAGCTCATTACACATTCCTCCTACCCTACCCCAAGATCATCAAAGATACACATACTTGAACTCTTCACATTCACCTTTCCATATAAACCAGTCACATTGGCCTCATTCATCCACAAGTCCCAAGTCCTTTGGAAGAAATTTGGATGATCAAATCAATCACAAGTGCATGAATCCATCCTCAAAAGTTCACTATGTCTCCTCTAATCAACATGTGAATGTCAAGAAGGAAAATACACAAAAGAGACCACAAAGGTCCACTATTCAAAGAGCTCAACCAAATAAAGTATGGGTTCTTAAATCTGTTATTGAAGAAATGTGTTCCAAAGCATCTAATGAAAAATCAAAAGCTATATGGATTCCCAAGTCTCTTTTGAAGGACTTGAATATAGAAAACAAATCAAAGTTGACATTCAAGCTTCCAAAGTTTTCCACTCCATCTCCTTCCCAAAATCTTCCTAAAAAGGTTTCAAAACCTTCTACTCTACCATCCTCCAAAATGGCTTTGCTACCTCATATATCTAAGCCTCAGTCTATTTCATCCATATTTCCTCCATCATTCCACTAACCTTCAAGGTGTGTGTCAATGTTGATCTTGCCTAATATCTCATCCACCCTCATGAGATCCTCTAAATCTTATGCCTGCTTGCCATCCTTGCTTGTTTCAGTCTTCCAAAACCAACAACCTTATCCTCCATCTACTTCTCATTTTCCTATCTCCCTTCCATTACCTTATCAGCATCTTTGAGTGTACTTTTCTATGGCCTTGGCTTATCATAATTTATCCTTCCAATAGGAGCACTATTCAAATTGAAGAAGGCTTGAATTCTTTCCAAAAGCTCTAAAAATTCAAAAATGAAAAAAAAATGAAAAAAGAAAAAAAAAAGAAGAAGAGAAAAAATGTGCCTTGGTGAAAACCTAGAAACAGGCACCTTGGTAGCAAAAGTAAAAAAAAAAAAATTTGTCCTATGGTGAAAACCACTTCTTGTGGCACCTTGGATAAGTACCGTGATGAAAACCTGGTAAACAGGCATCATGCATAATTCTTCCATCCATGACATCCTATCATGATCTTACTTGTCCTTTAGATGTCCTAATTCCTGAAGTCACTCACTCATAACCTCCTAAACAAACTTTTCTATCCTATTCAATTAACCCTTTGGTCTTGATCAATGAAAGAAAGAAGAAAACTTGGTTCTTAGCAATCTCTTGACATGGTCATTTTCTTGGATTACTTACACGATACCCTTCATTACACAATGAGCTTATATTGTTATATCTTTTTCCCTAACTTGGGTAATCTTGTGAAGACTTTCCTTGAGGGTAACATTCATTGCTTCATACTCCTTTCCTTTCCATCTCTGCTTATCCACTAGCTTGCTACTACATATTTTCCTACACCTTGCTAGACACTAGAACAAAATCAAGGTGATCCTTCTTGAGAGCTAGTAATCTCTAAAAAAATCTAAAAATCAAAAAAAGTCTTGAAAAAATTTGTTACCCTGGTGAAAACCTAGCAATAGGCACCTTGGTAACACCAAAAAAATTGAAAGATCTGAAAAGAGAAAAATACAAAAAAATCAAAAAAGAGAAAAATACAAAAAAATTGAAAAATAGAAAAGTGCCATTGGTGAAAACTTGGAAATAGGCATCATGGTAGCAAAAAAAGAAAATCTTGCCAAGAAGGTGAAAACCTGGTAAACAGGCACCTCTTGTTCCCAATGCTCCATCTTGCAGTGCATCTTCTGGCTATTCTGTACAGTCACTTTCACACTTTTTCCTTTTCTGCTTTTCTTGCTCATGTATCCATGGATTGAGTCTTGTCCCAGCTTGGGGGCATCCCCCCTTAGTGTCACTCTTTTCAAGGTTCTCCTCATAAAATCTCTTTCGCGATAGTCACCAGTTGTTTCAACTGCGTCTTCCTACTATCACTAGTGTCACTCTTTTTGAGGTTCTCCTCATAGAATCTCTTTCACAACAGTCACCAATTGTTTCAAACTGCATCTACCTTCTATCACTAGTGTCACACTTTTCAAGATTCTCTTCATAGAATCTCTTTCACAACAGTCACCAGTTGTTTCAACTGTGTCTGCCTACTGTTTCTTAGGTCATGTCTTCAGCTTCATTTATGGAAGATCTCTATTGCGTCAGTCATTGGTTGTTCTGGCTATGTCTGTCTACTGTCGCCCAGTCCTCTTTAGGTTCTTCATCGTGAAGATTCCTCTTTGACATCAGTCACCAGTCATTCTAACTATGTCTGCCTACTATTGTCACCCTACTAAAGAGATTTCTTTCGAATGTAATTCTGGACATTAGCACTTGACATCAATCCCAAAACACTAAATTCAAACATGATATCTTGTTTGGATATGCTGAGCTCTTCCTTTATTTGCTTTGTCTTTGCTTTATCATATCTCCTCGAGCAACTCAATGATGTCATCTTTAACTAGGGAAGTAATGACTGGGGGCATGATCCTTTTCTTTGCTTTCTGTTTGCGGTTTAGTTCCAATAAGTTGATATATTCCTATAAGAGGGGTGTCCACTATAAGAGCCTCCATCTCATATTGGATGGTCGTGTGTACCTCGACTTCTTTTATATGAATACACCAATAACGTTGGTTCTTCTCCTTGTTTGTAACTCTTCATGCTATAGTACATATTGATACTCGTCCTACTAAGTGAATGTACGAGTCACTGCGAGTATATCTAGTGCACTTCTATCTTAGGTTACGAAAGTAAGGGTCATTGCGAATAGAATGAATATTGAATACTTAGCATAAGAGGGATCTCCCATGTGTTTGGTGTGCCTGTCATGCAAGCAACATTCTGGTCATCCTAGCATTTATGCTTTGATGCTTATGTTAACTAGCTACATTAAAAGGGACAAATGTTCTGGTCATTCTGGCTTCTTGTGCCTCGAATGCTTACATTTAATCCCGACAAACCAATAAGGTATGTTATATTCATATTTCCATGAATGCAATGTCAGTGGGAATTGTATGACCTATGAGCTTTGTTCTATATCTAGTGATGATTAAATATTGAGGCTTGGTAACCAGACCTAGGGTTGCATTTAACATAGTCTCACATTACATACTTCACTTTTATAAGCATGCGATTCAATTGTGAATCTACTTTCACCTTCTCTGATTAGGGATTTTTGATCTCTTCAAAGTATCATGTTCTTCACGACTGCACAAATGATCAATTAATCACTCTTTTGGCTACTTTGGCTGCTTAGAACCCATTTTTTTTGGGATCAAATTCGAAATCTGACACACTTAAGTGGCTCAAAAATGCATTTTAGAATTTTGGGCAATCCAAATTCTTTTGATACTTTGCGATTCTTGGAATCTTTTCAAATCAAACTTAGACTTTTGGACCTCAAAATCACTTTGGATCAACTTCCACATTTCTTTAGATCGTTCTAATCTCTTCAATTTCTTTTGATCATTCAGATCTTCTCATCTTTTCTTTCAACCATTCTGATTCCTTCTACATTTTGCTACATCTCAGACTTCTTCTGTTGAATCTCAAAATTGATATACTGCTTCACATCATATTTCTAGTGTGTCATCTTTCAATTTCACTCCCAAGGGGGCAGGATGATTACATCATTGAATACTTATTGCTCGGGGCATATCCTTCCCATCTTATGTCCTCGTCACTTGGGGCATCTCATCACTCAAGGCATCTTGTTCCCTTCTATCTGGCATCTTTTCTATCTATCTTATCTTTTCATCAATTGATCAACCTTATAATAGCTCCTCTCAGAGTTTGATGGACAGGTATTGGGACAGTCTAAACCTTGACTCCTCAGGATCAAACCTCGTTCTGGGGATGATCCTACAACTCATGATTAGACTTTGTTATCTTTTAGCAATCTCAGGTATCTAGGTGTCCTATCTGGATCCTTGAAGCTTAAGCTCTGTTCTGGAGATAATCTTCTAAATTCTTTTAATCTTAGGTATCTAGGTGTTCTATCTGGATCCTTGAAGGTTAAGCTCCATTCTAGAGATAATCTTCTAAATTCTTTCAATCTCAGGTATCTAGGTGTTCTATCTGGATCGTTGAAGGTTAAGCTCCATTCTGGAGATAATCTTCTAAATGCTTTCAATCTTAGGTATCTAGGTGTTCTATCTGGATCCTTGAAGGTTAAGCTCTAGTCTAGAGATAATCTTCTAAATGCTTTCAATCTCAGGTATCTAGGTGTTCTATCTAGATCCTTGAAGGTTAAGCTCCATTCTGGAGATAATCTTCTAAATGCTTTCAATATCAGGTATCTAGGTGTTCTATCTGGATCCTTGAAGGTTAAGCTTCATTCTAGAGATAATCTTCTAAATGCTTTTAATCTCAGGTATCTAGGTGTTCTATCTGGATCCTTGAAGGTTAAGCTCCATTCTGGAGATAATCTTCTAAATGCTTTCAATCTCAGGTATCTAGGTGTTCTATCTGGATCCTTGAAGGTTAAGCTCCATTCTGGAGATAATTTTCTAAATGCTTTCAATCTCAGGTATCTAGGTGTTCTATCTGGATCTTTGAAGGTTAAGCTCCATTTTGGAGATAATCTTCTAAATGCTTTCAATCTCAAGTATCTAGGTGTTCTATCTGGATCCTTGAAGGTTAAGCTCCATTTTGGAGATAATCTTCTAAATGCTTTGAATCTTAGGTATCTAGCTGCTCTACCTAGATTCCTTGGGATTAAGCTCTGTTCTAGAGATAGTCCTTAAAAGCTTAGCAATTGGTCTTCGTATCATCAACTTTGGAACCAATCCTTAAATTAAATCACTTTTAATAAATACACCTATCTTGATTAATTAAATGTAATTATTTAATTAAATGAGAAAGGTATCTTCATAGTTGCACTTGTGACTAGTGATGATTGTGTGATTTTTTTTTATGTCTGTTAATAATGGCCCAATGATGAAAATAAGTTCTTTATATTCTCTAATGAATGATGAACACAAAATTCTATGTTATAGTTGCTCTTTTACAACTACACCATTGCATTTTCATGTAGCTTGCATTATTAGACTTCGTGTTAGTTTGCATTTTTAGGCTACATTATGAGTTTGAGAGGGTTCTCCCTTCATCTTTATTGTGGACTTTTAATCAACTGTGGTCATGTTTTGATCTTCATTTCCTTATCTTCTTTCATGATCTCAATCAAAATTTCTATCTTAAACAGTTGATTTATTTTGGAGCATTTTCTTTTCTTCTTTCTATTTTCTTTCCATATCTTTCAAACTCCTATCTTCCATTTTCTTTATCCCCCACTTCTTTTCTTCTAAAATCACCTTTGGGGCATAATATTTCATGCTTGATGATCTACTTGGTTCAATGATTCTTATATCTTTCATCTTACATCAAGAACCTTATCTTTTGTTCTATTTGATCAAATTTATCAATTTGTTGTCTCTCCTCTATCTCATTTCAATTTCGATCATGAGGGGGCAATAATTATTAACTTCAATCTTTGATTCAATTTCTTTCTTTGACTACATGTGTTCCCAAATCAATCACACATTAGTCAAAGAGGGGAAAATGTATACAACCTAAAATGGTTGCCTAGACTATGGGTCCCCATTATTCAATTTATCAATTTATCAAATTTCTTGAATCAATGGTTTGCAATATTTTATTAAATCAATTCAAATCAATTTCCTTGATCAAATTCGATTATTTTATTTCTAAGGTTGATCATTTTATCCTAAGTCTTATTTAATTAAAATAAAATCTCCTCTTTTAATTAAATAAAATAAGTCCCCATTTAATTAAAAGGAAACCTCTCTTTTAATTAAATAATTCATCCGCATTTAATTAATTAAGAGAAAAACCCCTCTTTTAATTTAATTAAATATCTCCTATTTAATTTAAAGAACTTTCTCCCTTTTAATTAAATAAAAATCCCACTTAAATATCTCTTGTTGGTGAAAGGGAAATAAAATAAATTCTTTTATTTAATTTCTACACTTAAATGCACATATTTCTAAGTGGGACTTATCTTTTCACTTTCTTCTCAACCACTCCTCTTTTCTCATTGGTGGAATTTCGTCTCACATGGATCAAACTCTATTATCTCATATTGGTTGTGAGAAGCCTCTCACCTCCATAATTTCCTTTATAAGGGAGAGTCCTCTCCTCATTTTAGATAAGGGATGATGTTATTGTTATGCTGCACATTTGGAGAGCAATTTTTGAAGAAGGAGTTTTTAAATGTTAAAGATTTTTGTGGAGAACTTCTATCTTCTTGTCTCATTATCTCTTGCACCCATGGCTTTCATCATGGGCTTTTATCATTGCATTTGCATGTTAGTTTAGAGTCATATTTGCTTTCATAAGATTAGATCTTGCTCTCATAGATTATATTTTGCATTGTTCTTGCATTGTTATCATATAGATTAGTTTTCATCTCCATTTGCATGGATCTTTGAATCTCTGATTTCATGGTGTACTTGCATGGGCATGAACTAGGTCAAACTGAGGGCCTCCATTGCAAAACCCTTGCACTACATGACTAGAGAGCTTTGAGTCACCATTTGAGACCTCATTCTTGAGTAATCTTGAATATAATGATTCATAGAAGTGTGCTCACATTTTAGGCATACAATACTAACTGAATGAACCTAAAAAGATAAGAATTTTGGTTCTCGCCCATGCCTTGAGTGCTTGTACAGGCTAGGATGGGAGTAGTGAGAATGCATGGTTGCGACCTTGCATTCCATAGTATCCCTTGTTAGTATGAGAGGATACTAGTGGCCGCATGAGATCAGTATGGACCTGTGGAGTTTAGGTAACTGCTAGGGTAACTTGTACGTGATAAATGCGATGACACTTTCCTGCTTGCATAGTAGGTTCCTACATGTCATTGTGTGCCTCTCGGAATTAGATGTCATTTTTGTGTTTGGAACCTTTGAGTTAGTATACTTTTAGGATTCTTGGACTTATAGAGATTTATGCTATGTGGTGTTTTGATAGCCTGTTTGGGACTTGAGATTATCTCCTCAGCACGGTGGGAGTGGACCACTTAGGTACCATGCAGTCGGGTGGTAGTGTTTTTCCACTCTTATCATATGAGATTCATTGAGACATTGTGACTGATGCATCCTTCATGATGGTGGATATGTATCCTTTCATTGATGATTAACATATGTTAGATGATGTTATCTTATGCTTTTATTTGCATGTTAGATTACTTTCTGCATATGGTGTAATATATGATAGGAGTGACATTCCTACTATGTTAATACCGATGATCTCTTCGGTAATTTGGAATTTTATGCACGAAGGGATGGTTAGGACCCACAATGGTCTAATGATGCTATTAACGGTTGGGAGGAACTGTGCACTTAGTTATTATGTTTGATCTTTATGATGGATTTATATGTCTTCTATGATGATGTATCATGTGTATCATGTGATTATCTTTACTTTGATGTATCATGGATTAGAATAGGATGATGTACCATTATTCTACCTATGTATATTCTTTTGAGCTTTTCATACCCTATGACATGTACAGTGGATGATTGAGCATTTGGAAGTGTAATGTACAAACATTGGACTTAGCATTATTATTTCATGTGGATGTTGTACTAGATGGATTCATGTATGTTAAGTGTTTTAGATGTAATTCAGCATTAAGGGATCTTTAAAGAATGTAATCTATTAAGTATGTTATGTTCGCTTTCAAATGGATTTTGCTATTGCTTCCATTATTGTGCATAAATTATATGTCGTATTTACTTTCATGTTAGAAAAAAAAAATGCTACCAAACTTAGTGAAATTTTAGGTTAATTCTTTGAATCCCTTGGTGGGGCATTACATTAGCACAGATTTTAGATTTTCTCAAACTGAAAAGATTTCTAGAGCTAGGGCACAAAATTCCTCAAGGACTTAAGTGAATTTCCAGAGACAATTGCAAAAAGAAGAATATATTTTAGCAGGTAAGTGATCTATAACTAGTGAAAATCAAGAATTTGCTAAGTAAGATTTAGAAATTTTAGAAACTACCTCCATGAAAAGAATTTTCTGGGCAAACTAAATATTCAAAGAGGGGTATGCATGATGATTTTCTGGAACAATTTCCTTTGTTGGTACATGAGATAATGAAGGGGAGGGAGTTGATTCCTAAAAACCCTAGAGTAGCCATAGCAGAGGGTTTCTATGACAAGGCCAATTGGGTACGAGATGCTCAGGTCTCCATGGGAGGTTTGGAATTATTCAAAAAATGGTTTTCAGAGAGAAGACTAGATATTCCTTTGAGAAATTTCTAGGAGTTTGATATTGGAAAATTAGTAGTCCCCATAGTTTTCTTTGATAGTGATTTATTAGTGGATTTGGCCAAGAAGTATGATCCAATTACAAGGTGGGTAAAGAATCATGCTAGAGTGAACCTCTTTAGGGTTTGCCCTGAATTAATTAGAGAAGTCTTCAATCTTAACATTAACCATGTTGTGCATGAAACTATTGACATGGGTGACTTTCAAGAAAGGTATGATGCACAAAAAATCTACTTGAAAAAGGGGCCACTATAGGAGCATGCTGCTAAAATTGGTACTTTCTCTGTGATTACTACCAGCACCCTAGAGCCACTATTGAAAAGACATTTTAACACTAGAGCTTAGGAATTATATGTTTCTCTTTGTAATATTTTTGGAGTGGATGAAGTAGAAAAAATCCCAGGCTTAGTTGTCCTCATAATGGCTCAAACTCTTCAATTTAGAATGAGCACTATTTTGGATTTTGTGACATTTCTTGCAAAAGAGATTCACAATGGCTTAGTGAGGATAGCAAGGGGAAAAGTAGATAAAACTTCCTGTGGGTATGCAATCCTTATGCATATATGTTTGCATAAGGGACTTGCCTTCTTTTCCAAGGGTATGGAGCTGGAGACAACTAGGGGTGGAGAAAAGAATCCAGTGTAGTTGTAGAGTGTGGATATGACCTCAAAAGCCATAGGTGCTAGTTATGTGAGGTTTGATAGGTATTTTGCATCAAAGCTTAGATTGATCTTGAGAGGAGATAGCCCTAGAATTCCACAAGCATTGTTAGAATTGGTTAGATCCAAAGATCATGATAAAGGGCTACTTGTCAATCATAATTGGGGGGATATAATTCCCTACAATGTTTCAACAGTGATAAGAGTATATGGCTTTTTGGGAAAGCCTCATATGCTACCATTTCATGTAACTTTGAAGATAGGAATAGTTGAACTATTATGGTAAATAGGCACCATAGATGAGAGGGAGTTGACTAGGAAGGGTACATTTTTTCTAATTGTTACTATGACCCATGATTTTGTCTTTGTAAGGAAAGGGTGGAAGCATCTGAATTTGTTTTTTACACAGATATAACATGGTAGAATCTCATGCCAGATTTATTGATCCTAAAGGATTCTATGATGTCTTTAGGGAGAGAATAAAAGCTTCTCCCACGGTGGAACAAGTTTACTATCCTGAGGATGTAATTAGAAATGTTCTTACTTTACAAGAACAAGAATTGAGGAAAGAAAAATGGATAGTATTTAGCAAAACCCTTGAATTCATTAATGCTTTTGACCCCCACTATGATCCATTAAAAGAAAAAGAAATACTAGGAAGCCAAGATACAGGCCTTGATGAATAGTTTTGCTAAGATAATATAAGCTATGAATGAAAAGAAGGCTTAATATGTTGAGACATATCTAGATAGGGCTACAAAAGTGCAAAAGAAAATCAATAGTAAAAACATAGTAGCTCTTGGCCAATATACCTTACAAAGAAGGTTAGGATATGTGATGATTTAGAATGTGAAATAGGGTCCTCTTCATCAAAGACAAAGGCTAGGAAGTCCACCTACAATCAGTGCTCCAAAAAGGCAGAAGTTAGAACAAGGGTCTTCTTCTTCTCAGCCAGAACATACTCCTCAAGCCAGTCCCCAATCTAGATAGATGATGAAACATCTTTAAGGGAATGCCTTAGACAAATTGGTGGAGAAGGGGATGTAATTTTTACTTCCACGGATCTAGAGATTGGGGAACTGCAAGAACTCCCTACACCTTTCTTAGAGCTCATTATTGCTGATTGTCAAGGTAAGGAAATTGATCCTATAGTTTCCCAAGCCTATGAGAGGTTTATAAATGATGAAAAATTTGTGAAATTTAGGGCATTTGCATAGTTTTTGTGGAGGTTAAATATAGGCAATTTTGAAAAGCCTTGTGAAAAGATAAGGGCAGAGCAACCCGATTAACCAAACTCTGTTATTAAAGAAGAGGTAAAATCCAAGTTTTTGAGTGATTTTTCCCAATTTATACCTGAGGTTGAGAGGAAATTAGTTAAGCAATCAGGAGTCCTTATCTTACCTAAATGGGATATAATAAATGCTATGGTTTTTGATTCAATAAGAAAACAAAAGGATGTCTAGTTAAAAACTGAAGAAGAGATACTATAGGCTCATAGAGGAGTCAAATTTAGTGATGACTACCAAGCCCTTGTAATTTGGTCTATTGAGAAAAGGGATAAAACAAGGATGCAGGAAATCTCTACTGCAAAGCGTACTAGCACATTGACAGTCTTCAAGGCTGGTGAAGTTGGCACTAAAAAGATAATTAGGATGGCTTTAGAAATGCTAAAATTTGGTAGTGTGGTGTCTAGCTAGGAAGAGGATAGATTTGCCCAGCTAAATGCTAGATTTGAAGAAGTGTTGAAGGCATATGAAGAAAGGGGAACATAGATACAAAAACTGGAGAATCAGGTATCTCAAATGGAGAAGATGTTGGGGAAAGGAAAAATGGAAGAGTCTAGTAGACCTAGGATTATATACCCTCCTAGGCTACCTATTGAGCCTTTCAAATCCACTCCAATTATTGAGGTACCTAATACCCCTAAAAGGCCTCAATTATACACCATAGAGGATTTTGAAGAGGAGAAAACCAAGTTCTATGAATTGCATGTAGAATTAAAAAATCAATATGAAGAAAAATTGAGGTAGGGTGTGATGTATTTAATGGATAGGATAGAATGGTTAACCTTTTTTTGATCAATTGGCAAGGATTGCATCCATTAGGGATGAATTGCAGAGAGATGAGGATAGGTTGAGGCCTCTTGTGCAGAAATGGAGGGAAAGAAACAATGATATCACAATTATGTGCATATTTGTCATCCAATTGCCTTGTCATCAAATAGAGAAGATTTTTGATTTATTGAATAAATTAGAAGGATTTGATGACAAAAGAGATGTTTTTTAGAAAAGATTAATAAATTATTTTTCCAAATATATGGCTGAAAAATTTAGTCTATTTCCTTGTGCTTTAAAGACTATTGACAAAATAAAGGAAAAAGAAGAATGGAAAAATGAATTGGATGAGATATCTTGTGAAAGAATGAATAATATTGTTAATGAAACTGGCTACCAGCTATGGGCAAAAACAACTGAGGAACTAGTGAAAGTGCAGCTATTTTATAATGCCATCAAAAAGGATTTTGTTGATTTAGAGGAAGTTGCAATTTCTTTAATAACTATAAAAAGAGAGGCACTAAGTTTTGATTGGCTAGATGACACTACTTATGATGAGTGGAGAAACAAATTTATGTCAGAAGAGCAGTTGTTACACAATGATGAAGCGGAAGAAGAGGAGGAGGAAAATGCAAAAGTAAAAGTTACTTTCACGGTTAATGATGAAGACAAGAAAAATCCCCAGATTAAAGTAAGTTTGTAGGTAATCACAGATGATTCATCACTTTCAAATTTAATGACCACTTACTCCGAGGATGAAGAATAAATAAAAGAATTAAAGCTCTTGTCTCAATCAATGAAAATATAATAGAAAGGGACCCACCAAGGAATGTTCAATGTGATAGCCTTTTTGTTATGCACAATTCTATCCTTTTTGTTATAGATGTATGTAAAAATCATTTGGAGGACACCTATCACTCACAATTGCCCTTTGCTTGTTGCAACTCATGCTATATAAATGAGTTTTCAAGGCATTTTGAGGGTTTTAGACTTGTATAATTTTTGTTTTCTCTCAAGAAAAGTACATTCAGTTGGTCCAATAGAGTGTAGCTGATTGAGTTTGTTTCCATTGTACTTTTTGATAAAATATTGAATGACAAAAATAGCAATCTATTCTGGGCTTTCAATTGGTTTTCTATTGGTCACTGTATTAATCGTATGAAAAGGATAATAGAAAAGGGTATTTACACTATATTTGTGTCATCAATTTTTGTCTCGAGTTTATGGGTTTATTTACTTTAAAGTCATTTAAATAAGATTTAATTGGCTGAATGCAATTTGGATGGGTTATATATTGTTTTCATTGTTGCTCTTAATTCAAGAAATTATATAAATGCTTCAATGAATCAGTAGGGTTTGTGAATTCATAAAGGGATTTTTCATAATAATGGAGATGGGTGATTACAATTGATTAATTCATTTACAAGTTATCTAAATTAGATCTCCTGCCAATAGCTAATTCTTTGCCCAATGGATAAGGCACTGGTCTCATAAATCAAAAGCAAGCAAGGGTGAATTCTAAAGCTGCATATCAAATCATTTTATTATAAAATCAAAACCATATTTCCATTTTGTTCAAAAGTTATGAATGTTGGTCAATACTCATTTATATCTATTCTCTAAGTTTTAGGTAGTTGCTATTTCTAGGAATATTTGTAAATATTCGAAGAATTAGGACTAGATCTGCAAATAAGGGATACATACAAGTTTGAAAATATTGAAAGAGTTGAAGTGAACTGCACATATGCTAGTGGGTAATAGATGAGAATCAGAATGAAACTAAAAGAATCTCTACATAGAAGTTTGCACTAAAAATTATCCCTAGGTACACCCACCTTGGTTTAGCAGAGCCAAAAGAGTAGGAAACCATCCTTTGGTTTTGTTGAAGTTGGGTCCAAATGGTTTACTCATGTAACTAATAATGGGAATTAGTTGATCCTTAGTTTGTATGAGTGTTATCATTCTGGTATTGAACATTTTGTTGTTCAATAGTTTTAAAACACCAATAGACTATACAAAAGCTAACTGTTCGAAAGGACCAGTGATGGACATGTGTCAATTGCAGAGTGGGTGCATGAGCTAGTGATGAGGCAAGTGATGTTGATTGGGCATAGTGGTCGCAGGGGCGACGAAACCAAAGCACTTCGTCGGTGGAGCGAAGAAAGGTGGGGGTTCCACCAAGCTATGGTGGCTGGCGGGTGGCATGCCACTGGCGTTTGCTCAATAGCATAGAAGGGAGCTGAAGCTGCTTGAGGTGGGGTGCGAGTTGCATGCAAGTGGCCCCACAATGGCTGTTGGGTAGTGCTGCGGTACGCGGCCTTGCACTATTTTAAAAAAAAAAAATTTTTTGCCATAATCATCCATATGGCCCTACAACTAAAAAAATTTTTCCTCTTGGAGATCTGTCTCCAAAAATGAAATGTTTTATATGAATCCTAACTACAAATGGCCTTCCAGATCTAATGGCAGTGTAAGTTTGGTTCCAAAGTGCTCTGAAAAATTGTTGTTCCCTTGATTTGAAGAAAAAATGCACAAACAAACTAGGGTTTGTGAATTTGAATCAAGGCTTCAAAAATCTTTCAATGAAGCAGCAGTAGGAAGGCTCTGATACCATGCTGGAGTTGATGAAATCCAACTCCGAAGATGCCCAAGATCACCTACATGTGAAAACTTGTCAAAGAGAAGCCAACGAAGGAAGAGTGTGGAGCTAGGGAAAAACCCTAAACTGAAAATGAGAGAGGAAACATACAAACACCAGAAAATATTTATTTACAATGGAATGTGATTATGAGATATAAAATACAATGAGGGAGCTCGAATATAAAGAGCTCAAGGAATATCCTAGAACTAGCTAGAGGACGCTAGGAGATAAGTGTGACAACTAAGCATACATCCACATGAGGTTGAAAGTCCTCGAACAAGGTGAGAGGATAAGTATGACTTAGGAGAGAACAAACTCATGTATTGTCAAAAACTTATAACAAACTCCTAGACTACAACTAATTAATGAAATGCATTTACCTAAGTAAGGTTAAGTAAGTAGAATAAATAATTAATAATTAATTATTTACTTTAACAATAATTATAGTCAAGGAAAATACCTTCCATTTTCCTAAGTCCTCTAAATAATTCCTTTAGTTAGCCTTGAGGCTATCCCAATTAATTATAATAGGACCACATTAAGATAATTAATTATATCCCAATTACAAAACACTATTGGCTCATAGTATTTACAAGTTCACATAGGTGTAAATCTAGACCTTACATACTTTTTTTATATCATCATCAGAGTTTCATCTATCACTATACAACTTCAAATATCTTGATTCTATCAATTTTAGGAGATGCAATCCAATCATCATAGACTACTTATGAGGTACTTTGTCTCTATACTAGTCTTTATAAATCAAGTATATCTTTTGTATATCATTATTAGCAGGAATGATGGTGATATTCCTTGGGGGGTTATCCTTATCATTGGAGAGTATTGACATGTTGGATTTATGACTATGTTTGTCATTAATGGAAACATAGCAATAAGTCAATCAAGACTAGCAGAGTAGCAGACAAAGATATTAATTGTATGATTTTTATTTTTCATTTTCTAACATTGTGTGGTTGAGGACATGTGCTACACTTTGTCCTGATTACATGGTTCAATGTTCATAAAGTAAATCAAAGATGTACAAGAGTTATAACTAATTTATAGGAAGCAATTTTTAGAAAAAGTACCTAAGAAGCAATTTCAATGTTTATATATTATATACACTAACATAGATATATTATTTTGATGCATTGTCAGTCAATAATAGTAGATAGTCTGGTGATGACATCAGAGAATGTGCAAGTCCAAATATCATATGTGTGAGAAGTTATATAGACTATGAGTCGATAGTGCTATTATAATTAAGAATTAATTGATTATCTTATTATAATTAATTGGGAAAGCCTCAAGGATGACTGAAGAAGTTATTTTAAAGATATAGTATAAAGGAAAGATATTTTTCTTGTTTGTAAGAAGTATTCTAGTAAGAAAAGGAGAAAAGTTTTGATTGAATGTGAGTAAGTGATCGAAGGGAAATTTGGATGCGAGATTTGTGATCTAGCTACAAGATCATAAGAAGAAGAAGTTGGGTTGATAGGAAAAATAAAGAGGAAGGATAAATACTATTAAATTTTATTATTTTTTAAGGTATAATATAGAGATCATTTGGACAATAGGTTCATCAGTCTTCCCGCTAAAGCTCTTTGGACAGTGGGTCCATCTATTTTCTATGACTCCTAATAGGTTTGGTAGACTAACAAGGTTAGAATATCCTAATAGGGATTGATATGTACTAAATGTTGTTATAGAATCCTAATGGTGTCAATCCTCTAACAATAAATAACTATATTAGTACATCATCTTCTTGGTACCATCCCCATCTAGGTTTTCCCTATAATGAAGGGTTCCCCTAGTTAACATTGTTGGATACAATTGAAAAATTGTGTGTTGCCTTTGATGCTACAAAAATGTCATATCAATTGTCACTCAATAATTCCTAAGCTCACTTGGTCAATGAAGATAGATTTTCATGTCTACCGATCATTCTTAAGTTTACTCTTTACAAAAGACAATATCTACTGAGCCTACTTATGCATCAAAGGAAGTTAACCAAAAAAGAGTGTTAACTGAGCTCACTCGGTTAACAAAGGAAAGTTGGATAGAGTTAGTGTTGAATGAGTTCACTCAATAGCCAAAGGATTTTTGCAAGTTCATAATGTTAACCGAGCTCCTATTGGTTAACATAGGTAATCACTTTAGAGTTAGTTTTTATCAAGCTAGGTTAGCTAACAAAGGATTTCCTTAGTTTGGCATATGAAGCTTAATTATTTTATCTATTGATTCTAGCTAAGTATGGTAATGAATATTGGTTATTCTAATTTTTATTTGAGTTGACTTGACAATCTAGAAGGTATAAGTAAAAGGTCAAATTGTGATTTCAAGTATGCAAGTATGTTGATTGAACTAAAAGAGAAAAGAGAGGAAGCAAACTTGAAGGATAAGTAGGTATCCTTGTGGAGCAGAAAAGTGACATTCAATCAAGAAGGATCAAGTATAAGCAGAATAGAGATCTAGATTCAACAATTTAGTTGCATCATAATCAGGTTATTTCATTATTACTCTCTAACCATTGTAGTAGTGATCTAAAATCTCCTAATAGAGTTGGTTTAACAGCCATTTATAAATCCTCTAACAAGGTGGCAATTCCATTGAATTGTTTTCAAGACCTCTAACAAGGCCACTCCTAACAATGTGATTAAATCCTCTAATAGGGTCACACCTAGTATTGTGTTCTATAACCTTTAACTGGGTTGGCTCCTAAGAGGGCTCATTTTAAAAGAGTGAAAAATAGTAACTAGTTACATTGGTGGTTTTTCCCATATTAGGTTTCCATGTTAAATTTTGATGTCTTATGTGTTCATTTCTTTTCTCTTATGCATGCAAGTTAAGATTAAGTAATTATTGATAACGTCTAAAGGATAATTGATCACTGAGTTACTGCAATTTCTATATGCTTACTAAGTTTCAACAATAATCAGTTTTATCAATTTAAATTTTATAGATGACATCTAAGAGATTAGGGATTTATTTTAGTAGTAACTGACTCACCCCCCCCCCCTTAATTACTCTTATATTTCCAACAATTGGTATTAGGTCTTTTGGTGCTTGTAGAGAAGGTTTCAAGGACCTAAGCTAAGAATAGGATGTATTACAAAAGAGAGATTCCAAAGCTAAATAGAGACAACTTTGTAGCATGCTAAAGACTTATGAGGCTTCATCTAGCTACCATTAGTGATTCAAGTTGCAAATATCTTGATGAAGAATACAAAACTCCCACTAGAACACTATCAGTTGAAGATATTGCTTAGAAGAATGTTAGATTATGGTGACTGAAATTACTATACATACTCCATAATTAGTGGGGTTTGGGGCATCACTCCAAAAAAAATAAAAATTTTGGGCCCTATTTTATCAGGATTCGTAGATTTTCCATTTGTAGATTTGGGCTGACATGTTATAACCCTAAAGTTGTTTAATACTTGTATAAAAGGGCTTAGGGTTAGGGATTGTTTAATAGTGTGATGTGAAATTGGTTCTTGCCGCAATATTGAGCTATAAGGGATTAGGGATTGTAATCAGGTTGTAATCACTAAATTGTAATAAGATCGAACTTGTTGTTTTGTAGATGTAGCCTAGGGATTGGGTGAACCACGTTAAATCTTGGTGCATTATGTTCATTTCTATGTGATCTATTATTTTATGTTATTGGTTATATTTGAATGTAGTTTTTATTTCTATCTATGGTTTTATCCTAACAAGTGGTATCAAAGCAAAGATTTCTTTCAGTTATCCTCTGTAGGAAAGTCTCACGGTTAAGTGGGAGTCTCACAGTTGAGTGGGAGAAATGGGAAATGAGGGTAAGCTAAGGGTTGATAGGTTTAATGGGTAGAAATTCCAGTTATGGAAGATGCAAATGGAAGACTATCTATATTAGAAGGATTTATGGAAGCCGTTGGAAGGAAAAGCCAAGAATCAGGGATCTATGTCAAATGGTAAATGGGATCTTTTGGATAGAAAGGCACTTGGAAGCATTCAGTTATGCTTGGCACCATCACTGGCATTTAATATTACAAAAGTAAAGATGATAGAAGAGTTGATGAAAACCCTAGCAAAATTGTATGAAAATCCCTCCACTTCAAACAAGGTATTTCTCATGAAGCATTTATTTAATATGAAAATGACAGAGGTTGGATCTGTTGCAGATCATTTAAATGAGTTTAATACTATTACTAGTCAATTATCTTCTGTGGGTATCAATTTTGATGAAGAAATTAGGGCTCTCTTCATTTTGTGTTCTTTGCCTGAAAGCTAGAATGGCTTGGTAATGGTTGTGAGTAATTTTGTTCCTAGATCTAGTACCCTAAAATGTGAAGATGTGATCAGTGTGTTTTTGAGTGAGGAAACTCGTAGAAAATCCTTAGGTGGATCTACATCAGGAAGTGCTTTGAATGCACAAAGCAGGGGTAGAACAACTAAGAGAAGAAGTCTCTAGAAATCATGGGAAATCAAGAGGAAAGTCAAAGGGGAAAAGGTCTCAATCAAGAGGACCAAATGATTGTTGGTACTATGGGTGATGTAGGAGCATCTTGCATGGGAAAATTATTTATTTATAAAATTCTTTTTTTTAAAAATTGTGGAGGAGAGAGAAAGTGACAAAAATTAGAGGAGAAATAATAAAAAAATAAAAAAGGGAAAAAGGAGAAAAAGAAAAAAAGGAGAAATTTCTATTTTTGAGGTACATAGGTGGTATAATAGAAAAATAAAATAAAAATGGTTGTCATTTCATTTATCGAGGTGTGTGGGTAGAATTCTAGAAAGTTATGAATATTGTAGAAAGTTGTGGATATTGTAGAAGGTTATGGAAGTTGTAGAAGGTTGTGGATATTGTGTAGGAGGAATTCTAGAAGGTTGTGAATAAGTCATGCATTGGGTGGTAAGTGCCTATTTAAGTAAAGCATATGAGCATTTCTAGTCAAGCTCGAGAAGAAGGTGAAAGCTCGAGAAGGAGAAACTTGAGAAGTGGAAGCCTGGGAAGGTGTGAAGGTTTCAAGGTGTGAAAGAGAAGGAGGTAGCAAAGAGTGATTTTTTCTGAGTCTATCGATAGAGCGCTGAATGTGAGGCAGTTTACAATAGGATTGCGATGGAGTTGTGAGTGTGTAGATAGAGCATCGAATGTGAGGCAGTTTACACTTGGATCTTGGATAAAGTTGGAGAAGAGCTAGTGACTGTGGTTTAGAAACAAGGAGGTTTCTTGGTGGCTTGTGAGCACAAGTTGAGATCTCAGAGGTTTCTACCAGAGTGTGGATCTGGACTAGCTTGGGTTTGGAATGGATCTTGAGAGATCCTCTAGAAATGTTATTGTAACTGCTAAGGATTTTCAAGTTTAATCAAATTTCTTGGGAAGCATTTATTCTCTCTTTGTCTTCATATTGTTGCATTCTTGGTTGTGAGTTGGTAAGGGTGGTGTGGTACTTTCATCAAGTGGTATCAAAGTGTACCTTCGTTAGTGGTATCAAAGAATACCTTCATCAGTGGGAAACCAAGTCATAAAAAAGAAAGATTGCTGAAATTGAAAGAAAAATGAAGGAGATAAATTAAATGGAGACAAGGAGGAAAATATGGTAAGTAACAAATTTGAAGAGGATGCTTTGCTTTTGTCTTTAGAAAGTTTTGATGATTCATGGGTTTTAGACTCTGGTGCTTCATTTCATGCTACACCTCATAGAGGTTATTTCATTGATTATATCCAAGGGGATTTTGGGCTTGTTTATTTGGGGGCTAATGAACCCTCTCAAATTGTTGGAAATGGAAAAATTAAACTTAAGTTGCAGAATGGGAATCATTGGCTACTACATGAGGTAAGACATGTTCCAAGGCTGAGTAGGAATTTAATTTCAGCAGGGCAACTCGGTGATGAGGGTTGTGTAGTTACTTTTAATGATAAAAATTGGAAGGTTTCAAAAGGTTCCCTTGTAGTAGAAAAAGGTGTGAAAGTAGGCACCTTATATCTTTGTATAGGTCATATTATTCCTTCTACTTTGATTATTTCAAAGAAAAATGAATGTTTAGGAAGAATTGTTGCAGTTGAGAAGGGAGAACAAATAGCTATTGTAGATTCTGATACAGCATTGTGGTACAATAGACTTGGGCACATGTGTGTGAGAAAGAAAAGAGTCAAGCAGGACAAGGCTTGATAGTTTATCCAAGGGTTGTGAAGGTTGGAAGCATGGCATGGGATGTGTGGATTCATACTTGTTCACATAGTTTTCTCGGTTGTGGCTATGGCCATGAAGGCTTCCATGGTTGTATTGCAATGGTAATTTTTGCTAAATAATACATGATGATGGATGCTTTTGGAGGCTGGGTTTTTTCCCTCAATAAGGGTTTCCTAGGGTATATCTTGTGTCACAAATTTGTGGGTATGTTGTCTAGTCTCTTGCATGTGGATTTTAATTTCTTGTTTATTTTAGATCTATTATGGGTTATGTGGAAACGGTTATATTCTTTGTTGCCAAGTTTCCTTACAAAGAAGAACCATAACATCATGATGATTCATATTGCACTTGCTCTTAGTGATGCTGAATTTGATGAGATCAAAGACTGCAAAAATTCTTTTGATATGTGGAACGAACTGAAGAAAAAATATGGAGGAGATGACAATATATGAATAGCCAAAGCATAAAGCCTTAGAGAAAAATTTGATCAAATGAGGATGAGAGAAGATGAAAATTTTGCAAAATATGTGGAAAGAATCAAAGCTAGTGTCAATGCAATCAGAGCATTAGAAGGAGAAATCAAAGAAGAAACTATTGTAAGTAATATTTTTAGAACTTTGGTTCCCATCAATGCAATAAAAGTGTCTACTATACAAGAAAAGAGATGTGATTCAAATAAAAAGTTAGGCTTGGATGCCCTAGTAGGAAGATTGACAACTATTGAGCTAGATAACTTTGACAACTATGTTCCTACTTCCAAAAATATTGAGTCTGCATTTGAAGCTAAGCTCTCACTCAAAGAAAAGGGTAAGAAAATAAAAGATAATCAATTAGGAAGTGAGGAAGAATCAGAGGAAAGTTCTGATAGTGATATTAAAATTTTTGAAGCTCTACTTGCAAAGTATTCCAATAGCAGAGGAAAATACAAAGGTAAAATTCCTTTAATCTATTTTTCTTGTGAAGAAATTTGTCATATTGTTGTTAGGTGTCTAAACAAAGAAAACAAGGATGAAAAGAAAGGCCATAAGTAAAAAGGCAAGAATGAATCCAAAGGTCACAAATCCTACAAAGACAAAGGTAAGAAAACTTAGTTTAGACCTAAAGATTCTAATGATAGTGAAGATGAAATAGTGTATATTACTATAAAGAATGAATCTAATGATAAAGAAGATAAGATGGTACTTGTCTCTCATGTTAGTAAAAATGATACATTGATTATAGATAGTGGATGTTCAAACCATATGACTAGAGATAAAAAAAAGTTTGAACATTTTGAACATTATGATGGAGGTAGTGTAAGGTTTGGAAATAATGAACCTTGTTGGATAAAAAGAAAAG
Source organism: Cupressus sempervirens (assembly GCA_028749045.1). Classification (NCBI taxonomy): domain Eukaryota; kingdom Viridiplantae; phylum Streptophyta; class Pinopsida; order Cupressales; family Cupressaceae; genus Cupressus; species Cupressus sempervirens. Next base: position 136,952,643 of record CM053787.1, read on the forward strand.
GTCATATCTCATTAACCAATGAACTTGTATTTGATAAATCATATTGGGTTGAAGGACTAAAGCATAATTTACTGATTGTAGCATAACTAAATAACATTGGATTCAAGGTAGAGTTCATAAATGGCAAGGCAAGACTACTAGATAATAAAAGAAATCTGATTGGATCAGGTAAGCAAACAAAAGGTAACCTATTTTATCTTGATCTTGGTGATTGCTCATGTTTCATTGCTCAAGTAGAAGAAAGTTGGTTATGGAATAGAAGACTATGTCATGTAAAATTTGATAATATGATCAAGATAAGAAACCTCAAAAAAGTAAGAGGTATCCAGTTTGAATAAATCTAGTGCTGGTTTATGCAAAAGCTACCAAATTAGAAAAATGGGAAATACTAGTTTTAAGAGAAAAAACTATCAGTAAAAAGATATCTTGTAAATTATGCATACTAACTTATGTGGACCTATTGGAATAGAAATTTATAGTGGAGAAAAAATATTCATTCTTTTTATTGATGACTATTATGTATATAAGAGAAAAATCAGAAGCATTTGAGAAATTCAAATGGTATCTGGCAAGAGTAGAAAAAGAAACTAGAAAAAGATTAAAATTCTTAAGATCAGATAGAGGTGGTGAACTCATCTCCAATGAATTCAATAATTTCTGCATTGAAAGAGGAATCAAAAGACAAGCATCAACCCTTGGTACTCCTAAGCAAAATGGAATACCCGAAAGAGGAAATAGATCCATCATGGTTTGTGCAAGAACTCTAATGATTGAAAAGATGTTGCTATCAAATAATGGAAGGAAGCAATCAGCACTATATTTCATACTTTGAACCAATTATAGTTGAATAACAATTTAGACAAAACTCCCTATGAACTATGGTATGGCTAAAAACCCAATGTAAGTTACTTGAAAGTATTTGGTAGCAAATTTTATATCCTGAAAGAATATAGAAAAGGAAAATTTGATGTAAAAGGTGATGAAGGTATATTCCTATAGAAGAAAAGCATATAAATATTTGAATTTGTCTACTCGCAAGATCATATAAACTACACATGTGAGAATTGATGAGTTTATAGAATAGACTAAGGAAGAGAGAAAAAAGGAACCAAAAGATTACAAAAAGATTTGTTTACTATGAGCCTAATACATTAATAAACATATTTGACAAAAAGGAGACTTCATCTCTTGATCTCTCCAAATCTCCAATTGTTACCAAGTTGTAGGATGTGTAAACCAAGTCATAGGGACTTGAGTCACATTTAGAGGCTACTGAGCTAGTGCATATCAAGTCTGAATGACCCAAGCCTAAAGCTAAGATTCAAAATGAAGATAGTGAAATTCATTCAAAATTCAAAGAACCTGTATTGGCTAAATATCCCAGAAGGCATCATGCACTTGATCAGATCATTGGAGATAAATCAAATGGAACTATGACACAAAGGAAACTAAAAGGTACATGTTTACTTATTGAATTTGAACCTAGAAGTGTTAAAGATGCACTAGAAAATGAAAGTTGGATTGAGGCTATGAATGAAGAAATAGAACAAATAGAAAAGAAAAAAACTTGGACTCTTGTTCTTAGAACAAAGGATAAAAATTTGATTGGTACAAAATGGGTATTCAGAAATAAGCTGAATGAATATGGAAAAGTATCAAGAAATAAAGCAAGATTAGTATGTAAAGGCTACTCTCAAGAAGAAGGTATTGATTATGGTGAAACTTTTGTCCCTGTTTCAAGATTAGAAGGTGTTAGGACTTTACTTGCATATGCAGCTCACAGACAATTCAAAGTATATTAGATGGTTGTTAAATCAGCATTCTTGAATGGAACTCTTGATGAAGAAGTCTACATTGAACAACAAAAAGGTTTTGTTGATCCTAACAAAAGGGATATGGTGTACAAATTACACAAAGCACTATATGGTCTCAAACAAGCTCCCAGAGCCTAGTATGAAAGATTACATAACTATCTAATACGGATTAGTTTTCAAAGAACAAATGATAATAGTAGTCTATATATCAAGGAAGTACTAGATAAGAAGATTATGTTGGAAAAAATATTTGTGGATGATACTTTATTCATGGGAAATGATGACTTATGCAAAAGATTTTTAGAACAAATGAATAAAGAGTTTGAGATGTCCATATTTGGTGAGATATAATTCTTTTTTGGATTGTAGATACAATATAACAAAAATGGTCTCTATATAACTCAATCTAAGTATATCAAAGAGATACTCAAGAAGTTTGGAATGGAAGATTCAAAATTAGTTGGAACCCCCATGTGTACTAGACTTAAACTTAGCAAAGATGATGACTCCAAAGAAGTAGATTAGACCTTATATAGATCAATGATTGAGAAATTACAATATTTAGTTCACACAAGGCCTGATATTACCTTAGCAGTTGGGATAGTGGCAAGATTCTTAGCAAAACCCAGAGAAAACCACATGATGGCAATAAAAAGAATCTTTAGATATTTGAAAGGTACTTAAGACTATGGATTATGGTACAAACTTGGAGGCAATCTCAAATTAAAAGTATTTACTAATGCTAATTGGGTAGGAAATCTTGATGATAGCAAAAAAACTAGTGGTGGAGCATTCTTTCTTAGCTAAAGGTTGGTATCTTGGACATGCAAGAAGAAAAATTGGACATCTCAATCTATAGAAAAAGCAGAGTATGTGGCAATAGTAGTAAACTATTCTAACATTGTTTGGTTTAAACAATTGTCGGAAGGAATGAAGGTTGAAATCAAAGAGCCAATAGTCATGTATTTTGATAATGCTAGTGTAATCAACATATCAAATAATCCAGTGATGGATTCCAAAACAAAGCATATTGCTATAAAGTATCACTTTGCAATTAGTATAGGAAAAGAAAACTAGATTGGAATATGTGCATACAAAAGGATAGATTATAGATATATTCACCAAGTCATTACCTAAGGATGCATTTTTGTATCTAAGAGTTAAGCTAGGGGTCATTCCCCTATCTAAAGCTCACTAAATAAAATTTAGTGATGCATCAATAGGAACCAAGTCAAAGATCGATCAGTTGATGTAATATTGACAAGAAAATATTGCAAATGAATCTATACTCAAGGTACATTGATACTAATCAAAATGGTCTTCGGCATGTATTGTAAAAGAGGGAGAATTTTACTATCATATTTTTCTAAAATTTTATAGAGGGAGAAGTTAAGTAGTTACTTCATAGAGGGAGAAACTTTCTAACAAAGGGAGTCTTGTTCTCAAAATTTCATTGTGCAATGACATGTTGTGTTGTCATCAATGCCAAAGAGGGAGATTGTTGGATACAATTGAAAAATTGTGTGTTGTCTTTGATGTTACACAAATGTCATATTATTTGGTAGTTAGTAAATGTCAAGCTCACTTGGTCAGTAAAGATAGTTTTCTATGTCTACCAAGAATTCCTAAGTTTACTCTATATAGAAGACAGTATCTATCGAGCTCACTCGGGTGTCGAAGGAAGTTAAAAAGAAAAGAGTGTTAACTGAGCTCACTTGGTTAACAAAGGAAAGTTGGATAGAATTAGTGTTGACTGATCTCACTCAGTTACCAAAGGATTTTTGCAAGTTCATAGTGTTAACTGAGTTCCTATTGGTTAACACAAGAAATCACTTTAGAGTTAGTTTCTAACAAGTTGGGTCGGCTTTTGCATATGAAGCTTAATTATTTTATCTATTTATTCTAGCTGACTATGGTAATGAATATTGGTTATTCTAATTTTTATTTGAGCTGACTTGACAATATGGAAGGTATAAGTAAAAGGTCAAGTTGTGATTTCAAGTATGCAAGTGTGTTGATTGAATTAAAAGAGAAAAGAGAGGAAGCAAACTTGAAGGATAAGTAGGTATCCTTGTGGAGTAGAAAAAGTGACATTCAATTAGGAAGGACCAAGTATAAGTAGAATAAAGATATGGATTCAAAAATTCAATTGTATCACAATCAGGTCATTTCATTGTTACTCTCTATACATTGTAGCGGTGATATAAAATCTCCTAACAGAGTTGGTTTAATAGCCAGTTGTAAATACTCTAAAAAGGCAATAATTCCATTGAATTTTTTTCAAGACCTCTAACAAGGGCACTCCTAATAGGGTGATTAAATCCTCTAATAGGTCACACCTAATATTGTGTTCTATAACCTTTAACTAGGTTGGCTCCTAATAGGGCTCACTTTAGAAGAGTGAAAAATAGTAACTAGTTAAATTGGTGGTTTTTCCCATATTGGGTTTCCATGTTAACTTATGGTGTCTTATGTGTTCATTTCTTTTCTCTTATGCATGCAAGTTAAGGTTAAGTAATTATTGATAACATCTAAAGGATAATTGATCACTGAGTTACTGCAATTTATGTATGCTTATCGAGTTTCAACAATAATCAATTTTATTAGTCTAAATTTTATAGCTAACATCTAAGGGATCTAGGATTTATTGTAGTAGTAACTTATTCAACCCCCCAAATGAATTACTCCTCTTATATTTCCAAAAAACATATATGGTGTTATTGTGCATGAGTATCTTGTTGTGGTTTCCAATTATATTGCTCATATGGTTACAATTTATTAAGGTTGATAATTGTGATATTAGTTGGATAATTGATTCACTTCCCCCCCTCTCTCAATTATATTGGTGGACTATATATTCTAAAAATTGGTATTAGAGTGTAACGCCCCGCTCGAGAACCCAAGAGAATTAAGCCTAACATGTTACATTGTTTACTGAACTATTTTTTTTTTGAAGTTTAAACAATATCAGGATAACATTAATGCAGAAGCAATAAGAACATACATATCAAATACACATTTGCAATTACAGATACAGTTTCAATTCCTCAAGGATTCCTTTACATTGAGTCACATTTAATAATTTTAAATTAATTAGTTTAAGTTCCAAGTACAATGTCTCATGATCATAAAGAAATAACAGATACATAATTGCATAAGCAAATGCATAAGTATATCTAACACAATGAAAGTACATCCAATAAATAACATCCATTGCACATGTCGCAGGGTATGTGAAAATAGATACAATAAATTAGAATACATGATAACATATATACATCATCTGAAAAGAAGTCTCTAAGATAAGAAATAAGAATGATAAAGGTACATCTTCTGCAACGAACATCCAACAGCTAGCAATGTGAAGGGGGACCCAAATGGTAAGAAGGCACTACCTCCCGACCGCATAGTTACCTAGTCAGGCTTCCACTCCCACCATGCAGGGAAGATAATGAACGATCCACATACGGCTATCAAACATAAAACATTCCTAGGCAAGGTACCCCTAATAGCCAAAACTACCTCAAAGGTAACACATGCTACTCAAGAAGATAAAATAATCCAAAAGTAAGAACACTCAATTCAATACCGACACCACATAATCAAACATCATACATGAACCAAGTATAAACCAAATAACAAGATCATAAGATAAAGTCAATGAAAGATAATCATCTCAAGTCAAAAGCCACATGTCAAAAGTACATCATCCATGAATCACCAATCATCATCAATGAAAGTAAATAACCATAATAAACACATCCGGCAATAGATACACCACCAGAGATACACAAAAACTATAGAGGATACTCAGGCTACACACTAGGGAGTGTCATCACATGGCTGCTTGAGTTACCCTGGACTGATCTCTTAATAGACCCCAAACCCTCAAGCGTTGAGTTACCCTGGACTGGTTACTCTGAACCCCGGACCCTCAACATCACACATATGGAAACTAGAAAGCCCTCTCAAGAAGACGAGGCACTCATCTCATTCCCATCCTTAGTCTATACAAGCACTAAAGGCATGGGTAGATCAAAAATCTCTAACTTATCTTTTTAGTGTGTTTCCCTCCATAAATTTTAATTACTAGATTATCACTTATTACATAACTTGCATTAGGTTACCCTGGCACTGACCACTTTGGGTCCCGGACCCCTATGCAAGCCACTCCCAAGTCACGTACTTAGACAACCTCTCCTAAGCACATAAAAATGTAGTTGTGTCCCATACCACAACACCCATAAAGATCAAACTTGGTTCCTTAATAGGCAACTCGAAAGCAAATTGGTTCTCCAAACCCAAATACACATAAATGTTCCATAGAGTAAACCTCATAAACATAATCTCAATATGAATCACAAAACACATCACAATATCTAGTCCCATAAATAGTATACAAGAAATCTCACAAAACCTCTGGTGTACATCTTAGACTGGTCAACACCTACTCGACTCCAAAATCCAAAGGCATAAATAACACAAGCAACACCACAGTTTCATAGTTTGGTTTGATTTGATAATACACAATAAAGTCAAAAGTAAAGTTTCAATTCTCATTTCAAAGTATGAACTTGATTGACAATATATTGTTGAGTTAATGATTAGTTCCCATTTCTAGTTGAACGTATGTTTTAATTAGATAATTCCCATAGTTTACCCTTGCAAAAATATCTTGTCCCTATATCCAAATGATTTCAAGTTAAGTCCCCAAGAGTGATAATTAAATTATTAATAATACTTATTGATCCATCAATATAATAATCTACATTTTTAATTAAAATTTGGTATTATAATAATTTAATTATCTTTAATTTAATCCACTTAATTTACTCAATTAAATCAAATTTTAATTAAACCAATTATTATTATTTTTCATAAGAATCTATATTATATTTACAAATAATTTATTTAATTACAAAATTATTAATAAATGATAATACAAATTCAATATAATTAAAACTTAATATATTTAAGTTTAATAATTTAAAATTTTAATATAATTAAAATATAATTAAAACTAAATTATAATTAAAAAAATTTAATGCATATATCAAGAAACGTTTATAGCCCACCGGCTAACACTACTGGCCGCAACCCTTAGTGCGACAGCTCTGCTGTAGCAGGCTGCTGCGACAGCGGCTGACCGCCGTGCGAGGAGGACAAGGGGACAGGGGGTGGGTAAAACCCACCCCTCCCCATATTTATTTATTTATTTTTTATAATATTTAAAACACCCACATCTTTTTAAATAAATATTTTTTAAAACAAAATTTAAGAATTGTTTTATTATTTGATAAATTTTTATTTCATTAAAATTTATGATTTTCATTTCAAACAAATTCTACAATAAAAATTATTTTAAATATATATATATATATTTAATAATCTTTACATTATTAGTCTAATAGGAAAAAAAAACTAAGTTTGACCATTCAAATTCTAATTTTAAATCTTTCTTTTCCTTCAAACCCTACATGATTTAATTAATTTCCTCTATTATTCTTCTGTATAAACAATGAGAAACTAATTTTAACCAATCAGATCTTGAAACAATCGAGATGATAAACATAATTTCAATCACCCAACAATCACGAAGCAAACAGATATTTCCAATTAAAATTGCATTCACGGGATTTCAAAACCCTACCTCGTACTGATGATAAAACTCTAACAGCTGGATGAAAATTTCTACTGCAAGCAATATCCTTCAAGCTACGAAAAATTCCTTCTTTTCCAAACCCTCTGAATTGCTCTCCAAACCTGTGTGTGCCCTTGACACTTGTGTGTGTCTTGAAAACCTATGTGTGCAATAATGTCCCGAAAACCCTCTAATATAGAATCTAATTACCTTTAGGGTTTCTGTCTCCACAACTCTAAAATAATAATTACTTTATTTAATTAATTCTTTCATGCACAATTAATTTCTTTTTTAAATTAAAATATTCTTTTTATTATACCTTCATGCACTTTAAGTGAATTGTTAAATTACTTTATTTAACTATCCACTTGACTTCTATTTTAAATCAATTTATAACTTATAAATCTCATGCGCACTTAATGCGATTAAATATCTTTATTAATTTCACATGTTTTATCTTTTAAATTAATTTCTTTTATTTTCAACTCATGCATAAATCATGCGAACTATAATCTTTATGATAATTAAATATCTTCTCACTTTTAATTTCATTTTTTTTTTAGAAACTTAATTGATAAAATATTTATTAACTTAAATAACAATAATATTTAGGATTTATTTAAAAATGCACTCTAAATATATTATTATTAAATTAAATAAATATAATCATGTTCTAAATTTAATCTTAAAACTTTTATCTTCAATTTAATTCTTTATATTTAATTAATTTCTCAATTAATTAAATATAATTAAATATTCATAATATCATAATAATTCTCCATTAAATTAAATTACTAATTTAATCTATTAATTAGACTTAATTAATAGAAATTCATCAAAGACTCACAAAACAACATATGCACAAAATACTTACGGGTTTAAAAAGGGTAGACAGTCTGTTACGAGTCCTCTTTGTAGGACAAGTATTTTAGGCTATGACTAGGATTGGACCTGATCATTATCTTCCCATTCTCACCATTTGAGTATTTGTAATAGGGCGCGCTCATCCTGGCAATTCAGGGAAGTCGATGCTCGGTACCTGCATCCTGCATAAAAGACGAGCATGTACATGTATATAATATATCTAAACTAAACAAATAATGGAGGGGAGTGGTTCATTGTGTAGATCCCGACTAGCAGGTGACTACGAATCCCTCCCTTAACCACATCAAACATGTCAGACAGAAAGATAAAATAAACACGCGCACCATACACATGCAAGTATGGGGTAATTATCATTAAATGCATACATATAATAATGCATCTCTATCAATACAACATAATCATCATTAAAGACATCATGTTAACATTTTTATAAAAGAAACCACATTTACTAACTAGGATCATTAAAATATCATTAACAACACATGAATGAAATCAACTAAGCAATAATAACTGATACATTTGTAATCAAAATCATGAAATAATATCATAATATTGCAAATCTAGTATCTCTAAAGCTAATCAATGCATAAAATCAACCTAAAGCAAATTGACAATGATAACAGAAATGCGAACTAGGGGCAGGCACTACATCGAGCATCAAATCCTTGAGGGAAAATCTTAATGGATTTGGGACATCAATGGTGAATCTATTCATTAATGATAGTCCTAGATTTGATGGGACCAACTATGATAGTTGGAAGGAGAAGATGAAGACTCGTCTACTATATATGGGTATTATTTACTGGCTCTTGAAAAAGAGAGAAAAGGAAATTTTAAAAGAAGATAAACTTGAAGAATACAATAAAGCAGAGAGACATCTATTCATGTGTAACATGAGATCCAAAGAACCTCTATTATTGGCTCTTCCATGGAATGAATATAGTCAAGTAAAGTCACTTCAAACATCTCATAAGATTTAGATAGCATTAGAATCTATTTTTGAAGGTAATACACATACACAAAGAGTAAGATTATAGAATTGGATTTTTGCATTTCAAGATGCTAGAATGGTTGAAGATGAATATGTAAGAAGCTATATTGGTAGAATATCATAGATTGTTACTAGAATTAAATCTTATGGTGGAACCAAGGAAGAAGGTGAAGGGAAGATTCTAAAAAATTTGACACCACCATTCAAGAAAGTAGCTCAAATTATTTAACTATTAATATCCTACACTAAGGATCTTTCTAGGGAAACATTTCTTGGAAGATTGGAATTAGTGGAAGTGGGTCTAAGACAATCCAAGGATATGACAAGAGCAGAGACAAATTCTAGTGCCTTGAATGTTTGGCCAAGCTTGTTTAGAAGTGTAAGAACACATGCAAATTTTTCTAGTAGAAGTAGAACTAGATCTAAGGAAGATAAGGAGATTGAAGAAAGTATAGTGCTTCTTGTGAGAAGAGAAAAAGATGTTAAGAATATCTTTAAATGTTGGACTTGTAATGAGTTTAGTCCTTATGCATCTAAATATCCTAAAAGAGAGAAATGTGTAAGGGAAAGTTTAATCCTAGGAGATATAGGAATTGTTTGTATGCTAATGAAGAAGAAGAATTTGATGAAAAAGTTGAGAGTGAAAGTGATGATGAGCTAGGATTTTTATCAAGGAAGATGATCCTGGTAAGGAAATTAGAGAAGAAAAGGCTCTAGTTTCTCAAGTTGAAAAGAAATTTGGTTGGATAATAGATAGTTGGTAATCACATCACATGACCAGTGATATGAATAAGTTTTTTAAACTTGGGAATTATGATGGAGGTATTGTTAGAGTTGGTAACAATGTATCCTATCAAACTACAAGAATACAATTCATTACTTTAGATCAAAAGACTAATACTGATGATGTTTATTGTTTTGATGTATTGAAGCATAATTTTTTGAGTGTTGAAGAGTTGGTGGACAAAGGGTATCAGTTGAAATTCATAGAAAATACTTTCTCTATCAAGGATAAAGATGGTAAGATTATTGGAACTAGAACAAGGTCTAGAGATGATATATTTTAGTTCAATCCCACTAAAATTTCATATTTGGTTGCAAAAGTGGATAATAGTTGGTTATGGCATAGGAGAATTGGTCTTATAAACTTTGATATTGTGAAGGTTAGTAACATGTTTGTAGTTAGAGACTTGCCTTAGATAATAAATCCTACTAATGTTATTTGCAAAGAATGAATTTTGGCTAAGTAGAAGAAGGTATCATTTCCCATCAAGAAGTTCACTAAGATAGAGAAGATTGAAATTGTTCACACAAATTTCTATGGTCCTACCAGAACAAGAGAATTCAATGTGAAAGGTATTTTATGACTTTTGTTGATGATTTCACTAGAATGATTTGGGTAACATTTCTAAAAGTAAAAACTGAAGCTTTTGAGAAGTTTAAGATATTTAAGAATACAGTTGAGAATGAATCTAGCATTAAGATAAAGTATTTGAAATTAGATAGAGGAAGAGAGTTCATCTCTAAAAAATTTAATGTGTTTTGTGAAAATAATGGAATATAGAGACAAAAATCTTCACCCAAGACCCTTGAGTAGAATGGGATTACAGAATGAAGAAATTGATGAGTTTTAGAGGTAGCAAGAACAATGTTGTTTGAGAATGATGTATCTAAAACATTTTGGAGAGAAGCAGTCAATATAGAAATGTACACTATGAATAGAGTAAAAATCATAAAAGGTATGAGAAATACCCCTTGTGACTTATGGTTTTTCCATTCACCATCAGTTAAATATTTTAGAATATTTAGAAGAAAGTGTTACATTAAGAGAGATGATAATATTGGTAAGTTTGATCCAAGAAGTGATGAAGAAATGTCTCTTGGTTATTTGTTGAAAAAAAAATCATAAAGATGTTTTTATAATAGAACCAAGACAATAGTTGAGTGTGCAAATGTAAAGATTGAAGAAAAGTTTGGAACTAAGGAAAGGATGTTAGATTACAGTTATAATGAAGAAGAAGATAATATTGGAATTGTTAGAAGAAATGTTGAAGTTTTATTTAAGACTAACAATGATTTGTAGAATGATGTACAAAGAGGAGAACAAAGGCCTGAACTAAGAGATGAGATAAGATTTGAGATGGAAAATCCTACCTCTAATAGGAAAATGACAAAGAATAATCCTCTAGAGAAGATAATTGGAACCAAAGACAAATGTGTAATGATAAGAAATGGAGTAAATGAGGAATTATGTCTAATTTCTCAAGTTAAGCCTAAGATTATAGATGAAGCATATAAAGATAATCATTTAATTCAAGCAATGAAGGAAGAACTAGATCAAATTGTCAAGACTAAAATATGGGAGTTAGTTCCTAGACCTAAAGAAAAGAATATTATACGAATCAAATGGGTATTCAGAAACAAGATGAATGCACAAGGTGAAGTATTGAGAAATAAGCCTAGACTTGTATGCAAAGGTTATTCATAGAAAGAAGGAATATATTATCAAGGGACAAATTCTCTATAGACAAAATGGAAGTAGTAAGAATGTTCTTGGCTTATGCAGTGAATAATAAGTTCAAAGTATATTAGATGGATGTTAAATAAGCTTTCCTTAATTGAGAACTTGAAGAAGACATATAAATTGAGTAGCCTAAATATATCACTTTGATAGAAGTGAAATACATGATAAGCAGAGTGAAGAAATCTCTATATGGTATGAAGTAAGCACCTATAATTTAGTATGCAAGGTTGGACAAGTATTTGACAAAACTTGGATTTTGTAAAACTTGTATTCGAGAGAAATTGAAATGGTTTGTTGATAATAGTAATATTTGTTGATGACATAATATTTTGAGGAAATGATGAAGCAACTAAAAAGTTTACTAAAGAAATTAAGAAATAGTTTGAAATGAGTATGATAGGTGAAATAAAAAAATTCCTAGGATTATAGATTGTGCAGAACAGTGATGGTATTTTTATTTCACAAGATAAGGATTTGAAAGACTTGTTGAAGTTATTTGGATTGGAAAATTGTAAGCCTATGGGTACACCTATGAGGTCACAAGTTTTCTAGCAAGGATGAGACACCTAAAGTTGAGCAAAAGAAGTATAGATCCATTAGTGGATGTTTGCAATATCTGACTTGCACTAGACCAGATATAGAAACTATAGTTGGGATTGTAGCTAGATTTTAAAATGATCATAAGGAGTGTCATTATGTAGTTGTAAAATAAATATTTAGATATTTGAAGGGAACATCTGATTAAGTAATATTGTATGATAGATCAAGTGATTTCACTTTATGTGCTTATACTAATGTACATTGGAGAGGTAGTATGGATGATTTATAGGGTACTAGTGAAGGAGAATTTTTTCTAGGAGGAAGATTGGTTTCTTGGTTGAGAAAGAAACAAGATTACATTTCACAGAGTATAGTTGAGGTTGAGTATGTAATAGAACCAAATAACTATAAACATGTTATGTCAATGAAACAAATGTTGAACAATATTGGGATTGAGTTTGCTAAACATGTTATCATATACTTGTTAAAAACAATTATTCTATTGTATGTTGTCTTTAATGGTACACAAAATGTAAAGCCTTTATTGAGTAGTTGGTCATAGCCAAGGTCACTCAAGCATCAAAGGTAGTTTCTTGTATGTGTCAAGCATTCAATTATAACCAAGTTTAGAGATAGTATTGATCGAGCTCATTCAGTTAATAAATTTAACTTAGAGATAGTATTGACTAAGCTCATTTGGTTAATGAAGCTAACTTTGTATTGACCAAGTTTATTCAATTATCAAAGTAAAGTCACTATGGAGTTTGTTTTAACCAAGTTGGGTTGGTTAACATCATAACTCCTATTCTAATCAAGTTGGTCAACAAACAAAGGGATCTTTTATGTTAACTAAGTATTTAATTATGTAATAGCCATCTAGAATCATATTAAGCTTGATAATTTTATTGGTTAATACAAGTCCACTTAAGGGATGATAATCATTTCATTAAAAGAGTATTCAATTCAACTTGACAAGGTGAGTCATATAAATGAAAGGTCAACTTGAGGATTGAAATATGGAATTGAAGAATATGAATTAAGGTAGAGAATTTGGAAGGATATCTATAACAAGGTAGAATATCCAAGTTGACTGAGTTGTGAATAACATTCTAATCAAGTAGGATCAAGTAATAAAGCCAGAATAGATATTTGAATCAGAAAAGTCATTTGCATCAAAAATGAGTCCAAGTCATTTTTACTCTCTGATAATTGTAGCAGTGAATCAAATCTCCTAACAGAGTTAGCCTAATAACTATTTAGCAAATCCTCTAAGAAGGTGGGATTTCTAGATTGAAGTGTTGGAAGACATCTAACAAGGCCACCCATTATAGGGTGAATTAAATCATCTAATAGGGTCAAACCTAATAGTTTGTTTTGTAACCTTTAATAAGGTTGGCTCTTAATAGGGCTCACTTCATAATAGAGAAAAAGTGTAACTAGTTGCAATCAGTGGTGTTCCCAAAACTAGGTTTCTACATTAAATATTGGTCTCTCTTGTGTTCATGTTATTTCCTTTATTCTCTTACAACTAATTTAACAAAGGATAACCACATTAAATATCTTAAGATCTAACTAACTATGTGTTAACTAAGTAGCAATAAAATATTCAGTGTTAATCAAGTTTTTAATAAGGATTTGGTTTAAAGTTATACTGACTAGGATTTGTTATTGTAGTACTTGATTCACCCCTCCCCTCTCAATTGCTCCTTTCCATTTCCAACAATTTGTATCAGAGCTATTGTTGCTTGTATATAAGGTTTCAAGGACCTAAGATAAAGATCAAGATGTCTTATAGAAGAGAAATTCCTAAGTTGAACCAAGATAATTTCCATGCACGAAAAGATCTCATGAAGCTACATTTGGAAATCATTGGAGCCATGGGCCTAAAATACCTAGAGAACAAGTATGTGGCACCTTTTAGACCTTTTTTATATGGACCAAATTGTGGAAGAGAATAATTATGGACCAGATTGTGGAAAAGAATAATCAAAACATAATAATGATTAAGATTGCTTCTACTCTCAATTATGTTGAATGTGACAAAGTAAAATATTATCCTACTACTCATGAAATGTAGATCAAGATAAAAGATCTCTATTGAGGAGATGACAATATGAGGAGAGTTAAGGAAGAAAGTATAAGAGGTTAGGTTTACCAAATGAAGATGAGAGAAGATGAAAACATTGCACAATATAGTGAAAGAATCAAACCAAGTGTGAGTGCAATCAGAGCCTCAAGAGGGAAAATATATGATGTAACAATGGTCAGCAAGGTACTCAAAACTCTTCCTCCTATTTATGTAATTAGAGTTTCATCTATTCAAGAAATGAGATGTGATCCCAAAATTGATATAACATTGGATGCACTAGTGGGAAAGTTGACAATCTTTGAGTTAGACAACTTTGATAACTATGTTCCTAACTCTAGTAGTATTGAGTCTACATTTCAAGCTAAACTATAACTCAAAAAGAAAGGTGGAGAATCCAAAAGAAAATAGCCTAATAGTGGAGATGAAGATGATTATGATGATGACCTTAAAACTATTGAATACCTACTTGCAAGAATATTCCTTAAAAAAAAAGGAAAGTATAGAGGTAAAATACCCCTAATATATTTTTATTGTGAATATTTTGGTTAAAATTTTGCAAAGTGTCCAAAAAAGAAGGAAAAGAAGAAAATAAGTATAACAAGTATAAAAGCAAGAAATATTTCAAAATCTACAAAGATTGCAAGGATAAAGGTAAGAAATTTGGTTACATGGCTAAAGACTCTAATAGTAGTGATGATGATGAAATGGTTAACATTGATATTAAAGATGAATTAGATGATGAAAATGATAAGATGGCCCTCATTTCTCATATTATCAAGAATGACACATGGGTCATAGAAAGTGCTTTTCCTTACCAAATAATTGGTGATAAAATAAAATTTGAGCACTTTGAACACTATGATGGTTTGAGTGTCAAATTTGGAAATGATGAACCATATTATGTAAAGGACAAAGGTTGCATTGCATTAACTAATGAACTCAGATGTGACAATGCATACTAGGTTGAAGCACTGAAACATAATCTACTTAGTGTGGCATAGTTGAAAAACATTTGATTCAAGGTAGAGTTAATGAATGGAAAGAAAAATCTACTAGATGGTAAAGGAAATTTATTTGGGACTAGAAATGAAACAATATATAATCTATTCTATCTAGATCTAACTGAAAGTTCATGTTTCCTACCACAAGTAGAGGAAAGTTGGTTATAACATAAAAGATTGTGTTATGTGAATTTTGATAACTTGATCAACATAAGAAAGAATAAAAGATTGAAAGGCATTCCAATTCAAAGGAAACATGATATCGAAATGTGCAAAAATTGTCAAATTGGAACATTGGAAAGAGAAGATTAAAAAGAAAGAATTGTCATTCTGAAGAAGGCCTAGAGCTAGTCAATATAGATATTTGTGAACCTATTAAAATAGAAAGCTATTATGGAAATAAGTATTTCATTTACTTTCTTGATGATTATTCTATGATGATGATATTGATGTACTTGAAAGTTAAATCTAAAGCATTTCAAAAGTTCAAGTGGTATGTGGCTAGAGCGGAGAAAGAAAAAAGAAGGAACCTAAAATGTCTAAGGTTAGACATAGGAGGAAAATTCATCTCAAATGAATTCAATGAGTTCTAAAATGAAAGAGGAATTAAAAGACATGTATCTACACTTGGTACACCATAATAGAATGTCATAGGAGAAAGAATAAATAGATTCCATTATGGATTGTACAAGAGCACTTAAGATAGAGAAAAATGTTGCAATCAAATATTGAACAGAAGCAATTAGTAGAGGATTTCATAACTTAAACCAAGTTCAACTAAAGAAAGATATAGATTAAACATAAATCATAGTATGGATATAAACCTAATGTCTTTTATTTCAATGAATTTGGAAGAAAATATTATATCTCAAAAGAAACAAGGAAAGAAAAATGTGATGTAAAAAGTGATGAAGGAAGTTTCCTAGGATACTCCAAAAAAAAAAAAGCATATAAATGTTTGAATCTTATTACTCATAACGTTATAGAAATTGAACATGTAAAAATTGATGAGTTTGCATAAAGGAGTGAAGTAGAAAGTAGTAAAGAACCTAAAAACTACAAAAACTTTGTCTACTGTGAACATGGAACTTTACTTGAAATTCAAGAAAATGTAATTGGAAATTAGTAGTTTTCACTGTTTGAGTCCCCTAAATCTCTTTTTCAACCCAATTCATAGTCTAAGGGACTCGAGTCTTAGTTAGAAAGACCTAAGTTTTAGACAGTGGAACTTGAGTCACAATTTGAAGGACCCAAGTTTCAAATAGTGGGACCCAAACATGATTCAAAAGATCATTTTGAGCATGGTGAACCAAGTGAATCAAGTCCAAAATCTACAAAGAAGGAACCTGTGCTTTCTAGATATGTTAGAAGTCATTATGCACCTAAGAAAATCATTGGAGATTAGTCAAAAGGCCCAATGAGAAGGAACAAACTAAAAAGTACAAGCTTTCTTACTGAGTTTGAACCTAGAACTATTAAAGATGCATTAGACAATGAAAGTTTGATTTAGGCAATGAATGAAGAGATTGAGAAAATTGAAAGGAAAAAAACTTGGACTCTTGTTCTTAGACCCAAGGACAAAAATATAATTAGCACAAAATGTGTATTTAGAAATAAGTTGAATGAAAATGGAAACAAATAAAGGAACAAGGAAATGTTGGTATGCAAAGGTTAATATGCTCAAGAATAAGTTATTGATTATGGAGAAATATTTTCTCCTATTGCAAGACTAGAAGGTGTTAGAACACTACTTTTTGATGCTACACATAAAGGATTTAAAGTATATCATATGGATGTAAATTAATCTTTCTTGAATGAAATTCTAGAAGAAGAAGTCTACATTGAGAAATCTAAAGGTTTCATAGATCCTAACAAAAGGGCTATGGTTTGAGGATTACACAAAGCTTTATATAGTCTCAAACAAGTCCCTATAGCCTACTATGAAAGATTGCATAATTATCTGGTAAGAATTAGTTTTGAAATGAGAATTAGCAACAAAAGCCTATACATCAAGGAAGGACCAAAAAAGAAGATATTGCTAGCAGAAATTTTTGTAGATGATATAATATTCATGGTACATGATGACTTATGAAAATATTTTTCTTAGGAAATGAGTAAATAATTTGAAATGTCAATGTTTGGAGAGATTAAATTCTTTTTTGGCCTATAAATTCAATATAAGAAGGATGTCATCTATATTATTCAATCAAAGTACATCAAGGATATATTGAAGAAATTTGGAATGGATAATTCTAGACCAGTTGGAACACCTATGTCAACTAGACATAAGCTTTCCAAAAATGATGATTCCAAAGAGGTAGATCAAACTACATATAGATCAATTATTGGAAAACTTTACTATGTAGTACACACAAGACCTAATATTGCATTAGGAGTTAGTATGGTGGCAAGGTTTTCTACTAATCCAAAGGAGAATCATATGATGTAAATAAAAAGAGTTATGGGGTATCTAAAAGGTACTAAAGATTATTGTTTGTGGTATAAGAAGGGAGACAACTATAAATTAAAAGACTTTATTGATTCTGATTGGGTAGGAAGTATTGATGAAAAGAAAGGCACTAGTGTGGGCATTCTTCTTAGAAAGAGACTAGTGTCTTGGATGAGCAAAAAAAAAATTAAATCTCTTAATCTATAGAAGAAGTAGAATATGTTCCACCAGTAGTCAATTGTTCCAACATCATTTTGTTCAAACAACTATTTTCAAGTATGAAGGAATAAATCAAGGATCTAGTAGTTATCTTCTCTAATAATACTAGTACAATTAACATATTCAAGAATCCAGTGATTCATAAAAAGACAAAGCACATTGCAATAAAATATCATTTTCTAAGAGAATTAGTGCAAGACAAATAGGTGAGATTGGAATATGTGAGTACAAAAGAACAAATTCAAGACATCTTCACCAAGCCATTACCTAAGAATGCATTTTTGTATCGAAGAGGTAACCTAGGATTCATTCCCCTACCTAAAGCACACTAAAAAAAAGATTAGTGATGTGTCAACTGAGCATTTAAAGATCAGTCAAGTTGATGCAATATTATTAGAATAGATGGCCTATGAATTGGTAAATTAGGTACACAAAAAACCCATTGAATTTTGTATTTGGCATGAGATGTCAAATAGAGAGATTTTTCTATCATATCAAATACATTTGGTATCAGTAAGTTAGAAGGAGAGATTATAGTCAAAGAAATCTAAGAAGTTTGAGAAAATCATTTGAGAGGGAGAGATTGATATTAGAAGGAGTTCTTACTGATATAGGGATTTTTCTTGGATGAAAATTAGAATGAAACAAAGGATATTATACTTCTATTTTTTCTTTAAAAATATCTTTGTTCTATGACATGTTACTTTTCTATCAATTCCAAAGAGGGAGATCATTGAAAATAATTATTCAATTGTATGTTGCTTTTGATGTTACGAAAAATGTAAATCCTATACCAAGAAGTTAGTGATAGCCAAGCTCACTGGGGCATCAGAGGAAGCTTACTATATGTGTTGAGCATTCAGTTGTAACCAATTTAGAGATATAATTTCTCGAGCTTAGTCACTTAATGAAGCTAAGTCTATATTGACCGAGTTCAATAGGTTCTCAATGGAAAGTCAACATGAATTCTTTTCTAATTGAGTTGGGTTAGTTAACATTAGGACTCTTTTTCTAACTAAGTTGGTTGGAAAACAAATGGATCCTTTGTGTTAACTAAGTACTCAATTATGTATTATCTGACTGACGACATATTGAGTCTAATAAATCTATTTTCTAATACAAGTTGACTTAGGGATGATAATTGTTTAGTTAAAAGTGTATTCAAGATAACTTGGTAAGGTGAACCATATAAATAAAAGGTCAAGTTGAGGATTAAAATGTGGAATTTCAGAAGATGAATTATGAAAACAAATTAGGAAGGATATCTGTAAGAGGATAGAGCATTTGAGTAAAATGAATTGCAAAAAAATTCTAATCAAGGAGGATCAAGTAATCAAGCTAGAATAGATATTAGAATCAGCAAAGTCAATTGTATCTAGAATTAGGTTATGTCATTTTTACTTTCTAATAATTTAAATAGAGAATCAAATCTCTTAACATAGTAATCCTAACAGTTATTTAGCAAATCCTCTAACAAGGTGGCATTTTTAGATTGAAGTATCTGAAGACCTTACAATAGGCCACTCCTAACTCAGTGAATTATATCATCTAATAGGGTCACACCTAATAGTGTGTTTTGTAACCTTTAACAAGGTTGGGTCCTAATAGGGATCACTTTAGAAGAGTGAAAAATTGTGACTAGTTTCAATTGGTGGTTTTCCCAAAATTGGGTTTCCACATTAAATCTTCATGTCTCTTGTGTTCATGTCATTTCCTTTATGCTTCTGCAAATAAGTTAATAAAGTACAATCACATTAAATATCTTAAGGTCTAATTATCTCCTTGTTAACTAAGTAAAAATAGAATATTTAGTGTTAGCCAAGTTTCAATAAGGATTTGGTTTAAATTTGTGTTGACTAGGGTTTGTTTTTATAGTAATGGATTTTCCCCTCCTCTCTCATTAACTGCTTTGCATTTCCAATAATATTGTGATATCACAAGTATAGTGTGTCTAAGAATCATGTATTACATCATAATACTAAGCATATATCCTTTAAGCATCATGTCTTAAGAGAGAAGGCAATAGAAAAAGAGATCCTATTGGAATATGTGAGTACTAAATATCAGATTATAGATATCTTTATGAAGCCCTTAACTAATGATACATTTGAGTACTTGAGAGGCATGCTTGGTGTTATGCCCCTACCAACTTCTAAGTAGATGATGTAGAGAGTGCATCAGTCTAGTGGTATAGAGCACTATTGTTATACTAGACTAAATGTTGATGGTTCCTGTATGGGGGAGTATCTATGATGAGCTAAGTCATTAAGGACTCTTGGTACTTGGTATTGAATAGTGTCTTCAGACACTCAAGTTGGTTGTAAGTTGAAGAAGTAATTGACATAATAAGGCCTTTTTTGTTGGTGTCAATGGGAAGAATAAGCATGAAAAACATCTCCTAAGTATGAATAGAGGATATATGTACATTAATGGGGGAGATAATTTCATTAGGGATATTTTGAAAGATTTATATAAGAAAGAAGGAATATCTCTATGGGGGAGATATGTAGCATGAATAATTCTAATGTATGGAGAGTTGTTAATGTGAAAAAATATTGTCAATTCTAAAGAAGAAGAAGTTGTTAATTGAACAACTCATGATATGATCTAGAAGATGTTAAGCAAAGTAGTGTTCTAGAGGTTTTTAGATTTGATTGATGAAGAGGATTTAAAAAATGAGAATAACAACAACAACAATAGAGTATTGTTTGGTATTCTTGGAACTTAGATATTTTTCATCTATGTTGCCATAAATGTCAAAGGGGAGATCATTAGCATGAATTTTGAACATATTTATTTTGGGGAGCATCCTAAGCATTGGAGAGTGTTGACATGTTTCATTCATAGTTGTGTTTGTGATTGATGTCAACATACCAATAAGTCTGTGAAGATTGGCAAGTAGAAGACATAGATTTTAGTTGTATGGAAAATGTTTTAATTGTCTAATGATGTAGGATCAAAGACACTTTCTACATTGTGTCTTGATGGTGTGGTTCAATGCACTCAAAATAAGTCAAAGATGTACATAAGTTATGCCTAATTTACAAAGAGTGGTGTAGAAATAGAGTACCTGAGAAGTAGTTTCAAATGTTTGTATTATATATTCTAACTAAGATATAATCTGGTGATGCAAGACTAGTCAGTGAAAGTAGATAGTCTAATGATGATGTTAGCAAATGTGCAAGCCCTAGTATCACACATTTGATAAGTTCTATAGACCATGAGATGATGGTGCTATTGTAATTAAGAATTAATTTATTATCTTATCATAATTAATTAGAAAAGTTTGAAAGCCAAATCAAGGAATTATTTTGAAGATATAATATAAAGGAAAGATTTTTTCTTTTTTTATAAGAAGTATTGAATGTGTTAAACAAGTTTCAAGTGTGAAAAGGGGAAAAGTGTTGAGTGAATGTGACTAAGTGATCCAAGGGATTATTGGATGTGAGATTTTTGATCTAGTTACAAGATCAGAAGAAGAAAATTTCCAGTTGATAGGATAAATAGGAAGAAGTAGTACTTTTCGTTTCAATTATCGTACAAGGAATAATAAAGAGATCATTTGGATAGTGAGTTCATTGGTTTGACCCTAGATATATTTGGAGAGTGGGTCCATCTATCTTCTACAAATCCTAACAAGTTTATCACAACTCCTAATAAGGTTGGAATCTCCTAACAAGGATTCAAAGTCTCCTAATAGGGAATGATATGTACTAATTTTTTTTATAGATTCCTAATAGGGTTCATCATCTTGTGGGTACAATCCCCACTGGGGTTTTCCCTCCTATCAAGGGTTTCCCTAGTTAACATATTTAGTATTATTATGCATGAGTATCTTGTTGTGGTTTATGATCATGTTGGTCATTTGCTTAAATTTTATTAATGTTCATAATTGTGATGTTAGTTGGATAGCTAATTCACCCCCCCAATCTCAATTATATTGGTGGACTATATATTCTATTGGTCTTTGACTTACTTCATGTGCACCTAAGCTCATCATTAGGATGTAGTGTAGAACATATTCTCAACCTCACTTCACTTGATCATCAATTCTCTATTCATATCACCTTGATCTCTATTTTCTACTCTACCAATATTTACATAAACCATACTATTTTTTCCTCAATGAAAAAAATAGTAATGAATGCAACATGTCTGTCATATTATCCATCTCCACATTCTTTGGCTATGTTTAAGATACTCCCCAAAGGAATAACATTAGAATTAATGCTAAGAGGAAGTGTATCTCAAAAGGATAGATCTAAAGGTTAGGTACCATCATATTCACATCAGTGAAGGAGAAGACTACCTTCAAAACAAGGGAAGGATTCTTTGAGTGGTAAGTCATGCCTTTTGGGCTAACCAATGCACTGAACACTTCCATGAGGCTCAAGAATGACATACTAAACGAGTGTAAGGTTAAGTTTTTCATTCTTTACCTAGATGATATTTTGGTCTATAGTGAGACATTAGTGGATCATTTGATGAAAATTTGCAAGCTATTTGATAAGTTGAGAGAGGAAAACTTGTTAATAAATTTGAAGAAGTGTAGTTTACTAAAGAAGGAGTTGGTGTACGTATTGGAAATATAAGAGGAGTAACTAAGAGGGGAGGGGTGAATCTGTTACTAAAAAAATAAATCCCAGATCTCTTAGATATCAATATAAAAAAATCCTATCAAAACTTAATTATATTGATGTTCAACAAACAAGAAAATATTATAATGTGGTAAACACTATAATTTCTCAGCAAACACTCAACATGAAAAAATTTAGATGTAATATACGATTATCATTACTTTAACTTAGTTTCAAACATATACAGGAAATAGCATGAACAAATTTGACACGAAGATTTAAAATAGAAACCCAATTTAAGAAAAACCACCAATTGCAACTAGTTACTTTTTTTCACTCTTCTAAAGTGAGCCCTATTAGGAGCCAACCTTATTAAAGGTTACAAAACACACTATCAGGTTTAACATTATTAGATGATTTAATCACCCTATTAGGAGTGGACTTGTTAGAGGTCTTTAGACAATTCAATAGAAATTTCACCTTAAGCCAACTCTGTTAAGAGATTTAGATCACTACTACAATGATTAGAAAGTAATAACGACATGACCTAATTTGGATGCAACTAAATTTTTGGTTACATATCTCAAGTCTAGCTTATACTTGATCCTTTCTAATTGAATATATCTTTTCTACTCCACAAGGATATTCTACTTATCCTTTTGATTTTCTTCTTCTTAATATCATCAAATATTTCATGCTCTCGCACTCTTCTAAATCTCAACTTGACCTTATATCTTGCATATTGTCAAGTCAGCTAGAATACAACTTAGAATAATTAATATTCATCTTCTTTTTTGGCTACATCCAACAAACAAATCAATTGAACTCAATATGCTTAAACAAGAAAATCTTTTGTTAGCTAACCTTGCTCAGTAGACACTAACTTAGAAATGATTTTCCTATGTTAACCAACTGAAACTCAGTCAACACTACATACTAGAAAAGTTCTTTTGGTCACTGAGAGAACTCAATTAACACTGGTTCCATCCAAATTTTATTTCATTAACTGAGTGAGCTTGGGTAACACTCATCTTCTGCAAACTTTCTTTTGATGCCCAAGTGAACTTTGTAGATACTTCCTTCTGAGCTTGGAAAACTCAGGAACACTTGATAGACACAGAAAAGTGTCTTCAATGCCTAAGTGAGCTCAACAGCCACTAATTGGTAATGATATGATATTTTGTGTAACATCAAAGATAATACACTATTAATTGATTGTATCCAACAATCTCCCTCTTTGGCATTAATGGTAACACAATATGCCATAACACAATAAATTTTTTGAAGCAGGAACATATCCTTAGTTTCATCTTGATTTTCATTCATGAGAACTCCCTTTATTAGTACAAAGTCTTTCTTTCTTTAGTTTCTCCCTTGGTCAGAAAACTATTTTCTGTAACATCTTCAACCAAGTTCATTCTCTCTCTTAGATAGTTATTTTCTTCCTATCTCCCTCTTGACTATGATGGAAAAATTCTCCTTTGTTACAACTAAAATTTCTATGAGATATGACAATATACTTCTCCTCTTTGACAACAAATGCCAAAGATAATACCTAATATCAATGTATCTTAGATACTAATTCATTTGCAATAAACTCTAGTCAATATTGCACCAATTGAATGATCTTTAATATGCTCTAATTGATGCATCACTAAACTTCATTTAGTGAGTGTTAGATAGGGGAATGATCCCTAACTTACTTCTTAGATACATAAATGAATCTTTAGGTAATGGCTTGGTGAATATGTCTACAATTTTCTCTTTTGTATTTACATATTCCAATCTGACTTCTTTATCTTGCACCAATTCTCTCAAGAAATAATATTTTATAGCAATGTGCTTTGTTTTGGTATGCATCATTGGATTCTTTGATATATTAATTGCACTAGTGTTATCATAGTATATGACTATGGGATCCTTGATTTCTATCTTCAATCTTGACATCAGTTGTTTGAACCAAACAATGTTAGAACAATTTATTGTTGTTGCCACATTTTGCCTCTACTATGGATTGAGAGATACAATTTTGTTTCTCGCTTGTCTAGGACACTTGTCTTTTACCAAGAAATAATGCTTCACCACTAATGTTCTTCCTATTATCAATACTTCCTACCCAATCAGCATCTGTAAATACTTTTAAGTCCAAATTGCCTCCTATTTTGTACCATAAACCACTGTCTAATGATTCTTTTGACTTCCATTAACTGATTTTCTTTGAGATTCTTTTTAAAATCTTACCACCATACCAACTACAAGTGCAATATCAGACCTTGTATGCAGTACATACTATAATTTTTCAATCATTGATCTGTATGTAGTTTGACCTACCTCTTTAGAATCATCATTCCATGAAAGCCTATGTCCAATAGACATAAGGGTTCCAATTGGTCTTGAATCCTCCATTCCAAATTTATTTAGTATTTCCTTGATGTACTTAGATTGACTAATGTAGATACCATTTTTGTTCTATTGAATCTATAATCCAACATAGAATTTTATCTCACCAAACATAGACATTTCAAATTATTTACTCATTTCTTCTAAAAATGCCTTGCACAAGTCATCATTTCCTATGAATAAAGTATCAGCAACAAATATTTTTTCTAGCACAATGTTCTTGTCTAGTCCCTCTTTGATATACAGGCTATTATTATCATTTGTTCTTTGAAAACCAATCTGTACCAATTAGTTACATAGTCTTTTATACCAAGCTCTGGGAGCTTGCTTGAGACCATATAATGCCTTGTGTAATTTGCAGACCATGTCCTTTTTTATAGGATCTACAAAACCTTCTATTTGTTTAATGTAGACTTCCTCATCAAGAATTCCATTCGAGAATGTACATTTTACATCCATTTAATAAAATTTAAATCCTCTATATGTTGCATATGCTAGGAATATTCTAACACCTTCCATTCTTGCAATGGGAGTGAAAGTTTCACCATAATCAATACTTTCTTCTTGAGAATAACCTTTACATATTAACCTTTCTTTGCTTCTAGAAACTTTTCTATCTTCATTCATCTTGCTTCTGAATACCCACTTTGTGCCAATTACATTTTCATCCTTTGGTCTAGGAACAAGAGTCCAAGTTTTGTTCATCTCTATCTATTCAATTTTTTCATTCATTGCTTCAATCCAAATTTCATCATCCAATGCATCTTTGACATTTCTAAATTCAAATTCAGCAAGTAAATTATTGGATATAATTTTTCAATTGTGTGTTGTCTTTGATGTTATACAAATGTCATGTCAGTTATTAGTCAGAGTCTATCAACCTCAGTTGGTCAACAAGGCAGGAGACAGAGTCTACGAGTTTAGAAGGTTAGTAAAGATGGTTTACAATGCTACCCAAGTTGAGATGGTTAACTTAGGAAATTTTTTTTGGAGAAGTGTTTACCAAGCTAGGTCAGCCAATAAAAGATTTTATTATTTTGTGAAACAAAGTTTATTTGTTTAATGTAATATTTATAGCCGACTGATGTATGGTTTATTGGCAAATGTAACTTGTGAATGAGTTGACTTGATAATCTGAATGGTATATATAAGAAGTCAAGTTGTGAATTCTAAGTGTGTGTGATGGATTTGATGTGATGCAAATGTGAAGGAGGACTGATTAATGGGAGAGCAAATTTTAAAGGATGACCAGAGATCATTGAGGAGCAACAAAGCTATATTTGATCAAGGAGGATCTAGTCGTGTAGAATAGAGATCTATAATTAGAAAATTTAGTTGGATCTTATCTAGGTCAATTCATTTTTACTTTCTAAACATTGTAGTAGTCATTTCAAAATATCTTAACAGAGTTGGTTTAACAACCATTTTGTAAATCCTCTAACAAGGTGACAGTTCAATTGAATTATTCTAAAGACCTCTAGAAAGGCCACTATTAATAGGGTGATTAAATCCTCTAATAGGGTCACACCTAAGAGTGTGTTTTGTAACTTTTAACAAGGTTGGCTCCTAATAGGGCTCACTTCAAAAGAGTGAAAATTGGTAGCTAGTTACTTGGTGGTTTTTCTCATATTGGGTTTCCACATTAAATCTGGTGTCTCTTGTGTTCATATTATTTTCTTATGCATGCATGTTAATAATTATGAATTCTTAAAGATCGGTAACAATTTAATCTACTGAGTTATAGCATTTTTGTGAAGTGTTTACTAAGTATAAAAAATAACTAGTTATTTAAGACATCTGAGGGATCTAGATTTGCTTTTGTGGTAACTGATTCACCCCCCCTCTCAGTTATTTTATCTATAATTCCAACAATTGGTATTAGAGCTTTTGGTGCTTACAGGAAACGGTTTCAAGGTTCTAAGCTAAAGATCAAGATGTCTTACAAGAGAGAAATTCCAAGACTGAACAAGGACAACTTCTCAGCTTGGTAGGGATTGATGAGACTTCATCTAGCTTATATTGGTGATACACAACTAAAGTACCTTGACAAAAATATGCAAAACCTACTGGCACATTATTTGCCAATGATATTTCTCAAAAGAAGACTCATAACAACATGATGATAGATATTTCATCTACCCTGAGTTATGAAGAATTTGATGATATCAAAGATTACAAAACTACCTTTGAAATGTGGAACAAGCTAAAAAAGATCTATGGAGGTGATGATAATGTGAGAAGAGCCAAGGTAGAAAGTTTTCGAGGTCAATTTGATCAAATGAGGATGAGAGAAGATGAAAACATTGAAAAATATGTTGAAAGAGTTAAAGCATGTGTTAGTGCAATCAAAGCATCTAGAGGAGATATCAAGGAGGAAACAGTTATAAGAAAAGTTCTTAGAACACTACTTCCCATTTATGCAATCAGAGTTTCTATAATTCAAGAAAGAAGATTTGAAGAAAATCATAAGATAAATTTAGAGGCCATAGTTGGAAGATTGACTGCATTTGAACTAGACAACTATGATAATTATGTTCCAGCTACCAAGAGCATTAAATCAGCATTTGAAGCCAAGTTTTCACTCAAGAAGAAAGGCAAGAAGATAAAGGATTCTCAGTTAGATAGTGATCTTGAGGTTGTTGAAGCTTTTCTAGCAAGGAAATATTCATAAGGAAAAGGGAAATACAAAGGTAAGGTTCCTCTAATCTATTTTTCTTGTGAAGAAATTGGACATATTACTACTAGGTGTCCAAATAAGAAAAACAAGGATGAGAAGAAAGATCACAAATGCAATGGCAAGAAAGACTTTAAATCATTTAAGGAAAAAGGTAAGAAAACATGTTTCATGTCTAAAGATTTCAATAATTTTGATGATGATGAAGAAGAAGAAATTATCTACATTGATGTAAAGGATGCATTTGATAATGATGAGAAAATGGCACTTATTTTTCATGTGAGAAAAAATGATAAATGGATTATAGATAGTGATTTTTCTCATCACATGACTCGTGATAAAACTAAGTTTGAACATTTTGAAGACTATGATGGTGATAGTGTGAGCTTTGGTAACAATGAACCTTGTTGCATAAAAGAAAAATGAAGAATCTTACTAACCAAAGAACTTGTATGTGATAATGCATATTGGGTAGAAGGACTAAAACACAATATTTTGAGTGTGGCACAACTACTCAATAATAGATTAAAATTGGAATTCATGCATGGAAAAATAAGACTACTAGATGGCAAAGGAAAGCTAATTGGACCAGGCACTCAAACAAAAGGTAACTTGTTTTATCTTGAACTTGGTGAATGTTCATGTTTTATTGATCAAGTTGAAGAGAGTTGGTTATGGCATAGGAGCTTGTGTCATGTGAACTTTGATAACTTGGTGAAGATAAGAAATTTATGAAAGTAAGAGGCATTCCTAACATAAAGAAACCTGAGGTTGGTTTATGCAAGAATTGTCAAATTGGCAAGATGGGAAAGACCAGCTTCAAAAGTAAGAACTATTAGTCTGAAGAAGTTTTAGAAATTGTGCATACTAATTTGTGTGGACCTATTAGAATTGAAAGTTATACTAGTGAAATGTTCTTCATTATTTTTGTTGATGATTACTCAAGAATGATGACTGTCATGTATCTAAGAGAGAAATTAGAAGCATTTGAGCAATTCAAATGGCATTTGGCTAGAGTAGAGAAGGAAACAGACAAAATATTGAAATTCTTGATGTCCGACAGAGGAGGTGAATTCATTTCACATGAGTTTAATATCTTTTTCATTGAAAGGGGAATCAAAAGGCAGGTTTCAGCACTTGAAACTCCTGAACAAAATGGAATAGTTGAAAGAAAGAAAAAATCTATCATAGACTATGCAAGAACCTTAATGATTGAAAAGAGAATTGCTATCAAATACTACAATGAAGCTATTAGCTCTGTATTTGATACCTTGAAGTAAGTACAACTAAAGAAGGACTCATTCAAAACCCCCTATGAGTTATGGTATGGCTACAAACCCAATGTAAGTTACCTAAAAATATTTGGAAGAAAAATTTACATTTTGAAAGAATATAGAAAAGGTAAATTTGATGTGAAGGGTGATGAAGGAATATTTTTGGGATATTCTTGCAAGAGTAAAGCATATAGATGATTGAATTTGTCTACTCATAATATCATAGAAAGTACACATGTGAAAGTTGATGAGATTGCAGAAAGAACTAAAGAAGAAATAAAAAGGGAACTAGAAGACTACAAGAGATTTTTTTTCATTGAACCTGATACAGTGCCACCTATCAATAAAAAATCTTCTACTCCACAGTCTTCAGTAACTGCATTTTAGGAAGTTCAAACTCAGCTAATGCCTACCAATTTGCAAGGACCCAAGTTGGAAACAGAATCTACCAAATCAATAGCTATCGAGCTCAAGCAACCATAACCAGAAATTGAAACACAAAAAGATAACAATGCAAGTCATTCAAAAGGCAAGGAGCCTATGCTAGCCAAGTATGTCAGGAGGTATCATGCACTAGATTAGATCATTGGAGATAAATCTGAAGGAACTATGACAAGAAGTAAGTTGAAAGGCACTTGTTTACTTGCTGATTTTGAACCAATAAATGTCAAAGATGCACTAGAAAATGAAAGTTGGATTGAGGCTATGAATGAAGAGATAGAGCAGATAGAGAAAAACATAACATGGACTCTTGTACTATAATGCCCCACCAAGGGATCCAAAGAATTAATCTAAAATATCACTAAGTTTGCCAAACAATTTTTTTTTTTTTTAAACATTAAAGATAAACCATTCACAACTTATACATAGTAACAAAAGCATTAGCAACAATTCAACTGAAAGTAAACATAACATACATAACAAGTTACATTCTTTCAGGATCCCTTAATGTTGAATTACATCTAACATAACTAATTATGTTCCATCTAATACTACATCCATATGAAATAATAATGAAAAGTCCTGATGGGGACATAACCCAACAACAGAATAGACACAATAGAAAGGGGGAATTATATTAACTGGGAAAATATGCTAGTACAAACAATGCAGAGAAAATAAACTTCAAAACAGGCCCTAGGGGCTTACAATAGCATAAATCTGGAGAATATTTCTCCTTTTTTTGCACCTCCTCTCAAGCTCCAATCCGAACTGCCTTTTACAATGCCAAAATCTCCTTAAATAGACCCCAGAGGGTTAAGGACTAGGAGTACATTCTAGAAAGTGCTAGTAGGCATCCACCGACAAAATAGAAGGTTCCAAAAGCCGCATTAGAAGTCGATGCAAATCTAGAAGAATCCAGAAACGGTAGCCGAACTTCCGGGAGGCATAAATTTTGAACCGTAGCTCCGATTGATGAATCGTTTACATTTTCGGAAAGCTCTCGAAGCGCTCTATAGCCCTATGGACAAGCTGCACTCGTCCCCCATTTTTCAACCCTTTTCGAGGTCATTTAATGCCCCAAACCTGACTTCGAAGCATTCTTAGGAGGTCTCCAAAACCCGAAAAATTGCAATAACTTTCAAACCATGGGGCCTTTTGACCTGATTCTTTTTTTGGAATGCTCTAAATCTTAATTACATTCATCTGGCCAAGTCGCACCTTCTAGGTCACCAAAATGATGGTCAAATTGCATGCTCCTATTTTTTTGGGATTTTCAAATGCACTAGTAGTTGAACTATGAGAGTTGGAACCTTTATTTGGGCCAAATGGGTATTTAAAAATGTAAAGACATAAAATAGAAACTAAGTCTAAGTACATTTTTTTGGGTGACACAGGATTGCCCTTATACCTCTGGATGCTCCTGCATCAGACACCTAGGGTAGATTGAAAAGTGACCCTGTCATTTTATGGATGGTAGAGGAAATCCCAAATGGGAAACCTCAGCTGTTGAAATCCAAGTCGAGTCCTCGATTGGCCGTCCTTTCCATTTGACCAAATACTCTTCATACTGCCTGTTTCTGGTACTCCTACTCACACGATGATCTAGAATGTCTTCTATCTCCTCCTTCTTAGAAGCAGGAATTGGACATGGCTCTAAAACCAGCTCCTCATCTGCACCATCATCACGATACTCTATCAAATCTGCAATGTTGAAAATGGGAGAAATGTGAATACCATCTGGCAGCTCCACCTCATATGCATTTCCTGAGTTATGTTTCTTCAAAATTTTGCAGGGGCCAAATTTCTTCATTTTCAGCTTGTTGTAAGTACCAACTGGAAATCTTTCTTTTCGTAAGTGCACCATGACAAGATCCCCTACTTGGAATTCCTTATGTCTTCTCCTTGCATCAGCCCTAGCTTTATACTCTTGATTCATCTTGATAATGTGTGCTTGAACCTCCTCATGTAGACGCTTGATGTGTTCAGCAAATTCCTCAGCTTCAGCACTTGTTCTCTCCCCTTGTTCTATATTCCTCAATTCTGGTGCAGTCCTTGGGCTATTCCCATATACAATTTGAAATGGTGATTTTCCAGTACTCCTATTTACAGAGTTATTATAAGCAAACTCTGCCTGTGGTAGAATCAAATCCCATCCCTTGGGCTTATCCCCAACTAAACATCTCAGCAAATTGCCCAAACTTCTATTTACCACTTCTGTTTGGCCATCAGTCTGTGGGTGATGCGTGGAACTGAATTTCAAGTCTGTTCTCAACTTCTTCCACAATGTCCTCCAGAAATACCCCACAAATTTAGTATCTCGGTCAGAAACTGTACTCCTTGGAAGACCATGTAGTCTTACCACCTCTTTGAAAAACAAGTCTGCAATATGGACAACATCATGAGTTTTGTGGCATGGAATGAAATGTGCCATTTTGGAGAACCTATCAACCACCACGAATACTGAGTCATTACCCCTTTGTGTCCTTGGCAATCCAAGAACAAAATCCATACTTATGTCCTCCCATGGCCTTGATGGAATAGGAAATGGCTGATATAGGCCAGTATTTTGACTAAACCCCTTGGCAACTTGACAAACCTGGCAACTCTGTACAAACTTCTTCACATCATGTGTAATTTGAGGCCAAAAATAATGTTCTCTAAGAATGGCAATGGTCTTATCCCGACCAAAATGTCCTGCCATCCCTCCACCGTGTTTCTCCTTAATCAAATTTTCCCTCATGGAACTCCTTGGAATGCACAATTGACTGCCTTTGAACAACATGCCATCCTGAATCAAATAGTCTAACCACTTGGTTCTATCTACAGCAACAGGTTCTTTACAAGATTTCCATGCTTCAGCAAAATCAGGATCCCCGGGGTACAAATTCTTGAGTTCATCAAACCCAACTACTTCAACCTGCATTGTTGTAAGCAACAACTGTCTCCTACTTAATGCATCTGCAACCCTGTTAGATTTTCCACTTCTATGCTTCAACACAAATGTATAACTCTGCAAGAATTCTACCCACTTCATATGCCTCTGATTCAATTTGCCTTGGCTATTTAGGTACTGTAATGCCTGATGATCAGTATACAAAACAAATTCCTTTGGCAATAAATAATGCCTCCATTTCTTTAAGGCCTGAACTATTGCATAGAACTCTTGATCATAAAAAGAATACTTCTTCTTTGCATCATTCAATTTTTCACTAAAATATGCAATAGGCTTACCTTCTTGGCTTAATACAGCCCCAATAGTGATGCCACTAGCATCACAATCCACTTGGAACACTTTTCTAAAATCTGGAAGTGCCAACACAGGCTGTTCAGTCACCTTCTTCTTCAGCAATTCAAAACTTCTCGCAGTTGCTGCAGTCCATTTGAACTCTTTTCTATCCCCTCTTATTGTATCAGTTAGGGGTGCACATATGCCACTGAAATTCTTAATAAACTTCCTATAAAAACTAACCAGACCATGAAATGATCTTACCTCAGTAGCAGACCTTGGAGTAGGCCATTCCAAGATGGCTTTTACCTTCTCTAGATCCATTTTGAGACCTTCAGGTGATATAACAAATCCCAAATAGACTAACTCCCTTTTTGCAAAGACACACTTCTTTAGATTAATTAACAGTTTCTCTTCCCTTAGCCTTTCAAGGACACTACGAATATGCAGTAAATGTTCTTCCAAAGTCTTGCTGAAAATTAAAATATCATCCAAATAGACAATAACAAATTTTCCCAAGAACTTCTTAAGTACCTCATTCATGAGCCGCATGAAGGTTCTTGGGGCGTTTGTCAATCCAAAGGGCATGACTAACCACTCATAAAGACCCTCCTTGGTCTTGAAGGCTGTTTTCCACTCATCTCCTTAACGAATCCGTATTTGATGATAGCCACTCTTCAGATCTATCTTTGTGAAGTACTGAGCTCCACTCAAGTAGTCTATAAGATCATCCATCCTTGGTAAAGGAAATCAGTACTTGATGGTTATCCTATTTATAGCTCGAGAATCTATACACATCCTCCACTCTCCATCCTTCTTTGGTGCAAGTACTGCAGGTACTGCACATGGACTCAGGCTCTCTCAAATCAAGCCCTTCCTCAACAACTCCTGAACCTGTCTATTTAGCTCCTCTATTTCAGTAGGAGTCATCCTGTGAGTAGCCTTGTTAGGAAAACTAGCTCTTGGAATCAGATCTATCTGATGAATGATTTGCCTTACTTGTGGCAATCCATCTAGAACGTTATCAGAGATAATATCTCCAAATTCCCCTAGTAAATCTAAAACTTCAAATGGTATTTCACTACTACCTTCTTTATCTTTCCTAGGAATCAAAGCATAGCACATACGCTGATGTTTCATGCCATCTAAAAACTTCCTTCCATCAACAAAACAAATCCTAGCACTGCTACATACCTTTTCACCTTCCTTTTTCATGGGCTTCAATTTGTGGCGAACTCCATCCTTTGTCAGAGAGTATGTGTTTGCATGCCCATCATGTATTGCATGTCTATCAAACTGCCATGTTCTACCCAACAATAGATGGCAAACATCCATCGAAATAACATCACAGAGAACTTCATCATGGTAACTCCCAATTTTGAATTTTACTAAACATTGTTCACTTACCAGGACCTTATGATCATCTTTTACCCAAGAAATTCGATAGGGCTGGGGATGTTTCTCCCTCTTGAGCTTCAGCTTAGAGACCATCTCTTCGGATACCAAGTTATCAGTGCTACCACCATCAATGATCACATCACAACATTTATCCTCACACTTGCATCTGGTACGGAACAAACTCCTCCGTTGTCCTGGTTCATTTTCACCACTTAGTAGGACTCTTTCATTTACCAAGGTCTCTCCTCTTTCTGCATCCTCTGAATGTGATGATTGTGCATCCTCATCCACATGAGCAACCCTAGCTTGGCCCTCAGCTCTCCTATCTATCCTTCCTTGTCTTTGAGGGCATTCAAAGGCACGATGACCTTCTTCATTGCAATGGAAATAGGTACCACGAAAGCCTCCTCTTCCTTGACCACATCCTCTACCTCTTCCTCTTTGATTTCCAAAGTCTTGATCACGGGAGCGGTTGAAACCCTCATTCCTCTGGTTCCTGCTAGTACCCTCATCTTCATTTTTCTTTTGAGTTTCATTGCGGCCTCTAGATGATCTACTACTTCCCCTTCCTCCTTGACCGTGCCCTCTTTGTCTTCCTTCAAACCTTTTACTCAGCTTCTCTTCAACTTGTAGGGCAAACTGGTATGCTTCTTCAACGCTGGTCATTCTTACCAGACTTAGTTCCTCTTGGATGCTAGGTTGTAACCCACTGATATAACAAGCAACCTTCTCCTTATTTGCTTCTGCATGCCCTACTCTAATCAGGAGTCGGTAAAACTCCTATGTATATTCTTGGACTGACCTTCCTACTTGCTTTAACCCATGCATCTTCTTAAACAGATCAAGCTCATAGTCCACAGGAATGAACTGCTTCTTCAATTTGTCCACCATGCGATCCCATCTTGTGATCTTCTCCTTTCCTCTTCTAAGTCTTTCCAGTTGAATCTCTTGCCACCAGATTTTGGCATGGCCTTTTAGTTTGGCCTTTGCAAACTTAACCCTATCTGGGTCCCTTATATCCTCATACTCAAAGTATTCGTCCAGTTCATTGATCCAATCGATCAACTCATCTGGTTTCAAATTTCTCGAAAATATACCCACTTCAATTGTAGGTCTCTTCCCAAACCTAGAAATGGCCCTAAAAAGCCTTTCCTCTATAGGATTTAGAACTTCCCCATCAACTTCCATTACTTCCTCTTCATTGTCATCCTCACTATTGTCATCTACGACAATATTTGCTCTTCTACGAAGCTCCTCTTGCAATGCTTGTACCTGTCTCTGGAGGGCTCTAACCTCCTTAGGATCAACAGCTCTGGCCCTTCCACCATGCTCTCTTTGTGGAGGCATCTTCTAACTCGAACCCACAACCACACAGTCCTGGTGCAAACTGCCTCACAGTCGGTGCTCTGTCTACACACTCAGGAAAACCCGCTCTGATACCACCTGATGGGGACACAACCCAACAACAGAATAGACACAATAGAAAGGGGGAATTATATTAACTGGGAAAATATGCTAGTACAAACAATGCAGAGAAAATAAACTTCAAAACAGGCCCTACAGGCTTACAATAGCATAAATCTGGAGAATATTTCTTCTTTTTTTCACCTCCTCTCAAGCTCCAATCCGAACTGCCTTTTACAATGCCAAAATCTCCTTAAATAGACCCCAGAGGGTTAAGGACTAGGAGTACATTCTAGAAAGTGCTAGTAGGCATCCACTGACAAAATAGAAGGTTCCAGAAGCCGCATTAGAAGTTGATGCAAATCTAGAAGAATCCAAAAACGGTAGCCAAACTTCCGGGAGGCATAACTTTTGAACCGTAGCTCCGATTGATGAACTGTTTACATTTTTGAAAAGCTCTCGAAGCGCTCTATAGCCCTATGGACAAGCTGCACTCGTCCCCCATTTTTTGACCCTTTTTGAGGTCATTTAATGCCCCAAACCTGACTTCAAAGCATTCTTAGGAGTTCTCCAAAACCCGAAAAACTACAATAACTTTCAAACCGTGGGGCCTTTTGACCTGATCCTTTTTTTGGAATGCTCTAAATCTCAATTACATTCATCTGGCCAAGTCGCACCTTCTAGGTCACCAAAATGATGGTCAAATTGCATGCTCCTATTTTTTCAGGATTTTCAAATGCACTGATAGTTGAACTATGAGAGTTGGAACCTTTATTTGGGCCAAATGGGTATCCAAAAATGTAAAGACATAAAATAGAAACTAATTCTAAGTACATTTTTTTGGGTGACACAGGATTGCCCTTATACCTCTGGATGCTCCTGCATCAAGTCCAATGTTCTTAAATTACATTTTTGATTGCTCAATCATCCACTGCACATGCCACAAGGTATGAAAAGCTTAAAAGAACATCATCATCCAATACTAATCCATGATGTAGTAAATGAAATCACATGTCATACATGATACATCATGATACATCATCATAAAAGATAACCATACATCACAAACATTAATAACTAAGTGCATGGTTCCTCCCAATTGTGAATAGCATCATTAGACCATCATGGATCCTAGCCATCCCTCTGTGCGTAACATTCCAAATCATCAAAGAGGTCATCGGTATTAATATAGTAGGAATGTCACTCCTAAAACATACTACATCACATGCATAAATTAATCTAACATGCTACAACATGTACATATGAAATCTAATCATGTAAAGCAAAGCATAAGGTAACATTATCTAACATATGCAAATCATCAATATAAGAAACATACCAATAAATACATCCATCATAAGGCATATTATCTATCATAATAATCCAAGAATAGAATGAAGATAAATACCAACCAAGAATGCTCCTGCCACAGTGTCTTAGATGGATCTCAAATGATAAGAGTGGAAATACACTACCACCCAACCACATGGAACCTAAGTGGTCCACTCCCACTGTGCTAAGGAGATAATCTCAAATCCCAAATAGGCTATCAAAATCACATAGCATAAATACTCTCTGAGTCTAGGAATCCTAAAAGTATACTTACTCAAAGGTTCTAATCACAAAACCGACATCTAATCCCAGAGGCACACAATGACATGTAAGAAACCTACTATACAAGTGTGCAAGTGTCATCACATATATCATGTAGAAGTTACCCTGGTGGTTAGCTTACAACTCCACTAATCCCTACTAATCCTCATGCGGCCATTAGTATCCTCTCATACTGACAAGGCATACTATGGAATGCAAGGTCACAACCAAGCATTCTCTCTACTCCCATCCTAGTCTGTACAAGCACTCAAGGCATGGGTGAGAAAAAAACAATTATCTTTTTAGGTTCATTTAATCCCTATTTAGTGTGTAAATGTTATCACTTATTAACAAAAATTACAATGAGTTACCCTGGTAGCCACTTAGGGCCTCGACCCCTATTGCAAGCCACTTCCTGACACTACAAGTAGATAACCTACCCTAAGCTCATGGAATCATAAAATCACCCCAGTCCTATGAGAGCGACTCGAAAGAAATACCAAAAAATAATCCACAATAAGAATCATCAAATATCCACAATAAAAGCATCAAATCTCCATGAGCAACTGAAAAGCATCATAAAAAATTATGACCACAACAATTCTCTATTGGCAACTGAAGGTATCACTAATAATCAAAAGTATCCATTGGTTCTCAATAACCAAAATATATCTCAAAATCATACTGATCGAAGACTCCAAAATGATCGAGTCAAACATGTCACAACATGACATCATCAAGAAATAAATCAACGTTTTAGTCCCATCATGGCGACTAAAAAGTAACCTAAGGATAACTAATCGATGACACAAAAATGGTTAAGTCAAGTGTCTCAGATACATATAACTCAGCTTCACTCAAGAAGACTGATGAACAATAACAATCAGTAATTACAAACATCTCATAGAGCATTCCATCACATAATCGTGGTTGGGCTTAGAAAGATTGAGACCAAATAAGATCAACATGCCATCACAATCGCATAACTCCCAAGCCTCTAGTAACAACCTAAGACTGGTCAACACTAGTCAACCCAAAAACCCAAAACAAGAAGCATAGAGAAAAAACAATGTAAACACATGTTTTGGTTTACTAAAATCACATAGTTGAATTGACTATCGAGGTTTTAGTTTTTGTTTGCAAGATTACTATAAGATTTATCATTTGACCTACAAGTCAACCCATTTGTTCCCTCGATAGCATTATCCTTCCATTAATTAAAAATAATATTCTAAGAATAACTTAAGGGTAAATATTTTACTCATTAAACTGATCATCATTGACCTTTAATTAACTTGTTCTCTTTATTTAACTAAGATCCATATTCTAATTAATCAACTCTTCTTTAATGTTACTTCAACTTCTCAACATAAACAAAGGATTGTTATTCATTTAAATTATAAGAGAGCCAATTATCAATCTTCGAATAAGAAGATCATAACTTTATTAAAATGATCAATTAAATCAATCAATTAACATAGGTACACAATCCATGACCCTATATCATTTAATTAAAACTCAATTAAATATTGCTAAATCTTAAGTCTCTTAATTTAATTGTTACAATAATTAAATCATCACTAATAACCATTAAAATATCTAAAGTCATTATTCAAGTCATGAGAGTACGACTTGTCAACTTCGATGTAAATACTTCACAACTTTGCTAGAGGAATCAGTATTAGCATATCAATTTAAACTTTATTACATATCTTAATTATTAATTAAATTTAATTAACTCTAATTAATTAATTTAATTAATAATTACATAACCATACCAACAACCCAATAAATATCAGTTGATTAATAACTAACTATAATTTGTACGTTAAAAGTCAACCATAATCCAATACACAAATATTCATATTCATAGTTCAATAATAATAACTTGTTAATATTTAATAACAAGCTATATTGGGAATCTTATTAATAAATCTATAATGACAACCTTTGTCATTCTTTCAATGAATACTAATATTCCTTAACAAATTTTGTATTATCGATAATCATTTCAATTAAGACTCTATCGCACAACTTCATTATTAATAACATAGTTATATCATCAACTCAATGAATATTAATTAAAAATCAACTATACTCCAAATCCAAAAATTAATATCTTTTACAAAACTTCAATTATTAAATAATCTCTAGTATATTAATTCTAATCGGATTTATTGATAACTATTTAAACCATTTATACTATTATTTATTAATAGTTTGTTAGACCCAACAAACATTAATAAATAATAAACTCATCAAAACTATTATTACTCGATCTAGAGAACCTTCCATAAACTTCATTAGTTAATATTTAACTAACTCTTAACACCATTAAGGTATATCAATAATAATACATAATGTATTCAAATCGTAGCAATATTGTTATAATGTAACAATGACTCCTTGTCAATTAGATCTTAATCCCATATCATTAAATTCTCTTAATTTAAATAATCATCATTAAACATCTTTACATAATATAAATTACCATCTCTTAATTATTTAATATAAATTAAATAATATTTAATATATATTAAATAATATTTAATATACATTAAATAATTAATATTAAAAGTCAACCATTAGACTCAATTTTCCAATCCCTCAGTATTCAAATTAATAATTCAAGATCTCTTCTCTCTTGATAATAACTCGCAAATTATTTACAATACTTTTAAATCATTTATCTTTTCCAATTAATCCATTTACAATTTCAAGAACCCCAAAAATAATTGATGACCTAAATATTATAACATTTAAACTCATTTTAATAAATTTATTAATTCTAAATATACAACTATATGTATTTTATTACTTAAATAAAAATTTCATTAATGTTATATAGACATATACATATACATATAAACTCTTAATATAATATGAAAATCGATATATGCATAACCTATTTATATCAACAGTTGCCGCAGTACATAGTACACTGTAGACTATATAATAATCAAATATCGATCCCAACACTCATACGCACTGCAATAATAAATTACAATAGTGCCATGCACCTTGGCCATGCAGCGTTTATGATATCTTCTACCAGCTATAACATATGTGATCTGTGGGTCACAGGTCCTGTGCAATATGATGCCTACCGGGGATAAGATAAGTGGGGGTACGGGGGGTGGGAAAATATCTTGCCCCTCAAATATATATTTTGTTTTTTTATTTATCATTTTCCAAAAACGTTACTCCATATGTTATTCAAAATTTTTAACAAAGTTTTCCCATTGCAATTTTAATATATTTTCCACTTTTACATTTATTTTTGAGACTTAATTTCTAAAATATTTATTAATTTAAATAAATATTATCACATTCCCACTTTAAAATTATAACTTTTATCTTCAAATTTAATTATTTTATTTAATTAATTTTCTAATTAATTAAATTAAATAAATATTAAAATATCATATTAATTTTCCATTAAATAAAACCATTAACTAAATCTTTTAATTAGGTTTTAATTAATAGAAAATACTCCAAAGACTCACAAGGTAAAATACGAAAACTCATCATAGCCAAAATACATAAAAAATCAAACCAAGGGTTAATATCATGAATTACGTCATTCGACACATTCAGAGGGTACTCAACTCAGATACTTGTCCTAATTTCCAATTAGGACAAATGGCTTAAAGGGTTGGGATTTGGACTTGAGAATTTATCTCCACTCTCTTACCATTGAGATAATGTGATAGGGTATGCTCATCCTGGCAATTCAGGGAAGTCGATACTCGGTACCTGCAACCTGCATAAAAACTATGCATGTACAAGCACAATATATATACTAAACTAAACAAGCAATGGCAGGAAGTGGTGCATCATGTAGATCCCAACTAGTAGGTGACTACGACTCCCTTCCTTAACCACATCATACATACCATACATAAAGAAAACAAACACGCACACCATACACATGCAAGTATGGGGTAAGTATCCATAAGAAAACACATATAATAATAAATCTTCTAACTAATCATCTTCAATAACTAAAATCACTGAATAATCATCATATATACATGAAATGTAGAGTCTGAGTAATCTCATCACATATCAACTGAATCCATAGCATAAAATCTGATAATCTCAAAACAATGTTGCTGACCATCAACCAAAAACTAGCCCTAAAAGAGTTCGACAATGATAACAAAAATGTGACCTAGGGGCAGGCACTACATGTACCTAGACCTAAAGACAAAAATATGGTTGGAACTAAGTGGGTATTCAAAAACAAGTTAAATAAAGATGGCAAGTTGTCAAGGAACAAAGCTAGATTGCTATGCAAAGGATACTCTCAAGAAGAAGGTGTAGACCATGGAGAGACTTTTGTTCCTATTGCAAGATTGGAATGTGTGAGAACCTTACTTGCATATGCTGCCTATAAAGGATTCAAATTTTATCAGATGGATGTCAAGTCAACATTTCTCAATGGTATACTGGATCAAGAAGTTTACATTGAATAGCCTGAAGGTTTTGTTAATTGAGACAACAAGGACATGGTTTACAAATTATATAAAGCATTGTATGGTTTGAAGCAAGCCCCTAGAGCATGGTATGAAATACTACACAACTATCTTATTCAAATTGGTTTTCAAAGAACTATTGATAATAGTAGCTTGTATATCAAGGAAGGACCAGATCATAAGATTATTTTGGAAGAAATATTTGTAGATGATACTTTGTTCATAGGAAATGATGATCTTTGCAAAGAATTTTTAGAACAAATGAATAAGGAATTTGAAATGTCAATTTTTGGTGAGATCAAATTCTTTGTTGGTCTTCAAATTCAACAAAGTAAGAATGACACCTACATCACTTAATCTAAATACATCAATGAGATACTAAAAAAGTTTGATATGGAAGACTACAAACTAGTTGGGACTCCTATATGTACTAGATTGAAACTTACCAAGGATGATGAATCAAAAGAAGTGGATCAAACATTGTATAGATCTATGATTGGAAAGTTGCAGTATGTAATGCATACAAGACCAAACATTACTCCTATAGTAGGTATTGTAGCAAGATTCTCAACAAAACTAAGAGAAAATCACATGATGACAATCAAAAGGATCATGAGATATCTGAAAGGAACTAAAGATTATGGATTATGGTATAAACTTGGAGAAAATTTGGATTTAAAAGTGTTTACTAATGTAGATTGGGAAGGAAACCTTGATGATAGAAAGAGTACAAGTGGAGGAGCTTTCTTTTTTGGAAAAAAGTTGGTTTCTTGGACAAGTAAAAAAAAAATTGTACATCCTAGTTGATAGCAGAGGTTGAATATGTTGCAACAATGGTAAACTATTCAAACATTGTTTGATTCAAACAATTATTGGAAGGTATGAAGGAAGAAATCAAAGAAACTTTTGTTATGTTTTGTGACAATACTAGTGCAATTAACATATCCAATAATCTAGTAATGCATTCAAAAACCAAGCATATTGCTATAAATTATCACTTTGTTAGAGAATCGGTGCAAGATATGGAGATCAGATTGGAATATGTCCATACAAAAGAACAAATTGCTAACATATTCACAAAGCCTTTACCTAAGGATGCATTCTTTCATCTATGAGGTAAGTTAGGGGTCATTCCCCTATTAGAAGCTCACTAAAATACATTTTTTGTGATGCATCAATAAGTATAGAATTGAAGATCTATTTGTTGATGCAGCAAAGTATTGAAGACATTGCATATGAATCAATACTTAAGGTACATTAAATTAAATTTAAGTTTGAGTTGTGTTGTCTTTGGCATGTGTTGTCAAAGAGGGAGAGTTTACTATCATATCTTTCTAAAATTTACATGAAAAAGAGAATTTATGCAAGAAGGAGAGATTACTATAAAAGAGGGAGATTACTATATTTGAGGAGTTTTGTGGAAAGAAGTGTAAGAGGGAGAAGCATTCTATCAGAAAAGACCTTTTTAGAAATTTCATTCTACTATGACATGTTTTGTTTCCATCAATGCCAAAGAGAGAGATTGTTGGATACAATTGTTCAATTGTGTGTTGTCTTTGATGTTACACAAATGTCATATCAGTTATCAATCAAAGTCTATCGAGCTCAATTGGTTAGCAACCAGAAGACAGAGTCTACTGAGCTTAGAAGGTTAGCAAATATGGTTTTCAGTGTCTACCAAGCATTCTCATATTTTACCTTGTGTAGATAGTTGCTACCAAGCTTTCAAGGTTAGTGAATAAAATTTGGTATCTACTAAGCTCACTTGGTCTTCAAAGAAAATGTGGCAGAAAATGTGTTTATTGAGCTCTCACAATCAGCAAAGGAAATTCAGTTCTTACCGAGTTCATTCGGCAAGCAAAGGATTTTGCAAAATTTGTAGTATTAACCAAGTTGAGATGGTTAACTCAAGAATTTTTTTCTAGAGTAGTGTTTATCGAGTTGGGTCGGCCAGTGAAGGGTTTCATTGTTTTGTGAAACAAAGTTTATTTGTTTAATGTAATATTTGTAGCTGATTGATGTATGGTTTATTGGTAAATGTAACTTTTGAATGAGTCGACTTGATAATCTAAATATTATATATTAGAGGTCAAGTTGTGAATTCTAAGTGTGTGTGATGGATTTGATGTGATGAAAATGTGAAGGAGGGCTGACTATTGGGAAAAAAAAGTTTAAAGGATGACCAAAGATCATTGAGGAGTAGCAAAGCTATATTTCACCAAGGAGAATCTAGTGGTGCAGAATAGAGATCTGTAATTAGAAAATTTAGTTGCATCTTATTCAAGTCAATTCATTGTTACTTTCTAACCATTGTAGCAGTAATTTCAAAATCTCTTAATAGAGTTGATTTAACAGCCATTTTGTAAATCCTCTAACAAGGTGACAGTTCACTTGAATTGTTCTAAAAATCTCTAGCAAGGCCACTCTTAATAGGGTGATTAAATCCTCTAATAGGGTCAACCCTAACAGTGTTTTTTGTAACCTTTAACAAGGTTGGCTCCTAACAGGGCTCACTTCAGAAGAGTGAAAATTGGTAGCTAGTTACTTGGTGGTTTTTCCCATATTGGGTTTCCATATTAAATCTAGTGTCTCTTGTGTTCATATTATTTTCTTATGCATGCATGTTAATAATTATGAATGCTTAAAGATTAGTAACAATTTAATCTACTAAGTTACAACATTTTTGTGAAGTGTTTACCAAGTATCAAAAGTAACTAGTTATTTAAGACATCTAAGGGATCTAGATTTGTTTTTGTGGTAACTGATTCATCCTCTCTCTCAGTTACTTCATCTATAATTCCAATAGTAAATATATACCTTTCAATTTATTTCATATCATTGTTCCATCTAATTTGTCTCCAATGATCTGATTAGGTACATGATGCCTTCTGACATATCTTGCTAACATAGGTTCTTTGGATTTGGAATGAGTTTCATTGATTTTATCATAAATTTTAGTATCAAGCTCAAATCCTACTATCTATGACTCAGGTCCATCAGACTCAATTTTCTCTAGCTTAGTAGCCCCTTACTATGACTCACATCCTTCAGACTATGGCTCAGGTTGTACTATCTACAACTCAGTAGCTGTTGGAGATTTAATGGGTTGTGAGGTAAAGCCTCCTTTATTTTAGGTAGGTTTGGCAGGGTATTAGGTTCATAGTAGAAATTTTTTCTATAATCCTCTAGCTCTTTGTTTCTTTCTTCTTTACACTTTTCTACAAACTGATCAATTCTCACATGTGCACTTTCTATGATTTTATGAGTAGACAAATTTAAACATTTGTATGCTTTACTTCTATATGAGTATCCTAGAAA
This sequence comes from Cupressus sempervirens, assembly GCA_028749045.1. Taxonomy (NCBI): domain Eukaryota; kingdom Viridiplantae; phylum Streptophyta; class Pinopsida; order Cupressales; family Cupressaceae; genus Cupressus; species Cupressus sempervirens. Next base: position 136,997,582 of record CM053787.1, read on the forward strand.
TATGCTTTCATCACCTTTGACATCAATTTTTTCTTTTCTAGATTCTTTCAAGATATAACATTTTCTACCAAATACTTTAAAGTAACTAACATTAGGTTTGTAGCCATACCATTGTTCATAAGGAGTTTGATTTGAATCTTTCTTCAGTTGTACTCTGTTTAAGGTATGAATTGCAATGTTGATTGCTTCTTTTTTAGTATTTGATTGTAACATTCTTTTATATCATTAATGTCCTTGCACAATCCATGATGGGTCTATTCCTTCTGTCAAATATACCATTCTATTGAGGTGTACCAAGGATTGATACTTGTCTTTTAATTCCTTTTTCAATTTAGAATTCATTGAATTCATTAGAGATGAATTCACCATGTTAGTCTGATCTCGAACATTTCAATCTTTTTCCAATTTCTTTTTCTACTCTTGCCAAGCACCACTTGAATTTTTGAAAGGCTTCTAATTTTTCTTTTATATACATTATAGTCATCATTCTAGACTAATCATCAACATTAAGAATGAAAAACTTTTCACCACTGTAACTCTCTGTTCTAATAGGTCTACATAAGTTTGTGTGTACAAGTTCTAATACTTCTTTAGAGTGCCACTTTTTTCTTTTAAAAATAGTCTTTCCCATCTTACCAATTTGGCAATTTTTGCATAAACCCATATGAGGTTTCTTCAAACTAGGAATACCTCTTACTCTTCTATGTTTTCTTATCTTAATCGGATTATCAAAGTTTACATAACATAGTCTTTTGTGCCCCAACCATCTTTCATCTACTTGAGCAATAAAACATGAAGTTTCACTATGATCAAGATAGAATAAGATACCTTTTGTTGGTTTTCTAGATCCAACTAGATTTTCTTTTCCATTTAGCAGTTTGGCCTTCCCATTCATGAATTCTACCTTGAATCCAATGTTATTCAACTATGCCACACTTAGTAGATTATGCTTTAGTTCTTCAACCCAATAATCATTATTACATACAAGTTCATTAGTTAAAGAGATGTATCCTTTTCCTTTTATGTTACAAGGTTCATTGTTTCCAGATCTTACACTACCACCATCATAATATTCCATGTTTACAAACTTTAATTTATCTCAAGTCATATGATGTGAGTAGTCGATGTCAATAATCCATGTATCATTTTTTCAAACATGAGAGATAAGTGACATCTTATCTCCTTCATCATCTATTTCATCTTCGCTGTTGTCAAAATCATTAGCCATAAAAAAGGAATTCTTACCTTTTTCCTTGTAGTTCTTGAATTCCTTCTTGCCTTTTTACTTTTTATTTTTCTTTTCATCATTATTTTCTCTATTTGGGCACCTAGAAGCAATGTGACCAAATTCTTCACAAGAAAAATTGATTAGAGAAATCTTACCTTTTTACTTTACTCTTCCTTTGGAATAGTTTCTTACAAGTAGGGCATCAACAACTTCAAGATCACTATCGGAACTTTATTCTATCTCTTCTTCACTTTTTGATTTATTGGTTTTTGATTTCTTGCCCTTTTCTTCAAGTGAGAGCTTGGCTTCAAGTGCAGACTCAATATTTTTGGAACTAGGAACATAGTTATCATAGTTATTCAACTTAGAAGCTATCAATCTTCCAACTAGAACATCCAAAGTTATTTTGTTATTTAGATCACATCTCATCTCTTGAATAGAAAATTCTCTAATTGCATAAATAGGAAGAAGAGTCCTAAGTACCTTGGTTACAACTATTTTTTCATCAATGTCTCCTCTAGATGCTTTGATTGCACTCACCCTTGCTTTGATTCTTTCCACATATTTTGCTATTTTCATCTTCTCTCATTTTTGTCTGATAAAATTGGCCTCTAAGACTTTCTACTTTAGCTCTTCTTACATTGTCTTATCCTCCATAAATGTCTTTCAATTTGGTCCATATTTCATGAGCTATTTTACAATTTTTTATTTCATCAAATTCAACATAACTAAGAGTAGATACAATATCAATCATCATGATGTTATGATTCTTCTTTTCAGCAATATCTTTAACTGGTAATGTTCTAGTGGGAGTATTTTATTTAGCACCAAGACACTTACAACTTGAATCACTAATGGTTTCTAGATGTGATCTCATAAGTCCTTACCATGCTACAAAGTTGTCTTTGTTTAGCCTGGGAATCTCTTTTCTGTAAGACATCTTGATCTCTAGCTTAGGTCCTTAAAACCTTCTCTGCAAGCACCAAAAGAGCTCTGATACCAATTGTTAGAAATATACGAGGAGTAACTAAGAGGGGAGGGGTAAATTAGTTACTACAAAAATAAATCCCATATCATTAGATGTCAATACAAAACAATCCTATTGAAGCTTAATTCTATTGATGTTTGGCAAATAAGGAAATGTTGTAAGTCGAAAAACGTTGTAATTGCTCGACAAACACTTAATATGAAAATTTTTAGATGTGATCTATGATTATTGTTACTTTATCTTAGTTGCAAACATATAAAGGAAATAGCATGAACACATTTGACACCAAGATTTAATGTGGAAATTCAATTTGGGATAAACCACCAATTACAACTAGTTACTATTTTTCACTCTTCTTAAGTGATTTTTGATAGGAGCCAACTTTGTTAAAGGTTACAAAACACACTACTAGGTGTGACCCTATTAGAGGATTTAATCACCCTATTAGGAGTGGCCTTGTTAGAGGTCTTTAGACAATTCAATATAAATGCCACCTTGTTAGAGGATTTACAAATAGCTGTTAAGCCAACTATTTTAAGAGATTTAGATCACTGCTACAATGATTAAAGAGTAACAATGACATGACCTTATTTGGATGCAACTTAATTTTTGGTTATAGATCTCAATTTTGGATTATACTTGATCCTTTGTGATCGAATATATCTTTTCTACTCCATAAGGATATTCAACTTATCCTTCTGATTAATTTCTTAACATCATCAAATCTTCCATGCTCTCTCACTTTTCTAAATCTCAACTTGATCTTATACTTATATCTCTCATATTCTAAAGTTGGCTAGAACACAACTTAGAATAATTAATATTCATCTTCTCATTCAACTAGAACCAAAAAATAAATCAATTGAAATCAATATACTAAAACAAGAAAATTCTTTGTTAGTTGACCTTGTTTGGTAGACACTAACTCATAAATGATTTTTATGTGTTAACCAGCTGAAACTCGGTCAATACTACATAATAGAAAAATTCCTTTGGTAACTAAGTGAGCTTAGGTAACACTAGTTCCATCCAAATTTTATTTCATTAAATAAGTGAGCTCGATTAACACTCATTTTCTACAAACTTTCCTTTGACGCCTGAGTGAACTTGGTAGATACTGCCTTTTGAGCTTGGCAAACTCAAGAACACTTTGATAGAAATAGAAAATTGTCTTCAATGCCTGAGTGACCTTAGCACCCATTGACTAGTAATGATATGATATTTTATGTAACATCAAATATAATACACAATTAATAAGTTATAAAAATAGTACATGGGATTTTTAGTTTTAGAAGAAGGTCTAAAAATGGACCTTGAGAAAGTGAAGGCTATTATTGAATGGCCTACTCCAAGGAGTGCAATATAAGTAATATTTTTTCATGGACTATCTAGTTTTTATAGAAATTTTATCAAAGATTTTAGTGGTATTTGTGGGCCTTTGACTGAAATAATGAGAGGGGATAGGAAATTATTTAATTGGACAATAGGAGCAGATAAGAGTTTTAATTTGTTAAAATATAAAGTTAAAAAGGAACCTATTTTTGTACTTCCATATTTTAACAAGGTGTTTCAAGTAGAATATGATGATAGTGGTTTTCAATAGGAGTTTTTTGGAGCTAAGAAGGTAGACCTTTTTCTTATTTCACTGAGAAATTGAATGATGCCAAATGAAAATATTTTGTTTATAATTAGGAATTGTATGCTACATTTCACACATTGAAAATGTGGAGACACTATATTCTTCCTAAGGAGTTAATTTTTATTATTCATCATCAAGGTTTTTTAACATTTGAATAGTCAAGGAAAATTAAACCAAAGGCATTTTAAGTGGGTTGATTTCTTGCAAATCTATACATTTTTTTTGAAACAAAAGAACGAGAAGTCTAGCAAAGTTGTAGATGCTCTTAATATAAGATAAGTTTTTCTAACATAAATACAATTTACTGTGGTTAGGTTCAAGGAAATCAAGAACTCGTATCCACAAGATCCTAATTTTGGTGAAGATTAGATAGCTTGTACAAAACCTATTACACTTGTTAGATCAAAGTGGATGGATTTCATAATCCAAGATAGTATGCTGATTTAAGGAAGTGAATTGTGTATTCCTAGAAGTTATATGAGAGAGATCTCGTCAAGGAGAAATATAATGGAGGATTGGTTGGATATTTTGGGAGAGACAAGACCAATTCTTAGGTTGTTTAGAATTATTACTAACCATAGTTACAACAAGTTGTGACGAAGTTTGTGCAAAGTTGGAGATTGTGTTGAAGGTTAAAAAATGTGTGAAGCAAAATACATGGTTGTATCAGCCATTACATGTACCATCAAAGCCATGGGAGGATATCAGCATGGTTTTCATTCATGGTTTACTAGGGAAACAATGAGGGGATGATTGATATTTGTGGTGGTTGAAATTTTTTCAAAGATGAGACATTTCATTCACTACAATAATACTATTGTGCAGTTGATGTGGTAGAGTTTTTTTTTAGGAAAGTGGTGAGACTACATGGTATGCCAAAGAGTATAGTTTTAGATCATGATACCATGTTTTTTTGGATATTTATGGTGTTTATTGTGGAAGAAATTAAAGAAAAATTTAAAGGTTGGTTCATCAGATCATCCACATATGGATAGATAAACATAAGTTATGGACCAAAGTTTGAGTAAATTGTTGAGATGATTAGTTGGAGTTATACCAAAGGGTTGGGATCTATTTTTATGATAAGTAGAATTTGTATAAAATAATTCTTCTAATAGGAATACCAATAAATTACAATTCTAGATTCTATATGGAAATAATTCTAGAAATGCTTTTGAATTGAGGCAATTGGATAAAGGAGAAATAAGTATTGCTAAAGAAGAAGAATTTGCTAAACATTTGAACAATATTCATAAGGAGATGAGGAAGCACATTATTAAGATGAATACATAGTAAAAGGATAAGGTGGATGTGAAAATGAGGTATAAGTAATTTTAGATTGGAGATGAAGTCATGGTACATTTGAGAAAAGAGCATTTTCTAGTAGCTACGTATAATAAGTAGAAAATAAGAAGTTTGGAACATGGAAGATAATAAAAAGGCATGATTCTAGAAATGCATATAAAGTAGATTTACCTATTGAACTGAATATTTCACTAGTCTTTAAAATTTAATATTTGATAGAGTATTATGAAAGAAGTGATGGAGATGAATTTGCAGAAGTATTGTGGAGTATTCCACTAGCCAGTTTGGCTACGAAGGAGATTGAGGAGATCCTGGATAGATGTGGTCCTAAAAGTACAATGAATAGAACTTATGAAGAGTATATAATCAAATGGAAAGGGAAGCTAGTAGAAGATTCATCATGTCTAGAAAGGTAAGAGGTTAATTGCCTTGGTTTTCCTTTGAACACCTAAGATGCAATAAGGTCACTTCTCAAATTACCTTAGGTGTTAGATGCAAGAGCATCCTCGATGTAAGAGAAATATTGCATCACAAAAAAAATATTTTTTGTTTTCTTTCTTAGATGAGATTTGTCTTAGTGTAGACTTATTGTTTTTAGAGGCTTTCTACTTAGTAACTTATTCATACAAGTTGAGAGTGTCCTAATTTTAAAGGTGGATGTTCATCTTGGAAATATCATCCTATCACTTGAGGTCCAATGTCATATCATGAGTATTCATGGATTTATTGCATATTTTTGCTGTGCACTTTTGGTATAAAAGCCTAAGGCTCACCATTTAAGACCCTAGAGGCTTAGATAGGCACCAAATTGGGTTGATTGGAGCTTGCACTTGTCAGGCCATGTAGATCAAAAGTTGGACGACTTCAAAAAGTGCTTATAATAACCAATTAGAGTCCTTTTGAAGTTGGGCCAACAAAAATTTCCAAAATAGGTGTCAAAGGTGTATTAGAATGACTCTATATGTAGTTTTAGAGTTAGTTGGTCTCAAGGGTTAGAGTTTGATGTCTAAAAATTTCTCAGATAGTCTAAAAATGCCTACTTAAGGAATGCTCGTACATTGTCTAGGAAAAATCTTGGTGATAGTGTTTGAAATAGGAAATATTGAGAGGAAGGATGAATTAGTATTCTACAAACTTTTGTTACCAACTAGATATTATTTATTACTTTGAACTATACATAAGAAAGTAAAAAAGTAATGTTGAACAACAAAACTAACCATGCATAAAGAGAACTCATAACATCATATTTTGTTAATTAGGAAAAACCTGACCAAGGGAAAACCCTAGTGGGATGATATCCACTTGATGATGTACTAATATAAATGATCCTTGTTAGAGGATGGACCTTGTTAGGAGTCTATAAACTTATTCAGTACATATGAGTCCTTATTAGGATATTCCAACCCTATTAGGAGTTGTAGTACAATTTATGCAAGAAGAGCTCAATGCCCAAGCATGCCATTTCAATTACAAGAAGAGCTCACTACCCAAACAAATAATTTACTTTAAGTTCCTCAAGTAAAAAGGTATGGATGTTGTAACTTCTTTCAGCTGATCTCTATTCTCAGCTCAATCTTGGATCACAAAAATAGTTATCAAAACTCACTTTTGCATATGATACATAACTTTCACACATTACATCCCACTAACTTTGTAAGATTTCTTTGTGTAGATACCATGCATTTTCATAAATTGCTGGTAGGTTGGCTAGGACCAAAATAAAAAATTTCAACTAAGTAAACATCTAGGTTGCCATCCCTAATTGGTCAAGTAATTCTTTTATAAACAAAATAATTCCTTTACCTTTTGTTCCATTTTTTTGCACACTAGTAAGTCATGAATATCTCTTTTCCATACTTTTTGTACTAATTTCCAAGGTTTTATACACCATCATCAACATGTATATTGTTATCATCTAACCTCTTTCTCATAGATAACATCATATAAACAATACACTATTGTAAACTAGTTTCATACTTCAACAATTTTTTTAGTATAAAAAAACTAAGTATCTTTATTTCCAAGGTTTTCTACAAGCATGTACATCATGTGTTTCCATTAATAAAAATATTTACTTAACTACATATAGCCAATTGTCAACAATCTCCCACTTTGGCATTGATGGCAACAAAGTAGGGAAATTTGGCTAAGTATCAAAAACTTTACCAAAACTCACTACACTTACCGCCTATTACAAATACTTCATATTACAAATGCTCCTCCTTTCAATATGATTACTACATACATAACTTACTAAAAAATTCTTATGCAAATTCTCCTCCTTTGGCATGAATGACAAAGGTTGGAATGTCTAAAAATTGTCAAAAAAAGTTGTCTTAGTGTTGTTGAAAACTTTTAAAACTTGTCAAAATTCTTGTCTTGCTGCCTCAAGCTAATATTATCTCCATATAATCATCAAAATTTTCCTTCAAACTATCCATACCTTTCTCCCATGTGTCCTTTTCTTCTTTGGCAGTAGTGAGCATTGCACATAAGGCCTACAAAGTAATCTCAACTACATTAAGGTTGAATTATGTAAAATTGGAATAAGTGTCCTTTGTTTTGAGACATTCCTCCAATTGTCTCTCAATGGCTAAAGGTTTTGGAGAAATAGATTCTCTGAATTCTAATAATCTTCTCAAAATTTTCTCTTTTTCAAGTTGCAATTTCCTGATGTCAATGTGAATACCAAACAACTTGTCCAAGTCAAACTCATCAACTCTACTAGAGGGTTGTTGTAAGTAATTTTTTAGAGCTTCTAGCTCACTTAGCTTCCCTTGAATCTTACTATCCAACTCTTTAGTCAAATTATGAGATAAAGTAAATTTAATGTATAGTGTCTTGCCAAATTTTTGACATCTTTAGAGTTCCTTGATACAAGTATCAAGTCATAGCAAATAGTTATGTATGTTCTAAAAAATAGTGCTAAAAAGATTAGCATCATAAGAAATTTGAGACTTGGACTCTGCAAAATTTGACAAATTTTTAAAATCATTATCAAATTATTTTAATATTGCTTTGGCTCTCTAGTCGGGATCTACTTTTGTATGTTTGGTTGCTAGAGTGGTATGCATTCTATCAATCACCTCCAATAATGAGCTTTGTAGACTCTTGACTTTCTTGTTCTTCTCAATAAGTTTTGTCAACGATGAGATCAAGTCAGATTGATCATCATCATCACCTATAAGTTTAGCAAGAGATATAGGAGTGGATGACCTAGATGCTTTAAACTCATCTCCCTCTTGTTTCTTTTCTATTGCCTTCCTTCTTTTTCTCTCTTCTTCTTCCTTCTCTTGTTTTTCTTTCCTTTCTTTTTCTTTCTTTTCTTTTTCCTTCTTTTCTGCTTCTTTCTTTTCTTGTTATTTATGCTTCTTCTCCTCATCAAGAAATTTTCCCTTGGCTTCTTCAATATTTTTATTTTCTTCTTATAACTATCTTTTCTCCTCTTCAATCAGTCTCAATTGATCCTAAATATCTTCAAAATGGGTCTTAGGCTTATTAAAACCTACAAAAGAATCATCATCAATGTTAATAGTAACACTTGTTTGATCAGTTTGCGTAGTATCACCACTAATTTATATTTATGAAGTTTTCTTTTTAGTGGGAGGTGTTGCCTCTACCTCTATCATCACTTTGTTGATAGCTGCAACTATTTCACTTCTTATGATATTCTTATCATCTCCCATAAATAGAATTGGTCTCACCTTGATCTGTAAGTAAGGTGCTAGTTATTAGAAATAGGGATTACAGGGGGGGTGAATTAGTAATCTACAAACTTTAGTCGTGAATTAGATATTATTTCTTACTTTAAACCATGCATAAGAAAGTAATAAAATAATGTTGAATAATAATAGTAACAATGCACAAAGTTAACTCATAACATCATATTTTGTTAACTAGGGAAACCCTAGCCAAGGGAAAATAGTGGTGTGGATGATACCCACTAGATAATATACTAATATATAAGTTCCTTGTTAGAGGATGGACCCTATTAGGACTCAATGAGAAAATTTTCTATAAGGAGTCCTTGTTAGGAGTTGTAGTATCGTAGATGCAAGATGAGCCCACTACCCAAACATGCACTTCCAATTACAAGAAGAGCTCATTGCCCAAACAAGTAATTAGACTTCTAGAGTATATATATATTGTATCTTCTTCCTTGACTAATCTTTGATCTTTAGCTCATTCTTGAATCACAAAATAGCTCATAAAACTTTGAATATATCACTTTCACAAAAGTTCACATATAATCAAAATTACAAGATAACACTTACAATCATAATCACAAATCACTTTTTTACAATTCTTATCGCAAAATGTCCTTTACATAAATACCATGCCTTTACAAAAATTGTTTCTAGGTCAGCTAAGACCAAAATCCACTTTTCAAACTTAGAGTAAACATCTAGGATGTTGGCTCTAATAGAACAAGTAATTGTTTTGTAAACAAAATAATTCTTTCCTTTAATTATGTTGTCATGTTTCACTTTAAACATGATTATCTCTATTTTGTATAGTGTTTACTTACTTCTAAGGTTATATATATCATCATCAACATGTATATTATCTCCATCTAACTTGGCTAGTCATAATATGACATCAACAACAAGTTATAAACAAAATAATACACTGCTATAAACCAAATTCTATACTTAGACAATTTTGTGATTACCAAACACTAGGTATCTTAATTTCTAAGGTTTCTTGTGAATATGTACATCATGTGTTTCCATGAATGACAACAACTACATATCACTATTAGCCAATTGTTAACAATCTCCCCCTTTGGCATTGATGGCAACAAAATAAGGAAAATTGGTTAAGTGACAAAACTTAACACAACAAAAATAAATAACACCTTACGTTACATCTATTTTAATTTGTCCAACTTTACATATGCTCCCCCTTATAATATAATTTATAATTTATTGAAACTACTCCCCCTTTGACATCAATGACAAAGGTCAAAATGTCAAAAATCTATCCAAAATATTATTCAAAAAAATGTTGTCCTTCCTCATGTTGATATGATCTACATGCAATCATCAAATTTTTCCTTTAGACTATCCATACCTTTAGTACATGTCTCCTTGGTGGATTTAGCTAAGGTGAGAATTGCATATAAAGCATTTGATGTATTCTCAGCTACATTAAGATTTGAATACAAAAATTTAGAATATGTGTCCTTGGCCTTGACACATTCCTCCAACTATTTCTTAATGATAGATATTTTCAGAGCAATAGATTCTTTAAAACTTGATATCCTCTTCAAAAAAATTTCCTTTGGAAGTTCCAATTTTCTAATATGATTGTGAATACTAGCCACTTATCCTTCAAAATCATCTACTTTGTAAGATGGATGCTAGATCTTGCTAGATAAAGCCTCTAGCTCACTTATCTTTCCTTCTATTTGACTATTAATATCTTTACTTAGTTTGTATGATAAGGTACACTTGAAACACAATGCTTTCCTATCTTTTTGGCATTTCTAAAGTTCCTTTACACAAGTATCAAGATTAACCAAATCATTCTTGATGTTCTAAAAGATTGTGCTAAACAAGTTAGCATCATGGGAAATCTATGCCTTTGCCTTTGCCACATTTAACAAATTTTTAAACTCTTCATCAAATTATTTTAGCACTACTTGTCCCCTCTATTTAGGATCTCATTCAATGTTCTATGCTATTGGAAATATTCAAGACTAGCTAGGTTATTGAGAGGGGAGGGGTGAATCAGTAACCTCAAAAAATTTACCAAATTCATATCTTAATTGTAATAATCCAATTACCATTTAGTTCATCAAATCAAATCTAACTACATGCATGAGAAACTAAAAGCATAAAACATTCATAACACTTGAACACAATAATTTGGTGACCCAAAAACCTTCCAAATAGAAAATAAAACTAGGGTGGGGATGATACCCACAAAACTTCAATACTGTAGCATAAAGTTGGTTGGTTAGGGGTTACAACAATCACTTCTGATGATTTGTACTATTAGGAGAAATTAGGATTATTAGGTCCACCTTGTTAAAGGTTTTACAAACACACAATGAAGTATGCACTCATTAAAGAGATTTGAGGAAAGATTGTTAAGTCTACCTTATTAAAGTATTTGGACTAGTTCACCTGTTAGGATGAAGCAATATATCTCTTACTTACAAATGAATTGTTGATAGAGTTTCCTTGAAGTAATAATCATCTTTATGTGATAGATATGACTATACTACTCCTTTATTGATATGGCCTTACAATACAATTTATTTGTTGCTGATTCACATTCACATTCTTTTATTTCACATTATTATCACTCTTGGATATGATGCAATACATTACATATACATATGAATCCAATTTACATAATTAGAAAGATGGCCATCATACAACTTAACACCAATATTACAAAGTCAGACCATATGTAGATACTCGGGTTTTGAAGACTGACTTGGTGAAGTTCTTATACTTAGCATCTACTATCATTACTCGACATCGTCATGCACTTGGTAGAAGTATAAGCTCAGTCCATACTAATCACTTCAATATAGTCTTTAACTTGGTCTGCACTGGTGACTTGGTAGATACTATGTAGGTCAGTATAAATTGAATTACATGTTTACTATGACTGCACTCAGTAAACACTAATCATCACACAACTTAGTTAACACTAACTTCACTTTAAATAAACTGCTAGCTCAATAGAAACTGCAAAGCTTGGTAAACACTAAAGTGCTCAAGTTGAACTGTTGGACTTCACATTACCTAATTCTATTTAGTTTGAAGTATTGCACTTCACACTAACTGAATTCCCTTGGTAATCATTGGGAATTCTCAGTAAGAACTGTAGTGTTTAGTGGCTACTAAAATGCATGGAAAACATTGTAGACTATTTAATAAGCTTGATAGCTATATAGAACCTAAATAAGTGTTGTCACTGTTGGCTCCTAATTTAACAGAGTTTAAAGAACCAAGTATACAAGGCAAGAATGCATCTAGGGGAAACTATATCCAATAATGGACACAATTCACCAAGGACCTAGGCCAACTATAAGGCTACACTCCTTCTACACTTTAGGCTTTGCAAAACCTAGGCAGGTGAACCTCTTAGGATCAAATTATGTGACTAGTGCAATGAGCATAATCAGAATCCAGAATAGTAGATAAAACCCCTAAATCTTCTATACTTAACCAAGAAATCACACGCATGAAACAACTAATAACATGACTCATGGAGCTGGCAAGCTAAGTGCAGGTTAAACATTGAATAACTTTCAACATAAAAGGGAAAAGATGATTTAATATGTTGATATCAGAAATACCCATGTGTGAGCAACAAAACCTAATGATCCTATCTTTGATCAGTGCCTTATCCATTAGGAAATTAAATGAATTACAACCATACACCTTCTAAAAATCTTTGACATAATTCTTATGTCAAGATCCCTGATCTATCTTTCATCTTGTGAACAAACATCTGCTATAAAATGAATCTCATACTCAGACAATCCTATCATGAAATATATAAACCATGTGAAAAACATCGAATAATTATATGGTTCTTTGTTCCGCTAGCAAGATACTTTAATCACATACAATCCTAAATAAAATGCAACCTAATCTATGTTCTTTGATCACAAACTAGAAGAAATTATAGATCCATAATCAGGAGACAAGATTTAGACTAAACTTAAAACATTTGTTGTGCTTTTTTTTCCCCTTGAAACCAAATACATGAAAGATATATAGATAATAACTTAGAAATCACCTAACGGACAAGAACTATCTGCATTCAAACATAAATGTTACTCAATACAAGAAGAAAATGATGAAGAATGGTATCACAGATCTGAGAGAACTCAAGATTGCAACCCTTAAAATGGATGAAAGAAAGAAAGATATAAACCAAGATCAATTCTTGGATTTTATCTAAAGACAACATGTGTCCACTTGGAATTCCATCCCTAGCAGTTGCAAAACCTCTTTCATCTCTCTACCCAATTGATATGATTTTGTTTTCATCATTACTTGCAACTGATTTGAAAATATCCTCTATTCAATGATGAAAATTCTTTGAGTCACCAAAATATCTAAAAGCTTAATGAAGATGCTAGTGAAATTGAGTTTTTACTAAGTGAATCTAATTAGAATTTGACCTTAACTGTATTTTCATTGCCTTTTAGCCACATTCAGGTCATTACCTTACTAGTAAACACAACTAAACTTTGATACCTGAATGCGGTTGTAGATTAGGAATCTAGTAAAAAACCTTCTATAGCTTGAACAAACTACCTCCTATGCAAAAACTAACCTTAAAATCAAAGAGTTAGTCTTCTCCCAATTTCGATGATATACAATATCGCTATACTAGTCTTCTGGAAATATCCGAAATCATAGTTTTAAAAAAATCACCCCTTTGTTGGAAATGCCTGATCTACAGCTATAAAATTTAAAATAACCTAAAGTCCAAACTTTAGATTATTTCCCTTTGAAAAATTAAAAATCTGCACATACATCCTTATTCTAAAAAACATTTTAAACTCAGCATTTAAAATATTTTATTTTTATTTTCCTATGCCTTCAAATTTGGGGTCAACCCCCTGTTGACCAAGCCCTTTCTACCACATGGTAGCCTCTGATTGGCTAATCATTATTCATCAGATGCCATGTCATCACTCCTAGGACTTAGTGCCACATGGCATGATCTTACATACCCGCATTAGTTAACCCATGAGCACTTTCCTTTTGCAGGCATGCACCTACTGTCAAATCATGACACGTGTCACAATGATGCAAGACCTGCTGCCATGTGGTAGCATCCTGCATACTCGCATTACATATCTCCCTTGCATCTTGTTTTTGCGGGCGTGCGCCCATTTTTGGATGAAGCCACATGTTAGCATCTCATTCACACTTGCCACATCAACTCGTGCATTGGTTGGTTCAAAATTTTTGTCTGGTTGAATTTGGCTGACATCGTTGGTGGGAGCCCTCACATGGGCACTGCCTTTCCAAAAGGCACCTCTTTAAAACACTTAGGCTATTATTGTCTTTTAGTATTTAAACACTTAAATATACCCTCCCAATAAGAATGTGGGATAAATGAGTTTTGATGCCATCCCCTCTTCAAGTGAAAACTCTAGCCTCATTATGCAGCGGTTTCTTCCTTTTACATGTAGATCATCTCCATGAAAGAGCCTTTTAAATAATGAATACAAAATCCCCTATGATCAAAAGCTATGTAAATTTGAATCCCATTATAAACCACGAATTTTGTTTTCCCTGTTAACTAATTTAGTCAAGAAATTATATCATAAGATATAGTGCCACACCAGAGAATTTATACCTTTGGGTATGGTGATTGAATTACCCCTACCCCTGAATCACATTGGTGTTGGGAAGTTCACATCTTGATCTTGAATCTCTCCATCAGTAGAAAAACAAAGGGCAAGCTAAACAAACTCATCAAAAGAATTTATAGGGCTTAAAATCTCAATGGTAATCAAAATTGACCTTGCAATTTTTAGTCCCAATAGTGGCTCTGTCTGGGGATGCATGCCCCTTGCAGGCATGGCAAGATTTCAGATCTCTAGGAGAAGCAGACCATTCCCATAAACACAAAAACTTCTCTTGAATAGCTTTATTGAAAATAGGATACTACTACACCTACTATGTACAAATGGTACCCCAAGGCCACCGAACTTAGCAAAATTTTTTACCTCTATCAAATACTTGATTTTCATTTATGTCTTCATGAGGTAAACTGTGATTCTCATTCTCCTTTGTTTCACCAATCAGATCAGCATATTGAAACAAATTACTTGGCAAAATGAAACAACTTCATTCTCATAATGCATACATACATCAGCATTAGCCTCTACCTCATGCTCATTATGAGAAAACAAATCAGCATGCTCATAATTACACAAACTGAGCTGAGAATCAAAATCCAACAATGATTTATGCACACTGATCGAAAACACAAAAACTTCAGATTCTACATCATTCACCAAGTTGTATGTACCAAAAACTTGCAACTCACCTTGTGTCTCCAGATGTGAAGAATATGTGAAATTTGATTGTTGCCTACTCACTATCATGTCATTCACTAAATCAGATTTATTCTCTGTTGAAACCTCTTCACATTCTTCAAATAACTGATTAGTTACCAAGCATGAAAACTCATTCTAAAAGTGATGATCTACATTATGCTGATCACAATCATTTTCTTCATGTAATTGAAAGTCAGAATACACCTTGAAATTATCTTTACAAGACTTATTGGCACATGAAGAAAATCTATAACCTGATTGACAATATTCACTATTTTTCTCTTCATCATATGAAACATCAAAACAATGTTCAGCAAGATCAACATAAACAGAATTTGAAACAGCATTAAACTTCCCTTCATTAACATGCTCTACATCCAACAAATTGTCATGTGCAAAGACATTTGAGGTACTGTCATCTACACCTCCAAAATCTAATAAGGATTTTTTGGATTCTACATCTCTTTCTACATCAAAATTTGGGGAATTGATTTGACTGAATGAAGAAATATCATGATGGAAAATATGAAGATCCTTAGAAACTCTTACTTTCTTTTCAAAATCATGAGCCAACAAAATAGAGATTTCATCAAAGCTCAAGAAGACTACCTCACAAATCTTCTCCTGGTTGTGATTATCATCTAGATGACATGAAGAACTTACAACAAAAAAATCATTAGTGTAACAATCTAAAAAATTAGTATTATTACTATATATGAGCAATGTTAGTATGCTAATAGAAACCAAATTTAAATAAAGCTTCTACAAACTAAACAAAATTCATAAACTTCAAGATAGACTAAGATGAGCTCTCAATTAAGAATATGAGCCATTAATGGGCTCTCTCAATGAGAAGCTCTCTTGTTGAGTGGCTTTGTCTAAATAGATAGGATGTATGCTCAAGCTTTATGCTTCAAAAAGCTCTTCAAATGGAGTTGGAATTTGGGTGTGAGTGTATGATTTTGATGTAAAATGGCTTTTTAAAATGGCATTATGAATTTACTTCATGGATTTTGTTGTTTTGCAAAGGGTAAGGATCCAATTTATAGGTAAGAGGCTTGAGGGATTGAGGGCTAAGATGCAAGGATGGGGAAAAGCTCATGGAGGGCTCAAATTGCATGAGAGGAGAGCACATGGATTGTGCTTCCTTACAACCAATCAGGGAGTGACACATGTCACAGGGTGAGAGGATGGAGGAAAGGGGAAGGATGAGTCAACAAAGGAGGCTCAAGGGATAAAATCTTCATAAAGACCCTCATAATGGCTTGTAAGAGCAATGAAAGGGCTTTGGAAGAGTCATTTATGACCTAGTGGGCTTCATAAAGTTTTATGGTTGAGATATTTTGAGGGAGATGAGAGGAATTTCCACTTGGGATTGATTAGGAAGGTTTTAAGCTTGCTTAGGCTTGTGCAAATGATTAGAGGATGGATTAGGATGATTTAGGAATAGGTTAGGGATAGGCAAGTGGATGGCATTTAATGAGGGTGGGTAAAGGAGGAGATATTTGTTAACTTTGGCTTGGGTTAGTAAGTTTTAACCCATGTTTAGGGAATGTGACAAGGTTAGGATGGGATTAGGATTAGGTTTAAATACATCTTCTAGAAGAGTCTAGATTTTGGATGAGGATAAAGACTTTCTAGAATAGTCTAGAACTTCCTAGGATGAGGATGAAGACTTTCTAGAAGAATCTAGAACTTCTTAGGATGAGGATAAATTAGATTTTTAGGAAATAAATAAAGTTTTATTTATTTCAAGGGTTTGGATTGAGGAGATATTTATTAAAACTTTTTTAATAAACATGAGAATTAATATTTAATCTTAATTAAATATTTTGAGTTGGGATTAGGGGTAGGAAATGATGGGATTAACCTTTAATCAAAATTAAAGAAGGATTAGAAGATTTTGGAAGAGGTTAGTGGTCTTAAGGAAATTGACCAAGCTTTGGGCAAAAAATAATTTTTTTATTTATTTTGGGTTTTTTTGGTCAATTTATTAATTAAATAATTAATAAATAAGGAAATAATGTTTAAATAATATTTAAACATTTTTGGGAGGGATTCCTTAATTAAATATTTTTAATTAAGATAAAATGATTTAATGGCATAAAAATAAATAAATAAATTAAATAATTAATTAGTTAATAAATGATGATGTCATCAGGGACCTTTTTCAGAAAATAAAAATATTTTATTTTCTAAAAGATTTTTAAGTGTCTACATTTTGCCCCTCTTTGATGTGATGCCACAAGTGGCATGACATCAAAGATAAGAAAATAAGATGCCCAAGGCTAGAGCAGAAGAGGAGAGAATGGACTGTGAGATGCCCCCTCAAGAAGGTGGCAGGGAGAGAAAGTGAGGCTCGACAACTTCTTGAAATGTACAAGAATCTTGGCAGGTGGGAGGATGAAGAGTGGCTTAAGAGAAGAGTTTTAGTTAGCTCAAACTCTCACTATGGGAGAATGATAAAGGATAATCGGAGGCACAAGAGGAAGCAAGCTTAAGATCTCAAGGATTGTAGAGGATGAAGGAGCAGAGCGCTATAAAAAGGAATCTAGGATAGGGAGATGGATGATGGGATGATAAAGCTGATGCAACAAGATTTCAAAGAGTTAGATTGGCGAAAGATGAGTTTTGGAGATCCCTAGGACTAGGATTGTGTAGCTTGAAAGATGAGGCTTGGTGGATTGATTGGATTGGTGGATCCCTAAGAATAGGATTGTGGATCCCTAAAGCTAAAAGTGCAGATGGATTCAAAGAGATACTGATGCATAAGCTAGGGTAGGAGAGACAGATGCTGGATATGGATGGGGAATAATGGAGATGAAGGGAAACCATTGAAGCTTTTTTTAGGAGGGGGATACTTCAAAGAGAAGTACCACCATGTAGTTGAGCACTAGATTTGCTATAGGACTGTTGGTTAATTGCCAAGGTTACCAAGAACATCAAGGCCGTGTCACCAACTATCCAAAGGACTGACTGACTGACTCGAAACAAACAAACAAGCATTGCCCCAGCATCACACATGAAACTCGGAGGAAACAGTGTGGAACCGACACTGGGTAACCCACAAGCAAAAAAGAAATAAATGAAAGAATTGATCAAAACTGTATGCTTAGAGTGCCCCATTCGTAGCATACCATGATATAGAAGATCATGGCAACCTTGAGGAGGGAACAAAAATATTGCTTGGAAAAGATACTTCAAGACCCAAAAGGGAAGATTCCAAATCAAAAGAAAGTGAAAATCCAAAAGAGAACTGTTTTCCAATGAGATGGGTAGGATGTGGTACTAATAGACCAAGATCAGACATGAGGAAAGCTATATCCTACAAGGATCTATCAGAGAGCACCTGAGCTAATGGATATAGGTGAGTGATGTGTCTGGCAAGTTGAACTAAGAAGGATAACACTTTGGTGACAGGAGATCTAGCTAAAGGATGCATTGGAATAGCTAACCAAGATGTGTGATGTGTGTAAGATGCTGATCAAGGAGGAACTGACACAAAAGCTGGATAGATACAATGGTACTAAGCTAAAGAGGATGTACAAGTTGATAGACCAAGATATGTTACAAATGTACAAGGTTGTTCATGTTTGGGTTTTGTGAGATGGAAATTTTAGTGAAGGGTGGGATGTCTGCAATAGTTGATAAACGGATAGGTAGATGGTTTGCAAAAAACTTAAGTGAAAATGGTATTCTTTGTGTGCATGTGATAGGATACAAACTAGGATACAAGCTTTGGACAAGATTTGGATATACAAGCTATGGTACAAGATTTACAAGGTATAATACAAGCTCCATTAGATTTTGGATATTTGGTTGGAACACCAAAGGAACAAGAAGGTGTGTTATGGGATGGTGGGTGGATGGATGAGGGATAGGATAGTGATAGATAATGGATTAGTCTTAGTACACAAGGTGCTTGAGTTACTAGGTTTTCACCAAGGTGCTTGAATTGCCAAGTTTTCACCGTTGGACAGTTATTTCTCTTTACTATTTTTTATAATATTTTTCAAAAGCTGGGTATACCAAGGATCTTCAAGCATAGAACTTCTTGAGATGAATGATGTTAGTAGGATCATTCAAGAGTTCTCCTTCTAGTGTAGATAGCTAATAGGCTTCGAAGCCAAAGGATGCAGTGACAATATAAGGACCTAGCCATGTAGGTTCAAACTTGCCTTTCTTTTCTCAATCTGCTTGGACTTTCATGTTTTCTTTGAGGACCATGGCTGAAAGTGTCATGGAAGCACCTTCTTGTTGAAATTTCTTTTGAGACGAGTTTGATAGACTGTGAGATGATCATGGGCTTGTTGTCGCTTCTTGTCTAAGAGATCTAGTTGGGTGAGCCGAGCTACTCTGTATTCTTCATCTGATATTTGCCCTTGCAAAGATATGCGCAAGGAGGAAAGTTCAACCTCGATGGGTAGTACCACTTCAGCACCATAGACTAGGGAGTATGGATTTGTGCCTGTGGATGTATGGAAGGAGGTTCGATAGGCCCATAGGGCTAGATTTATTTGTAGGTGCCAATCACAGCCGGAATCATTGAAAACTTTCTTTAGGATTTTAAGGAGGGTTTTGTTAGTTGCCTCCGCCTGGCCATTACCTTGTGGGAAATATGGGCTAGAAAAGAGATGATGGATGCGGAGGGAAGTGCATAATTCTTCCATGCTGAGATTTTCAAAGTTACCTCTATGGTCGGTGAAGATGGTGGATGGGATGCCGAAGCAGCAAACAATATGGTACAAGATAAACTTAGAGACCTGAACTCCTATAGCTGAGACTAGGGGGACTGATTCCACCCATATAGTGAAATATTTTGTAGCTGTTATTATCCATTTATGTCCATCAAATGAGAGGGGTGTGATAGTTCCAACTAGATCAAGGCCCCAACAAGCGAAAGGCCAAGGTGGTGCAATAGGCTATAGATCCTGTGCTGGAGCGTGCACAAGATTTGCATGCTGCTGACATGGGAGACACTTTCTGAAAAAGTCACAAGAGTCTTCTTCAATGGTAGGCCAATAGTAGCCTGCTCTAAGGATTTTTCATGCTAGGACAATACCACTCGTGTGATCACCGCAAAGTTTGGAATGTACTTCTTTTAACACCATCGTGGCCTCGTTTTGGTCTAAACATCGAGAGAGAGTATCATGATAACCTCGACGATATAGGGTATTGGCTATGATAACATAGCGGGATGATTTTTGGATGAGGTTCTGGCATTGGGTACGTGTGAGGTGAGGGGATATGATACCATTGTTAAGGTAAGCATGAATCTCATGGTACCAAGGGGATTGGGAACCAACCAAGCTACAAACACGGTTTGAATCCTCATTTGCATAGGCAGGTGTGAGGAGTTGCTCGACTAAAAACTCATACTGTGTAGTTGTGTGGGGAATTTCAAGAGCGAGCTGATAGTAGCCATAGCATCTGCTGTTTTGTTCTATATTTGAGGTACTTGTGTAAACTGAAGCTTTGTAAAATGTTGGGTTAGCTGATCAACTAGCTCTTTGTAGGGTAATATCTTTTCATCTTTGGTTTGATATTCATTTAGGGCTTTCTTAATGATGAGTTGAGAATCACCAAAGATTTGTAACTCAGTGATGTTCCATTCTGCAGCTATCTTTAATCCTGCTATGAGGGCCTCATATTTAGCTATATTGTTGGTGCTAGGGAATTGTAGCTTGAAGGCTTTTAGAATGTAATCTCCTTGAGGTGTGACCAACAATATTCCTACCCCTGATCCATGAGATGTGTATGAGCCATCAAAATAAAGTTTCCATGGGGGCTGTTCTTCAATTAGACAGATATGCTCATCTGAAAATTCTGTGATCAATGGATAAGCATCTATTAGAGGTGCATCAGCTAGGTGATCTGCTATAGCTTGCCCTTTGATTGCCTTTCTGTACACATATTGGATGTCAAATTCACTAAGGAGCATAACCCATTTGGCCAAACGGCCTGTTAGTGTTGTTCTGGAGAGCATATACTTGAGAGGGTCGATCTTGGAGACTAGTTGGATGGTATGACTTAGCATGTAGTGGCGAAGCTTTTGAGTTGAGAAAAAAATTGCCAAACAAGCTTTTTCCATAGGAGTGTAATTGAGTTCATAACTAACTAGGGTTCTACTAATGTAGTAGATGTCTCTTTCTCTTCCATAGTCATCAAGCTATGCTAGAAGTGCCCCTAGAGCAGTAGGCATTGCTGATATGTACAAGATCAAGGGATGACCAGGAACTGGTGGAACCAAGATAGAGGGATTCGTGAGATACTGCTTGAGCCGATTGAAGCTGTGCTGACATAAAGGATCCCACTTGAAGTTCTCATCCTTCTTTAGTAAATGTGAAAATGGTGTACACTTATCTACAAGCTGGGAGATGAAGCGCCAGATAGATTGAAGCTTTCCCTGAAGAGAGCGAAGCTGTCACAGTGTTTGGGGAGGAGGCATGTCTAAGATAGCCTTGACCTTCTTGGGGTCGACCTCTATACCTCGTTTAGAAACTATAAAGCCTAGAAGCTTGCCAGATGTGACCCCAAAGACACATTTCTTGGGATTCAGCATGAGATGATATTTGGCTAGCCTATCTAGAATAGTCTAGAACTTCCTAGGATGAGGATGAAGACTTTCTAGAAGAGTCTAGAACTTCTTAGGATGAGGATAAATTAGATTTTTAGGAAATAAATAAAGTTTTATTTATTTCAAGGGTTTGGGTTGAGGAGATATTTATTAAAACTTTTTTAATAAACATGAGGATTAATATTTAATCTTAATTAAATATTTTGAGTTGGGATTAGGGGTAGGAAATGATGGGATTAGCCTTTAATCAAGATTAAAGAAGGATTAGAAGATTTTGGAAGAGGTTAGTGGTCTTAAGGAAATTGGCCAAGCTTTGGGCAAAATTTTATTTATTTATTTATTTTGGGTTTTTTGGTCAATTTATTAATTAAATAATTAATAAATAAGGAAATAATGTTGAAATAAGATTTAAACATTTTTGGGAGGGATTCCTTAATTAAATATTTTTAATTAAGATAAAGGGATTTAATGGCATAAAAATAAATAAATTAAATAAATAAATAATTAATTAATAAATGATGATGTCATCAGGGACCTTTTTTCAGAAAATAAAAATATTTTATTTTCTAAAGGATTTTTAGGTGTCTACAATTACAACATTCATTCCTATCATGGCAATTACTACTCTTACTTCTATTACAAATTTCTCTACTTCATATTCACTGTAGCAAAATTTATTTTCACTTTCATATCCATCTTCATTATGCTAATTGCAATTACCCAATTTATTACCATTTGAATCCACTCTTCACATTCGGAAGATAGATTATCTTTCTCTACAGACGAATTGTATTCATTACTACCCTGACTTTCAGTACATTCATTATCATCAAAAGACATAACATGAAATCTATAATCATCATTTTCCATCTCCTCAATGAATCTTTCACTTTGTAAAACCCTTTGTAATCTTATAAGTGCTGGCCATTGACTAAATCAGGTACTAGAACATCAAGGAAAATACTAAGCAAGGGAGATTCCTAAGGTCTATAATGAAAAGGCATCTTGTTGATTACTTATTTAATCTTTATATAACATTGTTCAACATTTAAACCTTGAGTATTTCCTACCTCAATTCTTATAAGATTGACAATCTTTCTGTAGACCAGTCTATTCAACATAGCAATATTATTACTCACAGTTTCTAAACTCTCAAAATTTGGAAAACTAATCTCAGATCTAAGATCTGACTCCATTATAGAAAAAAAATTCTACCTCTTCCTTCTAGTACTGAAAATCACTGAATAGAGGCACTGATTCTAACATTTGACTTCCATGAAAAGAAAACATGAAAACCAAAATACCTCAAGTGCTGATGCTAAAATTCGATCTGCTAATTTGGCACAAGTGCAAGACTATAAATCCTTTACACCACTAATCAAACTTTGTAGAGTCGCCACCTCCCTTCAAGAGGAATCAAGAAATCACAACTGTGATCTACTTTTATACTTCAATTCTTTATAACAGCAGATTGCAAACAACACTTTAAAACTTATCAAGAATTTAAAATTCCTCTCCAAGAGACTATCAACAACTTATGATCTACCCATACAACTGAAAGTCCTTCAAAATTTTGCAATGAAATCAACTAGGAACAAACTAGTAAAGAGATTTGAGAGTTGCCACTCACACTTTTTGAGAAATAAAATATAATTTATCACTTGACAAATCTAAACCAGACCTTCAATGTAGGAGAAACTTGTAGATCATTAACACCTTGAAAAGAAAATACACTTTATAAATTGATTCCTGAACTTTGAACTTTCTCAACAACACTTGCTAAAACTAGATTGATTGAAGATAGACCTATAACAATCATAGCACACAATTTTCATCCAATTTCACAATATATTGTTGTCCATGAATAAAGCTTAACTAGGGGACACACAACTTTAGGAAGGATATCAAAAGAACACCATAATTCCTCATTGCTATAGAAAATTCATAGGACTAAAATATTCACTTACCAATAGAGATCCTTTTCCTTTTAACAAAATGTATTTCCATCTTATTTTCCCCAGTAGAGTTTCCATTTTGTTCACTCCTGATTTAATAGAGTTTAAACAACCAAGTATGCAAGGCAAGAATGTGTCTATGGATAGCTATCTCCAATAATGGACACAATTCACCAAGGACCCGGACCAACTATAAGGCTACACTCCTTCTACACTTTAGGCTCTGCAAATCCTAGGTGGGTGAACCTCTTAGGATCCAATTATGTGACGAGTGCAATGAGCATAATTAGAATCTAGAATAGCAGATAAAACCCCTAAATCTTCTATACTTAACCAATAAATCACAAGCATGAAACAACTAATAACACGGCTCATGAAACTAGCAAGCTAAGTTTGGGTTAAACATTGAATACCTTTCAACATAAAAGGGAAAAGATGATTTAATATGTTGATATCAGCAAGACCCCGGTATGAGCAACAAAACCTAATGATCGTATCTCTAATCAATGCCTTATCCATTGGGCAATTAAATGAATTAAAACCATACACCTTCTACAAATCTTTGACATAATTCCTACATCAAGATCCCTGATCTATCTTTCACCTTGTGAATGGACATCTGCTACAGAATGAATCTCATACTCAGACAATCCTATCATGAAATCTATAAACCCTATGACAAACATCAAGCAATTACATGGTTTTTTGTTCAAACAACAAGATACTTTAATTACATACATTCCCAAATGAAATGCAACCTAATCTATGCTCTTTGATCACAAACTAGAAGAAATTACAGATCCATAATTATGAGACAAGATTTAGACTGAACTTAAAACCTTTGTTGTGCTTTATTTGTTTTCCTTGAAACCAAATACATGAAAGATATATAGATAATAACTCACAAATCACCTAACAAAAAAGAACTATCTGCATTTAGACATAAATGTTGCTCAATACAAGAAGAAAATATTGAAGGATGGTATCACAGATTTGAGAGAACTCAATATTGGAACCCTTACAGTGGATGAAAGAATGAAAGATATAGACCAAGATGAATTCCTAGATCTAATCTAAATATGACATGTGTCCACTTGGAGTTCCATCCCTAGCAGTTGCAAAACCTCTTTCATCTCTCTACCCATTTGATCTAATTTTGTTTTTGTCATTATTTGCAACTGATTTTAAAATATCCTATGTTCAATGATGAAAAATCTTTGAGTCACTGAAATATCTAAAAGCCTCATGAAGATGCTAGTGAAATTGAGTTTTTACTGAGTGAGTCTGATTAGAATTTGACCTTAACTATATTTTCATTGCCTTTTAGCCACATTTAGGTCATTACCTTACTAGTAAACACAACTGAACTTTGATACTTGAATGCAGTTATAGATTAGGAATCTGGGACAAAACCTTCTATAGCTTGAACAAACTACCTCCTATGCAAAAAATAACCTTAGAATCAGAGACTTTATCTTCTCCCAATTCTGGTGATATACAATATCACTATACTAGCCTTCGAAAAACCTCCAAAATCACAGTTTTAAAAAAATTAACCCTCTGCTAGAAATGTCTGATCTGCACCTATAAAATTTAAAATAACCTAAAGTCCAAACTTTAGATTATTTACCTTTGAAAATTTAAAAGTCTGCACATACATTCTTATTGTAAAAAACATTTTAAACTCATAATTTAAAATATTTTATTTTTATTTTCCTATGCCTTCAAATTTGGGGTCAACCCCCTATTGACCAAGCCCTTTCTGCCATGTCGCAGCCTCTGATTGGCCAATCACTATTCATTAGATGCCATTTCATCACTCTCAGGACTCAGTGCCATGTGGCATGATCTCACATACCCACATTAGTTAACTTGTGAGCACTTTCCTTCTGCGGGCATGCACCTACCGCTAGATTGTGACACGTGTCATGACCAATTTCTATCTGAACTTTCTCTAATTTCCATGTCAGCACATGTGGGACTCACTGCCACATTGTGGTGTCCTGCATTCCCGCATTACATATCTCCCTCGCATCTTTTTTTTGAGCGTGCAACCATCGTTGGATGAAGCCACATGTCAACATCTCATTCACTCTCGCCACATCAGCTCATGTGTTGGTTCATTCAAAATTTTGCTCTAGTCAGATCCAGTTGACATCATCAGTGGGGCCCCTCACATGGGCACTGCCTTTCCAAAAGGCACCTCTTTAAGATACTTAGGCTATTGTGTCTTTTAGTATTTAAACACTTAAATATACCCTCCCACAAAGAATGTGGGATAAAAGAGTTTTGATGCCATCCCCTCTTTAGGTGAAAACTCTAGCCTCATTATGCAGTAGTTTCTTCCTTTCACATGCAGATCATCTCCATGAAAGAGCCTTTTAAATAATGAATAAAAAATCCCCTATGATCAAAAGCTACATAAATTTGAATCCCATTATAAACCATGAATTTTGTTTTCCCTGTTAACTGATTTAGTCGAGAAATTATATCATAAGATACAGTGCCACACTAGAGAATTTATACCTTTGGGTATGGCGATTGAATTACCCTACCTTGAATCACATTGGTGATGAGAAGTTCACATCTTGATCTTGAATCTCTCCATCGACAGCAAAACAAAGGGCAGGCTAAACAAATGGGCTTTTGTTGTTCAAGTGATATGCCTTGTGTGGGGCTCTGTTCTACTGGCATCTTCATTCATGTAGCTTTCACATCTGCCATGTGTACTTCCTCCAAACTCCCATGTGTTTTCCTTCATATCTTGCATTTTGCGGCTTCACTCTGTTCACAAGTGGGTTAATACTGGCATGAATTGCTCTTTTCAAATGACTTGAGCTCCTTTTATTTTTTGCTACTTTTAAGATGTCCTTTCATCTCTCAACCAGCTACTCTCCTTTTAATTTGATGTGATCTCCTTGTTTGAAATGCCATCTCTGCTATGCATGGGCAGTCTACTCTTTGTTGGCATCTTTGTTCCTTATTTAAATAATAGCTTTTGTATGAATTGCCTAAAGTTTGTCATACTATCAACTTCTTTTTATTTGTGTGATGCTCTGATTACATAGGCTTCCTTTTAAACTGTTTTCAAATGCCTTGAAAAAGGCCTCTCCCTTTTTCATTGGAAATTTTCCATTTCCAATTGCTTGCTTCTTTGGATAGCTAGAGGTTCTGTTATCTCACGTGTGAGCTACTGGGTCTTCATTTAAATACAGTGGAGTTACTTTTGGTTAGGTGCAAGCTACTTGTATGGATACTTGAAACTTCTCTCTGCCTTTCACCTAGGTTGTCCAAATAAAACATGGAGCCTCCTACGATAGCTTAGCTTCCATTTGAATGTCAATCTTGGGTTCTAAATTGTGATCAGCACTGAATCTATGAAAAGGGTGGCTCAGGGTTGGGATTCTGATGCTAAGATGCAAAATCTCTATGAAGGTTCCCATTAATAGTTGTTACCCATGTATGCTCCATCAACCGGCATTGTTCACCAAGATATGAAGTGGCTAGCTCTTTGATATAAAACTAGATGCAAAAGCTTTGACATCCTTCAATGAGGATAGATCACAAATCTCAAGATGAAAATTTGCACTACCTATCTTTGACCTTATCTATGACATGGATTCCTCTATTGATGTTACCGGGTACTCCCTCTACAAGCAACAATCTATCCTTTCTTTTGTACTCAATACTAGTCTTCACTTCTTGTGATGCTAAAGAATCATTTGGAGGTGCTTTGTCTAAATATTTCTTTAGAGTGGGAACCCATTCTTAAATTTTTTTTATAACCCGCACCTTAACTTTGATCATGAGAGTCAGCTCCAAGTCTCCTCTAAATATAATCATTGGAGAAAGATTCTGCTGGTGTTTGAAAATGTTAGAGGGTTTTCAATTATCCCATTGAGAAGGTGACATATCTAGGGGCAGCTAATTCCCATTTTCAACATGCTATTTCTGACAACGGGCCAACTATAAGGCATGACCCTTCTTCTACTTCAGGCTCTGCTAGACCTAGGCGGGTAGACCTTGGATCCAAATGATACTGTACTAGTGCAAAACATATCCCTAAATCTATTAAGCAGATGAAAGCCTTATTTCTCCTAATGGCTTGTGAAATGACACAGATCCACAGTAGCTAAATGCACATCTATGACATTCATAAGCTGAGTGAGGGTTAATTCCTTTTAGCCCACTACAAGACATGAAAAATTGAATCTATTTGAATAAAAGATTTGTGCAAATGCCATTCATATTAGCTTGCATCTGATTTAATGATCAGTTTCATATCCATTGAAACATAGAGTCATTACTAGTAGGACAACCTAACCAGGTTGCATTGCAATCAAGTTTGTCAACTGAAAATCCCCTAATCCCATTCTTCTGTAGTATCCCCTTCATACACCCAGAAACCCTATCAGAACTATGAAGCATTTACTTAACTCCTTGAGTCAAAATCAACAAAGATCTAATACACATTTCATCCAAAATGTCTTAAACCAAATGAACATTATCCATTCAATTACAAAGTTAATGACACATGAAGAATTAGGAGACATAATTAGAAAACTTAGATAATTCCTACAAACCCCCTTTTGTATTTATCCTTGGAAAGACTAAATACAGTAATTGGCAACACAAAATGAAACTCAAGATAATTCATATGATCTAGCTTCAATATCTAGTACTTTAGAATAAAAATGCATAACATGAACTGAAAATCTACACAGGGTGGATGTGTCGAATTCACTGCTAGAGCTTAGCTCAAATTTGGGAAGTAAAACCATCTACAATCCTTGTTTTAATAGTAGAATTGGAACCCTGCTGGTATTACCCAGAGCAAACTGCCAACCTCTACAAATGAGAAGAAGAATGAAAGATATAGGAAGAAACAATTTCTCGGATTGAATTTGAACATGACACTTGTCCACTCAGAAAACGTTCTCAGCAGGTTAAAACCATCCTTCTTATCTTTTCCCTCTAACTAAAAATCAAATCCCCATCATTTTACCCTTCAAAGGCATCAAAATATCTTAGAAATCTGATAATGAAAGGATGTAACTAATTTTTGTACTGAAATGAACTTGATAAAAGTAACAAATTAGTTAGAATATGATCTTGAGAAGACAAGAAAACAACATCAAATTGATTTTCTTCATGCTTAGATTTCAATAGACCTTTAAAACTGTCCTCTAACCAATTCTAATCATCCATGATGAAAACTGCTCATTCTACTGCCAATGCCCCTGATTTCAAAAATTGACCTACAACACGAATTGATGAATACCTGTGCATAATCTAACTCCAGAAATGGAAAATTTAGCTCTTCCCAATTCTGGAAGTATATTGGAGCACCCATTTAGCCTAAAAAATGCTCTAGTTATGGCCTTCTAAAGATCGACCCTCTGTTATGGGCTTCCACATATATTTTGCAAAATTTAAAATTTTATAAAGTTTAAACTATACAAAGTTTCAAACTTTATTTAAATGGACTTTACGTGGGATTTGAGGAAAAATGATAATAAAATATTAAAATTTGAAAAGTCTAAAATTTCTCCTCGGTCAAACTTCCTTTGACTAGCCTGTAACATGTGTCAACACAAGATTTGTCCTATTAATTTGCATCACCTGCCATGCGTCATCATCATATTAACCCTCGCTATGTCGCTATCTGAGTCAACAACTACCACATCATTAGCGACATGGCAACATAATGACATGTGTCATCCTTTGCCACATCATCATCTTGGAAAGCATGCTACATGTCAATTTTTACTAGTTCTAATTATTCAAATAGTGCCACATGGCATTTTGTAATTTGCTACTCGACCTACACAGTCACTGGCTTATCACCACCTACTCTAGGCCCAATGACATGTGTCAGCACCACCTCCACCCTCGCTATGTCGCCATAGTTAACTAGCGAGCAGTTTCGGTTGGTGAGTTAGTGACACCTGCTCGATTAAGACATGTGTCAAAATCTTTCACACCTTCACCACATCGGCGTTAATGTACTTTCATTCAAAATTTGGCTTGTGTCGCAATGAAGTCACCTCCAGCTAGCATTTGGATTGGGTTCCACATGGGCTTTGCTTTCACAAAAGCCATGTCTTATAGACATTATCACCTATGCATGGAATTGTATTTAAAGACATAAAACACCCATCACATGGTGAATATGGGATTAAACAACCTACCCTCCTTTATCATGTCACTGCCTCATTTTTCTAAACCATGCTACAGCTCTGTTTGATGTGTGCATTTTGGCTTCCTTCTCCAAGGCGTAAGTTTTGATGGCACTCTTTTTCTTTGCATGGGGCATTCTTTAATCTTTTAACATGGAGCTCTTTTAAATCCATGATCTTCTTTTGAATCTAGTAGCGGCTTCTCTGTCTTTACCTGTGTGGGCATTCTTGTTATATTACATTCCATTAGATATGGCTTGTTACTCTTAAAACGCGTGTTGCCTTCCTTTTTATGTTGCACATCCTATTCATATTGCCGACTACCCCCTTTAGTGGGTGTGGCCTTGTTTTCATGTTGAAGCTTCTTATTTCATTTCTCACGTGGGCCTTTTAACCTTAGCGTAAGATCTTCTTTCTATGTTGCATCTTGGTGTGAAGCTTTTATCTATTTCAATGGTGTGTGCTTTTGTTTATATACTATGTCTTTGTCTTTACATGCCACGCTATGCTAGGAGCTCATGTGTTCATTTGTGTGAAGCTGCTTGGATAAGCGCCTTGCTCCCTGCCACTTCTCCTTCACTGGTGGCTTCCTCCTTCTTACTATGGGTTTGTCTTTGGCATATTGACTACATGCATCAAATGTCTTTCTTCAAACTGGCATGGGATTGTTCTCTTTCTAATTGTTGTGGCTTCTTTTATTGTCAGCGGCTTGGGCCTTTGAAACTCATTGCTTCTCCTATGCGTGGGGTGCCTTGCTTGCATCTTCCTTTATGTTTGGTGGCTTTCATGCTCCAAACTGGCACCTTCATTCCATTACTTGCAGGCTGGTGCTTTGTTCAACACCAATGTGCATGGTCTTCATATCATGAAGTCATCCACTACCTTCTCTGGCCTACATTTTTTGTTCACTTCATGCGTTCCCTCGTTTGCATCTTGATGGATGTACAAGCCCCATTCTACAGCTCCCATTTTGGCTAAGGTAGGGATGATATTGGCAAAGGTTGTATAATTTGACTTTACACTTGCTATGCTTCCACATTTGGCAGAGGTACAGAGGATGCATCTGCAAACTGCATTTGCTTGAAAGTTCCAAAGGCCTTTAAAATAAATCCATTTTGTGCATATCCAAGAAACTAAGACTTGTCCTATTAGTCTATGCAATCTTTTTGTAGATTGTATCTCTATGCAATCATGGGTATCAGTCCTTGGTCTTCTCTAATCTTGCTAGACTGATTTATCTCTCCATGGACTTGTCTCACTGTATGCTACCATAAAATTTTGCAACAAGATTAACTTCAAAATTTTTTAGTCAACTTTTGAGATGGTTGAGCTTAGATAACAAAGGTTCCTTTTTAGGAAAAGTGTTATGAATAGGAACATTGAAGTGTCATAACTTTACACTTTGACTCTTCAAAACAAATTCAATCTGATCCATATCATTTTGTCTAATGCCACTAGTCAGGCCCCCAAAGTGGGTCTGACTAAAAAAAAGTTTCATTTTCATACATTTGAATCTTCCAAATGATCCACCGAACTCAAGTTACTGAATGAAGTCAATTTTACAGCTTTGAAACAAATTTGCAACTCACTTTTACAATTGTCTGCAAACTATTGACTTCATGCCAAGAGGTATGTTGACTGGCTGTAAAAACTAATCTAAACACCTGACTAGACTCTGAAAAATGGCACACTAACTCTTTGTTTTGCACACTTGCAGACTATGGAATCTCGTCTCATGATGAATTCTGGGTCAAAAGATATTTGCCTTCAAAGTTGCCTCTTCAGAATTACCTGCATAAAAACATGTCAAAAAGCAATAAATTGGATTAAAATTTGGCTTTGAAAACTGGGTAAACTGACACTTGGGAAGACAAAAATTGGGACATAGGTTCTCTGTCATGAGGTGAGTATGAATATTTGATTTTAGCTCATGACGAATAACTGGGTGCAAATGGCGATCCGTCAAAATAGGCTACCTAGATTTTGCAATTTGAAATACTAATAGGATAACGATTTTTGCAAATGGATTCATCATGACTTACAAACTAACACACTTGGAGTATTTTTAGAGGACAATTTGATCTAGCCAATCATGGATTTTGAGTTATAATGTCACAAACAAGGGTTTTGATAAATCTACAAATGCTGACACCAGTGAAAAGATAGAAATTCCATTTGGAATCACGTTTGAAAACTGATCAAAAAAATTCTTCAAAAGCTGGAAATTGAAACATAACAAGTCTCTAACATTTACAATGCAACACAAAAGGAATTTCAGCATTTTGATCAACTGGTCAAAAGTTATAGCACGTCAAACAAGGCTTTCTAGAATTAGGTGCAAAGTGCAAAAGCATGACAAATTTAAATGACCAACTTTGAGGGATTCAAAACCTAGTCAAATGGACTCAAAACAACTCAAAATCTAAAACATAGGTTCTTGGATGTGGACACTAGACACTCCCAAAGTAGCAAGTTATGACACATTTTTGGGTGCGAGATATTCACTAGCAAAATAGCTTCCTATCGCTGTTTAACACTTAGGGTAAAAAGCAAATTTGACAAATACTTAAAACGAGACCTCACAAAATGGCTCAGAATGGAAATTTAACTTCATGGAACACATAGACACACTAAATGCAAGGTGTTAGAAATATTAAACACCTTGGTGGCTCAAATGGATAGTCAAGTACATTTGCATTTATGGGGCTTGATTTCTCAAATGTTTGAAATGTGACTAAAAATGAAGCATGCAATTTTTAGTCCCAAGAGTGGCTCTATTTGGGGATGCATGCCCCCTATGGGCATGGCAAGATTTCAAATCTCTAGGAGAAGAAGACCACACACTTGATAGCAAAAACTTCCTCTTGAACATCTTTATTGAAAATAGGGAAACTACTATACTACTATGTACAAGTGATTGCCCCAGGCCACCGAAAATTTTCAAAACCTTTTACCTCTGTCATATACCTTATTTTAATTTACATTCTCCTGAGGTATACTAAAATTCTCATTCCCATTTGTTTCACCCAACACATCAACATTTACAATCTACTCATTAGGCAAAACAAAACTACTGTCATCATCTTCATAGTGCGTATAAAAATCATACATACTGTCTACACCTTACTCACTATGAAAATATGAATCAGCGTGATCATAATAACTGACATCAGATTGAAGATGAAACTGATCACTACTAATTGAGTCATGGATTCCTTCAACTAGAAACACAAAAGCTTGATATTCTACTTCATTCAATGAGTTACACGAAAAAAATTGTAACTCACCTTGTGCCTCTAGGTGTGAAGAGAATGTAAAATCTGATTTCTCCTTGTTTGTATTATTAGTACTCCATAAAATAGATTGAACATATGCTGCATCTTCTTCACATTCCAACAAATGATTAGATCTCAAACCATGAGAATTATCATGAAATTGCATTCCTAGAATGTATTGATCCATATCTAATCCTTTCTCAAATAGCTCACTAGGATAAACCATTTCATTACTATTTCTCTTATCACATGAGCTATCTGAACTTATCTCAGCCTTATGAAAATAGGAAAACATTGAATCAGCAACAACTCTTATCTCTCTATTTTCATTCTCATCATAGATGTCATTATGTGTATTGAAATACAAATTACTATCACATACACTCCCCAAACCTGACATAGCACATTATGAAACTACATCTTTCTCAACATCATACTTAGGGAAAATGACTTCACCACATGAATTTTCATAATGTGTCAAAACACTAGCATCCTTAGATCGGTTAGCATACCTTTCAAAATCGTGAGCCAAAATGGTTAGCAAGATTTTGTCCCTAGTTTGTTCTCCTTGGCTTAGATCATTATCCGGACAGCTTGACAAATTTGTAACAGTAGACTTGTTAGTAATACATTTTGAAAAATCAAAAAATTGATCACCACATAATTCTTCTTCCTGAGACAACACCTCAACAACTAGCATCTCAACACAAACACATTCATCATTAGAAGAAATATTATCATTACTACTACACTGTTCTTCTTCTGTATACTCATCATCATAAGCAGATAGAATTTAGACTCTTCATTTTCTATATCATCTTGAACAGACTCATTACATTCACTAACATTAGACTCAATAGCCTTTAAAGCACTTTCAACCTCCATTATAAAATCTTGGATTTCATAAATCTTATCTAATCTTATATTGATTGGCCACCAACTGAACGTGGCATAAAAACTTCTAAGAGTACCACTGGCCATGAAGACTCCTCAGGTTTGAAAAAATTGTCAAGATTCATGACTACTGATTTGAACTTCATATAAATTTGAAATCCACTAAGACCCTTAATATCACCCATTGTATTTCTTAACATTAAAATAGTCTTATCATGAATCCTTCTTTTTAATCTAGCAATATTCACACGAACACTTTCAAGAGTCGGCACATCACTTTCAGACCTAGACTCAGAATCCATCTTATAAACTTTTAAAACTCTACCTCTATTTTCTTAGTGCTAAAACCACTAGATAGAGGCATTCATTTCTATCATTCAATTTTCATGAAAACAGATACATGAAAACTAAAAATACCTTTAGGTGTTGCTGTTTGAAATCTCAGATCTGCTAACTGGCATAGGTGCAAATATGAAACCCTTCACACCGTAGATAAATTCCTTTGTAGAGCTGCCACCTCCTTGAAGAGGAAAATGAAATCACAACAATGATTCACCCTTTGAAATGAATTATTTCAGCAGACACAAGCAACCACATAAACTTTGTCAAGAATCTAAAACTTCCTTTCCAAGAATTTATCAAAAACTTTATATCTGCCCATACAACTAAAAGTACTTCAAAATTTTGCAATGAAATCAACTAGGAACAAAGTGGTACAGAGACTTGAGAGTCGCCACTCACACTTTGTGAGAAATAAAACATAATTTGGCACTTGACAAATCTAAGCCAGACCTTCAATGTAGGAAAAACTTGCAGATTACTAACACCTTGGAAAGAAAATACACTTTATAAATAATTTTTTGACTCTGAAATTTTCTCAACAGCACTTGGAAAGACTGAACTGATTGAAGATAGACTTATAACAGTCATAGAACACAATTTACATCCAATTTCACAACATGCTGCTGTCCTTGAATAAAGCTTAACTAGGGAACATGAAAATTTAGTAAGGAAATGGATTGAACACATTAACTTACTACTGTACAAAAACTATCTCCATGTAGTTCCTTCTATTGTGTTGAATTCCTTTAAATTCTCAAGGTTTTTCTATCATGAATCTCAACACAACTCCCCAACAGAGTTGCCATCTTGTTGGTGTTTGGAAATGTTGGAGGGTTTTCATTTATCCCACTGAGAAAGTTACATATCTAGGGGCAGCTAATTCCCATTTTCAACATGTCATTTCTGACAATGGACCAACTATAAGGCATGACCCTTCTTCTACTTCAGGCTCTGCTAGACCTAGGGTGGTAGACCTCAAATTCAAATGATACCATACTAGTGAAAAACATATCCCTGAATCTATTAAGCAGATGAAACCCTTATTTCTCCTAATGGCTTGTGAAATGACACAAATCTACAGTAGCTAAATGCAAATCTATGACATTCATAAGGTGAGTGAGGGTTAATTCCTTTTAGCTTACTACAAGATATGAAAAACTAAATCTATTTGAATAAAAGCTTTGTGCAAATGCCATTCATATCAGCTTGCATCTGATTTAATGATCAGTGCCTTATCCATTGAAACATAGAGTCATTACCAGTAGGACAACCTAACCAGGTTGCATTGCAATCAAGTTTGTCAACTAAAAATCCCCTAATCCCATTCTTATGCAGTATCCCCTTCATACACCCAGAAACCCTATTAGAACTATGAAGCATTTACTTAACTCCTTGAAAGCAACAAAGATCTGATACACATTTCATCCAAAATTTCTTAAACCAAATGAACATTATCCATTCAATTGCAAAGTTAATGACACATGAAGAATTAGGAGACATAATTAGAAAACTCAGATAATTCCTATAAATACCCTTTTGTATTTATCCTTGGAAAGACTAAATATAGTAACTGGCAACAAAAAAAGAAACTCAAGATAGTTCATATGATCTAGCTTCAATATCTAGTACTTTAGAATAAGAATGCATAACATGAAATGAAAATCTGCACAGGGTGGATGTGTGGACTTCACTGTTAGAGCTCAGCTCAAAGTCGGGAAGTAAAACCATCTACAATCTTGGTTTCAACAGTAGAACTGGAACCCTGCTAGTATTACCTAGAGAAAACTACCAACCTCTACAAATGAGAAGAAGAATGAAAGATATAGGAAGAAGCAATTTCCCGGATTGAATCTAAACATGACACTTGTCCACTCAAAAAACCTTCTCAACAGGTTAAAACCATCTTTCTTATCTTTTCCCTCTAACTGAAAATCAAATCTTCATCATTTTACCCTTCAAAGGCATCAAAATATCTTAGAAATCTAATGATGAAAGGATGTAACTGATTTTTGTGCTGAAATGAACTCGGTAAAAGTAACAAATCAGTTACAGTATGATCTTGAGAAGATAAGAAAACAACCTCAAGTTGATTTTATTCACTCTCAGATTTTAAAAAACCTTTAAAACTGTCCTCTAACCAATTCTGATCATCCATGATGAAAACTGCTCATTCTATTGCCAATGCCCCTGATTTCACAAATTGACCTACAACGCAAATTGATGAATACCTATGTATAATCTGACTCTAGAAATGGAAAATTTAGCTCTTCCCAATTCTGGTAGTATATTGGAGCACCCATTTAGCCTAAAAGATACTCCAATTATGGCCTTCTAAAGATCGGCCCTCTATTATGGGCTTCCACATATATTTTGCAAAATTTAAACTTTTATAAATTTTAAACTATAGAAAGTTTCAAACTTTATTTAAATGGACTTGACGTGAGATTTGAGGAAAAATGATAATAAAATATTAAAATTTGAAAAGTTTGAAATTTCTCCTCATTTTCTACCTAGGTCAAACTTCCTTTGACCAGCCTGTGACACATGTCAACATGAGATTCATCCAATTAGTCCACATCACCTGCCATGTGTCGTCATCATATTAACCCTTGCTATGTCACTATCTAAGTCAATAACTACCACATCATTAGCGACATGGCGACAGAATGACATTTGTCATCCTCTACCACATCATCACCTTCGAAAGCATGCCACATGTCAATTTTTACTGGTTTTGATTATTCAAATAGTGCCACGTGGCATTTTGCAATTTGCTACTTGACTTGCACAGTCACTAGCTTATCATCACTTGCTTCAAGCCTAATGACATGTGTTAGTGCCACCTCCACCCTCGCTATGTCGCCATAGTTAACTAGTGAACACTTCTGGTTGGCGAGTTAGTGACACCCGCTTGATCTGGAAATGTGTCAAAATCTTGTACACCTTTGCCACATCAACGTTAATGCACTTTCATTTAAATTTTGGCTTGTGTCGCAATGAAGTCACCTCCAGCTAGCAGTTGGGTCGGGTTCCACACAGGCTTTGCTTTAACAAAATCCATATGTCTTATAGACATTATCACATATGCATGGAATTGTATTTAAAGACATAAAACACCCATCACACGATGAATATGGGATTAAACAACCTCCCCTTCTTTATCATGTCACTGCCTCATTTTTCTAAACCATGCTACAACTCTATTTGATGTGTGTATTTTGGCTTCCTTCTCCAAGGTGTAAGTTTTGATGGCACTCTTTTTCTTTGCATATGGCATTCTTTAATCTTTTAACGTGGAGCTCTTTAAAATCTAGCAGCGGCTTCTCTATCTTTTCCTATGTGGGCATTCTTGTTATATTACATTCCATTGGATATGGCTTGTTACTCTTAAAATGCCTGCTGTGTTCCTTTTTATGTTGCGCATCCTGTTCATATTGCCGACTACCCCTTCAGTGGGTGTGGCCTTGTTTTCATGCTACAACTTCTTATTTCATTACCCATGTGGGCCTTTTAACCTTACTGTAAGATCTTCTTTCTATGATGCGGCTTGGTGTGAAGCTTTTATCTACTTCAATGGCATGTGTTTTTTTTTATATACTGTGTCTTTGTCTTTACATGTCTTGCTATGCTGGGAACTCCTCTGTTCATTTGTGTGAAGCTACTTGGATGAATGCCCTACTCCCTGCCACTTCTCCTTCACTAGTGGCTTCTTCCTTCTTACTGCGGGTTTTTCTTTGGCATGTTGACTACATGCATGAGATGTCTTTCTTCTAACTAGCATGGGATTGTTCTCTTTCTAATTGTTGTGGCTTCTTTTATTATTAGCAGCTTGGGCCTTTGAAACTTGTTGCTTCTCCTACACCTGGGGTACCCTGCTCGCATCTTCCTTTATGTTTGGTGGCTTTCATGCTTCAAACTAGTACCTTCATTCCATTACTTGTAGGCTAATGCTATGTTCAACACCAATGTGCATGGTCTTCATATCATGAAGTCATCCCCTGCCTTCTCTGGCCTACATTTTCTATACACTTCACACGTTCCCTCATTCGTATCTTGATGGATGTACAAGCCCCATTCTAAAGCTCCCATTTTGGCTAAGGCAAAGAGGATATTAGCAAAGGTCATAGAATTTGAATTTACACTTGCCATGCTTCCACATTTGGCAAAGGTACAGAGGATGTGTCTACAAACTACATTTTCTTGAAAGTTCCAAAGGCCTTTAAAATAGATCCATTTTGTGCATATCCAAGAAACTAATACTTGTCCTACTAGTCTATGTAATATTTTTGTAGATTGTATCTCTATGCAAGCATGGGTATCAGTCCTTGGTCTACTCTAATCTTGTTACACTAATTTATCTCCCCGTGGACTTGTCTCACTGTATGCTGCCATAAAATTTCACAACAAGATTAACTTCAAAATGTTTTATTCAACTTTTCAGATGGTTGAGCTTAGATAACAAAGGTTCCTTTTTAGGAAAAGTGTTATGAATAGGAACATTGAAGTATCATAACTCTACACTTTGACTCTTCAAAACAAATTCAATCCACTCCATATCATTTGGTCTAATGCCACTAGTCGGGTCCCCAAAGTGGGCCTGACTAAAAAAAAATTCATTTTCATACAACTAAATCTTCCAAATGATCCACTGAACTCAAGTTACTGAATGAAGTCAATTTTTTACCCTAGAAACAAATTTGCAACTCACTTTTACACCTATCTGCAAACTATTAACTTCATGCCAGGAGGTATGTTGATTGGCCTTAAAAACTAATCTAAACACCTGACTGGACTTTGAAAACTGGCACATTGACTCTTTGTTCTGCACACTTGTAGACTATGGAGTCTTGTCTCCTGATGAATTTTGGGTCAGAAGATATTCGCCTTCAAAGTTGCCTCTTCATAATTATCTGCATAAAAACATGTGAAAAAGCAATAAACTGGATTTGAATTTGGCTTTGAAAACTAGGCAAATTGACACTTGGGAAGATGAAACTTGGGACATTGGTTCTCTGTCATGAGGTGAGTATGAATGTTTGATTTGGGCTCATGAAGAATAGCTGGGTGCAAATGGCGATCAGTCAAAGTAGGCTACCTAGATTTTGCAATTTGAAATATCGATAGGATAACAATTTTTGCAAATGGAATTGACCTGGAAAAGTGTGCAAATGGATTCATCATGACTTACAAACTGACACACTTGGAGAATTTTTAGAGGAAAACATGGTGGTACAATCCATTCGATCTAGCCAATCATGGATTTTGAGTTATAATGTAACAAACAGGGGTTCCGACAAATCTGCAAATGCTGACACCAGTGAAAAAATAGAAATTCCACTTGGAATCAGGTTTGAGAATTGATCAAACAGATTCGTCAAGAGCTGAAAATTGAAACATAACAAGTCTCTAACATTTACAATGCAACACAAATGGAATTTCAGCATTTTGATCAACTGGTCAAAATTTATAGCATGTCAAACAAGGCTTCCCAAAATTAGGTGTAAAGTGCAAAAGCATGACAAATTTAAATGACCAACTTTGAGGGATTCAAAACCTAGTCAAACAAACTTGAAACAACTTGAAATTTGAAACATAGGTTCTTGGATGTGGACACTAGAAACTCATAAAGTAGCAAGTTATGACACATTTTTGGGTTCGAGATATTCACTGGAAAACACAGCCTCTTGTCACTGTTTAACACTTAGGGTAAAAAGCAGATTTGACAAATGCTTAAAATGAGACCTCATGAATGGCTCAGAATGGAAATTTAACTTCATGGAACACATAAACGCAATAAATGCAAGGTGTTAGAAACATTAAACACCTTGGGGGCTCAAATGGATAGCTAGGTACATTTGCATTTATGGGGCTCGATTTCTCAAATTTTTGAAATGTGACTAAAAATGAAGCATGCAATTTTTAGTCCGAATAGATTTCAAGCTCTTACTGCACTTAGTAATGATACTAGACTTTCAACAATTGAAATCTCTGCCTGTGCTCTCTTAGAAAACCTTTTAGAAGAGAGACATTTTATGGAATATATCTAAGCTTGCTAGTCCAAGTAGTCTCAGTTTGAGAACAAAAATTTAAAGTTTGATACCGTGCTCTTTTATCTGATTAGCAATCACATCTACCTAATCATCTTTTTTTCCTTCATCAGGATCTTTAACGACTGATTGAGCACCTATGATTAAATATAAGCATTGATTCATTTTATCTCCCTTCTTCCCTGCTCCATGTTGCTTTATCTAAGGGTTGCCCCTACTCTAAACATCACCTCAAACTGACTAGAATCCACTTTGACTACTAATTGATCATTGAAACTCTTTTAAATAATTTCTGCACTATTATGACATCTGTGTTAGGAGGCTTGTTGCCTTGCTTTTAAAAACTGTCATAAACACCTGGTCGGGCTCTAAAACTCGGGATCTCTGTTCTCTCTAACACATTCAATATGCCTACCAAATCTCATTGCATGATGACATCAGGGTCAAAATATATCAACCTCTAAAGTTGCCCATTTAAAATCACCTACAGATGAACATGTCAGAAAGCTAGAAATTGCATTCAGTTTTGGCCTTGAAAATTGGGTAAATGGGCACTTGAGGTTCTAAAAATTGGGGCACAGGTACTTATTCATGAGATGAATATGATTCTATGATTAGGGCTCATGAAAAAATATGGGGCGCATTTGGCGAGCGTCTGAAGTTGGCAACTTTGATTTGCAGGATAGAGGTCATTAGTAAAATAACAATTTTTGCAAATGAAATGACCTTGGAAAAGTGTGCAGACAAATTTGTCATGACTTAAAAACTAACACACTTGGAGTATTTTTAGAGTATAACACAGAGGTACAATCCATTCAATCTTACCAATCATAGATCTCAAGTTATAACACCACGAACAGGGTTACTAATCAATCTGCAAATGCTGACACCAGTAAAACTTTATAAATTACATTTGGAATCGCATTTGAAAACTAGTCAAATGGATTTGTCATAAGCTGAAACTTGAAACATAAAAATTCCTTGACATCTTCAATGCAACGCAAAAAGAATTTTAGCATTTTGGTCAACTAGGTCAAAGTTACAACTCATCAAATAGTGCCTCCCAGAATTATGTGCAATTTGCAAATGTGTGGAAATAGTAAACTACCAACTTTGAGGGATTCAAAACCTAGTCAAATAAACTCAAAACGGCTTGAAATCTGAAACATAGGTTCTTAGTTATGGATTCTAGACACTCCCGAAATAGTGAGTTCTAAAAAATTTCTAGGTTCAAGTTATTTGATTGCAAACATAGCCTCCTTTCACTATTTGGCACTTAGGTGAAAATGCAGATTAGAAATGCACTCAAAATAGGACTTCGCAGAATGGTTCAAAATGATAGTTTAACTTCATAGAACACTTAGACACATTAAATGTAGGGTGTTAGAAACATTGAACACCTCTTAGGCCTCAAAAGTGCAATTGGGTACAAACTCATCAAAAGTGTTTATAAGGCTCAAAATCTCAATGGTACTCAAAATTCACCTTGCAATTTTTAGTCCCAATAGTCACTAATAAAAAACTTGACTAAATTTCAACAATCTCCCCCTTTGGCATTAGTGACAAAAACACTTATTAGCCAAAACTTATATACATCACAGTGTGGTACTAGCTTAGTATGGTATACTATCTAGAGATTTTTCAAAATTTGTCTTTGTAAGTATATATAGTATACTATATTTGCAAAATCTTTGCTATATACACTTTCTCCCTTTACATGATTCTCCCTCATACAATGTACATAGCATAACAAGTATCTCTCACTATATATGGCATATTAAGTGTCTCTCCCCCTTTTTGACAATAATGCCAAAGATTTATTCAAAACCTATTTACATGGAGACACCAATATGAGAAAGAAAATGAGAATGTACCTTAAGTATGATTGCTAGAGTTATACCCTAGTTCTCTTGCAAAATCTTGCATGTATGGAGAGAAATTTGCACTTCTACAAAGAGTTCTATCATGTGAACTATAACAGAGAAGTTGTTGTCATGGATCAATGTTTTTGAATAAACAATATGCTTCTACATTGTATCCATGATGGGAGGGATCATATTTTGAATATCTATCAGTGTAGTCTGGATCCTTACTTCTTTCCTCAACAACTCTACCTACAAATCTAACAAGAATTTGATCTTCATATGATATGTAGAGCTTGAACTTGAGTCAAGTTTCAATTGCTATGTACTAGCTTTCAGATCTTCATCAATCTTTGTCAGTTTTCTCTTTATCTCCTTTGTAAACTCGGTAACATCACATAACTTCACAAAAATTGATGTCACATTGGTGCAAGAGGTTTTAAGATTGGTAAAAATTAAGGAAAGCTCCACTTGCTGGATAGCTATTTGCTAAGAAATGTGCTCAAACACTTTATTATCAAATTTCTTTTATGCTTTCTTAATTAACTTGTCTCAACCACTAGATTCCTCATTAAACTTTTGGACTACCTCTTCTAATTACAAAAAAATGTGTTGATAAGTATCAACTTCAACACCTATCACCTCAGTCAAAATATTCTTGGCATCATCAATAATTTTATATTCCCTATCTCTTTCCTCTCTCAATTTCTTTTGCTTTGCCTTCTTTTGGAGGAGTTGACCAACTATATGCATTTGATCCATAGTGATATTATCAAAGTCCCATTTGGGAATTTCAATCTCCTCATCTAGGTCTATATCCTCTTCTATCTCCTTACCTCTACTCAAAAATCTTGTACTCAATTGAGCCTTAGGTTCAACTATCCTTGTACTTAATGCCTTTGAATTTGGTATGGAAATAATAGTAGAGATAGTAGGACTAGTAGTGAAAATTGATATAGTGCCAATAGATGGAATACTAACTGGTATGCTTACTAAATTCAAAATTTAAGTACTTATAGAAGTATTCAAATCTGTAGTAGCCAAAATTGTAGAATCCAAAATTGTAGTACTCAAAATTGAAGTACTTACTATTGAAGAGCTCAAAATTGTAGAAGCCATTATACTCATACCTGATGACTTAGTAGCTAAAGAAGAGGGAGGTTGTAGCTCATTACATGATGTGGTAGACAAATTTATCAATGATGTGCTGAGGTATGAGGGAGCAAAGAGTGATTAGACATTTGATGTATCTACTGTGATCACAATCAAACTTGTTGAAGCTATCTCTAAGCTTGATGTAGCTGCTAGTTTTCTTGGAGAGTGAGAAAGTGAGGCAATGACTATGGCTGCTATCTTCATAGGGTTAGTCTCCTCATCATCTTCTTTTTCTTCCTCAATAGCTGCTTCCTCTCTATCTTATTCAACTTCCTCATTATCAAAATGTGTGGGTTTAGTGTAAGTTTCTTGTTCCTCATCATCACTATTATCATCCTTAACTTCTATTGGGAAGTCACTTTATTTATGCAAGTGATAAAAATTCTTCCACATTATTGTGGCATTCTTAACTACATGCTCTATATCCTTCATCAAAATTAAACAAGTATTAAATCTAAGAGTCATCTTATCTTCATTTTTCTTTAAGGACTCTTTTACCTCAACATATGTCATGCTAGGTAGCAACTGCCTAAGGGTTTGTGCATAGATATCATTTTTTGTTTGCATATCAAAGTCCCATCTTTTCTTTATTTTCTCTAATAATTCATTAGAGATTTGGGAGGCTATCTGATCTGGTGAATACTTCCATTTTCCCATTTTGGTTAACACTAGTTCTTCAACCTATTTCTTTTTAGCCTCTGATCTTGTTTCATACTTCAAGGATTTGAAGTTTGTTATACCTAAACCTTCTTCCAAGTTTTTAAATTTTTCTTGGAAGGTGGGAGGAGGTTTTCTAAAGACAATTTCATTTCCTTTCTTCATGGTTCTCCTTGTAAAAATTGTAGTGGATGGCTTGGTGATGATCATCTTTCCTTTCTTCTTTACTGGTTCTTCTTCCTTTACTAATTCCTCTTCATCCTTTACTTCTTCAACATCTTCTCCTTTTCCCTCTATTAACATAAGAGGTGTGCTTGTTTTTAGTTTGGTTATCCCCCTCTTACATTTGTTAACTACTTATGGAAGCTTGATTCCAAGCTCTATTCTTGCCTTGGCCTCATCATATGTTTCAAAGTGTAGTGCCTTTGGATCAATAGGTTCAT
Organism: Cupressus sempervirens; assembly: GCA_028749045.1. Lineage (NCBI taxonomy): Eukaryota > Viridiplantae > Streptophyta > Pinopsida > Cupressales > Cupressaceae > Cupressus > Cupressus sempervirens. Next base: position 137,042,176 of record CM053787.1, read on the forward strand.
TAATCAAGGCTTCAATTATGTCCTTTGCTTCATCTACATTCACCTCATAGGGAAGAGGTTTTACCCATACAACTCTAGGTTTCACTACCTAAATGTAGACTTTATCACGGTCTACCATGAAACAAACATCATCTTTGTAATATTCAACCAATTTCTTGGGTATCTTGAATTTGTTATTCATTTTCTCCTTGAAACCATCAAAATAGTTATCCATTATGCTAACAAAATTCTCTCCCATTTTAGAAATATATTCATTAATATGATATAATACTAGTACATCCTTTCTCCATACTATCATGCCTTTTGAAGGGAAAAACTTTTGAATAGAGAAAAATAAACATGTCAACCAAGAACCAAATTTGCAAGGGTTGTTCTTGGAGGTTCTAATACTTTCCATGTTTTTGTTGAATTTCTTCAACAACAAATCTACAAGATCATATGACAAAAGGTCATAAGTCAACAACTTCACATGACACACTATTAAGATGGCTAGAAATGTAAATCTTATGAGCTATCACATGTATGCCAAATTTCAATTATGCATTAGGTACGCTACTAATCTTCATGCCTCTACCATCCCACTTAGCTAGAGTTTTCTTTTCTAACTCCACCCAACCTAGGGTTTTGGTGGTTTTGGATTTGGTGAGCATGGGGAGGCTGGTGATACAATGAATCATTTTCTTGGTAATTAAAATTGGTTGCTCAAGCCATAACTGACCATTGTGAACTTGGCTAAGGATGGATTTGATCCATTTTATTTGAAAACTTTGGGGCAGGTGGGCAATGTGGGTTAAACCCTTGTCTTCCAAATGTTTATGTTTAGGTTTGAGAATCTCATTGACACACAGTTCACCTAGGGAATCATCCATTTCTAGGGTTCTAATTTCTTGAATTGCACACTTAAAATGAGTTTGGATGTCATTAATGAGTAGTACTTTAGGAGGAATCTAGGATTGTGCTCTGTTTGGGTAGAGGGTTTCAGGAAATGCCGACACAAGTTTGAATTTGGGTGCTTTTCATTCTACTCATTGGACCAATAGCTCTGACCCTTTCCTTGCTTTGCTTCTATTGCTTGATGCCATGGTAATTTGGTAAGGTATGAAAAAATATGAAGAATTTAGCTACAAATTTTGCTCAAAGTTTCTTGGTCACTCTAAAATTCACTTGTTTGCAATAACACTTAAAATTCTCAATGAAAATGAATTTGAGCTCCCACCTTTTGTTAAAACTTTCACCAATAATGCTTGGTACAAAGGTAGTTGTGATGAAATTATGCATGATATCATGTCATCCACTATTCAATTGATTACTTGGTGAAGGTTTCATAACTCAGTAATCAAACATATTTTTGTTACTCTCGACTTTGCTCAGTAGAGAAGTCAACTTGGTGATAACTAATACTAATCTCACTTAATGATCCTTTTGTATCTTGAATACTGATTTGGATCTTTTCTTTCTTTCAATTGGAACTATTTTGATGTGATCTTAATATTGTAGTTCCATTTCTTCCTTAAGAACTTAGTTGGAAATGGTGGAGTCACCCACTTCTTGAGTGACATGACCATCGTTGATTGAACTAGCTTCCTCAATAGATTTAGGAATCTATTATTGCCTCATCTTCTTTGAAATGTTATCTTCTTTTGCTTTCTTTTCATCTTCAATTCTACCTGTATTCATGCAATTCTTGGCAAGATGATCAAGTTCGATACAAGTGAAACATTTTATGATGGTATCTCTCTTCCTTGTGTGATGTTTAACACAATTCATGCCAATGTGTCCATATTCTCCATAGTAATGACATCTACACCAAGTGTTATAGTCCAAATCTAATATTACTTTCACAATTTGCTTTGCTGGATTGAATGACTTAGTTCTACAATATGATGCCTTGCAACCTTGTTTCTTTCATTTGTGACACTTGCCTTCAAATTTTTGTTTCTTTTTGCATTCATTAGCCTTGTGACCATGCTGATTGCAATTGTAGCATTTACCACTAAATTTTTCTTTACCATTACTCCAAAATTTGTTTGATGTATGGCCTATCTTAACATAGTGATTACTAGTAGGTCTTTGATTCCTTTGAGCACCTTTTTCAAAGGATTCACCTTCTTCTTTGTATCCAATTCTTGCTTTACCCTTTTGCCTATAGAGATTCTACTCATTCAATTCATTTAATTGATTCATGTTTGCTTGAGATTTTGTCATTCTTTGATTGATTTTATTTTTAATGTTTAGGTCATTTTTCAATCCTTTACTGATTTTCTTTTCAAATCTCAGCTCATTTTTTGTTCTTTAATTGATTTGTCTTTCCAAATTTAGATCATTTCTTAATCTTTCATTAGTCTATCTTTGGCTCATGATTTCCTCATTTGCATTGGAGATTTGATCCATAAGATCTACATGTTGAAGGGATTGGTTCTAGATCTCATTGTTTCTTCCATCCATTTCTTCTTTTATCTTGTTCCTCTATTTCAAGATTTTACATAGCCTTACTAACTGAATTTCTTGTTCTCTTTTGAACTTTCTTACTTCTTCTTGTAGGGAACCATTCTTCTCTAAGAGTTCTTTAATTGCATCATTTGCTTCATCTGAACCACTTGAAGGGAAAAAGCATTCAATTCTTTCTTCAATGTACTAATGATCATTAATTTGATTTGCATCTTCCTTCTTTCTTTTTAGGGATTGGGAAAGTTGCTCCTTAGCTTTCTTGAGTTGGGCAATGGCCATCTCTAGATCTATCTTTTCATTATCAATGGCTTTGTCAAGTTTGAATATCTCCATTATCCTTGATCAAAAATCTCTTATACCAATTATTAGAAATATTCAAGACTAGCTAGGTTATTGAGAAGGGATGGGTGAATTAGTAACCTCAAAAACTTTACCAAATTCAAATCTTAATTGTAATAATCCAATTACCATTTAGTTCATTTAATTAGATCTAACTACATGCATGAGAAATTAAAAATATGAAACATTCATATTACTTGAACATAATAATTTGGTGACTTAGAAACCTTTCAAATAGAAATTAAAACTAGGGTGGGGATGATGCCCACAAAACTTCAATACTATAGCATAAAGTTGGCCGGTTAAGGCTTACAATGATCACTTCTAATGACATTCTTTGTTAGGAGCAATTAGGACTACTAGGTCCACCTTGTTAGAGGTTTTACAAACACACAATGAAGTATGCACTCAGTAAAGAGATTTAAGAAAAGATTGTTAAGTCCACCTTGTTAAAGGATTTGGACTGGTTCACCTATTAGGATGAAGTAGTAGATCTCTAACTTAAAACTGAATTGTTGATAGAGTTTCCTTGAAGTACTGATCACCTTCATGTGATAGATATGACTCTACTACTCCTTTACTAATAAGGCCTTACAATACACTTTGTCCATTGCTAATTCACTTTTGCATTCTTCTATTTCACATTATTATCACTCTTGGATATGATACAATACATACATACATACATACATACATACATACATATATACATACATACATACATATATATATATATATAATATATACATATACATACATGTATATATATACATACATATATATACATATATACATACATATGTATGTATGTATGTATGTATGTATTGTATTGTATCATATCATATCCAAGAGTGATTATAATGTGAAATAGAAGAATGCAAAAGTGAATTAGCAATAGACAAAGTGTATTGTAAGGCCTTATTAGTAAAGGAGTAGCAGAGTCATATCTATCACATGAAGGTGATTAGTACTTCAAGGAAACTCTATCAACAATTCAGTTGTAAGTTAGAGATCTATTGCTTCATCCTAATAGGTGAACCAGTCCAAATCCTATAATATATATATATATATATATATATATATATATATATCTGTGTGTATATATATGTGTATATATGTATGTATATATGTATATATGTATGTATATATAGATATATATGTATATATATGTATGTATATATAGATATATATGTATATATGTATGTATATATGTATATATATGTATGTCTATATATATATATATATCAATCCAATTTACATAATTACAAATTCGATCATCATACAAGTTAACACCAATATTACAATGTCGATCAATATGTAGATACTCGAGTTCTGAAGACTGAATTGGTGAAGTTCTAATACTTGACATCCACTATCATTACTCAACATCATCATGCACTTGTTAGAAGTAGAAGCTCAGTCTATACTAATCACTTCAATGTAGTCTTGAACTCAGTCTGCACTAGTGAGTTAGTAGATACTGTATAACTCAGTATAAATTTAATTACATGTTTACCATGACTACAATCAATTAACACTAAATTCACTTTACATGAACTGTTAGCTCATTAGAAACTACAAAGTTTGGTAACCACTGAAGTGCTTAGTTTGAACTGTTGCACTTCACACTAAACGAATTCCCTTGATAACCATTGGAATGCTAGGTAGGATTTGTAGTGCTTAGCGGCTACTGAAATGCATGGTAAATACTATAGACTATTCAATAAGCTTAGTAGCTATACAAAATCTAAATAAGTATTTTCACTAATAACAAACTTGACTAAATGTCAACATATACTACCAAGGTACAATGTAGTCTATTAGTAACATCCATTAAATTTTTCTACAATCTCTTCACTTTCCTATTATTCTCAGTAAACTTTGTCATGAATAAGATCAAATTTTTTTGATCATCATCATGAGAAGATAAATTGGAAAGAGAGAGAAAAGTAGATGAATTAGATGGTTTCGTATTATCCTCCCTTTGTTTCTTAGATGCCTCTTTTACTCTTCTCTCTTCTTCTTCTTTCTTTTATCTTTCCTCTCTTTCATTTTCTCTCTTTTCTTCCAATCTCTTCTTATTATATTCCTTAGTTTTCTTTCTCATCTCTTCTTCTACAATTCTCCTTTTTTCCTCCTCTTCCTTTCTTTTCTTTTCTTCCTCAAACAATTTCTACTTGGCATCCTCTATTTTCCTTTTCTCTTCTTCAAGTAGCCTCTTCTCCTCTTCAATCTTTCTTAATTTTTCCTCAGTATCCTTAGTATCTTGTTCATTAAGTTTGGAACCAAAAAATGGATTTGTATCATTAATGTTAATGGTAACATTGGTTTGATCAATTTGCATGGTGTCACTGCTCACTAACACTTCTGAGATTCTAGGTGCTAGAGGAGGTGCTACCTTTGAATCTATCAACATTTGATTGATAGTTGTCATAGTCTCACTTCTTAGTTCATCATTTTCACCAACCATAAATATAAATGGTCTCAATTTATTTTTCAAATACAGTGCAAGGTTATTCAACTATCTTTTAATTTCTTCTTCATCATCAGTCTTGCAAATAGTTCTAAGAATTGACTTCCAAAGTTCAAGATTTTCTTCCCTTGAGGAGCCTTCTTTTGAATGAGTCTTTCATAGACATTCTGGTTAATTATGCTCTCAAGATCCTTTAATTTTAGATTGTTTTCTATAATATATCTCATAGTAGATATGTCAATCTAATCCTTCTCAAATTTGTTGTACAAATCATAAAACTTGTTCATCTGAACAAAGTTACCTTCATTAGCAATAGTTGTGTTGATCTTCTATATCTTTGGCTTCCAAGGTTGCCAAGATTTTCTTGCTAATTTCTTTGATGGGGTCACTTTCTCTACTTTCTTGATCTCGTGTTCTTCTTCCTCTTCATCACTAGACTCAACAATTGTCAACAATTTTTTATGTCTTTTTCCTAGTCTGGTGGCTTGTTATTTTACTCTCTTTGTCTTAGTAGTCACTATTTCCACCAATCTTTTAGATTTTATTTTTTGGTTCACTAGATTGAACATCTAACACTGTTGCATATGAAATTCTTTGTTTCAAAGATGACTCTACAATAGATACTGACAAAGGTTGAATATCTAGTATTCCTTGCTTTATTGTTTACCTTACAACCTTAGACTCACTTTCTATCATTCTAGCCTTTGATAGTGCTTTCTTCATTATAGAATTTATCTTTTTGTGTGATGCCTTCTCCAAGGTTGCTTGATGAGCTAACTATGTGATCTAATCATAAGTACCAAATTTGTATTATGCTTTGTCTTTCTTTGACTTCAATAATAAATCAATATAACCAACTATTATATCATCATTTAATTCATAACTCAACTGATCAAGAAATGTTTCTTGAGGTTCCACTACTTGAATATAGGTATAATCTATATCAACCATAATACAAATGTTGTCCTTAAATTTGTCCAAAATTGTAGGTATAGTTCTAAATCTTTGTTTCACTTCATTCTGAAATGTTCTCATTATTAGGTTTCCATTGTCTAATATCTTATCTAGAAGATGCCTTCTACATACTTCTCTAATCTTCTCCATTATACATCTATCACTTCTCATCATTTTTGTGACTAACAAGTAAGGAAATATGTTAAGTACATGAAAGAATATGTGATTGATCAATGATTAAAATCTAAACACACCATTCTTTATCCTCTTGATCTTTTCTAGGTTTTCTAAAAATTGCATTCTCAAAATTTCACTATGATTCACTTGTTCCTTCTCTATACATATCTTATATGCTATATAGATGAATCCTATTGATATTTCATCAATCTTTGAGCTTGCACAAAAAGAATAGGAAATGTTTCTGCTTAAAAATCTTACATCATCTTGGTTGATGGTGCTGACCACCATAGCCTTTCCATTATACACTACTTTAGTATAACTCTCAACCTTATTTTTGACCATTTTCTTACCTATAGGTACACTACCTTGTTTACTAAGACCAATTACCTCATGAATAAGGTTGGCAGAAATATCAATTATGTTATGTTGCATCCATAATTTACCATCACATATCCTACTCAATATGATCTACGTCCACTCATCTATGTCTAATTTTTAGTAGAAATGATATTTAGATAGGTCTAATTCCTTTAGATGTTCAAATTTGGGCTTCATAATCATGTCATGATTGGAAACCAATTACGTATTTTTTTTCATGAGTTCACTACTAATAGACTCAAACTTACTATTCAGATTACTTCCTACATCTTCAAGATATACTATGTTTTTTGAAGTGATGGACAATGTTGAGTTAGCATTTCCTTCAATAGGTTTTATGAAAACAACCTTTAACTTAGATCTATCATCATTTTCAACATTGTGCACTACTGACATATCCATGATTCTATAAACTATAAAAATTTTACCAAATAAATTTGTAGGAAAAATTATAAAATACCTCTTTTCCAAAAATAGGATTTTCTTCAAAATCACTCTAACAAGTTGCTTTTGAGTTCTCTTCACTTTAGATGAATTTGCAATGAAGTGAAAATCAATTTTGTACTTCATTTATTTCATCAACTTTAACTTGCATTAATTGCATACTTTGCAAACATGATAAAGTTGTTAATTATGTTTTGTAATCAAATAACTTCTCAAGATTATCTATTCGATCTTCATATGTTACCCGAGGTTTTCCATAGCTAGTTTCCATCATGAAAAAAATCTACTAAACTTTGCATTATGAAATTCTCTACAAAAACATACTTTTCATCTTCTAATATAGAATTAACCTTTGCTATAATGCTAGTGACTCTAAATGACATCATAAGTTGTTTAGATAAGCTTCAAATTTCAAGCGAGCTTAGGTACCATCTAAACATAACTAGATACACCTTTTCCAAACTTCACTACCTCTAATTTCATCTCTAGATGAAGTTCTCAAATTTTGATGTTGTGGACAAGCTTAATTCAACTTATTTGAATCAAACTCAACAACTGACTTCAATATTCCTATCTCATCATCATCTAGCTTTTCTTTTGAGATATCTACTCCTTCACAAATGCCTCATTTAATTGTTCTTGAGATATTAACAATGTTCCTATGTTCCTCATTGTCTCTATTAGTTTTGGAGTTCCTTTCATGGTTCCTTCTATCATTTTCAATGTTCTTTCCATCATTCCTTATGTTCCTAAAGTTTGTTCCATTATTCCTTGTATCTTCAAAGTTTATGTCCATTCTAGATTAATTCACTGTGTATCCTTAGTTGTTTCATAATTGACATACTAGTGCTCTACTTCTAGGATTTTGTTGATCACCAGGTACATAAAAAATATTCAGGAATGTGTCCTAAGTTGTTACACTTATAACACATGATGTATCTTTTGTCTTCATAAGAGCTTCCTTCTCTCGATGTCCTTTCATTAGATCTTCTTCTATCTATAGGTTTAGTATTTCTAGAGATTCTACTATTTATTCTACCATTATCATACTTAGGTTTCCTAAAATCAATTGCATTATGACCCATACCATGACAATTATGACAATAAAAGTCCTTAACATGATTTAACGACTTATTAGTACAATATCCTTTCATATGACCTATTTCATTACATAAAAAGCACTCACCTCTAAATTCATACCTAGTTTTCTTAAGAGATTAAGTTTCTTTGGTTTATCCAAAATTTCAACTTCCTTGTCTTTTCTAACTTCTTTAGATTTATCAAAAGATTTACTAGATTCAATCTTATCATCAGATTTTTCTTTAACTTTCAAATCTCATCTAATCTCAAGTTTCTTCACAGACATGTTAATTAGATAACCAAGACTAGTCTTATCATAAGTAGGTCTTTGTATTGGCATTGAATCATCAAGATTTTCTCTACTAGAATAAAGCTTCTCAAGTTCCTCCTTGTACTAAGTTAATTCACCTTTCACAATAGTATTGTACATATGGAGTTCTTCATGATCTTCTTTCAATGTTTCAAACTCAAATGTTTACTTTTCTAGACTTGCTCTCAGATCTACATTTTTAGTCTTCAAACCAAATCCAGCTATGCTAAGATTATTTCTTAGAGTCAACTTTAGATTTGTAATCTTCAATTCATGCTTCAAGATGTTGTACTTTACCTTCAAATTTGAATATTCATCATCACTAGTTTTAGATTCAGTAGATTCAGGCTTGGATTTGAGATGTTCAATCATTTCTTTTAATTGACTAATGTATACTTTGGAGTCTTCATATATGTCCTTTAGCTTATCTCTTTCTTTAGTAAGGAGATCAATTTTTTCAAGAGATTCTTCAAGGTTCTTCATTAATTATTCCATATCCATAGGGATCTTAAGTTGTTAAGCCTCTTCAAAGTAACTATGCTCTGATACCAATTGTTAGAAATAGGGATTATTAAGAGGGGGATGAATTGGTAATCTATAAACTTTAGTCACCAATTGGATATTATTTCTTACTTTAAACTATGCATAACAAAGCAATAAATTAAAGTTAAATAGTAACAATAACAATTCAAAAAGATAACTCATAACACCATATTTTGTTAACTAGGGAAACCTTGGCCAAGGGAAAACCCTAGTGGGGATTATACCCACTATATAATATATTGATATATAAGTTCCTTGTTAGAGGATGAACCCTATTAGGATTCAATGGGAAAATTTAGTATAAGGAATCCCTATTAGGAGATTCCAACCTTGTTAAGAGTTGTAGTATAGTAGATGCAAGATGAGCCCACTACCCAAAAATGCACTTCCAATTACAAGAAGAGCTCACTGCCCAAACAAGAAATCAGACTTTTGGAGTCTATGTATAGTATCTTCTTCCTTGATTGGTCTCTAATCTTTAGCTTGATCTTGTACCACAAAATAGCTCTTAAAACTTTACATATATCACTTTCAAAAAAGTTTGTATATAATCAAAATTACAAGATAACACTTGCATTCATAATCACAAATCACTTTTTCACAATTCTTATCACAAAATGTCCTTTTTATAAATACCATGCCTTTACACAAATTTCTACTAGGTCATCTATGACCACAATCCACTTTTTCAACTTAGAGTAAACATCTAGGATGTTGGCTCTAATAGGACAAGTAATTATTTTTTAAACAAAATTATCATTTCCTTCAATTCTATTGTCATGTTTCACTGTAAACATGCTTATCTATGTTTTTTATAGTTTGTACTTACTTTTGAGATTATACATGTCATCACCAACATGTATACTATCTCCATCTAACTTCACTAGTCATAATATAACATCAACAACAAGTTATAAACAAAACAATACACTATTGTAAACCAAATTCTATACTTAGACAATTTTTTGATTACCAAACACTATCTTTATTTATGAGGTTTCCTGTGATCATGTACATCATGTGCTGCCATAAATGACAACAATTACATATCACTGTTAGCCAATTTTCAACACTAGTTTTCTCGAAAATTTCTTTATTTCTTCTTCCTGATCAATTTTGCACATAGTTCTTATCATGGATTTTAAAAGTTCCATATCTTCTTCATGAACTAGTGCCTTCTTTTCTATAAGAGTGTCATAGACTTTCTAATTTACGAAGCCTTTAATGTCTTTAAATTTCAAATTGTTAATAATCATATATCTCATAGTAGAGATATCAATCTTCTCTTTCTCAATATCATTCTATAAATCATAGAAGTTATTCATTTGCACAAAGTTCCCTTCATTAACAATAGTTTTGTTAATATTTTCTATCTTTATTTTCAGGGTTGCCTTGTTTTACTTATTGGATTCTTAGGAACAATAAACTTTTCTAATTATTTTACTTCTTGTTCCTCTTCTTCTTCTTCACTAGAATCTTCAATTGTCAACAATGTTTTCTTCCTTTTCTTTGGTCTAGTAGCTTGTTTTTTGATTCTCTTTGAATGCCTTTTATGTCCACTTGTTTTCTCAAGTGATACAATAGCATATGGGATGCTCTACTCAGTAGGAGTTGTTGCAATGGATGCACCAACGTTTGGCCAACTAACAAAGGTGTCACATACATCACACCTTTTTCACCTATTTGTTTAAGTCTGGAGATTGTTTTCCTAACTACTTGTGATTCTTCTTCTAACATATCAACCTCAAACAATGCTTTCTTCATTATAGTCACAAAGTTCTTATGAGATGCTTTCTCTAAAGACTCCTAGTAAGCTAATTGAGTTATCTCCTCATAAGTTCCAAATTTGTATGATGCTTGGTACTTTTCAATTTTCAACAGTAGATTAATGTAACCAATAGCAACATCATTACTCAATTCATAACCTAAGGGTTCAATAAATGTTTCCCTTCCTACTACTCCTTCAACATAATTTGGATCTATATCCATTATAAAACACATGTCATCCTTAAATTTGTCAATTATTTTTGGCATAATTATGAATCTTTGTTTCATTTCATTCTAGAATGTCCTCATGATCAAATTGTCACTATCCAAGATTTTATCTATAGGATTCGTTCTACGTACATTTGTTATCTTATCCATAGTGCATCTTTCACTACTCATGATCTTTGTAATTGATAAAAATGGAAATCTCTTAAGTGCATGAAATAAAATAGGATTGATTACTAACTGAAATATGAATACACCATTGTTAGCTCTCTTAATCTTGTCCAAATTCTCAAGGAGTTTTACTCTCAAAATCTCACTTAATTTTACTTGTTCCTTCTTAATGTAAATCTTGTAAGTTGCACAGATAAAGCCTACTGATAACTCATGACATTTGGAACTTGCACAAATAGAGTATGCAATGATTCTGCTCAAAAATCTCACATCATGTTGTCTGATGGTGTCGATCACAATTGGCTTGCCATTATAAAATATTTTAGTATTGATTTCCACCTTCTTCTTAACTAATCTATCACCAAGGGGAACACTACCTTGTTTGTTGAGACAAGTGACTTCATGAATAAGGTCAAAAAAGATGTCAACTACATTGTCTTCCATCCAAAACTTCCCATTATGAATTCTACTTAATATAATTTGAGTCCATTCTTTGGTGTCAAGTTCATCGAAGAATTAATATATGACTAGGTCTAAATCTTTCAGACGTTCATATCTGGGCTTCATAGTCATATCATGCTTGAAAAGAATTTTCATATCCTTTTTCATAAATTCTCCTCCAACATTTTCAAACTTTTTAGACAAGTAACTTCCTATTTTGTTTAGAGTTATTGATAAAGACAAATTAGGGTTTCCTTCTAAGGGTTTCATAGGAACAACATTCAATTTGGGTCTCTCAACATTCTCAACGTTTTGAACTACTGACATGTCCATGATTTCACCAAATAGAATTTTTATCAAAGAAATTTTGTGTAGAAAATGATAAAATATCTTTCTTCTAAAGTAGGGTTTTGCTTGAAATCACTTTGATAATTCTTTTATGTGTGCTATATGCTTCTAAGATGATCACAATGTAGAAATAATCAAGTTTGTACTCTATTTTTCCAACTTGAACTAGAATTAATTATCTACTTTTCTAACTCAAAAAAGCTATTTATTTCACTCTAAAATCAAATATCTACTCAAAATCATCTGTCTAATCTTCAAATGCTATCTGAGGTTCACCATAGCTTTCTTTCATCATGAAAGTGCTCCACAAAACTTCACTTCACAAAATTTTCTATGAAAACATAGATTTCATCTTCTGTTATAGAATAAACTTTCTCTATTATAACAGTAACACTTATATCCTTTGTAACTTCTTTCAATAAGCTCCAAATTGCAAGCGAGCTTAGCTATAGTCTAAAATCATCTAGATATATCTTTTCTCAACCTCACTACTCATAGTAAGATCTCTAAATGAAGTTTCAAATTTTGGTGTTGTGAACAAGCTTCAAATCTTCACATACACTTTAACATGGTCTTTATTTTATAGATCATCCTAGAATAAACATTGAATTTTTTATCCGAGTGAATCAATTAGCGTGACCTATTGCCTTCTAACTAGAAGGATATTTCCTTTTGAGAAGTGGACAACCAAACATCTTAGTATGAAGGATTCTAATAAGAACTATATGAGAATATAACTATTCTATACAAAGTGCATGTATTTAATCGAAGAAATGAAAGAAAATATTATTCTAAACGAATGCATTTTAATGTTAGAATGATATTACAATGTAGTGAAAATAAGCTATGAAGATTATGAGAAAATGAGTACACAATCCAACATAAATTTGATACTTTCAACTTGCAACCTCTTTAATGAGGAATTTAAGGTCTCTTAAATAGAGTTCCATAATTAATCAATGGTCTATATCAATTGAAATGAATAGCCAAGATTGAAAATGAGATTGAGTTTAAATAGAAACTTCCTTGTGTAAGTGAAGTTAAATATTTTAGATTTGAGTGTAATGAAGTGTTAACTGAGTTTCACATGAGTGTGAGAACAAGTTAACTAAGTCAATTCCAATTTGAGAAATAATTCACTTAGAGTTTCTATTTTGAAACTAAAGAGAATATTTGAAGAGATTATTTAATTTAATAAAGTGAAATATGACCTCATAAATGCATAAACTTTAATTAATTGAATATTTAAAATCAATAATTAAAATGAGGACATTATTAAATTAAATAGATTTAATTCCTTTGCATTATTAGGTAAAGAAGTAATTTAATTTAATTAAAGTATGGACACTTATAATTAAATTAAATTTAATCAATAGGTTTAATGTAGCTATTTTGAGTCAATACTTAGAAATTAAATAAAAGAGTATGATTAATGCAGATTAAGGTTTTCTACACCTAACACTTACATCAAGTAGTGAGTATCAAAATTAGAATTGCCTAGTAAAATAGGACTTAGAAATGATTGAATAGACCAGAATTGGTTAACATGGCAATGTGCCAATTTTGGGGTATTAGATTTTCCCCTCTTTGAATGAATGTGGGAGCAGTACACTCAATTCAAAGAAATTAAAAGCATGAAGCATAGATCAAGAAATGAGATTGGTTCCAAAATTGATGATATAGAGACCAATTGATAAGCTTTTAAAGGTTATCTCTAGAAGGAATCTTAACCTTAGGGGACCCAAATAGAATACCTAGATACCAAGATTTATAAGATTTTAAAGGTTATCTCCAAAATGAATCTTAACCTTAAGGGATCTAGATAGAACACCTAGATACCAAAGATTGATAAGCTTTTAAAGGTTATCTCTATAATGAAGCTTAACCTTAAGGGATCCAAATAGAACACCTAGATACCAAAATTGATAGCCCAAAGATTGTCAAATTTCATAGAATTGTTCCCAGAATGAGACTCAATTCTTAGGAGTTAGGGTTTAGACTGTCCTAATACCCGTCTATTAAAAAATAACAAGATTAATCATGATTCATAGAGTCATCCCCAAAATGACGCTTGATCCTTGGGAATCAGGGTTTAGACTATCCCAATACCTATCCGTTGAATAGTGATTGAAAGTAAGAGCCTTGAATTATCCACAAAATGAGGCTTAATTCTCAACAAATATTAGGATTATCTCTAGAAAAAAGCTTAACCGTCAGCAAAAATTTGAAATTATCTCTAAAATAGAGCTTAATCCCCCAGAGTCTAGATAAAACATCTAAATACTAGTCCATAAAAGATAAAAGACCTACCATGAGTCATAGAATCATCCCCAAAATGAGGCTTCATCCTTAGGAGTTAGGGTTAGACTATCTTGATACCTATCCATCAAATTCTAACAAGAACTATTAAAAGTGTGATCAATTGATCAAAAGATGAGATAGATGACCTATGATGCTAGATAAAGGGGAACAAGATACCCTAAGTGATAAGGACATAAGTTTTAGATTGAGTTGAAGCCAGTTTTGAAAGCTTCATTTATGTAATCATCCTACCCCTTTAGGAGCAAAATTGAAAGATGAAACACTAGAATAGTGATGCAGAGAAGTATATTGAGAGATACTAAAGGAAGTTGAGATTTAGAAGAATGTAGAATAGATCAAAAGAGTTTGAAGAAGATTTGGAGTTGATTCGAAGTGATTTTGAGGTCCAAAAGACCAAGTTTGAATGAAGTTGACTAGATTTGACTTTTCCAAAAAAGAAAATGTCAAGAAATGCATTTTGAAAGCATTCAAAAAGATCCACAAAGTATCAGTAAATGGATTTCACAAACATTTCATCATGTCAGTCCCAAAAAATTTAAGTGTGTTAGATTTCAAATTTGATTCCAAAAATAAGTTCCAAGAAGCCAAACTAGACAAGAGGATGATTAGTCAATCATTTGTGTAGTCATGAAGAAAAATGATACTTTGAAGATGAATACAATCCCTCATGCAAGTAAATTAGTGATCAAACCATGTGCTTATGCAAATGAAGCCCTATGCTAGATGCAAACCCAAGTCTGGTTACCAAGCTTCAACAATTATCATCATTGAGAATATAGTGAAATCCCATATGTCATACAATTCCCACTGACATTGCAATCATGGAAATATGAATAGGACATATGTTCTAGTTTTTTCAGGATTAAATGTAAGTATTTGAGGCATAAGAAGCCATAATGACCGGAACATTTGTCCTTTTTAATGTAGAAAGTTAACATAAGCATTAGAGCATAAGTGCTAGGATGACTAGAATGTTTCTTGTGTGCAAAAACACCAGACACATGAGAGATATTTCTTATGCTAAGTAATCAGTAAGTATTTTTTCTACAATGACCCTTGCATTCATAACTTGAGATAGAAGTGTGCTAGGTATACTTGCAATGACCCATACATTCACTTAGCAAGGTGAGTATTAGTATTTACTGTAGCATAGAGAATGCACTCAAATAGGAAAGGAAGAGAACCAACCTCAATGAAGAGTCCATATAAAAGGATTCAAGGTACACATGACCATCCAATACAAGATAAAGGCTCTTATAGTGGACACCCCTTTTATATGGAAGCTTTAGATCATTGGAACTAAACCCACAAATAGAAAGAAAAGAAAAGATCATGCCCCCAGTCTTCACTTCTCTAGTCGATAGTGACATCATTAAGTTGCTCAAAGAGACATGATAAAGAAAAAGTAAAGAAAACAAAGAAAAGATCAACATATATAAAAAAAATTCATCTTTTTGATTTTAGTTTAGTTTCATAGGATTGATGTCACATGTCGTTATTCAGAGTATATATGAAAGAACTCTCTTTAGTAAGGTGAAAACAATAGGTAGATATAGTTAGAATGACTAGTGACTGAAGTTAAAGAGAAATCTTTAGTAAGAAGAACCTTGGTAGGGAATTGAGCAATAATAGATAGACATAGTTAGGAGAACTGGTGACTGATGCAAGAGAAATCTTCTATGAGAGGAATCTCTATAGTAACACAAGTGATAGTAGTTAGAACAACTAGTCATTGACATGAAAGAGATCTTCTTTGAGATGAATCTCTATAGTGACACAAGTAATAGTAGGAAGACATAGTTAAAACAACTAGTGATTGATGCAAAAGAGATATTCTTTGAGAGGAATCTCTATAGTGACACAAGCGATAGTAGGTAGACATAGTTAGAACAACTGGTGACTGACATGAGAGATGTTTAATGATAGGAATCTCTAAGTGACACTAGCGATAGTAGATAGACATAGTTAGAACAAATGGTGACTAATGTGAGAGATGATATGTGAGAGGAATCCCTAAGTGACACTAATGATAGTAGATGGATGTGGTTAGAACAACTTGTGACTGATGTAAGAGACTCCTATGACACTACATGGGTTGTCCCCAAGTTATGACAAGATTCAATCCATGGATACATGAGAAAAAGTAGCAAATGAAAGTAGAAAAGTTGTTGTACATGAGCTAAAAGATGCATTGTGAGATATAGCATTTTGAACAAGAGATGCCTATTTACCAGGTTTTCACCTTCTTGGTAGAGATTCTTCTTTTGCTACCATGATGCATGTTTGTTAGGTTTTCATCAATGTCACTTTTTTTGATTTTCAATAGTTTTTGTATTTTTCTTTCTTTCTTTATTTCTTTATTTATTTATTTTTAATTATAACCCTAAAGTGATAAAAATACTTGTATAAAAGGGCTTAGGGTTAGGGATTGTTTCATAAGGTGATGCAAAAATTGGTTCTTGTAGTAGTATTGAGCTATAAGGGATTACAAATTGTAATTAGGTTATATTCATTGGATCAAAAAAAATTTGGACCCTATTTTATCAAGATTTTGGGCTGACATGCAATTATTAATTATAACCCTAAAGCGGTAAAAATACTTGTATAAAAGGGGTTAGGGTTAGCGATTGTTTCATAAGGTGATGTGAAAATTTGTTTTTGCAGCAGTATTGAGCTACAAGGGATTATAGATTGTAATCAGGTTGTATTCACTGGATCATAAAATATTGGACTTGTTATTTGGTGGATGTAGCCCAGGGTCTAGGTGAACCACATTAAATCTTGGTGTCTTGTGTTCTTTTATGTGTGATCTATTATTTTCTAATATTGGTTATATTTGCATGTAATTTTCATTTTTGTCTTTGGTTTAATTCTAATAGTAGTTTCCTAGACATTACACCAAAT
Organism: Cupressus sempervirens; assembly: GCA_028749045.1. Taxonomy (NCBI): domain Eukaryota; kingdom Viridiplantae; phylum Streptophyta; class Pinopsida; order Cupressales; family Cupressaceae; genus Cupressus; species Cupressus sempervirens. The sequence goes on from CM053787.1 coordinate 137,059,503, forward strand.
GCAAATTTCTTGGGATTAAGTCTTAGACTAAATTTCTCCATGTGTTCTAGGATAGGTCCTAAATCTTGAAGGTGAGTATTGTGATTTGTGCTCATAACTAGGGTATCATTAACATAGTCCTCCATTGGTTTATGCATCATGTCATGAAAAACTGTAGTAGCTACCCTATGATATATAGCACCAACATTTTTCAATCCAAATGGCATTATGTTCCAACATAAATTTCCCCATGCACAAGTAAAAGTAGTCTTTTCCTGATCTTCTAGTGCAATTTTGATCTAATTATATCTAGAAAATTCATCCACGAGTGACTACATTTCATGTCTTGCCATCATGTCCACTATCATATCAATGTTAGGGAGTGGAAAATCATACTTCAAACATGCTATGTTCAAATCTCAAAAATTTGTACAAACTCTAATAGATTTGTTGTGCTTGGCTATAGGAACAATTTTTGATATCCATTCAACATAATCAATAGCTCGGATGAAACCAACTTTTAGAAGCCTCTTAAGTTTAGTTTTAACACTCACTATAACATGAGGATGCACTTTCCTAAGTTTTTGTTTGATTGGTTTAACTCCTAGTGCAATAGACAAGTGATGCATTATGAGGTCAGGATCTAATCTTGGCATGTCTAAGTATGTCCATGAAAATTTTATCTTTTTCTCTTAGAAGAAGTAAAAAATTCCTCTTTTTCTTCAAGAGATAATGACTATGCAAGATGTATCATGTGAGGAAGTTGTTCTATTCTCAACTTGATTGGTTGTGTTGTCTCTATGAATGTTGATGATCATTCCTAAAAATGACTAGGAAGAGCATCAAATATCTCATCCCTGGGCACCATAGAGAGGCTTTCACCCTTGGATACATCTTTTATTTTTACTTTTTTAGTCTTCAACACTACCAAAATGTGGTTTTCACCATCAAACCTTTTATTTCTTTTCTTTTTGATTGTATGACTGAGATATTTGATGTTAGCTTTAGTCATGTTGACACTTTTTTTGCTAGTGGAAGATGTTATAGGTTCGACAATGTTTAACAAGCAAGAGAATAGTCATTCTGGAATATAGGGACTTCACTAGATGCATTATAATTCTAGTCTATAAGCTCAAGATAGGTGAGTGAAAGAGAAGTGGTGGGTTCAATAGCATTCATGATATCATCATCAAATGCTTGGACAAGCAATTCAACACCTAAAGTAGCTCTATCTACAAGTGTGTTCAAATGTCTTTGAGTTCTAGTGTCATTAATCAAAGACTCAGTGACACTAGTTGGATAAGACTAATCTGACTAACCCTTGATACTTTACCTACTTCAAGGATATTTTCATAGACATGAACTTAATCTATGTCTTTGTCTGTAGTTTCTTTTTAGAGAGATTCTAATTCATATTTCGAGATTTTGTGCTACATGGTGATAGATTGTAGAATTCCCCAATAGTGATAGGGACAAACTCTCCTTCATCATCCAGATATTTACAAAGATATTCAATGTGTAAAGCATGACTAGATTTTCCTTGTTCTTGTTGGGTATGTTGTGAACCAATAGTATCATTAGAAAAAACACTATCACGATCCATGGTGTTAACACATGGTATGAAAGCATCAGGTTCAACAAATAATTTAGTAAGATCATCAAGAATGGGATAAAGATAAGGATACTCATCATCAACATTGTCTTCATGGTCATCAGACTTAGCTTGTGACTCATTTTCAGATGAATTTTTAAGTTTTGATACAAATTTGTTGATCCCTAGATGGAAGGGAACCTTCTTGAAGCCTAGACCATATGTATCTTGATTCCTCCTAGCTACCACTTTGATAAGATCAAGTAGACCATTTTTTTTTCATCCAATAGGACTAGTTCCTTTCTAGCCAAAGTGTTTCATAGGTTTAAGATTTGGACCACACTTTTTAGGAGTAATTTTGTGAGACTGTTCTTTGAGGTCAACTGGAGTTTCCTCTTTGTAGATCCATGTAGCAATAGCTTTGTTTTCACTTTCATCCTCAAGAGGGATAGTAGCTTTGACACATGTACCATTATACTTGGTTTGAGATGTCAACACAAAAGGTCTCTTCGCTTCAGATGATCTCCCATAATGACGGGGAGATTTAGGAAGAGATGTCAATGATAGAACCAATTTTATGTGATATTCACCCATTTTAGTTTCTTTTAGCTTGAGTGACTACTCAATTTTCTTCAACTTGTTATCATGATAATCTATAGATTCCCTATTAGCAAGAATGGAGTTTTTGGTATATTTCAGCATGTTACAGGTATAGCTAGTGCTTGTAGGTATGGTGACTTCAGAGCCATGAAATGGGAACTTTATGCATTGATGATAAGTGGAAGGCACAAGCAACATCTCATGTATCCATGGTCATCCTAGTAGAATATTGTAAGCTAAGGGAATGTCAAAGACTTGACAAGTGACATCCCTTTTGATGGGACCAACCTAACCCAAGGATTTCCACTTGACTTTATCATATGCTTTGATAGTTATCTTGCAGCGAGGGTCAATGGACTCTTCAAAATATTCTAATTGTCTGAGAAAAGTAGTAGAGACAATATTTAGACAAACTTCATTACAAATAAGCATGGGTCAAACATGTTTCTGATGTATCATGACCTCAATATGTAGAGGTTGATTATGCAGATGACTCTATGAATTCTCATCCTCCTTTGAGAAGGACATATAGTAAAGTGAAGTTAGATGACCTACCATAGATTGGTACCTCTCAAGATCAAGATCTTGAGGGATGTTTGCCTCAACAAGGGCTTTGTTGAGAATCTACCTATAAGAAAGCAAGATTTTGAGTAATTCAAAGATCATTGTTTGAGTATTCTTTCATTGTAACTGATTGAGGATACTATAGCTAGCAGCTATAGAAGTTATTGCAATTTTTATCCCTTTGCCAGATGGAGCCATAAGAGGTTTGTCTTTGTGTTGTTCTAAATTAGGAGCATAAGGCATAGGGCCTTTGAGTAATAACTTGGCACGAGAATGCATAACAATATTGGCACAAGTTTGTGATTACTCGTTGTTAGGTATGTTGGAAGTAGAACCCTTTAAGACAAATGGTGTCTTAGGTTTAGTTTTGTCTTGTTTGCCCTTAATGGTAATAATGTTAGAATACTCAAAATCCATAGGTTCAACCATGCTGATCACATTGTCATCATTAGAGTACATATAGTTGACCTTGTTGTTAGGTTTTTTGTTTCAAGTTTTCTCCTTTTTTATAGTAAGGGAATGGCTCCTTAAAAGCTTTGTGATCTTAGTTCTTGATATTTCCACCACAACAATGTCAATGTCATCAATTAGGTCTTGGATTTTTTGATGCAAGTAATTATTGGTTTTGTGACCTTTGCTTTGGTGGTATTCATAAAATGAAGTTTCATTTCACTGTGGTGGTCATGGTTGTGGATCATAAGGATGAGAATTGTCCAATGGAGAAATGTGTTTATTTTGTAACAAGGTCTTATAAACCACATCCAAAGGTTCATCGAGAGGCATAAAATCTTGTTTAGGGCATGTACCTGAAGATGATTTCCTCAGTTTGTTTCCAAATGCCTTATTGTTAGAAGGAGATTTCTCAACATTCTTGGATGATCTAAGATTATCTGTAAGATTGAAAGCTACCTTAGTAATTTTAGGAGTAATATTGTCAATAGCTCCATTATGTATAACCTCTCAATTTTTATTCACATATTTGGGCTTGTCCTTTTTAGAGGTTCACCCTTGTTTAGTGTCCTTTTGAAGGGTTAGCTCACCCTTTTTGACCATGAATTTCTCTATCCTGATAGCTTGTTTGACTATGTCCTCAAAGGTATGCGGTCCTTGAATTTGAACTCTATACCCAAAATTAGGCAGAAGATTATCCATAAAGATATCAAGTTTTTCTATTTCTAGGATTTTGCATGAGTATTTGGTGTGAAGTTATCTCCACCTCTAAACAAATGTGAGGAAAGGTTCTGCAACTTTCTATTTAATGTTGCACAAGTCTCGAATGTTAACCAGGTGTTGTATGTTGTGAGAGTACTATTGGACAAACAAGTTACCAATCTCATCTAATGTTTTGATCTACCAGTAGGCAAGTGCGAGAAGCACTCTATAGCCTAACCACCTAGACTTCTTGGGAATAGATGCATGAGATATGTCTAATTATGCATAAATTCCATAGACAAGGCATTGACTTCCTACAAATGATCTTGGGGATTGATAGTTCCAAAGTATTTATCATACTTAGGTAACTCAATTCCTCTCAGAAAAGGAGGCATGTTTGTACTCTTGTCAAAAGGAAATGGACAAAGAGTGTCTAGGGTGTATGTTTTTGTAGGTTTGTCTTTATCACACATCATTTGGGCTAACTATTCTTGCATGATTTTTAGTTATTTTTGCAATTTGGAAGTTTTAGTTTCCTCTTCAGGTGTAATGATAGCTTCAATGTCGAAGTGATGAGGTAAGTTTTAGTTTCTCTTTGTTAAGCAAGATTTCCATGACCTTTTGGAAGGTTTTGTCCATAAAAATTTTTTTGATGTGTTCAGGGAGTATTTCTACCTCTTCTTCATTCTCAGTAGTAAAGATAGGTTCCTTACATCATTCATTCCTATGTTGATCTTGGTCTCTATATGTTCTCCATGTTCGGGTTCTTGATCAGCCATTGTAGAAATATAACAAATTTCAATGTGTTTTGGTTGAAAAGGTTGTTTGAATAAACTTCTAGTTGTATTTTTTGGAGACATGTGAACTTTTCTAGTTTCAAGATCCTCTTGATATAATGGGTTCCTAGTTTTTTGTAAGTTGATAGAGAATAATCTCTGAACACAAGGTGATCTGACAAGTGAAGGAGATCATGAAGATTCCTCGCTAGATGAACTAGAGATAGACCATATATGAACTAAAAAGTGACCTCTATTATGATTATGACCCTAAGCTCTACCTCGTCTAAGCCTAAGGGGATAAAACACATTTTTACTTCTTGTTTCTATAGTCATAGACAAGGACAAAAAGTGAAAGCCTACACCAAAACCACACTAGAGCGTACTCTCAAAAAGTAGGATAAGAGTGTTGTATACTAAGGTATGAGTCATCTAGATAATGGATAGAATAGCAAAAGATTATTACAGAAAAAAAAGTGGTAAAGTGTTGTAGATAATAGACCAAATTTAGAGCATAGATAGCTCTGATAGAATAGGTTGACAATTTTAAGACAAGACTGCATGCAAAGATTCCCAAGGAACCACATAAAAAGGCAAAAAAAGACAAGCAGAGATTCAAAACAAATTTTTTTGGAAAGTATCCTTGTGCAAGGACTTGTATAGAATTGCGCGAGGATGTGATATACTGACAAAAGATAAGATTCTAACAAAAAGGATAGATGTTGCAAGATCTCATGTGGAGATTTTCTCAGGAGCATGCAAGAACCTAGATAGAGGCACACAAAGAAGTGTTTCCTAAAAGATTCTCATGCAAAATTTTGCAAACTAGGTGTGAAAATAGAGACTAGACAGATAAATTAGATAGAATTTTGAAGAGATTTTGCAATTTGTAGATAGTTCTAGATTGATTGTTGGTTTTCTTCAAAAATTTCAAACAAGTAGCAAAATGGTTTTCAAGTTGTTGAATAGCATAGTGGTTTTGACCAAAACAATTTGTTTTCAGATAGACACGAGAAGCAAGCAATAGTCACAAACAATCCAACCAAGGAAAAAGAAACTCGAAGGGATGGGGGAGTCTTGACCTTTAGTTTGTTTGATAGGTTTGGACTATGTTTAAAGACTCAATAACAAACACACTTTATTTGTATAACCAAAAATAGTAGAGAAGGAAAAACCTTTGTCCCACAACTTATGTGCATGTGTCAACCTCACAAAGCTATGTCACTCCACTAGAGGGTGCCCATGTTTTCAGTGTATTCCAAGGGCTCAATAACATATATGTAGTGCCTACCCCTAGTTCACATTTCTGTTATCATTGCTGAACTCTTTTAGGCTAGATTTATGTTTGATGATTCGTAGTATTGTTTTGAGACTATTAGATATTGTTTCATATTCAATTAATTTTATGATGAGACTTCTTGATACTCTATACTTCATGTATGTATGATGATTATTATAGTGTTTTAGTTATTGATGATGATTAGTTAGATGGATTATCATATGTGTTTTGTTATGGATACTTACCCCATACTTGCATGTGTATGGTGTGCATGTTTGTTTTCTTTATGTATGGCATTTCTGATGTGGTTAAGGAAGGGAGTCATAGTCACTTGCTAGTTGGGATCTACACAATGCACCACTTCTTACCATTACCTATTTAGTTTAGAATATTGTGTTTGTACATGAGTGGATTTTATGCAAGTTGCAGGTACTAGGTATCGACTTCCCTAAATTGTCAGGATGAGCGTACTCTATCGCATTATCTCAATGGTAAGGGAGGGGAGATAGATTCTTAAATCCAAATCCTAAACCCTTAAGCCATTTGTCCTAACTGAAAATTAGGACAAGTATTTGAGTTGAGTACCCTTTGAATGCATCGAATGACATTAATTTGTTATTATAACCCTTTAGTTCGATTTTGTATGTGTTTTGCTATGTTGGGCTTTCGTATTTTATTTTGAGTCTTTGATGATTTTTCTATAAATTAAGTCTAATTAAAAGATTAAATTAATGATTTAATTTAATGAAAAATTACTATGATATTTTAATATTTAATTAATTGAGAAATTAATTAAATAAAAATAATTAAATTTGAAGATAAATTCATAAGTATAAATTTTGAACATGATAATTTTTATTTAATTTAATAATAATATATTTAGAGTTCATTTTTAAATAAATGCTAAATAATATTATTATTTAAGTTAATAAATATTTTATTAATTAAGTTTCGAAAATGAATTTAAAAGTGAAAAGATATTAACTTATTAAAAGTTTTAAGTTCACATGATGCGTGCATGAGACTAAAATATATGAACTTAATTAAAAAGATAAAACAAGTATATTTAATAAAGATATTCTAATTGCTTGAAGTGTGCATGGGATTAGATCTGATAAATAGAAGTCAAGTGAAAATTAAATAAAGTTATTTAATAATTATTTTAATGTGCATGAAAAAGTTTAATGCAAGATAAAAGAAAGATAAATAAAAGTTAATATTGAGTTAAGGGTTGTGAGAAAGGAGTTCTCCCAGGTGAATGCACAATTAGTGCCCCGATTTAAGGAGAGAACTCTTTATCACAATTAGAGGGTTCATTTTTTAGGGAGGAATTTTGGAAAAGAATTTTTGGGAAAGTTTTCAGAGAGAAGATTTTGGATAGAAGTGAATTCTCTCACAATTTTTGGGTGGTTGCGCATTAGCATCAGGCTCAAGTAGGGTATTTTGTTTTGACCACTAGATGAATAATGTAATTCAATATGTTATGTCTACTTCGTGCTTGTAGAAAATTGTTTTCTCAAATTTTGTTGCATGAATCTTGCCACCCTTCATTCTAAATCTTTTGCTATTCGATTTCATCTATATATCTAAATTAAAAAACCATTTAGAAAACCTCATTCAACATATGAAAGAAATTGGAATTAAATCGAGATTTGGGTTTCAATTAAAATAGAATTGAGAAATTTAAATTTGGAAAGGGTTTGATTTTTGAAATGAAAATCTTAGATTGAAAATTTGAATGGTTCAACTTATTTTTCCCATCAGATTAAAAATTGCATTCATTTATAAAAAATATATATATTTAAATTTTTAATGTATTTATTGAGGGGGAATTGTGTAAAAATATTTTTTATAAAATTAAATATATTTAAAATAAAATAAAATTTGAATCATATATAATTGGGAATATATTTTGAAGTTTTATTATATTAAAAAAATGATATATATAATATAAATTAGGGGGGGAGGGAATTACCCCATACCCCCTCTCTCTTCTCCCATGGCATGTTTTTATATATAATATTCTAAGGTTCATTTTTTAGGGAGGAATTTAGGAAGCAAATTTTGGAAGGGAATTTTTGGAAAAGTTTTTAGAGAGAAGATTTTGGATAGAAGCGAATTGTCTCACAATTTTTGGGTGGTTGCGCATTAGCATCAGGCTCAAGTAGGGTCTTGTGTTTTGACCACTAGATGAATTATGTAATTCAATATGTTATGTCTACTTCATGCTTGTAGAAGAATTATTTCTCAAATTTTGTTGCATGAGTCTTGCCACCCTTCGTTCTGAATCTTTTGCTATTCGATTTCATCTGTAAATCTAGATTGAAAAACCATTTAGAAAACCTTGTTCAACATTTTAAATAAATTGGAATTAAATCAAGATTTAGGTTTGAATTAAAATGGAATTGAGAAATTTAAATTTGGAAAGGGTTTGATTTTGGAAATGAAAATCTTAGATTGAAAATTTGAATGGTTCAACTTATTTTTCCCATCAGATTAAAAATTAAATTTATTTATAAAAAATATATATTTAAAATTTTAATGTGTTTATGGAGGGGGAGAGAATTACCCCATACCCCCCTCTATCTTCTCCCATGGCATGTTTTATGCCTGCATGCGTAAACAACTACTACATGCAGCAGCAGTGGTAGCAACCTGTCTGTGGCCGCACAACTATATATATATATATATATATATATATATATATATATATATATATATATATATATATATATATATATATATATATATATATATATATATATATATATATATATATATGAGCCAACGATATAATTAAAATGCAATTTTGTTAAGTTTTTTTATTTTTTTAAAGAGGGGTAAATGCTTTGACCTAGAGCTATGAACCAATGAGGCCACAAATGGGGGACCTCATCCTCGTGAGATTTGAACCTTGATGGCAAGGATAACAACTCAACAACTTAACCATCACAACATGCCACTATTGGCAATTTTGTTAAGTTTTTTATTTATTATAAAAATTTTAATAATTATAATTATTTAATAATGATTTAATATGAATTTTAATATTATTTGTAATTTTATTAATAAATCTTAAAATATTAACTTTATTATTATTTAATAATATTTTATTAATAAGTTTTAAAATATAAATTATGTTATTCAATAATTTTATTAATAAATTTTAATATTTATTTTTATTAGTATTAAATAATGTTTTAAAGGGGTTTTAATCATTAAATTAATTTGTAAATGAAAATTATTAATATCGTTATTAATAATGATATTTAATAATTAATAAGAAGTGGAGTAATCGATTTATTTATTTAATTATTAATAAATTTGATTTTTATGTAAATGTTAACTATTTTATTTAAAATCAATGAGGGTTATTTTAGATAGAAAATTATCCTTAAATCTTTTGGATTAATGGACTTAGAAACTTAATTAGGGTAATTGTATAACTATCTAAATGAAAGAACAAGTTAGTTCATAAGGGTAAACTACAAATTTCATCTACTTAAACTATGCATTAAAACAAAAATTGAAACCCTATTGTAAACTAAAACCATGTTCCTTCGAATCAAATCCAAACGGTGAGATTATGATGTTTTCTATGTGTTGTTTATGTTTTGGGGTTGACCTAGTTTTCACCAGTCTTAGGTTGTTAGCAGAGGTTTGGGGGTTATGTGATTGTGTTGTCATGCTGATTTGATCTCCATCTTTTTAACCCAACCATGGTAATGTGATGGTATTCTCTATGATTGGATGTATTTACTATTTTTTATTGCTTTACAGTCTTCTTATGTGAAGTTGAGCTATATGTTTATGAGATACCTAACTTAACCATTTGTGAGTCCTTCATTAGTTATACTTGGATTATTTTCCAATCACCTTGATGAGATTGAAGTGTTTGCTTTGATCTTGATGATGTCATGTTGTGACATGTTTTGACTTGACCATTTCGGAGTCTTCGATCAATATTTTTTTGGGATACTTTTTGATTGCTTGTTGAGAACTGATGGATATTGTGATTTATCATTTGATGTCTTTTAGTTGCTCTGTGAGAACTATTGTGATTATTATGATTATCTTTTGGTGCTTTCTAGTTGTTCATGGAGAACTAATGTGAATATTGTGGATTATATTTATGATGCTTTCCAGTCACTTGTCTAGGGCTGAGGTGATTTTTATATGATTACTGATTTGTGCTTTTATGAGCTTAGGGTAGGTTATCTGATTAAAATGAACTTAATAAGAGTTAATTATATGTTCTTGCCAATGCCTCGAGTGCTATTACAAACTAGGATGAGAGTTGAGAGAACACTTGGTTGAAACCTTGCATTCCATAGTATGCCTTATCAATACGAGAGGATACTATTGGCAGCATGGGGATCACTACGGACCCTGCAATCCTAAGCTAATTGCTAGGGTAATTTCTATGTGATTCATGTGATGAAACTTGCCCACATACATAGTAGGTTTCCTACATGTCTTTGTGTGCCTCTGGGAATTAGATGTCGATCTATCTTGGAACCTTTGAGTTAGTATGCTTTTAGGATTTCCTTGACTTAGAGAGTATCTATGTTATGTGATTTGATATCTTTCTTGGGACTTGAGACTATCTCCTCAGTATGGTGGGAGTGGGTCATTTAGGTTCCACGTAGTTAGGTGGTAGTATTTTTTACTCTTACCATTAAGATCTGTCCATAGTCACTATGGCTGGAGCTTCTTGGGATGCTTGTTTATCATGATTAGGTGATGTTTTTTACTAACACATTTTCTTATATTGATGATTAGCATGTGATAGGTGATGTTATCTACTTTGTAGGATCATTTTATGTTGTATTCTTGTATGTTAGATGTCCTTATGATTATGTTGTAGTATGTTTTAGAACTAACATCCATATTACTATAGTACCAACGATCTTATCGATGACTTGGGATGTTACATGCTGTGGATGGCTAGGGCCCACAATGGTCTAATGATGCTATTGAGGGTTGGGAGGAACCACATACTTAGTTAGTTATGTTTTATGATGGATAATTGTGTTTCATGTTGGATGTTTATATCTTTTATGATGGATGGATGTATCATGTATGGTGGATGGTTTCTTTTATTTTACTATACTTTGTATCATGGTTCAAGGAGGATGATGTATCTTTATTTCTATTTCTACATATGTATATTCTTGTAAGCCTTTCATACCCAGTGACATGTACAGTGGATGATTGAGCATTTCCAATTAATTTTCCAAGAGGCATTCAGAACAAATGTATATTATGGACTTTGGACTTTCTAATTATTCTTTCATGTGGATGTGGGAGTTGTTAGACTTACTATTAGATTAAATTAAAATGTAATTCAACATCATGAGATCCTAAAGAATTGTAACCTATTATATATTCTTTTAGTTGATTGTTTATTATTGCTTCTACTACTATGTGTTTGATGTGTATGAGTTATTCTTTCTTGTTCTTAAAACTTAGTAAAACTTTAGATCATTTCTTTTGGGTCCCTTGGCAGGGCATTACAATATACACTGAATGAACACCATTGTGGTAGGAGTCAAGCATGTATACCACCTTCCAACACCCAAGTACATGCATATGGTGAGTTCTATAGGAGAGATTCTTCCCCCTCCTTGCACAAATATTATGCCCCCTTTTAGAGGTGAGCAGGGTAGCAACTAACTATGAAGTTTTTACTTGGCTTATATTCATATTAAACTCTAGCATATTCACAAGAGAAGTTGAGGCCAACAACCCACTCTAGCATTTAAAAGTGCACACACTTGACTATCAAGACTAAGGCCAATGCCAACTAGTACAATAGACCAATCTCTTCTTGATATGTGATATCAGAATGAAGAAGAGGAAATTAATATGGCTTTGAAGTCTTTTTCTCTACAAAGCTTCTTTATTATAGTGAGTTGGAATCTTCAACGAAAGGAGTGTGCTCACTTGGGTCATTCTCAGAGGTTGGATCACTTTGGTAGGCCCTCTAAGGGTTGACTTAGATTGGTGGTTTGGATCTAAGGGTCCTAGTTTATGATTTCCCTAAAGGGGAAAGAGCATACTCCTCTACCTTATCACCTTGCCTAAACAAACAAGACATTTTAATCACTAAGTTAGCTTAATCAATCCCAATTCATCCTTCATCAAGATTTTGATTCCCTAAAAGGAAATCATCATCCCTTCATAGAAAATGACTACTATAGGAGAACCACTAACTTTCTTGCCTCCCTTGAGTACCATCTTTCAGAGGCATCTAGGTTTCTAATTTACTCCTGGGCACCACTTCTAAGTAGTAAAGAGGATACTCTCCTATTCCCCTGTCTTGCCCCCTGATGTAGGAGCATCTAGTGGTCTAAGGGCAATCCTATATCACCCAAAAAATGCTTAGTGTTAGTTTCTATTTAATGTGTTTTCATTTGTGGATACCCATTTGGGTCAAATAATGGTTCCAACTCTCATAGTTCCACTATTGGTTTTTTGGGTTAGAGTTTTTGAGCACCTTGGGACACGTGCTAATGTAGAAAATAGGTGTTTTTGTAATTGACCCATAATTATGATGAATTATAGGGTTAAATTTGGAGAAATTATTATAATTGTAATTTAAAAAACTCTAGAAAAAGAATCAAGTCAAAAGGCTTTATAGTTTGAAAGGTATTGCAGTTTTAAGTTGCGTCAAGACCTCCTAAGAGCAATTCAAAGTCAAATTTGAGATACTAAACAGCCCTTTGTAGGCCCAAAAAATAGGGAATGAGTGAAGGTTTTTTGTAGGCCTATAGAGATCTTGGAGATCTTTTCAAAAATGTAAACATTTTGTCAATCAAAGTCTCGTATCAAAAGTTGTGTCTCCCATAAGTTGGACTACCATTTATGGATTCTTCTAATTTTACACCGACTTCTAACTTGATTTCTAGAACCTTCTATTTTGGTGGTGGATGCTAAATGGCATATTCTAGAATTTATTCCTAACCTTGAAGATAATTTTGGTACTTAAGGATATTTTTGGCATTGTAAAGGTAGTTTTTTGGTGGAGTTTGGGAGATGGTACTATGAGGAGGATTTTTTTTCAAGAATTAGACTATTGTAAGCCCATAGGACATGTCTTTGAGTTAATTTTCATTCTAATGAATGTAATATCTTGTCATTTTTGATAATAAATTTTCTCTTTTTTATTGCATTCATTTTTGTTGTGGTTTGTGCCCTCATCAAGTGGTATCAGAGCACATTTTCCTAAGTGTGTAGACAGAGCACTCACTATGATGTAGTTTGCACCTGGATTGTATGGTTGTGGGTTTGATACGAGAAAATTCCTCCACAAAGGAAGCATGGTGGAAGGGTCAAATTTGGTACTCCTAAGGTTTATGCCCTCTAGAGATAAGTCCAGGCATTGTAGGAGGAGATCCACAGAGGGATGACTATTTTCGTAGCCAACAAAAGTGAGGAAGAAAATGAACAAGAAGGAAATATTGGGTAGGAAGAGGAAGGATACATAGAATTCCTAAACCAAGTAGAGGAGAAGCTTTTTAGGGACATTTCCAAGCTTAGAAAAAGATCTAAAATTGACTTTGACATGTTTTTGGTAAATCTAAACTTAGATGAGTTGATCAATTGGATCAATGAGCTGGAGGAATATTTTAAGTATGAGGATATTAGTGACCTTGATAGGGTTAAGTTTGTGAAGGCTAGAATGAAAGGCCATGCCAAGGTCTAGTGGCAAGAGATTTATTTGGAAAGAAATAGAAGAGGAAAGGAGAAAATCATAAGATGGGATCACATGCTGGACAAACTAAAGAAGCACTTCATTCCTATTGATTGCAAGTTCGATTTGTTCAAGAAGATGCAAGGTTAAAGAAAGTTGGAAAATCTATCCAAGAATACATAGAGGAATTTTACCGAGTTCTTATTAGGGTGAGGCATGCAAAAAAAAACAAGGAGAAGGTTTCTTATTACCTTAGTGGGTTAAGACCTAGCATTCGAGCGGAGTTAATTCTGGCTAGAATGACTAGAATTGAAGATGCATACCAGTTACCTTGTCAGTTGAGGAGAAGCTAAACAAAAAGTTTGATGGAAGGAAAAGAGGGCATAGTCAAGGAGGGACAGGTGGTGGTAGCTCATTTGGAGGTCAAACTGAGAACTAGAAGAAAAATGAAGATGTAGGTACTAGCCTAAACTAAAGAAACAAGGGTTTCAACCACTCCTGTGATAAAAAATTTGGAGATCAATGAGGAAGAGGTAGAGGACATAGACAAGGTTTAGGAAGAGGAGGCTTATATCATACTTATTTTCATTACAATGAAGAAGGTCACCATGAATTTGAATTTTCTCAATGCCAAGGAAGGATAGATAGGAGAGCTGATGGTTAAGCAAGGGTTGCTCATGTAGATGATGATGTAGAGTTATCACATTCAAAGAATGTAGAAAGAGGAGAGGTTCTAGTTAATGAAAGGATCTTATTGAGTGGTGAGACTAAACCTAGACAAAGGAGTTTTTTTTGTACCAAGTGCAAGTGTGGGGGTAAATGTTGTGATGTGATTGTCAATGGTGGAAGCACTGACAACTTGGTGTTAGAGGAGATGGTCTAAAAGCTAAAGCTTAAAAGGGAGAAACACCACCAACCCTATCAAATTGCTTAGGTGTAGGATGATCATAAGGTCCTAGTTAATGAGAAATGTTTCGTAAAGTTCAAGATTGGGAGCTACCATGACGAGGTTCTTTGTGACATCATTCCAATGGATGTTTGTCATTTGTTGTTGGGAAGGTCATAGCAGTTTGATAGGCATGATGTACATGATGGTCATGCAAATACATACTCTCTGAAAAGGGATGAAGTTCACCACAAATTGAAGCCTTTGATAAAGGAGGGTGAAAAGGTATTCAGTAGTGCTAGGGTATGTCTTGTTGATGGAAGAAATTTTCTGGATGGCATGAAACATCAATGTATGTGTTATGCTTTGATTCCTGGAAAATATAAGAAAGGCAATAGTGAAATGCCACTTGAAGTTTTAGGTCTATTAAGTGAGTATGGAGATGTCATCTTTGATAATATTCTAGAAGGGTTGTCACCGGTAAGGAAAATCAGTCATCAAATAGATTTAGTTCATGGAGCTAGTTTTCCTAACAAAGTTGCTCATAGGATGACTCCTACTAAGAATGAGGAGCTAAATAGACAAGTTCAAGAGCTATAGAGGAAAGATCTGATTCGAGAGAGCCTAAGTCTATGTGTAGTACCTATAGTCCTGGCACCAAATAACTATGGAGAGTGGAGAATGTGTAAAGACTCTCAGGCTATAAATAGAATAACCATCAATACCAGTTTCCTTTACCAAGAATGGATGATCTTATAGGCTATTTGAGTGGAGCTCAGTACTTCACAAAGATTGATCTAAAGAGTGGCTATCACTAGATATGGATGTGAGAGTGAGATGAGTGGAAGACTGCATTCAAGACTAAAGAGGGTCTATGTGAGTGGTTAGTCATGGCCTTTAGACTAACCAATGCACCAAGCATGTTCATGCGGCCTATGAATGAGGTACTAAAGAAATTTTTGGGAAAATTTGTTATTGTTCTATCTAGATGATATTTTGATTTTTAGTAAATTATTGGCTAAACATTTATTGCACATTCATAGTGTCCTTGAAAGGTTAAGGGAAGAGAAACTATTGATTAATTTGAAGAAGTGTATCTTTGTCAAAAAGGAGTTAGTCTATTTGGGGTTTGTTGTATCAGCTAAAGGTCTCAAAATGGACCCAAAGAAGGTGAAGGTCATCTTGGAATGGCCTATTCCAAGGTTTGCTACTAAGGTGAGGTCATTTCATGGTCTAGCTAGTTTTTAAAGGAAGTTCATTAGGAATTTCAGTACATATGTGCAGCCCTAACTAAAACAATGAGGGGGGATAGAAAGGAGTTTAAGTGGACTATAGGAGCTGTAAAGAGTTTTGAATTGCTGAAGAAGAAGGTGATAGAGAAACCTATGTTGGCACTTCTTGATTTCAATGAATTATTCCAATTGGATTGCAATGCTAGTAGTAGTGTTATTGGCACTATGTTAAGCCAAGAAGGTAAACCTATCACCTATTTTAGTGAAAAATTAAATGGTGCAAAGAAGAAGTACTTTGTCTACAATCAGGAGTTCTATGCAATAGTTTAGGCCTTAAAGAAATGGAGGCATTATTTGTTGCCAAAAGAATTTTTCTTGTAGATTGATCACCAAGCATTGTAGTACCTAAATAGCCAAGGTAAATTGAATCAGAGACATTTGAAATGGGTAGAGTTCATGCAAAGCTATACATTTTTATTGAAACACAAAAGTGGAATGTCTAATAGGGTTGTAGATGCATTAAGTAGGAGGCAATTATTGCTAATAGTAATGCAGGTTGAAGTGGCTGGGTTTGATGAACTCAAGAATTTGTACCCTAAGGATCCAAATTTTGTAGAGGCATGGAAGGCTTGTAAAGAACCTGTTACTCTAGACAGGACCAGGTGGCTAGATTACTTGATATAGGATGGTATGTTGTTCAAGGGTAGTCAATTGTGTATTCCAAGGAGTTCTATGAAGGAAAACTTGATCAAGGAAAAACACAATGGAGGGATGGTAGGATATTTTGGTCAAGATAAGACCATTTCCATTATTACATAACATTATTTTTGGCCTCAATTATCATAGGATGTGAAGAAGTTTGTGCAGAGTTGTCAAGTATGTCAAACAACCAAAGGATTTAGTCACAATACTAGACTCTATTAGCCATTACCTATTCCATCAAAGCCCTAGGAGGACATAAGTATGGATTTTGTTCTTAGATTGCCAAGGACACAAAGGGGTAATGACTCAATATTTGTGGTGGTTGATAGGTTTTCCAAGATGGCACATTTCATTCCATTTCATAAGACTTGTGATGTAGTACATATTGAAAATTTGTTTTTTAGAGAGGTGGTGAGGCTACATGGTCTCCCAAAAAGTATTGTTTCTGACAGAGATACTAAATTTGTTGGGTATTTGTGGAGGACTTTTTGGAAGAAGCTGAAGATAGAATTGAAGTTCAATTCTACACATCATCCATAGATTGATGGACAAACATAAGTAGTGAATAGGATTTTGGGAAATTTGCTAAGGTTTTTAGTAGGAGATAAGCCCAAGGGATAGGATTTGGTTCTACCACAAGTAGAATTTTCTTACAATAATTTCGTAAGTAGAAGTATTGGTAAATCACCATTCCAAATTGTGTATGGGAGTAGTCTGAGGTCTACACCAGAGCTAAGGAAGATGGAGAAAGAGGAGAGGATAAGTCTTGAGGTAGAAGAATTTGCTAAATATGTTAAGAACCTACATGAGGAGGTACATGCACATATTACCAAGATGAACCAATAGTATAAGGCTAGGGAAGATCAAAAGAGGAGACATAAGGAGTTCCAAGTTGGGGATTTGGTTATGGTATACTTGAGGAAGGAATGATTTCTAGTGGGCACCTACAACAAGCTAAAGATGAAGACATTCCCCCTACAAAATTTTGAAGAAACATAATTCAACCAATGCATATGAGGTGGAGTTGCTAGATGAGATTCACATATCTCCTTTTTTAATGTTGCAAGCTTAATAGAATATCATGATGATGGTGTAGATGAAGAGTTGATGTTGGATCCATGTCCAATTCCTACTTCTAAGAAGGAAGAGATAGAAGAAATTCTAGATAGTCATGTGGGCCGAAGTACCAAAAATAGGCAATATGAAGAATACTTGTTCAAGTGGAAAGGATGACCAGTAGAAGATTCAACTTGGATATTTGCAACAGAGGTTACCCATTTGGGTTTTCCCCTACCGGCTATAAAGTGATAGGGTCACTTTTCAATCTACCCTGGGTGTGTGATACAAGAGCATCCAATGGTGTAAGGGAAATCTTGTATCACCCAAAAATATGCTTACTATTAGTTTCTATTTAATGTGTTTTCATTTCTATATACCCATTTGGGTCAAATAAAGTGTCCAACTCTCATAGTTCCACTATTGGTTTTCTAGGTTAGATTTTTTGAGCACCTTGAGATATGTGCCAATGTAGAAAATAGGTGATTTTGCAATTCAGCCATAATTATGATGAATTATAGGGTTTAAGTTTGATGAATGATTATAATTGTAATTTAAAGCACTCTATAAAAAAGAATCAGGTCAAAAGGCTTTATGATTTGAAAGTTATTACAGTTTTAAGTTGTTTGGAGACCTCCTAAGAGCACTTCAAAGTTAGATTTGAGGCATTAAACAACCTCATATGGGCCCAAATAATGGGGAAAGAGAAAATTTTTTCCATAGGCCTATGCAATGCTTGGAGAGCTTTATGGAAATGTAAACAATGCATCAATCGAAATCCTGGATCAAAACTTATGCCTCCCAAAAGTTGGACTACCATTTCTTGTTTCTTCTAATGTTACACCAACTTCTGATGTGATTTATAGAACCTACTATTTTGGTGGTGGATTTCAAATGGCATATTCTAGAATGTATTCCTAACCCTAAACCTAATTTTGGTACTTAAGGACATTTCTGGCATTGTAAAGGAAATTTTTTGGTGGAGTTTGGGAGAGGGTATTGTGAGGAGAATTTGTATTTCTAGAATCAGACCATTGTAATCCCATAGGGCATGTTTTTGAGTCTATTTTCATTTATTGAATGGAATAGCATATCAATTTTGATAATAAAATTTCCCTTTTCTTGTGAAAATTCATTTTTGTTTTGGTTTGTGCCTCATCACACCCTACGAAGTACACAAGCTCTATTTATACTGTGTGAAAATAAAATAAAAGAAGATGTGACATTTAAGTGAGTTTGAAATAAGTCTTTGACATGTGTATCTTTGACAAACATCTCACAATCACATAGTTAGTATATGTTTGAAGTGTTTGGATAAAAGGTGTCTTCATCGAGCATCCTGCAAACCATTGTTAAGTTGTAGGAAAATAGAAATCCAAAAGAAAATGATTTAGAGAAAACTATTAGTCAGACATAAGAATAAAGAAATTGGGAAAATTATATTTTGCATTACTATTGCAAAATTTCACACGAAATCATATATAGGTCTATGTGAAGAAATGATGTGCACAATGCAAGAAGCCATGCACTTATGCACTTTTTTGTGCGAGGAAGTGCAGAGGAAGAGACAAAATCTTCAATTCTTCATGCAAAAATATGGATAACTATATGGACGAATGCCACAGAATCATTAAAAAAATGTAGAAAACAGAGTAAATAAGCTAGAAAATTTGATTTCTTGACCCCACAGTGGGTGCCAAAAATGTATATGTGAAATGTGGGCCTCGGATCATCACATACACTTCAACATGGTCTTTATCTAATAGATCATCCTAGAATAAACATTGAATTGTTTATCAGAGTGAATCAATTAGTACGACCTATTTCCTTCTAATTAGAAGGATTTTATCTTTGATCTTAGAATGAGAAGTGGGCAGCCAGACCTCTTAGTATGAAGGATTTTAATAAGAACTATATGAGAATGCAACTATTCTATATGAAGTGCATGTATTTAAGCTAAGAAATGAAAGAACATGTTATTCTAAATGAATCCATTTTAGTGCTAGAATTATATTGCAATGTAGTGAAAATAACAAGCTTTGAATATTATGAGAAAATGAGTACACAATCTAGCATAAATTTGATATTTTCAACTTATAACCTTTGTAATGAGGAATTGAAGGTCTCTTAAATAGAGTTCCAGAATCAATCAACAGTGAAGATCAATTAAACTGAATGGCCAAGATTGAAGATGAGATTCAATTGAAATGGAAACTTCCTTATGTAGGTGAAGTTAACTATTTCAGATTTGAGTGTAATGAAGAGTTAACTGTTTGAGAACAAGTTAACTAAGTTAATTCTAATTCAAGAGATAATTCACTCACAGTTTCCATTTTGGAACTAAATAGAAGATTTCAAGAGATTATTTAATTTAATAAAGTGAAATATGACCTCATAAACGTATAAACTTTAATTAATGTAATAATTAAATTCAATAATTAAAATGAGGACATTATTAAATTAAATAGATTTAATTACTTTACATTATTAGCTAAAGAAGTAATTGAATTTAATTAAAGTATGAACACTTATAATTTAATTTAATTTAATCAATAGGTTTAATGTAGCTAATTTGATTCAATACTTAGGAATTAAATAAAAGAATGTGATTAATGTAGATTAGGATTTTATACACCTGACACTTAGATCAAGTAGTGAGTATCAGAATCAGAATTGCCTAGTAATGTAGGACTTATAAATGATTGAATACACCAGAATTGGTCAACATGGTAATGTGTCAATTTTGGGGTATTCCAGAATAAATCTCAATTTCTAACTTCAATTTTCTTTTCTCTATGCCATCTAGCTTTTCTTTAGATCCAATGGTTAATCCCTTTAAAAAAGTCTCATCAAGTTTATCTTGAAGTTCACTGATTACATTTCTTTGATCATCATTATCTTTGTGATATTGCTATCAAGATTTAACTATGTGGTTCATAAGACACAACACTTGGTAAAGGTTTTGCAAATGGAGTTGTGAGCTTTAGGTTTAACCATGGAGGAAACTTTGTAGTTAAGCTCACTCAGGCTGGAGTAGTACTGGGATGGGTGACCTCCCATGAAGTCCTGGTGCTTCACCCATGTGAGCATAACCTAGATACAATGAGTGCTAAGTGTTCCAATTATTCTTATGAGAGATAGATTCATGTTGAATTACTACTGGTGAAACATGGTTCAATGAATTTGACTCAAAAATCACACAGTTAAATCCTGGTAGCAATATCACAATTTGACTTGCTATGGAAATTATCTCCTACTTATCAATTGATGAGCTTAAGGGACTTTCTAATAAATGGTTCATAAGGAAAAATAGTTGGTGAAGATTTTACAAATGGGTTTGCAAGCTTTGGGTTTAGCAATGGAGGAAAAGAAATAGTTAAGCGCACTTAGGATGGAGTAGTACTAGGATGGGTGACCTCCTAGGATGCCGTGGTGCTTTACCCCTGTGAGCATCACCTATGTCTAATGAGTGCTAAGTGTTCCATTTATTCTCATGAGACATGGATTAATGTTGAATCAGGATACTTATGAAACATGGGTCAATGAGTTTGACTCAATTATCACATAGTTAAATCCTAATAGCAATATCAAAATTTGACTTGTTGAAATTATCTCCTACTTATCAATTGATGAGCTCAAGGGACTTTATAATGAATGGTTCATAAGGAAAAACACTTGGTGAAGGTTTTTCAAATGGTGTTGCAAGCTTTGGGTTTAACCATGGAGAAAACTCTATAGTTAAGTGTGTTGAGGCTGGAGTAGTACTGGGATGGGTGACCTCCCAAGAAGTCCTAGTACTTCACCCCTGTGAGCATCACCTAGATCCAATGAGTGATAAGTGTTGCATTTATTCTCATGAGAGATGGATTCATGTTGAATCACTACTCATGTGTTAAATTTTTAAAAATACTCAACAATAGAGAGCCTCAATACCAAAAAGATAATATTTATGCAACCTAAGGATTAGCTATTTCCTACCATTTGGATCCAACATTAATAAAACCAAGAATGGTTTCCTTCTCTTTAGGCTCTACAAGACTAAGGTGGGTATACCTAAGGGATGACTCAATCTGATTGTTGCTATATGAAAACAATCTTAGTTTCATTCTGATTCTCATCCTTAATCCATAAACATACAACTAATTCTAACATTTAAACAGAATACATCCCATATAACAGATTTGGTCATAAAATCTTCTATAGATCTACATGTATTCTTTGCAACAGTGGCTAACTAAGGCTATAATATTTCAGGTAAACAAGTATTGACCAAATTTGAAGATCTTTAGGAAATAAAAGTAAAATTGATTGTAAATTTTGCATTTGATACCCATTTATGATCTATTTCTCTTCTAGATGAATCAATTTGATTAGTGCCTAATCCAATAGGGTTCAGAGTCCACTAAAAATCTATAGATCTAATTTTTTGCATTACAACAAATATTATTAGTAGTTCTTATTGGAATCCATCATTCACAACATCCTTCTCATTACTACAGTAACCTTATCAAATTCATCAAAGCATTTACTCAATTCATTGAACTAATAGCAGTAATGAAAAGATATACAAGCTAAAGGATTGCATTCAATTGCACAAGTTTTACTCATACAACATCAAGATAACTAAGTAACCAAAAGGAGACAAAATTTAGAAAGAACTGATATGGGGACAGCTCATAATTTGTATTCATTTTCTTTGAAAATTGTATACACTTTGTAGTAAACTCAGAATGACCATAGGAAGAAACATAGAGATCATTCTATATTAATGTATTCCCATAAACTTATAGAGAAAATACATCATAAAGCTTCTTCAAATTACTTGGACCAAAAACAAACTAAGTATGACTAAAAGCATTGGAAATCAAACCATCACATTGCCTTGAAAACTCATTTATATAGATATGAGTTACAACAAGCAAAGGGTAAATGTGATTGACAAGTGTCCTTCAAAAAATTCTTACATACACCTATCATAAGAAAATAGAATGTGAATAATAGAAAGACCGATACATTGAAAACTCTTCTGCGGGTCCCTTTTTGAAAGACAAAAAGCACTATGATCTGATTCTTTTATCATTTTACTTGCTTGGGGTAGGTGGCCATCAAACGTGAAAGTGACGAGTCATCTCCTGCTACCTGAGAATTCTATTTGTCTTTATCATCAATGGTAGGAGTGACTTCTAATTTTGTACCTTCTTCTTCCTCATCATCTCCTATTGTCTACTCTATAGACATAAATTTTTCTTTCCACTCATTATAGGCAGTGTCATCCAGCCAATCGAAATTCAAGACCGCTCTTTGTATAGTTATTAAGGAATTTGCGATTGCCTCCATATCCACAAGATCTTTTATGATGGTGTTGTAGAACAACAATAGCTTTACCAGCTCTTCCTTTTTCATTACCCATAATAGATGGCTTGGTTCATTTATAACTTTATTCATTCTTTCACAAAATATTTCATCTAACTCCTTCTTCCATTCTTCCTTTTCCTTCACTTTCTCAATTATCTTTAAAACACAAGGGAATAAATCAAATTTCTCTGTAAAATACTTGGAAAAAAAACATAGTTAATCTTCTGTGGAAGGAATCTTTTTTATCATCAAAACCTTGTAATTTATTTAATAGATCAAAAATCTTTTCTATTTGATGACAGGTTAATTGGATAATAGATATACACATGGTAGTGATATATTTATTTCTTTTTGTCCATTTTTGTATAATGAGTCTGAATATAACTTCACTTCCTTTTAACTCACCCTGATAGTTGCAATCATTTCTATTAAATCAAAAAATTATGGTCATTCAATTCTATCTACTAAATACATGATACCCTACCTCAATTTTTCTTCATATTGATTATTAAGTTCTACATGCAATGCATATAACTTATTTTTCTCCTCTTTAAAATCCTTTGCAGTATAGAACTGAGGCCTTTCTGGGGTATCTGGTATCTCAATAATTGGTGTTGATTTAAAAAGCTCAATAGGTGGCTGTTGGGGGTATGTAATCCTGGGTTTACTAGATTCTCCTAATTTTCTTTTCCCAAGAATCTTCTCCATTTTAGTCACTTTATTTTCTAATGATTGTATTTTCATACCCCTCTCCTCATACGCTTTTAGAACTTCTTCAAACCTAGCATCGAGTTGGGAAAATATATATTCTTCTTGGCACCACACTACCAAATTTTAGCATCTCTGATGCTAGTCCCATTATTTGTTTACTACCTACTTTACCAGCCCTAAACACTATCAATGCACTAGTATGCTCTGCAGTAGAAACCTCATGCATTATGGTATTGTTCCTTTTTTCCATAGACCAAATAATAAAGGCTTGGTGGGCCTATAATATCTCTTCGTCAGTCCTTAATTGAACATCCTTTTATTTTCTTATTGAGTCAAAAACAATGGCATTCACTATATCCCATTTTGGCAGAAGGAGGATTCCTGATTGTTTAACTATCCACCTCCTAGCTTTAGGTGTAAATTGAGAAAAGTCATTCAAAAATTTAGACTTTACCTCTTCCTTAATATCAGAGCTAGGTTTGTATGGTTTTTCTGCCTTTATCTTTTCACAAGTTTTCTCAAAATTACCCATGTTTAATCTCCAAAAAAATGAGAAAAAGCCCTAGATTTTACAAAATTCTTATCATTAATAAATTTCTTTGAAGCCTAGAAAACTATGGGATCAATCTCTTTACCTTGATAATCAGCCATAGTGAGATCGAATGAAGGTGCAAGTGGTTCTTGAGGCTCTCTAATCTCTAAATCTTTGGAAGTAACAATTACATCTCCCTCTCCACCAATTTGTTTTAGAGATGTTTCATCATCAATTCTAATTAGGAATTGGCTTGGGGAATATTGCTCCACTTGGGAAGAAGACCCTTGCTCTAATCTTTTTCTTTTTGGAGCACTGGATACAGATGGGCTCCCTGGGTTTGGTCTCTGTTGAGGAGGAACCTATTGCACATTCTAGGTCATCACATATCTTGCCCTTTTCTACAAGGTATATTGTTCAAGGGCCACTACATTTCTATTGCTGATCCTCCTATGCACATCTGCAACCTTGTCTGGATATGTCTCAACATACATGGCCTTCTCCTCATTCATAGTTTGGATAATCACACCAAAATTATTCATTAATGCTTGTGTCTTGGCTCCCCAATCTTTTTTATCTTTCAATGGTTCATACTGGGGGTTAAAAGCATTAATAAATTCTAGAGTCTTGCTAACTACTATCCATTTCTCATTTCTTAGTTCTTGTTCTTGTAAAGTAAAAACATTTTTGATCACATCCTCTAGATAGTAAACTTGTTCCACCATGGGAGAAGCTTTTAGTTAGAATTAATAATCTTTCCTTGGTTGTATTTATTTATTTATTGGGATAAACCAAGGTATCCCTTATGTATTATTTATTTGTCCTCTAGTCCATATGTAAAGGACATGTCATTCTTGTTCTATTGTGCACTTGTGAGGACAACTCTTTTTGTATTTCCTTGAATAAGAAAAATAGATATTCCTCCTTAAGAGGAACTTGACACTTTGCACACACCTTTTATGAATGTGGCATTCATAGAAATGGGAGTTACACATGCAAATACATGTAACTCCTTTCTCATCTCTTTAAAACAGGTGCTTCTCTCTCACATTTTCATCTAGTCTCCATTATTCATATCAAGTTTTTGATGCTATTGTAAATGAGCTATTTTGCTCCATTTCCTCTCTCTCTCTCTCTCTCTCTCTCTCTCTCTCTCTCTCTCTCTCTCTCTCTCTCTCGCATTTGCCTCATTCATAATACTCACAAGGGGTTTTCTTTACTTTCCCCTTATCAAATCATTGTCTCTTGTGTTGCTTCCTCATTGGTATTGCTCCATTGATCTTGTATCATTTGTATGGTAAAACTCTTCTTGCTCTTTTGGATTAAATCTATTATTTCATGCTATTTCATTTTATTATATTTTATCATTTCAATCACTTTTTCTTACATGGCATCAGAGCTACTAATCCTTGTTTTGAGCTTGTGTGAAGGGTTCATTAGAAGAGCTTGATATTGTGAAGATCTTAAAGTTTGAAATATTGAAAGTCTTATCTTATTCTGTTGTAGATTTTCTTCTTTCTTATTCATTCTAATCCTCTTTGGAAGGCTTGCTACCAAAGAGTTCTTCATTTTTTATTTTTTCTAACCTCCTTTGGAAGACTTGCCGCCAAAAGATTTTTGATTTTTGATTTTTTTATTGTATCTAACCCTATTTCTATTGCAAGCTTTTTAAGTTTTTGAAATTCAAGTTTTTTTTCTATTTTTTGTTTTAGAAAGGAAAGTATAGCAGTTCGTATTTTTTTTATATCTCATAATCTATGATCTGGGTTTGGTTGAAATTTTAACAACATTTAGAAAATATAAAAATAAAAGAACCCTTTAAATTTCATTTGTATCAGAATAGTATTGCAAAAGTTATTGTACTATATGTGCAATATTATTTATTTTTTCAAGTTTTAAGATGGCAGATCATATTTTTATGATATCTCTCAATCCGTGATCTGGGTTTGGCTAAAATTTTCACAACATTTAGAAAACATAAAAATGAAAAAACCTTTTAAATTTTATTGAAAGTAGATTTAAATTAGAAAAGTTATCATTCTCTATGTGTAACACTTTTTTTTTTTTTTTTTTTTTTTTTTTAAGATTTTCAAATTTTTATTTTTCCTATTTCTTCAATCTGACCAGTGGCTTTGCAAGGAAGATTTTAGTTTTTAATTTTGACTCTCTAAATCTCTTAATAATTATTTAACATTCTTGTGGATAATAAGTCTCATTTTTTTATTTTAAATCTATTATTTAAATTTTAAACATAATTTTTAAATCATGTCGACTTTAATTCCAGAAATCAAGTTAAATAACTCAAACTATCATGCTTGAAAAACTCATTTTTCATTTAAATTCTGTTTTAAGCATATTTTAAATGTTGCTACTACCTTCTGTAGTTCCTGGTACCTCAGCTACACAAGATGAAAAAAATGCATGGAATACTAAAAATGAGGAATCCCTTGGCCTCATTGGTATATCTCTTAACCCAGATTTATATGTTCTAATTTCTCATTGCAGTAATGTCCACAAAGCTTGGGATATTTTAAAGCAAACGTATGACAGGCCATCTGAATCATGCAAGATTCAATTGCAAGACAATTTGGAAGACTTAAGGTATATTGATTTCAAATCCATGGATAAATTTTTACTTAAATTTGATTATATTAAAAGTCAACTAATTGGATTAGGCATTACTCTCACTGATATTAGATTAATTACCATTATTTTAAATAAATGTCTTCTTAGACAATTTCAACAATTTATTACTAATGTTTATTCTCAACTTGCTATTCCTACTTTGTCTAATCAATTAACGTATAGTATTTTTCAAAATTTGTTGCATCAAGAGGAAGCTAAGTTATTGTAATTTGGTACTTTTAGATCTAATGAACATGCATTTGTGTCTAAAAATTAAAATCAAAATCTTAGATCAACTAATCATGCTCCCAATAATAATCAAAATCAAAATTTTAATACTCACAATTTCAATAATAATCATAACAATCATAACTTTAATAATCATCACAATAATAGCAACCTATTTAATTCTAGACCTTCTTTTAACAACAATAACAATCAAAATACAAATTGTAATAATAACCATCCTAATCAATATAATAGTCCTAATAAGAAAATTCATTGTACTTATTGTAGAAAATATGGTCATTTGACTAACAATTATTTTTAAAAGCAAAATGATAAGCAACCTATCAATCAAAAATCTCATGGTAATCAATCTCGTCATGCCTTTACTATTAGTTATAATGCCTCTAAATGATTAGAATGGATAGTTGATAGTGGTGCTTCTCAACATGTTACATCTCATAAAGAAGTTTTTGATTCTTTGCAACCCGATCCTCCGAATACTCCAATTCAATTAGCTGATAATCATAGTTGCAAAGTTGAAGGATTTGGTGATGTTAATGTTCCAAATGAAAAGTTACATGATGTTCTTTATGTTCCTAACTTGAAAACATATCTTCTTTCAGTTGCTAAATTATGTCAAGATTATAAAGTTGAATTTCATAAGGACATGTGTTCTATTATTGATCCTAGCACCAATGTTGTTGTTGCTAATGCTAAGTTAGGTCATGATAACTTATTCAAGTTTTATGAATTTACCTCTTCAAGGTACTCTTTGCAAGAAAATATTAATTTTAATGTGTGGTATGAAAGGCTTGGTCATTTGCATTCTAATTATATATCATTGATGCTAAAATCTCATATGGTTGAAGGATTACCTCATATTGTTCCATCTAAGATTACATGCATTGGGTGCATAAGTGGCAAAATGCATCGGGAGCCCTTTCTCCATGGTTCATCATGGAGGGCATCTCATAAGTTACAATTGATTCATAGTGATCTTTTAGGACCTATAGAAAATATCTCCATTCAAGGATCAAGGTATGCTCTTACTCTCATTGATGATTTTACTAGAAGAATTTGGATATATTTCTTACATAATAAAGATCAAGTACTTGATACATTTTTCGAATTTCATATGTTAGTAGAAAGGCAATCTGATTCTAAGATAAAGATTCTTCAAACTAATAATGGTACTGAATATGTTAATAATGCCTTTCATTCTTACTTAAGATCATCTGGTATTAAACATCAGCTTACTATTCCTTATACACCACAACAAAATGGTGTAGTGGAAAGGAAGAATAGAACTATTCTGGAAATGGCTAGATGCATGTTACATGCAAAAAATATGGATTATAAGTTTTGGGTTGAAGCTATGTCTTGTGCCACTTATATTCTTAATAGAACTCCTACTAAGGCTTTGAGAGATATAACTCCTGAAGAAGCTTGGTCAGGTAGAAAGCCCAATTTACAACACTTAAGGATATTTGGATTTGTTGCTTATGTTCATACACCCAAACAGAAAAGACATAAATTAGATGCTAAATCTTCTCTATTTATATTTGTGGGGTATGATGAAAATACTAAAGGTTATAAAGTCTATAATCCTCTTACTAACAAAGTTCAAATTGTAAGAGATATTTGTATTGCAAAAAATGAAGCACATGATTGTTCCAAGGTTCAAGATGATGAATTTAGTAGAAGTAAGATTGTAGTAGTGGAGGACCAACCTCCTTCTCTAAACCCTACTCCTCAAGTATCTTCTTTTATTCCTCCTATTTCTTCTAATTCTAGTAATGATGTTGATACTAATGATGCACTTATAGATCATGACTCTTTTTCTAGTGATGAATCTATTACTACTAAGAGAAGACCTAAATGGGTTCAAGGTTTACTTAATCAAAGAGATGATTATCTTACTAGATTTGGTGGACTTAAACCTAGGAGAATTAATTATTTTAATTATAGTTTGATGACTTCTCTCATGAACTCTAATGATCCTCAAACTTTTGAACAAGCTAAGAGTCAACCTCATTGGCAAAAATCTATGCAAGAGGAATATGATACTTTAATCTCTAATGAAATTTGGGGTTTAGTCTCTTTGTCTCATGGTAAGAATTTACTTTCATGCAAGTGGTTATATAAAACCAAACTCATGCAAATAATGAAATTAGTAAGTTTAAAACTAGACTAGTAGCTAGGGGATTTTCCCAAATTGAAGGTTTAGATTAAAATGGAACTTTTGTACCAATTTCTAAAATGCCTACTATAAAAATTGTGCTTTCTTTAGCTTCAAAAATGAATTGGCCTATTCATCAAATGAATGTTAAAAGTGTCTTTTTAAATGGTGAATTACATGAAGAAATTTATATGGCTCATCCACCAAATTTTATCAAAGAAAGTAATGAGAATTTAGTATGTAAACTAAAGAAATCTATCTATGGTTTAAAGCAATCTCCAAGAGAGTGGTATTCCAAAATTAATGCCTTTTTTATTTCTCAAAGTTTTGATAGAAGTAAAAATGATCCTAACTTATACATTAAACATATTCAAGATGATATTATCATTATTATTATATATGTTGATGATTTGATTCTTACTTCAAGTTCTAATATCTTGATTTCTGATATTAAGTTTGAACTCAATCAAAAATTTCAAATGACTAATTTAAGAATTTTACATTACTTTTTAGAAATGCAAATATGACAAACACATAAGGAAATTTTTCTTTCTCAAAGAAAGTATGCTCAAGATCTTTTGGATAGGTTTCAAATGAATGATTCTAACCATGTTTCTATTACATGTGAATTAGGAACTAAGTTAATGGTTGATACAAACACTTCTTTTGTTGATGGTACCTCTTATAGACAACTTGTAGGAAGTTTAAATTATCTCACCCTTACTAGATGCGATATTGCATATAGTGTTGGTTTAGTTTCAAGATTTATGTCCAAACCTCAACAAACACATTTTAAAGTAGCTAAAAGAATATTAAGATATATCAAAGGAACTCTTAATCTAGGTTTATTTTATGATGCCAATTCTACTTTTACTTTACAAAGATTTACTGATTTTGATTTAGGTGGAGATCCCAATGATGGGAAATTTACTTGTGGTTATTGTTTCTTTGTTGGTTCAGGTGCTATATCTTGGAAAAGTAAGAAAGACACATCTGTTTCTCTATGTTATATCGAAGGTGAACATAAAAGTTGTACTTATGCATCTAAAGAAGCTCTATGGCTTAGAAGAATTCTTGAAGATTTGGGTCTACCTCAACAAGAACCTACACCTTTGTATTGTGACAATCAAAGTGCAATAGCCTTAGCAAAGAATCCTATTTACCATGCAAAGTCAAAGCATATTTCTCTCCACCACCACTTCATTAGAGAACACATTGAAGAAAAGAAAGTGTCCCTCATCTATTGCAAGGGTGAAGATCAAGTTGTTGATATTTTGACAAAACCTCTTTCTAGAGAGAAATTTGAATTTCATCGTAAGAACTTGGGTTTGATACCCTTTGATGTTATCTCCCCAAGTAAAGATTAAAGGGGGGTGTTAGAATTAATAATCTTTCCTTGGTTGTATTTATTTATTTATTGGGATAAACCAAGGTATCCCTTATGTATTATTTATTTGTCCTCTAGTCCACATGTAAAGGACATGTCATTCTTGTCCTATTGTCCACTTGTGAGGACAACTCATTTTTGTATTTCATTTAATAAAGAAAATAGATATTCCTCCTTAAGAGAAACTTGACACTTTGCACACACCTTTTATGAATGTGGCATTCATAGAAATGAGAGTTACACATGCAATGACATGAAGCTCCTTTCTCATCCTTTTTAAAAGAGGCGCTTCTCTCTCTCATTTTCATCTAGTCTCCATTATTCACATCAAGTTTTTGATTCTATTGTAAGTGATCTATTTTGCTCCATTTCTTCTCTCTCTCTCTCTCTCTCTCTCTCTCTCTCTCTCTCTCTCTCTCTCTCTCTCTCTCTCTCTCATTCTTAGGCATTTGCCTCATTCATAATACTCACAAGGGGTTTCTTTGCTTTCCCCTTATCAAATTCTTATCTCTTGTGTTGCTTCGTCATTGGTATTGCTCCATTGATCTTATATCATTTGTATGGTAAAACTCTTCTTGCTCTCTTGGATTAAATCTATTATTTCATGCTATTTCATTTTATTATATTTTATCATTTCAATCACTTTTTCTTACACTTTCACCCTCTCTCTTAAGAGTTCATAGAATCCTTTAGGATCAATAAATCTAGCATGAGATTTTGCCATGTTATATCTATCTAGAAACAAATTCAGGTGCTTCCACCCTTTTCTCACAAAGACAAAATCATGTACCACAGTAAGAATTGGAAAAAAGGTACCCTTCTTAGGAAATTCTTTCTCATCCTATTTTCCATAATAGCTCAGTTATTCCTATCTACAAGGGCACATGAAATGGCAACACGTATTAGTAAAAGAATACCTCTATTAGTAACTCAACCAATGACATTGCAGGAATTCTAAAATGTGTACGATAAGTACTGAAAAGTTTGCAAAAGGTTTTGACAACCTATGACTCATTACAAAATTTATGGCTCATTAAGATTTAGAAAGGGCAAGGGCTACATTTCATCAAAGTGCATGCCCGCATTATTGAAAAAAACTTACACCTCAAAATTTTGGGAATGTGATGCCCATTGATCTGAATAAGATCAATGATCATATAAACTTTGTATCATTAGAGTTATTTCTTAATAAAATGATCAAGCAATTGGTAAGAAAAGCACGACCACCTAAGGTTAAACAAGATTTTAATGAAGTCATGCTTGTGCAAGCCCCTCCTTGGGGTAAAAGTAATATGCCTTAAGAGCATTTTTTGAAATATTATTTTTTAGGGTTTTCAAGACTAAGGTAAAATGTAATAAGGCACTAGGGTTTCTCAATTGATTGTTATGATGACAAACCTTGAGAGATTGATAAAATTCCAACAACATAGAGGCAAGGACATGAACTAGGGCAATCTAAGAAATTTGAGAAATACAATGAGCAAACCCTAAATTGCATAATATAATGACCACAAATGATTTTTCACTGATATTTTCAAAATTTTATTTGTACTATGAAAATTAGACCAATAGTGGCTCTATTTGGGGATGATAGGCTATTTGAGTCTATGCAAGAGTTCAGAATCTTTCGGAGAGTAGACCACATACCTAGCTTTGAATGACAACTCCTTTAGAGAGCACAGAACAACGTATAGAAACAAGAAACAAGACTATATAGGGATATTTACATGGATACACAAAATATAGACAATGTACAAGAACACAAGGAAACCTAAAGCTAACATTCATGGAAAAAATAGATACCTTAAGAAAAGTATCTCTTCAAGAACTGTCCATGAATTAGTAGTTCTAGAATATTGTCTAATAAATCCTTGATGATATAAGAATCTTCTCCCCACAAAATTTCAATTAAATAGGGACCTAGCCAGATAGGGTTAAACTTACCATGTTTTCCTTTATCTTCAATTCTGGCATTCCACATTAGGAATAAATCTCCATCTTGAAATTTTTTGCTTATTGTTATTTTGTCATTCAATGTCTTGATTTGTAATTGTAACTTTTGGTTTCTAACTGATGCCTCCTTTCCTATTTCTGCTAACCCTACAAGCTCATCAAGCCTTTCTTGCATATCATCTATAATATCTTGATCATATAACTGTATATGATTGTAGAGTCCCATTAAGTTATTCTCAACCATTCTTGCTTGAATTCCATATACCAGATCAAAAGGAGCTACTCCAATGGCTTTCTTGATAGTCACTCTATCAGCCCATATTGCAAGTTACAACTTAGCATCCCATACCTTTTTGTTATCATCCAAGATCATTTTGATAATTTTTAACAAGCTTTTATTTGTGGATTTAGCCTGTCCATTTCCTTGTGGATGATATGGGGAAGATGTTGACCTAGTTATTCTATACTTGTCACAAAACTTGATAAATTCCTTAGATCTGAAGCACATGGCATTATCTATCACAATTCTCTCAGGGCAACCAAGTTTGGAAATAACATTACTTAGCAAGAAATTATTGACAACTTTACTTGTTGCATTTCTTGTAGGGATAACTTCTACCCGTTTTGTAAAGTAGTCCATAGCAACTAAAATCCATGAATAGCCAATACTAGATTTGGGAGAAATCTCACCTATGAAATCCATACCCCACTGCTCAAAAGGTGCTTGTACCTCAACTGGCTTTAAAGAAGTATTACCTAAGAATTTAAGTTTTCCAGCAAAACTTTGACAAGAGTCACATTTCCTAACCATGATTTGAGCATAATCCAACTCTCATTACCTTGTGTATAATGGTTTTAGCCATATAATGTCCCCCACACACTCCAGTATGCATCTCAATCAAAATTTCTTGGGCCTTTTCTTGATCAACACATTTTAGCAATATCCCTTTAAAATTTATCCAGCATAGACTACCTTGGATAATTATGTACCTGGTAGCCTATAATTTAGTGCTTCTTTTCTCATTTCTAGTTAAGTGAGATGGAAACTTTAAGTATTGCAGATAGTGAATAACATTGGTATACCACTCGCAATGGCTCATATCACATGAATCAAATCTAAGGTCATCTGTTACCATATTAATCTTGTTAGCATCCAAATTTGATTAAGCCATGAGTTTAGCTAAACCTTGACCTCTTACCAACCTTTTTTTCTGTATCTCAATGTTAAATTCTTGGATCTTGTTGAGAAAATATATCTTTCACACCAGCACTAGGCACAAATACAATAACAATAGCACCTACCAAGTAGCATCTAAAACCCTTTATAGCTTTTACTAGAGCATATGTTTTCTTTTCATTTATTTCATATTTCAACTCATTTGGCTACAATGACTTACTAAAGAATGTAATTATTTATTCATATCCCTCCTCATTCTTTTGCAAAAAAATTGTAGCTACAGTATGGAAAGAAGAAAAAGAAAATATATGCATGAGCTTAGTGTAATTAGGAGTTCTCAGTACTAGAGCATTTTTATTGCAATTTTAATATCTTGGAATGCTTGTGATGGCACACCATTCAAATATATAATAGCTCCCTTCTTGAGCATCTTTGAAATAGGTCTATTGATTTTAGTACAGTTAGTAACAAACCTTCTTAGAAAATTAACTTGCCCAAAGAAATATTGAATTCCTTTTACATTCTTTGGCTTGGGGACTTTAACAATAGTTTCTACTCTCTTAGGATCTATCTTCACCCCATCCTTTGATACTATATGTCCCAATAACTTACCTTCAGTCACCCCAAATGCACATTTATTAAGGTTTAATGACACTCCATAGTCCAATGCTTTGATAAAAATCTATTCCAAATGCCTATAGTGATCTTCAGCCTTCTTGGAATAAGTTGTGAGGTCCTCTTGATATACCACCATAAATTTATTGATATATTCATGAAAAACCACATCCATGGATCTTTGGAATGTAGCACTAGCATTAATCAATCCAAAAGGCATTCTTACATATACATAAGTCCCCCAAGGACTTTTAAATGTTGTCTTGAATTGTTTTGCTTCTTTTACCAAGACCTGGTTATATCTTTAGAATCCATCCATCATTGACATAAGTTTAGACCCTATTACTTGTTGCAACATGCCTTCCATATTTGACAATCCATAATTATCTTTTAAGGAAGCAATGTTCAGATTTCTAAAATCTACATAGAGTATGATATCTCCATTCTTTTTTCTAATAGGAACTAAGTTTAAAACCTAGGTGGAATATCTAATAGGCCTAATTATTCCCCCATCCCTTAACTTCATTAGTTCCTCTTACATTTTGGGGGATAAGGTGGGGTTGGCTAGCCTCTACTTTTTCTTAAAAGGTTTTACATTGTCTTTCGATGGTATAACATTTTGAAAGAGATCTTCTCTATAGGATTTCAAATCATCATATGACTAGGAAAAAACATGTTTGTACTTTCTTAATAGATCAATCAAAGGCTTCCTAATTTTAGTTGATAAATTTTGACCAATATAGACCTTTTTTGGGGCCTCACTAGTACCCAAATTTATCTTTTCTAACACCTAAGGTTTACAATCCTTAGTTCCATGTCTTACCCTATCCTGGTTATCAAACATATTCTCCAAGATGACTAGACCTTTATATACTTTGTTATTCTTTAGCTGTATAACTTCTTGGCCAAAAAATGTTTTCTTCCCATCTATGGTCTCAACCAAATCACTACAATCCATCTCTTGACCATGATACTTATCTTCATTTAGCAAGAAATTCGCAATGTCTTTGTCATGTTCAAAGACTTTCCAATGTTGAACATTGTTAGGTATTGATGGTCTGTTATATCCCTCCATGATATACCAAATGCTTCAAAGAATTCAATCTGATCCCACACAACATTTCTATACTATTTCAACCTTCTATTCTTAGAAGCATATGTTCCCCTTACTTGTGAGATAATCAATTGTGAATCACCTATAACATGTAACTTCTTGATCCCATGATGGGTAACCACTTTCACTCCTAACAACAAGGCATCATACTCAGTTATATTGTTGGTGCATGAGAAAATTAAGGTAAAAGAGTATCTAAAAGTGTTTTTCTCAAGAGAGACAAAAACTACCCCTACCCCTGCACCT
This sequence comes from Cupressus sempervirens, assembly GCA_028749045.1. Taxonomy (NCBI): domain Eukaryota; kingdom Viridiplantae; phylum Streptophyta; class Pinopsida; order Cupressales; family Cupressaceae; genus Cupressus; species Cupressus sempervirens. The sequence continues at coordinate 137,095,138 of CM053787.1, forward strand.
TCCTTAGAACTAGCCCTATCAAAGAACATTGTCCATAACTTTGATTAATTCATACAACACTCAACTTCATGTTTAATTATAGCAAGAAAATTCTATATTTCTTGGATAATCAATTTAGCTCTAAATGTATTCAGACCAGTATCTAAAAAGCAAGTAGCATCTTTGTCAATTTCTTCACCTAACCCTTGACTCTTTGTCTACTTTTATAGCCTTATCACCTATGTGAAAAGTTGCATAAGTTAAGTCACACTGTAGGCTACCTCCAATAGCAGCACTCCATTTTCTAGAAAGCAACATTCCATAGTGTGGAGGTATATCAACTACAAGGATGGACATGGTCAACTCTACATCAGGATATGTAGCTAGTTTAAATGGAAAAGCATTTATAGTACCTATGACTAGGACTTCCCTAGCATCCATACCTCTGCATTTGCCCTACTTAGTGTCTACTTTCAACCTTAAGGCTTCCATTACTTTGAAAAGCATTATGCTATTAGAGGCTTCAGAGTCTATCATACAATTTTTTAGGGTCTTCCCTTTTATAATTAGACTGAGAAAGAATGGGTCAATATCTTCTATGTATGCTACCAATGAGTCATCCAAGAATATTTGGGAAATTTGGGACATGATACCACTATCCTCTATTACTAAGGAAGTCTGCTGAATAACACTTTGTTCTACATTATTATTGCTATTTCCTATCCTTCCCAACCATGACAAGGCTTTACTCTTATGCTCTTCAATTCTAAAGAGTTTAGACAAAGGTACCTTAATAGTAATTTGGGACAACATGGATATCATATCAATTGGCTCAGACATAGTAGCTTTAATAATCATACCTAGAGTAGGAGCCTTTTGAGTAGTAGGGATTAATATTTTCTTGGAATTATCAGACCCTAATCCCTTCTCTTGCATAATTTCTTTTGATGTCTCATTGGCTAGGATTCACACTTTCTTCTTAGGTTCCCATTTCTTAGTTTTAACATCTTTAGCCTTGACAGTCTCTATATTAGTCTTCTTGTCTTCATCTTTCATCTTATGAGTGATGTCTTTTATGAATATACCAAAAGGCTTTCCAATTTTATTGTTAACTATTTTGTTTCTCAAATTATAGCTACTATGCACTCGGGAAATCATTTCTGCAGTGATCCTATCATTTTTCTCTTTGGAAGGCATTCTTAAACTTACATGACCCACTTTAGAATATGTAACGCATACTTGATCTTCATCACAACCTTCATTGTCTGAAAAAACTTGTTGATGATGTAATTGATAAGCAATTTTCTTATTTTCCAAGGCACTTTCTATTTCTTCTAAATCAAAATCAACATAGTCACTACATGTGCTTACCATATTACAACTTACATCATCATGACTCTTTTCTTCTTCCTCCTCCTCAATTTTTAAACTGTGATTAGAAACAAATGACTGAGCAACTATACAATATTCTACTAAGTGGGTTGATTGACAAATAAGACACCATGGCACATTATCATTCATATTTATTGAACTTCTTTGTAGATGTTCTGGTGTACCCTTATCCTTTACATTTTGAGTCTAGTTAGGGATTGGCTTTCCATCCTTCCATTGGGTAGTATAAGGGTAATTCTACATTCTAGGCTATCTATTGAAGTTTTTATTATTCATAGGGATTTTCTTAGCAACATTTGGCTTATTGAAACTAGTGGGATTCATATTTTTAAGCAACTCCAACACTTGGCCTATTGTAGGTTCTTCTGGCTTCTTTCCCATGGGAGTTTTATTACCCTCCCTTTTGTTATTATTCTTGGGATTGAAAAGCTTTGGGTCATCTCTCCTACCCATTTTTCCAGAATTTTTTCTATTATTCTCAATATTTACTACAATCTTGTATGCATCCCTTAAATTTTTAGGGTCCTTATCCCTCAATTGGTAAGCCATTTTTTTATCAAAAGCATTAAAATATGTTGTGAGACAAACATCCTCATTCAGTCTAATAACCTAAAACAATTTGTACATACCTTTCTGGAATTGTACATTAAAATCAAATGCAGACTCATAGGATTCTTCTTGATATTATTGAATTCATTTAACATGAATCTAGCATTGGTGTTGTTTCCATATTATTATTTGAATAACTTCTCTAAATCACTCCATGAGCTAATACTATCATCAAGTAGCCTTCTAAACCAATCCCTTGCATCCTTAGTTAGTGAATGCACAAACAACTTCATGACCACATCTTCATGTTCAACTTCATAATCATTTAACATGTGTATGAAAATTCTCAAATGTTCTTAACTAATGACAACATTATTTCCAAAAAACTTAACAACTTTATCTCTTAAATCAAAAGATATGATTGTTGGAATAATGATACATTTGCCATTAGTTACAACACTTATTTGATTCTGAATGCTTACCGAGTTCATCACTCAGTTTACAGTTCATACCGAGCATTCGTTGGTTACCAGGTATGTTCAGCAGTGTTTACCGAGTCAGGAAGGTCAACAAAGGTTTTAGTGTTTACCGAGTCAGAAAGGTAAACAGAGGTTTTAATGTTTACCGAGTTAGGAAGGTAAACGAAGGATTTAATGTTTACCGAGTCAGGAAGGTAAAAGAAGGATTTAGTATTTACCGAGTCAGGAAGGTAAATGAAGGTTTCAGTGATTACCAAGACAAAAAGGTAAAAGAAGTATTCAATGCTTACCAAGTGAATCAAAGGAGTTAGTTTCTACCGAGTGACACAATGTTTACCGAGTCACTAGTGGTTACCAAGTTCCAAGCTACTCAGAGTGATTAGTATGGACCGAGCTCCTACCTCTACCAAGTGCATGACAATGCCATGTAATGTAGTGGATGCCGAGTGTCAGAAGGTCACCGAGTAAGTTTGAGGAACCTGAGTTGTCTACTATCTGGACGACTTAGTAATGTTTTATCCACTTGTGTTTGGCCGACCTTGTTGCTGTAAATATTGGAATGGTATATATGTAATGTATTATGCCATTTGCAAAAATAATGAAAAATAATAAAAAAAGAGATATGATGAAGAGAAGTAACAGTGAAGTAAGAGCGAATTGAAAGAGAATTAGCTGCGGAGTATTCAACAAGGTTATCAAGGAGAAACAAAGATATATCCATCACATCAAGTGATCAGTACATAAGATCTAATCAGCAAACCAGTTGCAAGCAGATCCACTGCTTCATCCTAATAGGTGAATCAGTTTTGTAAATCTTTTAACAGGGTAGACTTAATAGTCTTTTGTAAATCTCCTAACAGAGTGCATACTTCATTGTATATTTGTAAATCCTCTAACAAGGTGGATCTAGCAGTCTTACTTGCTCCTAACAGGGCAAATCACTAGAAGTGATCACTGTAAGCCTTAACCGGCCAACTTTATACTGCAGTATTGAAGTTTCATGGGCATCATCCCCACCCCAGTTTTACTTTCAATTTGAAAGGTTTCTGGGTCACCAAATCAGTGTGTTAATCTTTTCATGCATACAGTAAAGTAGATGAATGAATGGTGAATTTTTTATTATACTGAATTGGTTTAAATTTTAAAGCTTACTGATTCACCCCTCCCCTCTTAGTAACCTTGTTAGTCTTGAATATTTCCAACAATTGGTATCAAAGCTTTGTGGTTCTCAGGACATAGCTTGACAACTTGAGCAAAGATCAAGGACAATGGAGATATTCAGACTTGACAAAACTATTGAGAATGAGAAGCTAGATTTGGAGATGGCCATGGTTCAACTCAAAAAAGCAAAGGAACATCTTTCTCAATCCCTAAAAAGAAGAAAGGAACTTGCAAGACAAATAAATGACCATTTTTATGTTGAAGAAAGGATTGAAGATTTGTTACCATCAAGTAATTCAGAAGAAGCTGACAAAGCAATCAAAGAACTTTTAGAAAAGAATGGATCTCTGCAAGAAGAGGTAAGAAAGTTTAAAAGAGAGCAGGAAATACAGTCAATCAGGCTATGTGAAATTTTGGAACAAAGAAACAAAGCACAAGAAGAATTGGAAGATAGAAGTCATGAAACTCAAAATCAATCTCTTGAACATGAAGATCTAGCAGATCAACTATCCAATGCAAATGAAGAAATCAGGATTCTCAGAGCACAAAATGAAAGTCTATAGAATGACTTAAGAACTAAAAGACAAACCAATGAAAGCTTGAAAAATGATCTAAAAATTGAAAAACAAGTCAATGAAAGGATGATGAAATCTCAAGCAGACATGAATCAATTAAATCAGCAAAATGAGCAGAATTTCTATAAGCAAAAAGGTAAAGTTGGTCTTGGATACAAGGAAGAAGGTGAATCATCTGAACAAGGTACTCAAAGGAATCAAAGACCCACTTGTAATCATTGTGGCAAGATAGGTCATACATTTAACAAATGTTTGAGTAATGGCAAAAATAAATTCAATGGCAAGTGTTTCAATTGCAATTAGCATGGTCACAAAGCCAATGAATGCAAGGAGAAACCGAAGTTTGAAGGCAAGTGTCACAAATGCAAGAAATAAGGACATAAGGCATCTGAATGTAGATCAAAATCATTCAATCCAGCAGAACAAATTGTCAAAGCAATATTTGGTTGGGATTACAATACTTGGTGTAGATGTCACTATTGTGGAGAATATGGACACATAGGAACAAATTGTAGAAGGCATCACCTAAGGAAGAAAGATACAACCATAAGATGCTATACCTGTACTGAGCTTGGTCATATAGCCAAGAATTGCATGAATATAGGAAAGGTTGAAGATGAAAAGAAAACTAGAGCTGATAATATTCGAAAGCAAATGAAACAACAATGGATTCCCAAGTCTACCGAGCAAGAAAATTCAAATGATGAAAATGTCACTCTAGAAATGGGTGACTCCACCATATCTAATTAAGACTTATCAAGAAGGATAAGGGACTGCATCTTCAAGCCATATCCTAAGCAGTTCTAGAAAGAAGGAGTGGAAATGATAAATCAGTATTGCAGAAACAAGTCATAATTCACAGTGTTGCATCTACCGAGTAAGGTTGATTTTCAGACTTTACCGAGCTTGGTTGGGAAGATAAGAAAAGTTTTGTGTGTTCACTGAGCCACAAGGTTTACCGAGTGAGTCAGTGACTATTTATAAAACCCTAATTCTCAGCTACCTATGTACCTGAGCATTAATGACATGATTTTGATAAAAAAGGCAGAATTTGATCTCATTTTTCCATCGCAAATTCAGAGTTCACATCGCAAATATATTTTCAAGTACATCCAAACGAGTTCAAGTGATTTGAAGTGATTTTCTAGCAAATAAATTGTGTTACGAAATCATCCTCTCTCCGAGTAGCAATGGCATTCGCAAGCACCAGTGGTAGTAAGGCAAAGAGAGGTTCTAAAATGCTTGTAAAGGGAGTTGAATGGGAGGCGCCCAATTTCAAAATTGTTCCTACCATCGCTGAATCACTCGACCCGCATGGAGCTCAATCGCAGATCCCTCCAAAGGTACTTCTTATCAATGATATTTGTACTCATTTCAAGTGTATTGTGCAAGAAATAGGGACACTAGGTATGGATAGTACCCTAGCCGAGTTATGCGTGGATGGAACCCTAAAACCTGAGTTCAAACATTTGGAAACCAAAGGCTTAACCCATATCCCGCATCTGCCAAGGAGTTTCCAAGTGAAATGGGTAAGGTATATCTTAAGCCATGTACATAATGGACAATTGTGGTTAGAACAACCCATCCTCATAACAAAGAAGATGATCCACAAGATCACAGGCTTACCAATGTTGACCAAAGCCAAAACCACCAAAACCCTAGGTCGAGATGACCTCTAGAAATTAACCCAATCTGAATGGGATGGCAGAGGTTTAAAGCTCAACAATGTTTCAGATATAGAACTAAAATTTGGTATTTGTGTTATTGAATACAAACTGTATAGTTCCAGCAGGCTGAATAGTGTACCCTGTGAGGCTGTAGATTTGGCATATAAGATTGTAAAGAAAAATATGGAGTTTGACCTAGCTGATGTGCTATTAAAACAATTGAATAAAAACATGGATAGCATAAGGACTGCAAAGACAAACCCTTGTAAATTTGGCTCTTTTCTAGTTTGTTTATTTTTCTATGTATAGAAATTCTTTCCATCTAAGGGTGCAATTGTATGGAGGAAATATGCTCCAATTTTGTATCAAATAAACGAATTCATAGCAAAAATGGGTATGAATTTTGATAAGGTAATGGATAATTATTTTGAAGATTTCAAGGAAAGGATGAACAACAGGTTCAGGATACCTCCAAAACTTGTTGAAGAGTATAAGGATGATGTTTGTTTCATGGTTGACTGTGACAAAGTCTACATCCAGGCAGTCAAACCCCGAGTGGCATGGGTAAAACCATTGCCCTATGAACTAAATATTGATGATGCAAGAGACATCATTGAGACACTGGTAAATGAACCAGTGGATTCCAAGTTGCCTGCATTTGGAACCTATGAAGAGGCTAAGGTTAGAATAGAGCTTGAAATCAAGCTTCCTCAAGCAATCTCTAAAGGCAGAAGAAAGATAGAAAAGCTAAAAGCTGACACTGGACCTCTCATGATAACAGAAGGGAGAGGAGGAGATGAAGAAAAGGAAGAAGAAGAAGAAGAGCCTCAACAAAAGAAAGGTAAGGTGACTGTCACCAAACCTACAAAGCAAACCACTGCAGTATTCTCCAGGAGATCAAGACAGGGAAAGAAGGAACCTGTATTTGTTAAGCCTCCACTCACCTTTGAAGCAAGACTAAAGCAATTAGATGAAGGAGGTAGCTTCACAAACTTCAAAGCATTAAATTTTGAAACCATAATAGAATAGGAGAAAATGCAGATTGAGGATCTGGTACTAAACAAAATGGGAAAATGGAAATACTCCCCGAACTAGATAGCCTCTCAGATCTCCAAAGAGCTATTGGAAAGATTGCAACCAAGATGGGAAGCTGCAACCAAAACTGTCAAAGAACTTTATGAGCAGACCCTGAGGAATCTCCTACCAAATCTCTCTAATGCTGAAGTGAAGAAATCACTGAAAGATCACGAAGGCAATATGATGATTAGATTCCACACTTGTTTGATACTTGTCAAAGATATTGAGCATGTGGTAAATGATGCTACAAACATGTGGAAAAACATCTATCATCTACACAAACCCAGTGAGGATACTATTGAAATCATGGATAATGATAGTAGTGATGATAATGATGATGATGATATTGAAGATATTCCAGGGGATCTCCATTCAATAATGTTAGAAGTGGAAGAAGAAGCTAGAAAAGAAATTGAGGAAGAAGAAGCTGAAATAGAAATGGAGGAAGAAGAAGTAGATGGACAAGACAAAGAGGAAGAAGATCTAGTAAAAATTGTAGCTGATGTCATTGCCTCCCTTCCTCACTCTCCACCAAAGACTGTGAAATCTACTATGGAGATAGGATCTTCAAGCAAGATTGTGAGCATAACAGAGACATCCATTGCTCAAATTCCTCTAGTCTCCTCTCAGCTCCAAGTTTCTGCAATACAATTGCCAAGCACTTCATCTACCGAGCTGGCAGTCACTTCTTCAGTTACCGAGCTTCCAAGCACATCATCAGCCATCGAGTCATCCACTATAGTAGCTACTTCACCGAGTGTATCTCTTCCACCTGCAGCTTGTACAGTAAGTCTTCCAAGTTTCATATCAATTTTATCTTCCTCAGCCACATTGGCCCCAATTTTTACGCCAGTCAATTCTCCAATTGTAAAAATACCAATATGTACACCATTTTTGACTAGCACATCATTTTTGGGAAGTATATCAAGTTTTGATACAGCCAACACTTCTCTTAGTTTTCCTTTAGTTGGTCCCATTCCAGTTTTGATAGACAGTCTAGCATCATCAACTATTGTTTCAATTTCAAAGGGCAAAGGTGCAGTCATTGTAGAAAAACCAAAGAGATACATGTTTTCCAGTAAGGCAGTAGATGAAGAAATAGATCTGGATAAGGACATTGTCATTCCTAAGATAGATCTAGATACTGCATCAGTTGATGAAATGAGAATGATCAGTCAGCTATTACAGCAGAAGGCTAGGCAAAAACGACTCAGGCATGAAAGAGACCAGGAATATAGTATTATTGAAAGTGCTAAAAATATAATAACAGAGGCTATAGGTGTTGAAGTAGATTCTACTCAACACATTTTGATTTAGTTGGAAGAGGTTGTATATAAATTCAATGAGGATACCTCTGGCCAAGAAAAATTGATTGAAAAGGCAAAGAAGAAATTTGACAATAAGGTGCTTGAGCACATTGCTCAGCATATTGCATTAAAACAGGTAGAATTGTCTACAATTCTGAGTAATTTTGAGAATTCTTTTAATAATGTAACTTCACTTTTTGGCAAACTTTGTGATGTTACTGAGTATATCAAAGAAATCAAAGAAAAGTTGAATAAAATTGATGAGGACATGAAGGTCAATGCCCAAATGCTGCAATCTGACCACAGTGCAAGTTCATCCCATCATCATAAAATAAGATTTTTGTCAGAGAAATAGGCAGAATTGCTGAGAGAGGAAGCAAGGATCAGGTCTACTCTGATTGACATCCAGAATATGATCCTTCCTGTCATGAACACAATGCAGAAGCACATTGCATATTCAAAAACATTGATCCATGACAATAATTTCTCAGTTGTAGACCATATGATTGAACTTTTTGCAGAAGTTCAAGTAGCTCTCTCCACATGTAAAATCCTGCAAGATAATTGGGATAAAACTCTGCAACTAATTCTTTAGGTACATTCTGAGTTTATCACACATTTTGGTGTCTCCATGTAAATACATTCTTTATTCTTTGGCATTATTGTCAAAAAGGGGGAGAAAGTAATATATAGAAGAAAATCAGACACAAAAGGGGAGAAGGTAATAAAGTAATAAAGAATAAAGTCATATAACTCATGTAAAAACCTTGTGTATATTGTATGGGGGAGTTATATTTAGAAGAAAATCAGACACAAAAGGGGAGAAGGTAATAAAGTAATAAAGAATAAAGTCATATAACTCATGTAAAAACCTTGTGTATATTGTATGGGGGAGTTGTATGTAAGGTAGCCCATGTATATTCAGCACAACAGAATCAAATCAGTTTTGTTAGATCTTGTATATAAATTTTGGCTCATAAGTGTTTTTGTCACTAATGCCAAAGGGGGAGATTGTTGGAATAATGATACATTTGTCATTAGTTACAACACTTATTTTATTCTGAATGCTTACCGATTTCATCACTCAGTTTACAGTTCATACCGAACATTCATTGGTTACCAAGTATGTTCAGCAGTGTTTATCGAGTCAGGAAGGTAAACAAAGGTTTTAGTGTTTACCGAGTCAAAAAGGTAAACGAAGGTTTTAATGTTTACCGAGTCAGGAAGGTAAACAAAGGATTTAATTTTTACCGAGTTAGGAAGGTAAACAAAGGATTTAGTATTTACCGAGTCAGGAAGGTAAATGAAGGTTTCAGTGATTACCAAGATAGAAAGGTAAAAGAAGTATTCAATGCTTACCAAGTGAATCGAAGGAGTTAGTTTCTACCGAGTGACACAATGTTTACCGAGTCACCAGTGGTTACCAAGTTCCAAGCTACTCAGAGTGATTAGTATGGACTGAGCCCCTACCTCTACTGAGTGCATGACGATGTCGTGTAATGTAGTGGATGCCAAGTGTCAGAAGGTCACTGAGTGAGTTTGAGGAACCTAAGTTTTCTACTATCTGGCTGACTCAGTAATGTTTTGTCCACTTGTGTTTGGCTGACCTTGTTGCTATAAATATTGGAATGGTATATATGTAATGTATTATGCCATTTGCCAAAATAATAAAAAAAGAGATATGATGAAGAGAAGTAACAGTGAAGTAAGAGCGAATTGAAAGAGAATCAGTAGCGGAGTATTCAACAAGGTTATCAAGGAGTAGCAAAGATATATCCATCACATCAAGTGATCAGTACATAAGATCTAATCAGCAAACCAGTTGCAAGCAGATCCACTACTTCATCCTAACATGTGAATCAGTTTTGTAAATCCTTTAATAGGGTAGACTTAACAGTCTTTTGTAAATCTCCTAATAGAGTGCATACTTCATTGTATGTTTGTAAATCCTCTAACATGGTGGATCTAGCAGTCCTACTTGCTCCTAATAGGGCAGATCACCAGAAGTGATCACTATAAGCCTGAACTGACCAACTTTATACTGCAATATTGAATTTTCATGGGCATCATCCCCACCCCAGTTTTACTTTCAATTTGAAAGGTTTCTGGGTCACCAAATCAGTGTGTTAATCTTTTCATGCATACAGTAAAGTAGATGAATGAATGATGAATTTGTTATTATGCTGAATTGGTTTAAATTTTAAAGCTTACTGGTTCACCCCTCCCCTCTCAGTAACCTTGTTAGTCCTAAATATTTCCAACAGGGATGTGGAGCACTAGGAATACCTGCAAATGATATTTTTCTATACTTTTCCATGCATATAGGTTTCTTCTAAAAACCAGGAACATTTGAGGTTCTTTCTATATTTTCTTGGTTTATAGGAACACTTTGGGATTGTTGAGGTTGGACAACAGGGGCTTGAATATAAGTGGTGGATGATGAAGTAGGACCAGATTGAGATATTCCTTGAACTGAAACTATTGGTCCATAAGGAGGTATAGAAACTAAAGTTGGGATGGATAAATTTGGCTATGAGGCTAATGTAGAATTAGTTTTAATGAACTAAATTTTTCTCCTAGTTTCTATAGCTTGAGCTTCATTTTCCACCTTTCAAGCTCTTTTGCAAGATCTTCTTTCTCCTTTCTAGCCTTCTCTAGATCTAAATCTAATTTGGACATGAAATGTTTTAAGGATTTGCTAGGTTGAGCTTGAGGTTCATTTATCTAGACTCTAATAGCTTTACCCTTTCCTTTGTCTACAACTTTCACAATGGGTTTTGTAGGATTTACTTGTACAGGGTTATATTTTTGGACTTGAGCAATAACTATTTCTTGCTTTTGATTCAGACATTGTTCTTGTTCTTGAAATTTAGCCTTTAGACTATCTATGTCTCCAAAAACATCAGTATGGAGAGTCATAGTTTTCTCTTCTAACTTTTTATTATGTTCCTTCAAGGTAGCCATCCTTCTTATTAGAGCATCTCTTTCTAAGGCGAATGCACTTAGCTTCTTCCTCAACAACCCATTTCTTCATAGATCCTATCTCTAATTGTACTTTTTCAGGATCTATAGAAGTAGCTTTTGAATCAACAAGGTCATCTAGATCTATAAGATTTGGTTCTATGTATGGGACTATTTTAGGATTAGAGGGATCTCCAAAAGAATTCCCAAGTCCTAACCTATGATGCATTTCAACTATGAGATCTGGTCTAGGGGATATATTCCCTACTAGTGACATATCTTTATCTTGATATGCTCTTTCATCTAGTACTAGGGTAGTAAATATCCCTCCTAAGGGTATTTTTGTTTTTGATTTAGAGCTGAGTGAAAATGAATCTCTCCCTATTACTAATTGATACTGAGAATTGATAGATACACTACCTGGTGCAGAGGCACCTAAATTTCAAGAAGAAAAAGATATAAAAGCTAGAGAAGCCATTTGTAATAAGTTGTCAAAGGAGGTCTTAATATGATAAATAATATAAAAATATTTATTTAATTGGTGAATGGATCTATTGACATCCATCTAAATTCATTTGAGTCATAATGTTGGTCTAGGTTGGGTTTGTATGAAAGTTGAAATGTAAAAATGCATAAAATGCATAAAACGTTGTCAAGAATGCAAAAGGGTCAAAAGAATGTGAAGGGTTAGTTTAAAGGGTGGTTTGGAAGTTAAAACCAACTAAAAACTCTATAAAAATGGATGTAAGGTCGAACCAAAGCATTAATGAAAGGAATAGATACATTTTGAAGCAAATTTGGTAATATTCTGAGTTGTTATTTTGATTGGTTTTCAATTTTAGTGTTGGTTCCAGGTCTTGTACGGACATGTGCAGCCTGGAAACCATTTAAAATTTGTATATTTGGATAGATCAGTGAATAAAATTTCTTTTTACTTTGGTTTGAATTTATTTTATGAAGAAATGAATAAGTTATGGGCATTTTGGTGATAATGGGTATTTGCAGATTTGAGATTCGCTGAATATAGTCATGTCACAGTGTGTGATGCGGGCATATTTTGGAGACTCAAGATCTCTAATGATATTCATTGGAAAGATATGTGAACTACCTCTCATTTCCAACTGGTTTGAATCATTTTCATTTATATTTGGAGAAGTTATGATGATTTGAATGGAAACTGATTTTTAAAGATATCCATTCAAGATGAAGGCAGGGATTTGTGCTTGAAAAATTATATATGAATGGAAAAAATAAATGGCTTACAGATTTGGAAACTATAATAATAGATGGATAATGTGGAATTGGTTTGAGATTATTTAAATTTTTTTTTGTGAAAGATATTTGATGCACTGGGCAGGGTTACCAGTTTTGGTTCTGGTTTATGATAGAGAAAATGGGTCTTGGTTCAGAGTATGTAATTTATAATCTACTAATTTTATTGGTCTCAGATTTGGATATGTTTTATAATTACTAATTTGGAACAATTCCTCTGAAGGGTTTTTCAAGAAGATATTTAGAATTGAAGTTATGAACAATGCAATTAGACATAGCAATCTGATTGTGTGAGTCAAGATGTTGTCTTTATTGGTGTATAATGTTAGGGTTCTTTGTTGTAATCTTTGAGATGTTCTTGGTTCCTTGAGGGTGTACCAGCCTATTGTGAATCCCTTGAGTTGAACTAATATTCCTTGAAGATAAATACAGAGGGCTTTGCATCACTACCTCTAAGTCTCTAAGTGGGATTTGGATCTATCCTTTTCTTATTTAAGTTCTTCCTACTACCTTTAGGAAAATTAGTATGCATTGGTTCCTCAGGATGATCTCTTGTGTAAGCTCATATGCTTTTTCTTTTGTTAGCCATTTCAATAAATAAGCACTAGCTTTAAAACCTTAACTGAGTTGCCACCCTTTTCTTGGGAAATACACAAATAAAATTATTTCTAACTTTAAGAAAAAACAACCACAAATGGAAATAGAAATATCTAACACAGATGGACCAATTACTGATATTATAAGACTACAACTCTTTCTTGTTAGATCAGACACCTAGAAAGGCTGGATATGTCAGTGTAGCTTTGTGGTAGTATGGCTTTTCTTTCTTTCTTTTTTAAATTCTCAAGGTTTGTCATTAAACATCCCCTTATAACCATAAGTAAAAATGTACATAGTCTAACACACATGTACATAGCACGACCAAAGAATCTATAGTACTTTTCATAAATGTGTTGGACAACTCCCCAGTAGAGTCAGCATTTTGTTGGAGTTTTAAAACTACTGAACAATAGAGAACCTCAATACTAAAAGGATAATACTTAGGCAACCTAAGGATTAGCTATTTCCTATATTCAATTACACATACAAACCATTTGGATCTAACATTAACGAAACCAAGAATCGTTTCCTTCTCTTTAGGCTCTACAAGGCCAAGGTGGGTATACTTAAGGGATGACTCAATCTATCTATTTTTGTATGAAAACTATCTTAGTTTCATTCTGATTCTCATCCTCAATCCATAAACGTACAACTAATTGTGACATTTAAACATAATACATCCCATATAACAAATTTTTTCATAAAATCTTCTATAGATCTATAGGTATTCTTTGCAACAGTGGCTAGCTAAGGCTAGAATATTTCATGCAAACAAGTATTGACCAACTTTGAAGATTTTCAAGAAATAAAAGTAAAATTGATTGTAAATTTTTCATTTGATACCCATTTATGATCTATTTCTCTTCCAACTGAATCAATTTCATCAGTGCCTAATCAATTAGGGTTCAGAGTCCACTACAAATCTATAGATCTAATTTGTTGCATTACAACAAATATTATCAAAAGTTCTTACTAGAATCCATCATTCACAACATCCTTCTCATTACTACAATAACCTTATCAAATTCATCAAAGCATTTACTCAATTCATTGAACTAATAGCAATGATGAAAAGATATCAAGCTAAAGGATTGCATTCAATTGCACAAATTTTACTTGTACAACATCAAGATAACTAAGTAACCAAAAGGAGACAAAATTTAGAAAGAACTAATATGGGGAAAACTCATAATTTGTATTCATTTTCTTTAAAATTTGTATACACTTTGCAGTAAACTCAGAATGACCATAGAAAGAAACATAAAGATCATTCTGTATTAATGTATTTGCATAAACTTACGCAGAAAATACATCATTAAGCTTGTTCAAATTACTTGGATAGAAAATATACTAAGTATGACTAAAAGCATTAGAAATCAGACCATTACATTCCCTTGAAAACTCATTTATATAGATATGAGTTGCAACAAGAAAAGGGAAAATGTGATTGATAAGTGTCCTTCAAAAACATTCTTACATACACCTATCACAAGGAAACAAAATGTGAATAATAGAAAGATTGATACATTGAAAACTCTTTCATCGGTCCCTTTCTGTTATTTCTACTAGAAAGATAAAAAGCACTATGATTAGATTCTTTTATCATTCTAGTTCCTCGGGGTAGGTGGCCATCAGATGTGAAAGTGATGAGTCATCTCCTACTACCTGAAGATTCTTTGTCTTTATCATCAATGACAGGGGTGAGTTCTATTTCTGTACCTTCTTCTTCCTCATCATCTCCTACTGTCTACTCTATAGACATAAATTTTTCTTTCCACTCATTGTAGGCAGTGTCATCTAGCCAATCAAGATTCAAGACCACTCTTTGTACAATTATCAATGAATTTGAAATTTCCTCCATATCCACAAGATCTTTTCAGATGGTGTTGTAGAACAACTGCACCTTTACCAACTCTTCATTTTTCATTGCCCATAATAGATGGCCTAGATCATTTATAACTTTATTCATTCTTTCACAAAATATTTCATCCAGCTCCTTCTATTCTTTCTTTTCCTTCACTTTCTCAATTGTCTTTAAATCACGAGGGAATCAATCAAATTTCTCTATAAAATACTTGGAAAAATGAATAGTTAATCTTCTTTGGAAGGAATCTTGTTTATCATCAAAGCCTTGTAATTTATTTAATAGATCAAAAATCTTTTCTATTTGATGACAGGTTAACTGGATAATAGATATACACATAGCAGTGATATCTCCATTTCTTTTTGTCCATTTTTGTACAATGGGTCTAAATACAACTTCATTTCCTTTCAACTCATCCTTGATAGCTACAATTATTTCTATTAAATCAAAAAATGATGGCCATTCAATTCTGTCTACTAAATACATGATACCCTACCTCAATTTTTCTTCATATTGATTATTAAGTTCTGCATGCAATGCATATAACTTAATTTTTCCCTCTTCAAAATCCTCTATAGTATAGAACTGAGGCCTTTCTAGGGTATCTAGTATCTCAATAATTGGTGTTAATTTAAAAGGCTCAATAGGTGGCCATGGGGGGTATGCAATTCAGGGTTTACTAGATTCTCCTAATTTTCTTTTCCTAAGAATCTTCTCCATTTGAGTCACTTTATTTTCTAATGACTATATTTGCATACCCCTCTCCTCATATGCTTTTAGAACTTCTTCATACCTAGCATTGAGTTGGGAAAATCTATCTTCTTCTTGTCAAGACACCACACTTTCAAATTTAATTATCTTTGATGCCATTCCCATTATTTGTTTACTACCTACTTCACCAACCCTGAATGCTGTCAATGCACCAGTATGCTTTGTAGTAGAAATCTCATTTGTTCTGGTATTGTTCCTTTTTTCCATAGACCAAATAACAAGGGCTTGGTGTTCATCACTAAAGTTGACTCCTCTATGAGCCTATAATATCTCTTCTTCAGTCCTTAATTGAATATCCTTTTGTTTTCTTATTGAGTCAAAAATAATGGCATTCACTATTCCCATCTGGTAGAAGGAGGACTTGTGTTTGTTTAACTATCTACCTCCCAGCTTCAGGTGTAAATTGAGAAAAGTCATTCAAAAATTTAGACTTTACCTCTTCCTTAATATCAGAGTCAGGTTTTTTTGGCTATTCTACCTTTATCTTCTCACAAGTTTTCTCAAAATTTCCCATGTTTTATCTCCAAAAAAATTGAGCAAAAGGCCTAGATTTTACAAAATTCTCATCAATAATAAATTTCTTTGAAGCCTAGGAAACTATGGGATCAATCTCTTTACTTTGATAATCAGCCACAATGAGATCCAATGAAGGTGCAAGTGATTCTTGAGGCTCTGCAATCTCCAAATCTATGGAAGTAACAATTACATCTCCCTCTCCACCAATTTGTTTAAGCTGATCCCTTAGAGATGTTTCATCATCAATTCTAATTGGGGATTGGCTTGGGGAATATTGCTCCAATTGGGAAGAAGACCCTTGCTCTAATCTTTGTCATTTTGGAGCACTGGGTATAGATAGGCTCCCTAGGTCTAGTCTCTACTGAAGAGGAACCTATTGCACATTTTGGATCATCACATATCTCGCCCTTTTCTACAAGGTTTATTGGCTAGGGGCCACTACATTTCTATTGTTGATCCTCCTTTGCACTTATGTAGCCTTGTCTGGATATGTCTCAACATACATGGCCTTCTTCTCATTTATAACGTGGATAATCATAGCAAAATTATTCATTAATGCTTGCATCTTGGCTCCCCAATATTTTTTTATCTTTCAATGGGTCATACTAGGGGACAAAATCATTAATAAATTTTAGGGTCTTGCTGAATATTATCCATTTATCCTTTCTTAGTTCTTGTTCTTGTAAAGTAAAAACATTTCCAATCACATCTTCTAGATAGTAAACTTGTTGCATCATGCAAGAAGCTTTCATGCTCTTTCTTAAGAGGTCATAGAATCCTTCAAGATCAATAAATTTGACATGAGATTCTACCATGTTATATCTATCTAGAAACAAATTCAAGTGCTTCCACCCTTTTCTCACAAAGACAAAATCATGTACCACAGTAACAATTTGAAAAGTTACCCTTCTTAGGCAATTTCCTCTCATCTGTAGTGCCTATTTGCCATAACAGCTCAGCTATTCATATCTTCAAGGTCACATGAAATGGTAGCACATGTGGCTTCCCCAAAAAACCATATACTCTTATTATAGTTGAAACATTATAAGGGATTGTATCCTCCCAATTATGACTAACCAATAGTCTCTATGCATGGTCCTTAGGTCTGACCAATTCAGGTTCTTCCACCCTTTTCTCACAAAGACAAAATAATGTACCATAGTAACAATCAGAAAAAAGGTACCCTTCTTAGGAAATTCCCTCTCATTTATAGTGCCTATTTGCCATAACAACTTAGCTATTCCTATCTTGAAGGGCACATGAAATGGTAGCACATGTGGCTTCCCCAAAAAACCATATACTCTTATTATAGTTGAAACATTACAAGGGATTATATCCCCCCAAGTATGACTAACCAATAGTCCTTGTGCATGGTCCTTAGGTTTGACCAATTCTAACAGTGCTTGTGGAATTCTAGGGTTGTTCCCTTTCAAAAGTAATCTAAGCTTTGATGCAAAGTATCTATCAAATCTCACATAACTAGAATCTATAGCCTCTGAAGTCATATCCACATTCCAAAGCTACACTAGATTCCTTTTGCCATCCCTAGTTATTTCCAACTCCATACCCTTGGAGAAAAAGGTAAATCCTTTGTACAAGCATAGATACATAAGTAATGAATACCAACGTAATGGTTTATCCACTTTTCCTTGTGCTATCCCCACCAAACCATTGTGAATTTCTTTCTCAAGAAAGGTAGCAAAATTTAGAATAGTGCTCATCCCAAATTGAAGGGTTTGAGCCATAACAAGCACAATTGAGCCTGGGATTTGGTTAGCTTCATCCATCCCAAAAAATTTGCAAAGATCAAATATAATGCCTGAACCCTAAGTTTAAAATGTCTTCTCAGTAACGGTTTTGAGGTGCTGGCAGTAATCACAGACACAATACTAATTTTAGCAGTATGTTCTTACAATGGCCCTATCTTTAAGTAAATCATTTGTGCATCATACTTAGCTTGAAGGTCATCTAGATCAATGATTTCATGCATGGCATAGTTAGGGTTGAGGTTGAAAACCCCACTAATCAGTTTAGGGTAGACCCAAAAAAGATTCACTCTCGCATGATTCTTTACCCACCCTATAATTGGATCATATTTTTTCACTAAATCCATCAACAAATCACTATCAAAGAAAACTATGGGGACTATTAATTTTTGAATATCAAACTCCTAGACATTGCTCATAGGGGTATCCAGTTTTTGTTCTAAAGACCACTTCTTGAACAACTCCAAAGCCCCCATGGAAAGCTATGCACCTCTTACCCAATTTTCTTTATCATAGAAGCCTTCTGTTATAGTTACCCTAGGGTTTTTTTGAATAAACTCCCTCCTCTTAGTTGTTTCATGTACTAATAAAGGGAAATTTTCAAGAAAATCATGATGTACAGAACATTTCAAATAATCTATTTGTCCAGTGAACTCTTTTCAAGGAGGCATTTTGAATAAACCCTAGAAATTTTATAACATCGGATACTTGATTTTCAAAGAGTCACAAAGTACTTATCTACTAAAATTTTCACTTCTACACTATGTGATTTCCTCTATAGCTTACTAGATCGCTAGATAAAATTTACATGCCTTGGCTCTAAAATTTTTGTATGCTCTAATGTTCTTTTTGCACTTTGGTGATTCATTAATGGTGAGATTATGAGTTCTTTTCATGCATTGAAGTCACATGAATGAACTCTACACCATATTTACTCTCATTAACTATTACCTCCAAATTGTGCCCAGATTTGAATCCTATCCGTAGATTTGCATCAAATTAGATGACTTTAGTTTAAAAAAGAAACAAGGTTTATGGTTTTAAAAATAAGGCCACCTATCGCAATACCACTTAACTGCAATCCTTAAATTTCTTGCACCTTAGAATTGTAGGGAAGCACCACTCATTGATCAAGATAAGATCAATGATCCGACCAATTTACAATTGAAAAAAGTTTAATCAGCTATGCTAACCAATAGGAGGCCTTTATATGAGTTTTTGCCTCCTAAAAACTTCCACGCCAGCGGATCCCACATCTTCTTTTGAGCGAGTAGGTGCTTGACATCATTCCTTCCACATGTCAAGCTGGTGCATTCTTGCTTTCCTTATTAGATGAGCATCTTCAAATTGTAGGCCCACACCCATCATTGACCAAGACAGGATCCATGGTGTGAAGAACTCTACATGTTATGATTGCAACATCCACTTCGATCAATGGAATGACTCTTCTCAACCCTAATGCTCTGACACATCTGACTATTACATTAATTTCTAAGATTTATATGCCTATAGCATAAGTACTCCCAGCTAAGCACATGTGACAAACAACATGGCATGACTCAGTGTTCTTCCCTAATTTTTGCCCCACTATAACATGTGGCACAAAGGTACATACCTGCATTCCTTATTGAATGAGCATCTTCAAAATGCATGCTTGTGCTAACCCTTGATCTTTAAAAGATCTATGGTTGATAAAGCTTCGCTCTCATTTGGTAGACCAGCTTCTTCACTGGCACATCTGGAAATACATATCAGAGATAATCTTATAGTGTGGCACACCATAGCACACACTATAGATTCTTGACCCCACCTTGCTATGTGTCAAAAACTGCTTGCCCACTTTATTTATCTTTCATGGAGCTTAAAAATGTAGGCTTGCGCTGGTCTTTGATCTTTGACAAATCAATGACCATAGAATTATGTGCCTTAAATACCATGTCAGCTGAATTGACAAATAAAATATTCCTTTCCAGTCCAACTCATCTGAAATTTTCCATGGAAGATGTCTCAATCATCATCCTTGGAAATGGTGGGCCCATGTTGTTAGATGGTGCTACATGTCCTATTTATGCATCCCCTCATTATTTAATTTTTGAGCATCTTCTTCTTGCAGGAAAGTGCTAGCCCTTGAATTAAATGAAATTAATGCTTAACAAATCTTGGTGATAAAAGAATACCTTTGTTAGTAACTCAACCAATGACATTATAGGAATTCTAGAACATGCACAAAAAGTACTAACGAGTCTACAAAAGATTCTAACAACTTATGAATCAATTCAAACTTTACGGCTCACTAAGACTTAAAAAGGGCAAGGGCTACATGTCATCAAAGTGCATGTTGTATTATTAAAAAAAAAACTTGCATCTCAAAATTGTGGGAATGTGATGCCCATTGATTTGAACAGGATCAATGATCATATAAAGTTTGTATGATTAGAGGTATTTCTTAGTAAAATGATCAAGCAATTTTTAGGCAAAGCATGACCACCTAAGGTTTAAACAAGATTTTAATGAAGTCATGCTTCCACAAGCCCCTCCTTGGGGTAAAAGTAATATGCCTTAAGAGCATTTTTTGAAATATTATTTTTGAGGGTTCTTGAGACTAAGGTAAAATGTAATAAAGCATTAGGGTTTTCAAATTTAGGTTTTCTCAACTAATTATTCTAATGACAATCCTTGAGAGATTGATAAAATTCCAAAAAAAAAGAGACAAGGACATGAACTAGGGCAATCTAAGAAATTTGAGAAATACAATAAAAAAACCCTAAATTGCATAATATAATGACCACAAATGATTTTTCATTATTTTTTTCAAAATTTTCTCTATACTATAAAATTTAGACCAACATCATGAAACATGGGTCAATGAGCTTGACTCAAAAGTCACATAGTCAAATCCTGATAGCAATATCACAAATTGATTTGCTGTGGAAATTATCTCCTACTTATCAAATTGATGAGCTTAAGGGGATTTCTATTGAATGGTTCATAAGGCACAACACTTGGTGAAGGTTTTTCAAATGGGGTTGCAAGCTTTTGGTTTAACCATGGAGTAAACTTCGTAGTTAAGCAGACTCAAGCTAGAGTAGTACTAGGATGGGTGACCTCCTAGGAAGTCCTGGTGCTTTACCCCTATGAGCATCACCTAGATCCAACAACTCCTAAGTGTTCCATTTATTCTCATGAGTTATTAATTCATGTTGGATCACTACTCATGAAACATGGGTCAATGAGTTTGACTCAAACATCACATAGTTAAATCTTGATAGCAATATCACAAGTTGACTTGCTCTGGGAATTATATCCTACTTATCAATTGCTGACCTTAATGGGATTTATAATTAATTTTTCATAATGAACAACACTTGGTGAAGTTTTTACAAATGCGGTTGCAATCTTTGGGTTTAATCATGGAGGAAAATTTGTAGTTAAGTGCATTGAGGCTGGAGTAGTATTGGGATGGGTGACCTCCCAAGACATCTTGATGCTTCACCCCTATGAGCATCACCTAGGTCCAATGAGTGCTAAGTGTTCCATTTATTCTAATGAGGTGTGGATTCATGTTGAATCATTACTCATGAAACATGGGTTTTTGGTTCAAAAATCACATAGTTAAATCCTAATAGCAATATCATAATTATACTTTCTATAGAAATTATCACCTACTTATCAATTGATTATCTTAAGGGGCTTTCTTATTAATGGTTCATAAGGTGAAAAACTTGGTGAAGTTTTCACAAATGGGTTTGCTAGCTTTGGGTTTAACCATGGAGGAAACTCTATAGTTAAGCATGTTGAGGCTTTAGATAATTCTGTTGCTTCACCCCTATGAGAATCACCTAGACCCAATGAGTGCTAAGTGTTCCATTTATTCCCATGAGAGATAGACTCATGTTTAGTCACTACTCATGAAACATGGGTCAATGAGTTTGATTCAAAAATCACACATTTAAATCTTGATAGCAATATCACAATTTGACTTGCTGTGGAAATTATTTACTACTTATAAATTGATGAGCTTAGGGAGATTTCTAACTAATGGTTCATAAGGTACAACACTTGGTAAATTTTTTTCAAATGGGGTTGCAAGGTTTGGATTTAACCATGGAGGAAACTCTATAGCTATGTGCACTGAGCCTAGAGTAGTATTAGGATGGGTGACCTCCTAAGAAGTCTCAGTGCTTCACCACTATGAGTATCACTTAGATCCAATGAATTCTAAGTGTTCCATTTATTATCATAAGAGATGGATTCATGTTAAATCACTACTCATGAAATAGGGTCCAATGAGTTTGATTCAAAAATCACACAGTTAAATCTTGATAGCAATATCACAACTTGAGTTGTTGTAGAAATTATCTCCTACTTATCAATTGATGAGCTTAAGGGGATTTTTATTGAATTGTTCATAAGTCACAACACTTGATTAAGGTTTTTCAAATGGGGTTTCAAGCTTTGGGTTTAACCATAGAGGAAACTCAGAAGTTAAGCGCGCTCTAGCTAGAGTAGTACTAGGATGGGTGACCTCTTGGGAAGTCCCGATGCTTCGCCCATGTGAGCATCACCTAGATCTAATGAGTGCTAAGTGTTCCATTTATTCTCATTAGAGATGAATTCATGTTTAATCACTACTCATGAAATAGAGGTCAATGAGTTTGACTCAAAAATCATAGAGTTAAATCCTGATAGCAATATCACAATTTGACTTGCTATTGAAATTATCTCCTAATTATCAATTGATGAGCTTAAAAGGCCTTCTAATGAATGGTTCATAGGGCACAATATTTGGTGAAGGTTTTTCAAATGTGGTTGCAAGCTTTGGGTTTAACCATGGAGGAAACTCCATAGTTAAGTGTGCTCAAGATGGAGTAGTAGGAGGATGGGTGACATCCTGGGAAGTCTCGATGCTTCACCCTTGTGAGCATCACCTAGATCCAATGAGTGATAAGTGTTCCATTTATTCTCATTATATATTTTTTATTTTTAATCACTACTAATGAAGCATTGGTCAATGAGTTTGACTCAAAAATCACATAGTTAAATCCTAATAGCAATATCACAATTTGACATGCAGTTTATCTCCTACTTATCAATTAATGATCTTAAGGGACTTTCTAATGAATGGTTCATAAGGAAAAACACTTGGTAAAGTTTTTGTAAATGGGATCGCAAGCTTTGGGTTTAACCATGGAAGAAATTCTATAGTTAAGCACACTCAGGCTAGGGTAGTACTAGGATGGGTGACATCTTGGGAAGTCCTAGTGGTTCACCCCTGTGAGCATCGCCTAGATCCAATGAGTGCTAAGTGTTTCATTTATTCTCATGATAGATGGATTCATATTGAATTACTAATCATGAAACATGGATAATGAGTTTGACTCAAAAATCACACATTTAAATCTAGATAGCAATATAATAATTTGACTTGTTGTGGAAATTATCTCCTTCTTATCAATTGATGAGCTTAAGGGGCTTTCTAGTAAATGGTTCATGAGGCACAATACTTGGTGAAGGTTTTTCAAATGGTATTTCAAGCTTTGGGTTTAACCATGGAGGAAAATTCATAGTTAAGCATGCTCAAGCTAGAGTAGTACTATGGTGTGTCATCTCCTAGGAAGTCCTAGTATTTCACCCCTATGAGCATCACCTAGGTCAAATTTGTGCTAAGTGTTCTATTTATTCTCATGAGAGACAGATTCACATTGAATCACTACTCATGAAACATAGGTCAATGATTTTATCGAAAAAACACATAGTTAAATCTTTATAGCAATATCACAATTTGACTTGCTTTAGAAATTATCTCCTTCTTATCAATTGATGAGCTTAAGTGGATTTCTAATGAATTTTACATAAGGAAAAACACATGGTGAAGGTTTTGCAAATGGGATTGCAAGCTTTGGGTTTAACAATGGAGGAAACTCCATAGTTAAGTATGCTTAGGCTAGACTAGTACTAGGATTGGTGACCTATTGGGAATTCTCGGTGCTTCACCTCTATAAGAATCACCTAGATCCAATGAGTGATAAGTGTTCCATTTATTCTCATGAGATATGAATTCATGCTGAGTCACTAGTCATGACACATGGGTTAATGATTTTGACTCAAAAATCACATAATTAAATCCTGATAGCAATATCATAATTTGACTTGCAATGAAAATTATCTCCTACTTATCAATTGATGAACTTAAGGGGCTTCCTAATGAATGGTTCATAAGGCACAACACTTGGTGAAGGTTTTGCAAATGGGCTTGCAAGCTTTGGGTTTAACTAGGGAGGAAACTTTGTAGTTAAGCATGCTCAGGTTAGAGTAGTACTAGGATGGGTGACCTCCTAGGAAGTCCCACTGCTTCACCCTTGTGATCATCACCTAGATCTAATCAGTGCTAAGTGTTCCATTTATTCTCATGAGAGATGGATTTATGTTGAATCACTACTCATGAAATGTAGTTCAATGAGTTTGACTCAAAAATTAAAGAGTTGAATCCTAATAGCAATATCACAATTTGACATGCTATGGTAATTATCTCCTACTTATCACTTTAGTATCTTTGTTAGTTCTAAAGTTCATTTCATGATTCTTTTTTTCATTTAAAAAGTTTCTTTCATTATTTCTTCTATCATTTACAAAGTTTATTTCATTGTTCATTCTATCATTTCCAAAGTTTCTTTCATTGTTCCTTCTGTTTTAAATGTTTCTTTCATTGTTCCTTCTATTCATTCTACAATACTTTGATATATGTATGAAGTTGTTGCATAACTAACATACTGGGGTTCTGCTTCAAGGATTTTTTTGATCAATAAGTTCTTGACAATTTTGAGCTATGTGTCCAAAGTTGTTACACTTATAAGACACAATCTTATTTCTTTCCTCATAAGGTCTTCTTTCTCTTGATGTCCTCTCATTAGATCCTCTTCTATATGCAGGGTTAGTATTTCCAAACATTCTACCATTTCTTCTATCACTATCATATTTAGGTTTCCTACAATCAATTAAATTATGACCAATAACATGACAATTTATGATAATAAAAATTTGTAACATGATTAAATGACTTATTTGTACAATCTCTTTTCATATGACCTATTTCACTACATGAAGAACACTTACCTCTAAAATCATATATGGTTTCTTTAGGAGATTCAACTTGCTTAGGTTCATCCAATTTCTTAGTTTCCTTGTCTTGTCTAACTTCTTTGGATTTATCAAAATATGGATTGAATTCAATATTATCACTAGATTTATATTTTTCTTCCAAATCTGATCCATTTACAAGTTTTCTTCTAGACATGTTAAATAGTTATCCAAGACTAGTCTTATCATAGATAGGTCTTTGTACTGACATTTGTTCATCAATAATTTCACTACTAGAATAAAGCTTTTCAAGTTGTAACTTTCTTTGAGTTAGTTCACCTTTTACAATATTGTTGTACTTTTGAAGTTCTTCATGATCTAACTTTAATGCTTCAAGTTTAGATGTCTTCTTTGCTAGATTGGCTCTAAGATCTGAATTTTTAGTCTTCAAATCAGATTCAACTTTGCTAGGATCCCTCTTCAAACTCAACTTTAGATTGGTAATATTTAATTCATGCTTCAAAATCTTGTACTTTTTTAAAGCTTTAAATATCCATCATCACTAGTTTCATATTTAATAGATTCAAGGTTGGATTTCAGATGATCAATTTTGTCCTTCGATTGTCCAATGTAGACTTTGGAGTCTTCATATCTATTTTTCACATTATCTCTTTCTTTAGTAAGGATATCAATTTGTTCAAGTGCCTCTTCAAGGTTCTTCATCAAATGTTCCATATCCATAGGGATCGTACTCAAGCTATCAAGCCTCTTCAGAGTAACTATTCTATGATACTAATTCTTAGAAATGCAAGGGGGAGGGGGAGAGGTGGTGAATTTTTATTCTACAAATTTTTTTTATCGATTGGATATTTTTTATTTCTTTGAACCATATATAATAAAGTAAATAAGTAACACTAAAAAAAAAGTAACAATGCACTTAGAGAACTCATAACACCATATTTTGTTAACTAGGGAAACCCTGGCCAAGGGAAAACCCCAGTGGGGATGATACCCACTAGATGATGTACTAATGTAAATGTTCCTTGTTAGAAGATGGACCTTGTTAGGAGTCTATAAACTCATTCAGTACATATGATTCCCTATTAGGAGTTGTAGTAAAATGTATGAAAGAAGACCTCACTACCAAAACATGCACTTTCAATTACAAGAAGAGCTCACTACCCAAACATGCACTTTCAATTACAAGAAGAGCTCAGTACCCAAACAAGTAATTCACTTTAAGTTCCTCAAGTACAAAAGTATAGATGATGTAACTTCTTTCAACTGATCTCTATCCTCAGCTCAATCTCATATCATAATTTTTTTTTACCAAAAATCACTTCTACATATGATACAAAAGTTTTCTCATACATAAGTTATGCACATCACATCTCAATAACTTCACAAGATGTCTTTGCATAAATACCATGCTTTTTCACAAATTGCTGCTAGGTTGGGTAGGACCAAAATAAACTTTCCTAACTTAGATTAAACATCTAGGGTGTCATCCCTAATTGGTCAAGTAATTATTTTGTTAACAAAATAATTTCTTTACCTTTCATTTTGTTGTTCTATTTATACTGGTAAATCATAAATATCTCTTCTTTGTATTGTCTGTATTGATGTCCGAGGTAATACAACATGTATAATATTTCCATCTAGTCTCTCTCTCAAAAATAACATCATATAAACAAGTTGTACTTCAAAATAATATGTCAGTGTAAACCAATTTCATACTTAGACAATTTTTTGAGTAACAAAAAGCTTAGTATGTTTATTTTTGAGGTTTTATACAAGTATGTACATCATGTGTTTCTATTAATGAAAACATTTACATAAATACATATAGCTAATTATCAACAAATAGTTTGTATCTTTGTGTTGCAAATTATTTTAAGGAAGGCACCGATGTGAGTTTGCATATTTCATTTCAATGATTATATTCTAAATTCAAGAGCATATTAATAGATTTTTACTATCTCATTTTATATCTATCACTACTACTTTCTAGATTTATATGTTTATTTTAATTCAATGTTAATTCCTAAACTAGAGTTTAACTGAGGCAAACCACCCTCAATAACCAATGAAGAAATTCTTTATTTTGTTCTAGATATCCTTGTGGGCTTTCCTTAGAACTACGAATCAGAATTAATATTGTACTCATTCCATCAGGGTTGAGCAAGTCACTTCTAACACATCAATAGTGATTAGGTCATCCCTGATCATCCAATTTGGTCCTACCAAATCATCAAACTAATGCAAGAGCATCCTGGGATAGTCAGCAATCCTATATGTTGGAGATTTTAGCTCATATTTATAGAGTTATTATTTGTGTAGCTAGGGAAATGTTTGAGGCACATCAAAGTACCTTCTACTAAGTGTCCATAGTAATTGGAATTATTGTCTTGGAGTTAGAGTTGATTTGTTGATTATTGGTCATGTATTTCTAATTTCCTGGATAGACTTTGGAGATTGTATTTGTGACCTTCAATCCAAGAAAATTGGCATTTGTGCTCTTGGATTTGGGTTGTGGGATGGCTTGTGGATCAATTTCTAAGTGGACATACTCATATGTTGTTATATGAATTATTAACACATTTTAAAATTGGGTCTTTTCCTACATATTTAGTTATTTCATGTATTGTAAGTTGACTTGTGGATTGAGGGTGTATTTAATGTGCATTTTTATTTAATGTAAATTTTAGGGTGACTTGTGGCTTGGTTTTGTGTAAGTAGAGGGTCATGTCTTGTCTTGATACATGAATGGATTATTCATTTAGCATAGAGTAGTTGAGAGGAGTAGAGTGAGAAGAGCCAGTAGATAAATGAGATCTTGGGAAACAAGAAGGTTGATTGGTGGCTTGCAAGCACAAGTTTAGATTATTCTTTTAGTTCTCTACTAGATTTCAGATCTGGACTAATTAGTAGTTAGATCTCGTGAGGTCTTGCAAAACTATTATTTTAATTTATAATCTATTTGGGCATAACATGGAAGGCCTTACAATTAGACATGTTGGATGTTAATATTATGATCCTTCTAGGATAATTGGCATTGTTATGGATATAAGTATCTATGTTATTATTTGTATTCTATTATGTGATTAATTTCTTAGGGCTATGTCATCACCTTTGGGGAATATGTTACCTTGTACTACATCGAGTGGTATTAGAGGGAAGGTTAGATTTGGTTGGAGATTATTAGAGTGAAGGTTGGATCTAGTTGATCTTGTGGATTTTTTGCTTGGGTATATGAAGATCTTGGAAGATTCCTAGAGAAGATTGGACCCTAGGGTGATTGATGATCTCTTTAATGTTGTGGAGAATAGGATGTTAGAGAAGGTTAGATTGGATTTCATAGCTACTACTGGTGTACCTAAGAATTTGGGTGCTAAAGATGGATATGAGGGAATCACTAAAGATTTTAAGGATACTAGGTCTATTTGTGAAGACAAAGATGATTCTACCAAAAGACATTTGGCATAAAAATATGGTTGATTGGATAGATGTGGATCTTAGTTGAAGCTACAACATATGATGGATTTTTCTAATTTCTCAGATACTTTGAATCCTATAGACCCGATTAAATGGATTAGTGAAATTCATGACTTCTTTGAGTTAGAGGATATTAGAGATCTGCTTAGAGTGAGGTTGGCACAAACTAAGTTGAAAGGACATGATTCTTTATGGTAAACAAAATTTTTAAGGGGTATACAAGAGGAATTTGAAATGAATATCACTAGATGGAGATTAATGGTGACAAGATCAAAGTCTAAGTTCATTCCTGGTGATTATGAACTTGAGTTGTTTAATTGATTTTAGAATTTGAAAAAGAAAGATATGACTATAGGATTAACTAAGGAGTTAACTATTGTTGTGAATGATAATGTGGATTACCTGAATGAGCTTGAGGTAGAGGGGAATAATTTTCTAATTCAAAGAGTATTTATTTTTCAAAAGATGTAGGAACCTTGTTGAAGGAGGAATTTGTTAACGACTTGATACAAGTCTTGAGGTAAATTTTGGAATGTGATTGTTCATGGTAGTAGTACCAATAACCTAGTTATTAAAGAGATGGTTCAAAAACTTGGTTTGAAGAGTATAAGACATCCTTGCCCTTATAGCATCAATTGATTACAAGATAAAAATTCTTTAGAAGGGGGAAATGTCATGTTAATTTTTAAATTGGACAATATGTTGATCAAGTGTTGTGTGATATTGTGGCATGAGTTCTTATCACATATTACTTGGTAGAACTTAGTAGTATGATTGCAAAGTAATTCATGATTATGTCAAGAATGTTTTTATTGTTGAGAAGGGTGGCATGAAGAATTCCCTATTTCCTTGTAGAATATGTAACTTGGAAGGAGTAACTTGGGTTTTAGTAGCCAAGTTGAGCTGAAGAATTCAGGAAGGGTTATAGATCAGCATGGAAAGTAGACCTGTGGTACACTAAGGCAAGATTCGAAGATGCAAAAAAATATTTTTTTTTATGAAATGATATTGAGAAATGAAACAAAGGAACAAGTGTACAAGATGATGTGGTGAAGGACATGTATGTGAAGAATCAATTTGGGGTTTATAATTTGAACTCTACAAGATGTTCTTCCAACTTTTAAGTACATCTTTTATTTGCACCTAGAGCATCTGATGCAAGAGCATCCTAGGATAGTAAACAATGTATGTAGAATATTTCCACTCATATTTGTGGAGTTATGATTCCTAAAATTAGGGATATGTTTGAGGCACATTGGGGTAACTTTTCCCAAGTGCACATAATAATTTGAATTATTGTCTTGGATTTAGAGCCATTTTGGTGATAGTTGGTCGTATATTCCTGATTTCCTAGACAAACTTTGGAGATTATATTCATGATCTTTGATTTGAGGGAGTTTATATTTGTACTATTGGACTTGGATAGTAGGATGGCACATAGATCAATGGCTAAGTGTGCATACTCCTACATTTTCATACGAGTTAAATATACATTCTAAACTTGGTGTTTGTCCTAAGAATTTAGTTATTTCATGTATTTAATGTTTGTTGCAAGAAGATTTGTGGATTGAGGGTGTATTTAATGTGAGTTTTTATTTAATGTAACTTTTTAGGCCAACTTTTAGCTTGGTTTAGCATAAGTAGGAGGTCTTTTCCTATGTTGAGACATGAAGGGATTATTAATTCAACATGGAGTAACTTAGAGGAGTGAAGCTAGTAGAACTAGTAACTAAGTGAGGGATTGGGAAACAAGAAGGTTTCCTAGTGGTTTGTGAACACTAGTTTAGATTCTTCATGGAGTTTTCTACCAGATTGTAGATATGGGATACCTAGTGGTTGAATATTGTGAGGTCTTATAGAACTATTATTGTAATTGTTCATGTATTTCCCATAACCAAGAAGGCCTTACATGTGGGCATGTTGGATGTAAATCTTATGATTTTGTTATTAGAATTGGCATTTTTGTGGATCTAAATATACATGTTACTATTTGTATACTACTATGTGGCTAATTTTTGGGAGTTAGGACATCTCCTTTAGGTATTCTCCTACCTTGTATTGGATAAACAATTTATAGGTTTTTTGTCTCATAGTTTTTGGTCTAGCTCACATGAATCAATCATTTTGGGGGTTTTTTGAAAACCCATTTTCAAGTTTTTATTTTGTGATTTATGTCATTTTCCTCTTTTAAATTTCAATACACTTTCTCATGTTACCATCTCTTTATATTTTGGTTCTATATTGCATATCTACTTTCTTAAAAAATCTTAAGATGGAGGTGAGAGGGAATTAGATCTAGGTTATTCATCATTTTTTTTTGTGTTTATGCATTAATATTTCCATTTATGTTGATTAGGTTAGAAGATATTTTCCACTAAGATAATTGAGAGAGGGGGGCAAGATCAGTATTCCAACTATTATCACAATCATTAATCTTAAACAAACTTAACCATGTGCATAATATAAACTATAACCACAACAAGATACTCATACACAATTAACACTAGATATTGACCAGCTTTCTGAGGTTATTGGAAATGTTGAAGAGGTTAAAAGCCTTATGAAAAAGATTCCATAGATTGAAGCCAAAAATAGGGTGCTAGAGAAGGATAATATTGATAACTAGAAGAAGGTGACTAGACTAGAGGCCAAGGTGAATAATATTGAAAAGATGATAAAGAAAATGGTTGATAATAATAGTAATTCATTAAAGACTATGGCAAATAATGTGAGCAACATCCTAAAAAAGCCTAAGCAAGATAAAGGACAAGATTCTCCTACTATGATTGAGAACTAGGGACCTAGCAAATGCACTCAAGCTCATTTTAAGAAGAATGAGGATATGGACAAGATGGAAGAGGTGAAGGCCACTATGGAGATTATGTTCATCTTGATAGACTAGGTTTCTGACCTAATGAAGACTATGTAGTTATTTGGGTGCTAGTCTTTTGTTGTCATTTTGCTATCTCTTCAACTCTATTTCTAGTTGGCCTCCTATTTCTCTATTTTTCTTTGCTCTTTTTGGATGCCTATTATATGGTGAAATTTTCTATTAGACTTAGATGTTAGCTTTTATGTTTTTCTTTCAAGACTCTTTTTTATTTTGTAAAAGGTTTTAGGTCCTTTAAAACCCATTTTTACTTAATCAAAATGCCAGATATGTTAACTAGGGAAACCCTTGATGAGAGTGAAAACCACAGTGGGGATGGTACCCACAAGATGATGTACTTATATAAATATTTCTTGTTAGAGGATACACCCTGATAGGAGTCTATTACAACATTCAGTACATATGAGTCCCTATTAGGAGACTTTGAATCCTTGTTAGGAGATTCCAACCCTATTAGGAGTTATGAAAGATAGTTGGACCCATTGCCCAATTAGGTTTAAGGTTAAGATCAATGAACCCACTGTCCAAATGATCTCTATATTATTCCTTGCAAAATAATAGAACTGAAATGTACTTCCTTCCTCTAACTCTATCATGTCAACTAGACTTTAACTCCTCTAGATCTTGTAAGCAAATCTCATACTGCACATCCAATAATCCCTTGGATCACTTACTCACATTCAGCAAGCATTCTGCTCCTTTGCACATTGTACACTAGTACTTCACATCCAACTTGATCCTCTAATGTAAGATGCACTACAAATAAGGAAAACAACTTTCTTTTATACCATATCTTCATAATAATTCTTTGATTTGGCCTTGAGGCTTTCCCAATTAATTAAAATAAGATAATTAATTAATTTACAATTATAATAGCATTGTTAACTCATAGTCTATATAGAACTCCACACATGCAATACCAAATCTTGTGCATACGCTAACATCATGACATGACTATCCTCCATCACTATGTGACTACACATCTCTTCACTGTATCTCAGATTAAGATAGTGATTAATCATCAAAACATTTTCCAATACTTTGTTTATGTACTACTCTTAGTAAATTAGGTGTAACTTCTATATGCCATCAATTCAGACTTAGTCCTCTTAACCACATCATCAATACATTCTCACAAACATATTCTTCACTATGCATCACCTAAACATTCCTCAACTTTTTTGCATCATAATATCTTTGACTACTATTCTTCTAGTCTTTATAGAATTATTGCTAACATCAATGACAAACACATTCATGAATGTAACATATCAATACTCTCCAATGCTTAGGATACTCCCCCAATGTAGTATCATTAACATTCATGCTAACAATCCCCCCCTTTGTCATTGATTCCAAAATAAATTAAAAACATCTAAGTTTTAAGAATACCAAACTACCTACTGTTATTGTTTTTGCATCTTCTCAAACCGTCTTCATCAATTTGAAATCCTCTGGTTGTTGGCATGAGTTGTTCATGGTGAACAACTTACAACACTTTTTGGCTTCATATCTTCCCCATAGAGATATCCTTCTATGCACTTACAATTTCTTCTATGCATTAGCATATTCTTCTATGCACATACATTTACTTCTGTGCACTAACATATTCTTCTATGTACTTAAATGAATCTTTCTAAATCTCCCTAAAGAGATAATACTCCCCATTAATATCTCAATAGGTGCTTCTTTCACATTTTCTCTCCCCATTGCCTAGGAGATATTTTTCATGTACATATTCTCTCCCCCAATGACATCCACATCAAAGGTTTCAATACAAGTAAAAAATGCCAAATTGTAAATACCAATTGTTATAATATACTTCCTCCAACTCTTTAATCAGCTCAAGTGTCCAAAGACACTATTCCCTAAAAAATACCAAATACCAAGAGTCCTTAATGACTCAGTTCATACCAAATACTCCCCCAAAAAAGAAGCATCAACATTTAATCTAGTCTAACTATAATGCTCTATACTATGGGACTAATATGCTCCTTGCATCATCTACTCATAAGTAGGCAAGGGCATAAACCCAAGCATACCTCTTAGGTACTCAAAGTATCCTTAGGCAAAGGCTTCATAAAGATATCTACAATCTAATCTTTAGTACTTACTGTATCACCTAATCTAGTAGTGCAATGAAGGAATACTAACATAATAAAAACATTCACACAACTAAATAAGCTAACACTTATGATAGGACCAAGGTTATGACCAAGAAGGAAGGAAAACCAAGAATGTTAAACTCCTTGTGGTATAACCTAGGATGATGTAGATATATCCCTGATGGAAGGGGATGTATGCTCACATTGTGCTCAAGCTTCCAATAGGTGGGGGGTTTTTACCAAGTATGTATATGGATGAGGGTTTCAACAATGGGAGTACGGATGTATTTTAGCTTTATGATAGTATTTTGGTAGTTTTAGGCTCTCAAAATAGAACTATAAGTTTGCATGAAGGTGGATTGATGGATTGTGAGAGGGAAGGGCTTTATTTATAGGCCAAGGGTTAGAGAGAAGGAGGGTTAGGATGCAAGGATAGAAAAATGGTGAGGGAGGGCTAATATGCATTCAAAGGGGAGCACATGGATTGTACTTGTTTGGAGCCAATAGGGGAGTGACACTTGTCACAAGGAGGATGAGTGCGAGGGGATGGGATAATGGTTGGTCAAAGGGAGTGTTGCCATTTTGTCTCCCGCCAAAATTTCATATTTCTATGCCCTGCCTGCCCAAAGGTCACTTCCCGTGATTTTAAAACATGCCCTCGAAATATTGAAAAATAAATGATAAAAAAATCTTATGATATTTCTTATTTTTTTTCCACTAGCCTGCATCCTATCCCGTCATTGGATCTTCTCAGGATCTATGACCCTTGCTATGTTGCTATGAGAAAATGCCCATTTCTTATCATTAAGTTCCATAGCACCTTTTGGCCACATGGCTAGTGGGTCCCCCTTTTTTTCCCTCCTATTTTTGGTCATTTCTTTGGCACTGAGTTTTTTTTGAAGTAGTGGTGGTGCTATGGTGCTATCAGAAAGTCCATGTCCCTCACCGTTAGCATCACATCACCCAGATGGAAGCTGTACTATGCTAGATCTCAGGAGATCGACGTTGGGCACTATGTCACCAAGAAAAGCTACTCAATGGATATTCATAGTGCCTTAGCGCCCTACCACCACATGTCCTAATGGGGCTTGTCTCTTCGAAGGTTGCCAGTGTGTTACAGATTGCTGAGGTGGCACCAGGTATGATGGGCCTAGGGCAAGAACAAGTACAATATTCTAAAGATTTCCTCATTGTTAGATCAAGATCAATCCATGGTTGACACTATGTTGCCATTGAAAGTTGCACAAAGGATACCCATAGTGACATAACACTTTGTCGCCACGTGTCTCAGTGAGCCTAGTTTGGCGAGGGTGGTTCAATTTGTTTCTTCGGCACTAAGTTTGGATAAAGCCACCAGTGCTCACTACCTTGCTATCGAAAAAACTTATACATCTCACCATTAGCAAGATAGCAAGGCATCGTGGAATTCATGAAAGGAGGGTTTGTTTTTGATGTGACATTGCCAAATTTTTTGATGACTCACCAAGGCTCGCAAGTCACTACCAGGAGGTTTGCAGTTTTCTTCGGTAATGAGTTAGCGACCGACCTAAAAATGAAAACATTGTAGAGTTGGGAAGGGGATGCTAGCATGGACATGGTGACTGTGCCAGGTTATGCTAGGTGTGCTAAGTTGATTGGTGGACCCAGAGGTTTTAAGGGCAGAATGTAGTAATATGGTGAGTCTTTCACTATCGTCAGATCAACATGGATCTATGGTCATCACTACCTCACCATGGGAAGATGTATGTTGTTTAGGTATAGTGAGTTAGCGACCTGGCGACGCACAGATTGTGTGTCCTATTTCCTTGCAAGCTATAAAGCGTAGGGCTACTTGATAGATTTTAATGTACGTTCAGGGCCGTTAGATGGTGGCAGATCTATGGTTCTTGCTACCTTCCTATGGAAAGGTGTTCGGAGGATATGCATAGCACCATGGTGCTCTGTTGCCACATGTCCTAGTGGGTCTAGTTAAGGCATTGGTGGTTAGCAGCTGGTAGTTATTATGACTATTGTGGTTAGGGTTTGCAAGCTGGCGCAGTTAGTAAAGAAATAGATGGTCAACTCAGGAAGACTTTACGGGTGGTAAAAAGATAAAAGACTATTGGTCCACATGGCTCATCCTAGTGTAAAGATAGGTTGACTTGCTAACTTTGCTGATCCATAAACCAAAAAATGATAAGAAATCAAATTTTGCTGTGTGATTTGATCTCTGTAATCAATCCCAACTAACCCAAAGTAAATATGAAACAAAGAGGAGCACTCCATCGCCCTAGTTGATCCATCTACCTAGTCAGAACATAGTTATGGCACTATTTCTGTCTTCTCAAAGATCATTTGACATATAATATCAGCTATGATTGCATCCAAATCAGATCTTCTTCATGATTATTCTCTGGAGGACTTGACGGCAGGTTGTTGTGAAGTAATCATAGGAAGAGGACATCCCAGTTATGCCTGAGCTATAAAAGCAATCTTTGTAAATTTTGAAAAGGTCAGACCTTCTCTATTTTTCTCTATTACTGTTCTATAGTTTTTCAGTGTAAAATCCCCTGTGCCTTTGAACCACGTGATTTTCTACCTTATCTCCTTCAACCATTGGTATGAAAGTGCAATAATTCTTTACCTCTGACTAGTGTTTTGTAGAGATCTATGATCTGCATTACTGTATCTTGTATGGCCTATGAATGATAATATAAGTGAATCTTCCTTTCCTTGTGTCATTCATCTCAGTTTTTTGATCTACATGTGATTATTAGATTTAAGCAAGTCTGAAGGTGTATATCCTTAGTTTCATTATGGTTCAATAGTGCATCTATGGGCAGAGTTTGATCCGAACATGCTATTTTGGTGCATCACCTCTTTAGACTAGATTAGGTAGATTTTCTTTCATGCTCTCCTTCTCCCTTTCCCCCTCCTAGAGTAGTTAGGTGCATCTTGATAGTAAGAGGAAGCTGGCCTTCTCCGAAGACTCAACCTCATAGTTCAAGTCCCATAGCTTGGAGGTTGTTTCCATGTTTCACTAAGTTGTCCTCATGCATAGGCTTTGGACAAGGGTGCAAACCTAAGTGACAACAGGGAGTAATGAGGGAGCATGAGTGTGTAAGAGGGATGTAAGAGACATAAAGAGGGATGTAAGAGGCGTTAATCCATGTAAGAGCCATTAATGTACTTGGATAGGGATGGAAGAGGATAAGGGAGACTTGTTGACTTTGGCTTGGGTTAGAAAGTCTTAACCCTTTCTTAAAGTTGTGCACATCTTTAGGATGGAAATTAGACTTAGTTTAGAAAGGGGGTTATGGGGCAAATGGCTTAGCTTTGATGGGATGGATTAGTTAGGTGGCTAAGTGAGGTTAGTATGGGTGAATGAGTTGGATTAGGGATAAAGGTAGGGTTTAAGGGTATTTTGGGGGTTTGGAATAATTTATTAAATGATTTATCCAATAAATAAGGGATGTGGGATTAAATTAAATAGATTTAAGAATTTATTTAATTTAATAGAGGAATAGGGATCTAATTGATAATTTGTTTTTAGGTTATCATTTTATTTTATCAATTGGACTATAATTAATTTAATTAATTAATTAACTAGAGGATGACAATTGATTAATTAAATAATAAATATTTAATCATTAATGTCTTAGGAGATGCCTAAATATGATTAATTAAGTGATCTAATCAAATTTAGGTGTCTTCATTTTTCCCCTCTTTGAGATAGTGCTGGAACAATACTATTTCAAAGAAGTTTGAAGATAGACGATATGAAGAAAACTTTGAAAGAAACATGGTTGCCCCAATCTTTAATAAAAGAGGAGAAAATGGACTATAGGATGCCCCCTCAAGAAGGTGGCAGGGAGAGAAAGCAAGGCCTGACAACTTTTTTAAAAGCATAAGAATCAAGAGTGAGTAGGAGGACTAAGAGAGGGGTTTTAAGGAAGTATATACTCTCACTATGGGAGAATAACACAAAGGAAAACCTTGTATACAAGGATAAAAAATGGTATAGAACACTAGTTACAAGGGGGAGTGGTCATTTGAAATTGAACCTAGGGAAGTTATTTGGAAGATGGTAGGGTTGGGGAGATTATGATTCAAGAATTATGAGTGGTGATGAATGAGATTATGATTGATGCAAGAGCTATGATTATGATTGATGTAGGATCTATGATTATGATTGATGCAGGATTGGATACTAATGGGATTGATAGATTGTTTGGATCATTATTGTAGGATTGATTGAATGGGATGCTTGGATAGGATGTGATATTTTGATAGGATGGGATGCTAGGATAAAATGGGATGTTTGGATAGGATGGGATGCTTGGATAGGATGGCATGTTTTGATAGGATGAGATGCTTTGAGAGGATGAGATGTTTTGATAGGATGGGATGCTTTGAGAGGATGGGATACTTGGATAGGATGGAAGTGTGAAGGAATCCATTGAAGCTTAAGCATGGGGGTATTCATGAGGGGAGCAACACCATATAGTTGAGCTCTTATTTTGATATAGGAATATTGGGGATATGCCAAGGTTATGGAGAATATCAAGGCCTTTGCACCAATATTACATAGGACTGACACGAAACAAACATGCAAGGATTTTCCCAGCATCACATGTGAATCTTGGAAGAATCAAAGTGGAAACAATATTGGGTAACCCACAAGAAAATTATATTTCCCAAGTGCACCATGTAACTACAAGTGATCACATGTTTGGACTATGCAAGGGTCATATCAAATTGACTCATAAACAAAAAAAAGCAAAGATGAAAGACTTGATAAAGACCTTGCTCTTGAATTACCCCATTCATATCACATTATGATATCAAAGATCGTGGTGAATTTGAGGAGGGAAAAACCCAAATTTCTTGGAAGAGATACTTGAAGAACCAAACTTAAAATCCTAAAAAGAAAATAAATTGAAAGAAGATGTAAATCCATGAAAAAGTAACCTTTTTCCAAAGAGATTGGTAGGACTAGATATTGATGGACCAAGACAAGAGGAAGGATGCATCCTACAAGTATCTATTAGTAATATCGAGGACTGGGATGAGCTAGGAAATCAAAACTTTTTAGAACAAGATTTTGATGACAAGGGATCTTATATGAGGATTTTCTAAAGCACCTAACCAAGAGAACTACAATTTATGATCAAACATAAACCAATATGAAGAGATGAGAGATATAAAATGGTACCAAGTTAAGGACTAATGTAAAAGGAATATATAGTTGATAGACCAAAGTATGTATAAGGGATTATTGTACAAAAGCTCAGCATGATAGGATAGTGGTGGTAAAGATAAAGATGAGGAGATAGTGGATGAAAGGTTTGGGAGGAGAAGATTAGCAGATAAAAAGCTTGGCATGAGAAGATAGAGGATGAAAAGCTTCAAGATAGAAAGTGAAAAGATTGGGATGAGGAGATAGTAGATAAAGTGTAGGAAAAGGAGATAGAGGATGAGTAGCCCTAGATAGTAGGTGAAAAGCTTAGGATGAGAAGATAGTGGATGAAAAGATCAAGATGAGAGGATAGTAGATGAAAATCTTAGGATGAGGAGATAGAGGATGAAAAGTTCAAGATAGTGGGTGAAAAGCTCAAGATGAGAAGATAATGGATGAAAAGATCAAGATGAGAGGATAGTGGATGAAAAGCTCAAGATGAGGAGATAGTGGAGAAAAAGCTTGGGATGATAAGATAGTAGATGAGAAGATAGTGGGTGAAAAGTGTAAGATAGCAGCTAAAAATCTCATGGAGTGGAAAGGATGCATCTCAATGATGATGATTTGGGTGTGACCAAGGCTTACAACAAGGTTTGGAAGAAGATTAAGAAGGTGATTGGATGAGTTGAAAGATGTGCAATGGGATGGTGCAGTGGATGGTAGATTTCTAGAAGCATTAGGATATGAATGGATGACATTGGGGTATATGGGGATAGCCTAGAGCTAGATACCAATGACAAGGGATGTACTGAGTGATGGAAAGATGGAGAGATATTGAGAAGTGCAAGGATAGAAGAAAAAGGGTTGACTAGTTTTGGGTATGACAACATGAAAATGGGGCTAGAATGGGGGGGATGGAAAGATGAACACAACATAGTCTCCAAGGAATATAGTGCCCCTAGTTATCATGGGGTATTCAAGAGGAGGTTTTATTAGGGACATGATAGAATGGAAGATTGGTCAATGAGAGGATGAGGGGGATAGATGGAAGCTAGGAGGATATTTTTATGAGGGGTGGGAACTATATGGAAGGAAGAGTGGGTGGATAAAGGATGGGTGGACACAAACTTTGGTTGGAAATAGATGTCAAAAAGGATGACCAAACACATGTATTTGGTGGTCGATTGTATTCTGATCAAGATCCAAAGGAAGACAACAAGTGAAATGGATAGGATATGGCTAGTATGGAGGAATGAGATAGGTATGGTGGGTGATGGAACGTGCCCCCATAAATAGGGAATTTGGATAAAGGGATTATGCATGATGCTTTTTTTCCAAGTTTTCATCATGGTACTTATCCACAGTGCTTGAATTGTCAAGTTTTCACCATTTGACTTTTTTAAAAAACTTTTTCAATGCATTTTTACTCCTAGATGTTGGTAGGATGGGTGAAAAAAGATTTGATTTAAATGAGTGGAATGGTAGGTGGGAGTTGGAAAATAAGGGATGGGAAGACATAAGACTTGGGGTAAATGGATGAGAAAAATGAAAAAATCATCATTGGTATATACCTTGAGAGGTGATGAAGTAGTAGGAAAGTTGATGTTGAACAAGGTGAAGGAGAAAATGGAGAAAGAAAAGTATAAGGACTATAAGTAAAGTTGAAAGATGTATGATGGGAAATTTAGGATAAGAAGCATCATGGACTAAGAGTGGATTGGGGGGATGAAGGATGTATATATGGAGAGTTGGATAGAGTATGAATGGATGAGGATTTTTTAGTAGCTTGAATGGATGCCAATTGAGATTTTTCTTTGAGACATATTTCTTTTATGAGCATCCTAGGTATCCGCATGATTTTTGAATTTTGTAGCTTGGGCCTTTGTGGCCTCTTGACTTTTTCTTTGATTAAGATTAAATGTTTCTCTTTTGGAACATGTATTTTAGAAGGGACATGTCAAAACTTGGATTTTTGTGGATTTTTGGATTTATACTTTTTTATGTTCGCATCCAATATGCTTTTATTAGCCATGGTATGGAAAGAAGAGCATGGGGGATATGGAGGGATTGTGGATGGAAAGATAGAGGTTGAAGATTGAAAGGGATTCAAGGATGAGTTCCTTTGATGATCTAGCTTGTAGATTTGAGGGGATGCAGTGATGGATTGGAATACAAGATATGGATGCATATAATTTCCCAAAATGGATGGAGGGAAGGAAGGATATGGGCCTAAAATAAATGGAAATAAGGAAGGAGTAGGTCCCAAAATAGATGGAGATAAAGGATTCATATTAGGTATATAAGGACCCAAAATGGATGGAAATGGTGGGAGATTCAAATAATGGATATAAGGATGCAAAATGAAGGGTTAAAAAGAAGTAGTAGGATAAGGGCCCAAAATAGATGGAGAACAAGATGGAAGGACTTGGGACCATACAAGGATAGAAGGAATACCAACATCTAGAGATACACTTTTATTTCTTTCTTCAATATGATGTTCATTATGTGGAACACAAGATGTGACTCTATTACCAGTTGAAGGAGTCAAAGCTTTGGATATGATACTTAGTCTTTCTTCTATGGATCTATCATCATGGATTAGATCATGAAGTAGAGGGTATGGAAGGATAGGATATTGATTTGGATGAGTTGATGGGAATGAATCTTGAGATGGAGTAGGTAAGATGGTAGGATTCAGATATGGAGGGGAATAAGTGGGATGGTGAGATCTTATTTCATGTCATGGGAAGTTCATCATGCTTTTGGACAAGATCTTGATAGGATTAGATTTGAGTGGCTGGTATGGTAGGATAATTATGAATATTTTCTTTAAGTGGGGTAGATGTATGGGTGGGAGATTCTTCAATGGGGATGAGTTGACAGGGGAGGGACTCATTGGGTTCATTATATGGAATTTGGGTAATGCTAAGAGGATGAGATGGAGATGGGATGTGGAGGGATTTTATGGATGGGAGGTAGAAGATGGAAGGGGTTTGATAAGTGGTCTTGAGGAAATAGGGATGATATTAATAAGATGATGTAAGAGGAATGATGGGTTTAGGAGATGGATTTTCTTTGGGTTTCCTTTTAAAATTCCTCAGAGATGTGTCTGTTGGACTGGGAAGAATAAGGGGATTAGGGTGATGTATTTCATAAATAGGATTAGTTTGAGAATATTGAGATGTTGGATTTGGACTTGGGATGTAGCTACTAGAGTTTTTCTCGAAGGGTGGAGATTGGGATATGAAGGTGGAGGAAGATGGAGATATAACTGATGTATAAGAGGAATATATGGGCACAATATAAGAAGGAGGTGGGGATGAGGACAATAATGGATTTCCCTTGTCAAAGGCATGGTAAGGAGTACTAGTGGGTATGCACAAAGGAATGATGGAGTAGTTTGGAGGAATATTTGGATTTTGGAGGATTTTGGGAGCAATATCTCTAAGGCTTTCAATATATCCATCATAGTCAACAAGATCATCATCATTGGAATAGGATGGAGTGGAAAAAAAGGTGGGATGACCAAACTAATCATAATAGGATTGTGAAATGTTGTTTTCGGGATGAAGGATGAAGATGAAAATGTAGACTAGGATAAGTACGAAAGCTTAAAGTTGGATTTGGATTAAGATCATGATAGGAGGAAAGATTAACTCTAGAGGATATGGAAATGGGTAGGGAATGACTAAGAAGACTTAGCTAGCTTAGGATAAGAAAGACTTGATGGAAGACATAGAATTATTTAAGAAAGGATATGATTAGGATGACAATATTTTTGGAATTTGGATGAATCTTTGATGAGGTAGTGATTGCACTAAGCATACCTTTCATTTCACTTGAATGACTTACCAAGGAATAAAGTGGAACAAACTAGACTTAGGATTTTTACAAGTGGACTTGCTAACAACTGTTTGTGAATGGTGTAAAATTGATCTCTTTAGCAAAAGGATTTGATTGTTTTTTAAACATAGGGAGAATTTTGAACACTCAAGAACATCAAACACACCAATATCCCTATAAGGTTTTTGCTAAGATATACAAGCTTAGCTAGAGATGTCCTTGATATATGCAAGGTACGTGAGGCTCAATTCTGTAGATGAAAGAAAATGATGTCACACACCTGGAAGGAGATGGTAACCCAAATCTCCACCTTCACTTTGCAAAGGTATAAATTTCTTTGGGGCTTAACCAAGAGTGACAAGATTATGCTTCCAAGAGAGGTGTCTTTTGATTCATCTCCTAATATTTATACTCTGTCAAAATGCTAGAGTTGAGGTCATCCCAAGGGGTGATGAAATCCCCAAGTAGGCCTCCTAAAAAGTGTAAAACAAGACCACATAAGTGATCTTTGGTTTAAAAGACACTTGTTCTTTCCCAATTGATGATTCAGATTTTGTAATCTACAATTGAAGACACTCATTTTTACGACATACAATGTTCTTTCTGACTTGACATCATCACTAGCATAATGGAAATTGAGAGTTCATTAGCATAAGAAATTTTAGTGTCATTAACATGAGAAATTTGATAAGGAATGAGTGAGCAAGTCAATTCATTTATGCATTCAAGATTGAGTGATTTACTTTTAAGCACGAAGTTAAGTGTGAGGGATAGCAATGATTATTTGATCCTTGGCATTCAAGATTGTGTTTGTTGTTTTAATCATGCATTCCAATAAAAATTTTTAGATTTTAGTGCATGGCATTCCAGATTGATTTTAGCAACATTCGTTCAATATAAAAAAAAAATTAAACATGCAAGTTCATTCTAAGAAAAACCTTCAAAAGACATGGTTCAGTTTTTAAGATGCTCCAATCTGCAATGCTACAAAAAATTAATTTGATTAGTCAACCAAAAGTCCCCAAAATCAAAGCTTAACTATGGGGGAAAAAATTAACTTTTTTTGTTATTTTTTATAGGAAAAATGCTTAGAATTACCCCTATCCTACATAACCACCAAAAGTCAAAATTTGATTTATACTCTTTTTTTTAAAATAGCAATCTCACTAGTCAAACAATGATCCTGCGGGTAAGACAATAGTCCTGCAAGTAACAAAATGATCCTGCAAATGCACTCAGATAACATAGGATCATGGTGTAGGGAACTAATGAAAGAGCATAAAAATGGGCTACAAGAAGAAAGTAAAAGATTGATCTTGTAAAATAGTGATCCCACAAGTTTATGGGGAAGTATTCCCATGGATAGATGCATCTGTGGATTTTATCAAGGAGAGAAAAAGTGGGGTATAATGGTTGACTAAATAGCTCATATGTTCCCATAATTTTTTTACAATGATCCTGCTAGTAAAAATTAGCATTCCCATAGGAATAGGCTCTAACAAAATGAGGAGATGGTTTTAATTGCACATGGTGATGGAGCTTGGAGCAGAGAGCGATCTCATCTTTGTGGAAATGCATTCCCATAGGTTTAAGCCATGATCTTGGGGTTGCGAGTTCATGATTTTGTGGTTGCAGGATTGCAAACCAAGGGTGCTAAAATGTTGGTTAAATTGGAATTTGACTTTATTGCTGGGAGCATGATTCTTGGCTAGGGACTTTGGCAACTGCAAAAAATGTTAGAAGACCACCTACGTACATAAATAAACACAAAACATCAGTTTGTTTAGTTTAAACATTAACAAGAAAAGTGTGATTATAGTGACTTGAATATAGGCTCCCACCCAGCATGCCAAAATGTATCACCTAATCTAGTAGTACAATGAAGGAATACTAAATAAAAACATTCACACAACTAAATAAGCTAACACTTATGATAGGAACAAGGTTATCACCAAGAAGGAAGGCAAACCAAGAATGGTAAGCTCCTTTTGGTATAACCCGTAATGATGTAGATATATCCCTATTAGAAGGGGATGTATGCTCATGTTGTGCTCAAGCTTCCAATAGTAGGGTGGGGGGTTTACCAAGTGTGTATA
This sequence comes from Cupressus sempervirens, assembly GCA_028749045.1. NCBI lineage: Eukaryota > Viridiplantae > Streptophyta > Pinopsida > Cupressales > Cupressaceae > Cupressus > Cupressus sempervirens. The sequence continues at coordinate 137,139,738 of CM053787.1, forward strand.
TGGATGAGGGTTTCAACAATGGGAGTATGGATGGATTTTAGCATTTGGGAGTATAGATGGATTTTAGCATTATGATGGTATTTTGGTAGTTTTTAGGCTCTCAAAATAGCACTATAAATTTGAATGAAGGTGGATTAATAGATTGTGAGAGGGAAGGGCTTTATTTATAGGCCAAGGGGTAGAGATAAGGAGGTTCAAGATGCAAGGATGGAAAAATGGTGAGGGAGGGATAAGATGCATTCAAAGGGGAGAACATGGATTGTGCTTGTTTGGAGCCAATAGGGGAGTAACAATTGTCACAAGGAGGATGAGTGTGAGGGGATGGGACAATGGATGGTCAAATGGAGTAATAAGGGAGGATGAGTGTGTAAGAGGGATGTAAGAGACTTAAAGAGTGATGTAAGAGGTATTAATGGCCTTTAATGCACTTGGATAGGGATGGAAGAGGATAAGGGAGACTTGTTGGCTTTGGCTTGGATTAGCAAGTCTTAACCCTTTCTTAAAGTTGTACACATCTTTAGGAGGGAGATTAGACTTAGTTTAGAAAGGGGGTTATGGAGCAAGTGGCTTAACTTTGATGAGATGGGTTAGTTAGGTGGCTAAGTGAGATTAGTATGGGTGAATGTGTTGGATTAGGGATAAAGGTAAGGCTTAAGGGTGTTTTAGGGGTTTGGAATAATTTATTAAATGATTTATCCAACAAATAAGCGATGTGGGATTAAATTAAATAGATTTGAGAATTTATTTAATTTAATAGAGGAATAGGGATTTAATTGATAAATCAATTTTGTGTTATCGTTTGATTTGATCAATTGGACTATAGTTAATTAAATTAATTAATTAACTAAAGGATGATGATTAAATAATTAAATAATAAATATTTAATCAGTAATGTCCTAGGAGATGACTAAATAGGATTAGATGACTAAATAGGATTACTTAAGTGATGTAATCAGATTTATGTGTCTACACTTAAATACTCCAAACTTATTTCATTCTCTATTTCCTTCTGTCTTAGAACATGATACTCAAAAAATATGTACTTTTTCTTAGGACGTAGTACTAGATTCTTAGACATAGTCAATGTAATTTTGTTATCACAATAAATGATAACATGTTATGTAAACTCAATTTGGATATTTTTCAATCTTTGTTTCATCCACATAACTTGATTAATATTATGTGTTGCTCCTACATACTCTGCCTAAGTTGTACTTTGAGAAATATAGTCCTATTTCTTACTCAACCAAGAAATCAATCTTCCTCTAAGAAAGAATGCTCTACCACTGGTGCTCTTTCTATTAGCTATACTACCTACCCAATTTGCATCAGTATACATACACAGAGTGAAATCACTAGATCTATCATACCAAATTCCATAATAAGATGTACCCTTAAAATATTTAAATATTCTTTTCACTACTAAGTAATGATATTCATTAGGATCATCTTGAAATCTGACTACAATCTCAACTATATTTTCTATAGATATTGCAATCCTCCAATCATAGATCTATACTTCTTCTATTCAACTATAAGTGTCTCATCTTTAGTAGATAACTTGTGACTAGTTATCATGGGTGTACCAACAAGTTTGCAAGTTTCTCAACCAAATCTTTTCAAAAAGTCTTTCAGATACTTGGCTTGTGAAATAAATACCCAATCTCTGCTCTATGCAATATATAGTCCTAGGAAAAACTTCATTTCTCCTATCATGCTCATTTCAAACTAATTTTTCATCCCTTTAGCAAACTTATCACTCTCTTTATCATTTCCTCCAAATATTATGTCATCCACAAATATTACAATGATGAAGAAACCATCATCAATTTTCCTCAAATACAAATTGCAATCTATTGTACCTTTAATAAATCCAAGTTTAGACAAATACCTGTCCAATCTTGCATACCAGGTTTTAGGTGCTTGTTTTAGACCAGACAATGCTTTCTTCAATCTACATAACAACTCTTTTTCTTCTATCAGAGGGAATGCTTGAGGCCTCTCAATGTAGAATTCTTCTTCAAGTTCTTTATTCAAAAAATCTGACTTGACATCCATATGATAAACCTTGAAATTCTTGCTTACTACATAAGCTAACAACATCATGACTACTTCCACTCTAGCTATAGGTGCATAAGTTTCCTCACAATCTATGCCTTCTTTTTGTGAGTAACCTTTGCAAACAAGTCTAGCCTTATTTCTCACAACTTCTCCATTCTCATTCATCTTATTCCTAAATACCCACTTGGTTCCTATTACATTTTTCTCTTTAGGTCTAGGAACTAATTCCCATGTATCATTCTTTTGAATCTGATCCAATTCTTCTTTCATTGATTGAATCTAGTGATCATCCTTACATGCTTCATTTGCACTCTTAGGTTCTAATTGAGAAATCAGAAATAATTCCTCATTCACTTTGTTCCTTGTCATCATACATTTATCCTTGCTCCTAGTTATCTACTCTGGAGGGTGATTCTTTGTCATGTTTCTACTTGAGGTAGGAGTTGACATCTCAACTTTAATCTCTTCTCTAGGTTCAAATCTTTGTTCTTCTCTATGCTCAATAGATACATCATTTTGCAAGTCATTCTTAGTCTCAAAAAGAACTTCAACATTCTGTCTAAAAATTCCAAAATTATCTTCTTCTTCATTAGAATTATAATCTACCATCTTTTCTTTAGTACCAAAATTTTCATCAATTCTTACATTTGTGCACTCAACAATTGTCTTAGTTCTATAGTTGAAACATATGTATGATTTTCTTTTCAATGAATAAACAAGAAACATACCTTCATCACTTCTAGGATCAAACTTACCAATGTCATCATCTCCCTTAATGTAATATTTTCTTGCAAATATTCTAAAATATTTGAGTGATGGTGAATGACCAAACCATAACTCATAGAGTGTCTTACTCACATCTTTTATGATATGTGCTCTATTCAGAGTATATACTATAGTATTGACTACTTCTCTCCAAAATTTCTTTGAGACGTCATTCTCAAAATAACATCACTCTTGTTACTTCTTTTATTAACTTATTCCTTCTTTCAACAAGGTGAAGATAACTGTCATTTTATTTCATTCTCTTCAGAAAACATGTTGAACTCTCTAGAGGTGAACTCTCCTCCTTGATTTGATCTCAAACATTTAATCTTGACACTAGATTCATTTTCAACTCTATTCTTAAATATATTAAATTTCTTAAAGGCGTTAGACTTCTCTTTAAGAAATGCTACCCACATGATTCTAGTGAAATCATCAAAATAAATCATAAAGTATCTTTCACCATAGAATCCTTTGGTTCTTGTAGGACCACTTAGATCTATGTGAACAATCTCCAATTTCTCTATAGTAGAGAACTTCTTGCTATGAAAAGACACTTTCCTTTGCTTAGCCAAAATACATTCCTTGTAGACAACATTAGAAGGCTTAATAATCTTAGGCAGATCTCTCACTGTAAATGTGCCTTCACAATATTATCAAAGTTTATATGAAAAAATCTTCTATGCCACAATGAACTATTATCAACATTTTCTACCAAACATGTCATTTTAGTGGGATTCAACTGAAATACATTACCTCTAGATTTTTTTCCAGTACCAATCATCTTACCAACTTTTTTTTTTATAATGAAAGTCTTCTTCGTGAACTAAAATAGATATCCCTTGTCTACCAACTATTCAACAGTTAAAAAATTCTATTTCAAAACATCAAAAAATTAAACATCATCAATGTTAGTTTTACCATCAAGAGTAATAGATCCAATCCCTATAATATGATAGGAAACATTGTTACCAAATCTAACAATACCAGCATCATGATTTCTAAATTTTAAAAACTTATTCATATCACCAGTCATGTGGTGTGAACATCCATTATCAATTGTCCAAACTAATTTCTTCTTAGCTTTGGTAACTATAGCTCTTTCATCTCTAATTTCTCTATCAAGATCATCTTCCTTGATAGCCACAAATCATAATTCATCATCATTTTCACTCTAACCTCTTTCATCAGATTCTTCATCCTCATTAGCATATAAATAATTTCTATCCATATCTCTTCTAGACTTAAAATCTCCTTTAAAAAATTTCTCCCTTTTAGAACATTTAGATTCATAATGACCATATTCATCACAAGTCCAACACTTAAATATTTTCTTACCATCTTTCTCTCTTATTACTAGAAGGGCTATTCCTTTCTCAATCTTCTTATCTTCTTTAGATCTACTACTAGAAAAGTTTCCTCTTGCACATGCACTTCTTGATAGATTAGGTCGAATGTTCAAAGCACATAAAGTTGTATAAACTCTGGCTAATTCTATAGGCTATCTCAATTCTACTTCTATAGACTCTAATCTTCCAAGAAATGTTTCCTTAGTTAAATATTTGGTGCAGGGCATTACTAGTTGAATCATCTACATGGTTTATTTGAATGACAATGTTAAACTTTTCAACATCTCCCATATAACTTTATCATCTTCTTTAGTTCCACCAAGAGACCAAATACCTATAATAATTTTTGATATTCTGCCAACATAACTTCTTATAAATTCATCTTCCATCATCTTAGCATCTTGAAATGTGCAAATCCAATTTTTCAATCTCATTCTTATTATACGATCATCACCTTCAAATGTAACTTCTAATGTTTTCCAAATTTCATGAGAAGTTTAAAATTTTTTTAGTTGATTGTATTCATTCTCTAGAAGAGTTGATAGTAGGGCTTCTCTAGCTCTCATGTTACACATGAGTATATTTCTTTCTCCCTCACTACATTCCTCTAGCTTTGATTCTTCAATAATTTCCTTCTTAGCTTTCATAAAAAGGCAATATCTTGGCCCATGCATAATAGATGAGTCTTCATATTTCCCTTCCAACTATCATAGTTTGTCCCATCAAATCTTGGACTATCCTTCCTGACCATATTTTACTTTGATCTCCCAAAGTTGTTAAGCCTTATCATCCAGGACCTAAAGCTCTAATACCAATTGTTAGAATATATAGTTCACTAATATAACTAAGAGAGGGGGTGAATTAGTTATCCAACTATTATCACAATCATTAATCTTAAAAAAACTTAACCATGTGAGTAATATAAACTAAAACCACAAGATACTCATACACAATTAACACTAGATATGTTAACTAGGGAAACCCTTGATCAGAGGAAACAACTCGGTGGGTAAGGTACCCATAAGATAATGTACAAATATAAATATTCCTTGTTAGGGTATAGACCTTGTTAGGAGTCTGTTACAATATCCAATACGTATGAGTCCTTGCTAGGAGATTCCAACCCTATTAGGAGTTATGGAAGACAGTTGGACCCTCTACCCAAACATCCTCAATGTTAAGATCAATGGACGCACTATCCAAATGATCTCAATATTAAATTCCTTCCAAGATAATAGAACTAAAATGTACTTCCTTCCTTTATCTCTATCCTATTAACTAGACTTTTTCTCCTTTGGATATTATAACCAACTCTCATACTATGCAGCCACTAACCCCTTGGATTTCTTATTCACATTGAGTAAGCATTCTTCTCCTTCTTGCATTCTATACTAATACTTCACATCCAACTAGATCCTCTTTTCTAAGATGTACTAAAAATAAGGAAAATAACTTTCCTTTATACCATATCTTCATAATAATTCTTTGAGTAAGCATTGAGGCTTTCCCAATTATTTAAAATAAAATAATTAATTAATTCACAATTACAATAGCACTATTGGCTCAGAGTCTATACAAAACTTCACACACACAATACCAAATCTTGCGCACACCCTAACATTGCCACATGACTATCCTCCATCACTATGTAACTGCACATCTCTTCATTACATATCAGATGAAAGATAGTGATTGATCATCAGAACATAGTTTTCCAATACTCTTTTTCTGCACTACTCTTAGTAAATTAGGTGTAGCTTCAATATGCCATTGATTCAGACTTAGTCCTCTTAAACACATGATCAGGACATTCTCAAGAACATTTACTTCACTATGCATCACCTAAACCATCATCAACTTTTGTGCATCATAATATCTATGACTTCTATTCTTCTAGTATTTATAGAATTATTTCTATGTTAACATTGAAATGACAAACACAACTTCATGAATGCAACATATCAATACTCTCCAATGCATAGGATACTCCCCCAATGTAGTATCTATTGGATCCTGATTTAACAAAGTTTAAACAACCAAGTATGCAAGGCAAGAATGCATCTATAGGAAACTATCTCGAATAATGGACACAATTCACCAAGAACCTAAGCCAACTATAAGGCTACACTCCTACACTTTAGGCTCTGCAAATCCTAGGTGGGTGAACCTCTTAGGATCCAATCATATGACAAGTGCAATGAGTATAATTAGAATCTAGAATAGTAGATAAAAACCCCTAAATGTTCTATACTTAACCAGGAATCACAAGCATGAAATAGCTAAGAACATAACTCATGAAACTAGCATGCTAAGTATGGGTTAAACTTTGAATAAATTTCAACATGAAAGGGGAAATGTTTGATTAATGTGTTGATTCAACACAATCTCAAATATGCAGAAGTATAATAAGTGATCCTATAAATGATCAGTGCCTAATCCATTGGGCAACTCCATGAATTCAAAACATACATCTATGACATTAGGACATATTTTGTATACCTAGACATCAAATCTATCTAATCACCTTGTGATTTAGACATTAGTGTTCATTGAGATCTCATTCTCACAAAATATCCTTCTCAAGTACCTAGTAACCTTGTTAAACATATCAAGCATTTACTTGGCCCTTTGGTCCAACAGAAAAATACATCAAACATACAACCTGAAGGGGATGCAAATGGATCTTAGATCTTTGTTCCAAGATCACATAAGACTTACAGATTGTTGAGATAGGAGACAAGAACCAAAATGAAACTAGTGAAATTATTTCTCATATGTATTCATTTCCTTGAAACTATACATTCAGATGCATAAAATTAAAACATGAAAAAACCTGACATATCAGAACTTGTTGTATTATCTATAGTATTGTTGTTCACATGAGAGAATTATGCTAAAGAATGGTGTCATAGTCAAGGAAACATCTCAAATTACTGGAACCAATGGTCTCACAAAAATGAACTTTTTCTTCCCCAAAACTGGAACCCTTACAAAGAGAAAGAAAAAGATAGATATAGGAAGAAGAAAATCCTAGATCTAATCAAGAGATGACAAGTATCTGTTTAGAATTCCTTCTCCAAAAGTAGAAAAAGCCTCTCTCTAGTCTCTCTCTTCAATAGCTAGAATCAAATCCCTTCATTTACCTCTCAAAGGCCTCCAATATCTCAGAACTCTAATGATGAAAGGATGTAGCCAATTTTTATGTAAAAATGAACTCAATGTAAAAGTGAAAACTTAGTTAACTAGCCCTCAAAATGTAAAATAATTTTTTCCAGCTTATTTTTACCACATTCAAGCTCCAAAAAGTCTTCAAATCCGCCTTCTAACAAATGCTAATGATAAATGATCAAATTTTCCTATTCTGCTACCAATACCCCAAGAAACACAAAATGACCTATAATATGAATTGGTGAAGATCAGTGCACAAACTGAATTTAGAAATGGAAAATTTGAATTCTCCTAGTTTCGATGGTATATTGGAGCACCCATTTTGGATTAAAAATGCCTAGGTTATGGCCCTCTAAAGTTTAGAGCTCTGCTCATGCCTTTGCAAGGCAATATATTGTATATATTTTAACTTTACAAAAGTTAAAACTATAGAGTAAATCCAAATATGATTTTAACTTTAAGCCCTACACATAAAACCTAAGAAGAAATAAAAATAAAATTTTATTTTGAACCTCTTAAATTTCCCTCACAATTCTGTTTGGGTCAAACTTGGTTTGACCAAGCTTGCCATGTGTCAGCATGAGATTCATCCACCTTGCCACCGTATCAGTGACACATGTCATATTCTCGCTATGTCACCATGTTATCTTCCTTGCAAATTTCCTTTGGTGATATAACGATGTCCATTGGATCTACCACAATTTTTCCATGTGGCACAATTTGGTACATTCCTAAAACTTGTCCACCACATCACAACCTACCTGAAAATCTATGCCACATGGCACCTTCCAGTTGATCTAGATTTTTCCACATCATCACTCAATGATTTTGTCAGTTGCCACTTGGTGCTACCCAATTTTTTGATGACATTGGAAGTGGTACCCACGTGCTCATGGAAATTTATTGGATTTTTGAGTTTTTTGGCGACTCACTATGTCACTAGCTTTCTCTACTTTGTTGGTCAAAATTTAGCTTTCCACGCCAACTGCCCTCTTCGTCTGTGTTGGGTCCCACAATGCATGCTTGATTAGCTTACAAAAGCCATCATTCTTTAAGACATATAAAATATTAAGCACTTCAACCTTTAAACATCACAAAGGCTCCTTGTTTTATCAATGTGGAATAAACGTTTATAATTGTTTTAGCCCTTGTTCATGATATCTGCCATATCGATCACTTGAAGCCTCCATGGTCTATTTGCATGATTTTCAGTGCCATTTCTATAGGTAGTGTACAAGGAAGGCTCATTTAATGCAATCCAATGCTTCACTTGATCACCAAACTATTGCAAACAAAACTTGGAGTAAGCTTCAAAATCTTTCACAATACTTTCGCTCTGAAAACCCCCATATTTATCCTCAAGAGCTTGTAGGAGGTCCAAATGAAACAATGTCACCAAAGGCTTGATATATACAACAAAGAGTTTGTTATAGTGCTACCAAGTATTAATGAATTCTAAAAATTTTACAAACTGTCACTGACAAATGTTTTAACGCTATCGTGGGCTGCCCTACACATGGCCTCCCTCTCTATCTACATGGTTTTCATCTTAGCTGTGGGCTCCTTCTAACTACATTGAATCTCCTTTTCTCAATGTGGAGCCTCTCCTGTGAATTCCTCTTTTTATGATGCCTCCTCCATTGTTTTCCTTGATGCATGCTCTTTTTGCCAATGTGTTGATTCACTATTGACCTTGCAGCTTTTAAAATGTGTGAGATGCTTTCTTGCATTGCATGAACTCTGTGTACATGTCGGTGCTTCCTTCTTTTCATGTGGGCTAGATCTCCTTTCTTAATATCTTATCATTTCCTCTAAGCGTGGAGTGCTCTTGACTTGGTGTGTTCCTCTCTCCTCACATGGAAATTTTCTTTAAAACTAGTGTGAATTTTCCCCTTCATGGTTGCATGGTCTTTAAATAATAGACTCCCCTATTTTTTGCATGTGTGAATGGATCTTTTAATTCTCTGGATTTCCCCTTTGGTCAAGTTCTTTACTTGTTAATAGAGTAATCCCTCTAATCAAAAAATGGTGTGAACTTAGGCTATGTCATGGATCTCTGCCACAACTTTCTCTAGACTTCATTTTCCTTTACGTTGACTATGGCTTGTTTCCTAGCTAGTTCTACCTTCTAAAAATTTCTCCTCATGCCTTCCTCCATTAGCCTTGAGTACGTTGAATACATGGGGCTCTTTATTCTCTATGTGAGTTTCTTTTCTCATTACCATCTTCTAGTGGATTCTCTTCAATTCATTGGTGTAGGTCATTGTTCATAATCTTTATTGTGTTCTTTTGTTTGCATGCCACCAACAAGCACACAACATTTTCATCTATACTCAAGTTGAACATGGCTCTGGCAGCTTTGTCCATGGCTTTTTACTTCCTGAAAGCAATGATGAACATCAAGGTGCTCGATGCAATAGGTGAAGTAGTAGATGGGAGAGAGAAATCTTTGTTGAACCATGTAATATTCTTTGAGAACATTGGTAATACAAAACTACTATTATCCATTAGAACTATTAGGAATCTTAGTTAATGAATGGATGTTGGGTAACTCTCCTAACAGTCTTCATATCTATCCTAACAATTATGAACATTGGTAATGAAAAGGGACACATTTTTCCACACACAAATATTCTGTACCTTTAAATTGGTGGATTCCTTTTTTTACTTGATCTTCTTTTCTTTCACGCAATGAACTTGCTTAACTCCATTTTGATGTTGGCTAGATTGGAAGTTTGTTCTGAAATTTTAAAAATTTTCATGACATTTTTTATGAACACTATATTATCTTCCTATGAATATGGGGATATGCTAACCTTTTCATTCTCTTCAGTGCCATGCCTTAGAACCTCATTGTTCCTTATAGATCTGATGAAACTAATCAGGCCCCCAAGTAGGTCCAACTAAAAAAAAATTCATTTCCAAACAACTAAACTGTCAAATTGATCCATTGACCTTCTCAAACTAATTGGAATTCAATTTGATCACTGAACCATCAATTGAAACTCACTTTATCACTTATCTGCAAACTTGTCAAATTTGTGCCAGGATGTCTGTTCACTGGCCTTAAAAACTAACCAAATCACTTGATTAGGTTTTGAAAACTAGCACACTGACTCTTTGCTCCACACTCTTGCTCCATGTTGAATCTCGTCTCATGAAGAATTTGGGGTCAAAAGATATTCGCTATCAAAGTTGACCTCTTAGAATCACCTATGGATAAACATGTCAGAAAGAAATAAACTAGGTTTAGATTTGGCTTTGAAAACTAGGCAAATTAACACTTGGGGAGACGAAAACTAGGACATTGGTTCTCTGTCATGAGGACAATATGGATTCTTGATTTGGGCTCATGAAGAATAATAGGGCACAAATGGTGATTTGTCAAAGTGATCTGCTTAGAATTATAGATTAGAAACACTGATAGAAAAGCATTTTTTACGAATGGAATTGACTTGGGAAAGTGTGCAAATGGATTCATCAAGATGTGAAAATTGGCACACTTATAGTATTTTTAGAGTATAACATAGTTGTACAATCCATTTGATCTAGGCAATCACGGATCTCAAGTTATGACATCACAAATAGGGGTTCCAATAAACTTGCAAATGCTAACACCAATAAAAACATAGAAATTCCATTTGGAATCGCATTTGAAAATTGATCAACTGAATCCGTCATGAGCTAAAACTTGAAACATAACAAGTCTTTGACCTCTAAAATATAACATAAAAGGAATTTCATCATTTGGGTCAATCGATCAAAAGTTATAATATGTCAAATAGGGCTTCCTAGAATTATGTACAATGTACATTAGCATGAAAATAGTAAACTACCAACTTTGAGGGATTCAATACCTAGTCAAATAGACTTGAAATGACTCAAAATCTAAAAACATAGGTTCTCAGGTATGCATACTAAACATGCCCAAAGCATAAAATCATAAAAAAATTTTGGGTGCAAGATATTCACTTGCAAACAAGGCCTCCTATCACTATTTGACACAGGTGAAAATGTAGATTTGAAATTTTCTCAAAACGAGACTTCACAAAATGGCTCAGAATGGCGATTGAACTTCATGGAATAGGTAGACGCACTAAACGGAAGGTGTTAGAAACATTAAACACCTTATGCAGCTCAAAAGTATAGCTAGGTACATATGCATTTAAAAGCATTTATAGGGATTAGTTTTTATCAATAGTGCTCAAAATTCAGGCTACAATTTTGAGCGCCAATAGTATCATCAACATTCATGCTAACATATCTAATGAAAGGGGTGGATCTTAGTCATTTCACCTTTTTGTTTGGGTAGTTGATTCTATATTACCCCTACACATTACCCAATATGTCCCTTATCACTATTCCTATGTGCCCTTCTCCACATTCTTGTACACTAATCATCTGATGATATGGTAACAAGTCAAAACAATATGCCAAACAATTTGACATAAATGAATAATAATATACCAGATTATCATGAAAATCATGAGAGCTTTTGTTCCTTGCGAACTTGTCACATCAGTTATGCCAAAAGAATGTAGTTATGAGTATCTCTACTAGGAATTCAAAAATCAAGAAGTAAATAAAGAGGATGAGAAAGAGATTCAAAAATCAAGGTGTTGGTTTGAGTATCATAACCATGATAAGTTGGAAAGTGGTATTTTGAGAGCTAACAAAGACTATGAACATTATCATACCCACTATCAAAATATTTAGTTTTCTTATTTTTTAATCTGTTATATGCTTTTAATGGTCTTGTGTTCCATGCTTTTATTTTGTACAATGATTACTTCACAACTTTAACAAGGGTTAATACTATGTTATGTTGTGATTTAAAAGGCTTGGTTATGTTTTAATGGTTCTAGTAGCCTTGTAATTAGTCTGATAATATTACACCTAATTTTATTATCTTTGATTGGGTTATCTTCTTAAGTTTTAAATTAGTGATATCATTTTTTTACTAGTAAAAATCATTTGTATCATCTCGACCTTCATTTTTTTATATTTTTGTTAACTAGTGTTGGTATTTTTAAAGTATTAAGAAAAATAATACTTAATACCAAGATAATAAAGATGACAATAACCTAAGGATTAGTTATTTCCCATAAAAAGTTATTTGTTCTTCAAATATGGACCCAACTTCTACAAAATCATTAAAGATTTTCTACTCTTTTGGCTCTGCAAAACCAAGGCAGGTGCACCTGAGGGATAAAATATTTTCAATTTGATACTATACACATGTTTCACTCATTCCATGAGATTTGACAACAATACCCATCCCTTACAGTAGATTGGTGAAAATTCCTCTTAGATTTATAGGTAACTCTAAGCAATAACAACTAACAAAGACTCAAAAATAAAAATGTAAACAAGTGTTGACCACCTTTGAAATTCCTCAAACATTAAAGTAAAATTGATTTGATTTGATTTTTAAGCTTGATGTTATTCATGATTTCTTCATCTGTAAACTGAATTAATAGATTAGTGCCTTATCCTTTGGGATTCAGAGTCTATCCAATTTCTAGACCTAATTGACTGCATTACAATCAATATTATCAACAATTCTTACTAAATACTCATTCTTATACATATCCTTCCTATCACCATGGGAATCCTATCAACTTGATTGAAGCATTTACATAATTCATTGAATTAAAATAAATAGTGAAAAGACATATAATTGAAGTTGAGTGCATTCAATTGAACAAGCTTTGCTTATGTAATCTCAAGACATCTAGGTAATAAAAATGGAGACAAGATTCAAGAAGAAAATATATGGAGAATTTTCATCTTTGTATTAATTTCCTTTGAAAATTGTATAAAAATTGTAATAGAACTCAAAAATGGCTCAAGATAAGATATGAAGATCCTATATTATCAAGATATTTTTAGAAATTTGCAGAGAGAATATATCATAAATTCTGCATCAATAAACTAGACCAAACAATGCTTAGTAATACTAAAATTTGTAAATGACTCAGACCTTTTCTCTAGCCTTGGAATCTCACTTATATAGTGTAATATGCAACAAGCTTTAGGCACAAATAAATGATAGTTGTCCATTAGAAAAAAGGTATTTACATTTTTACTGCCATAAAATACAAAAAAAATGTGCAATAGAAAAACTTTGCATTATAAAAATTCTCTTGTGGGACCACTTTTTGTTATACTTATGCTACAAATTTACAAATTTCATGATTTCCCCTTTTTTAATTTTGACTCTTCGAAATATATAGCCATTAGGTTTGTTAGTAATGTGTTTGGCTTTGATTACTACATATTTATCTCAACTTGAGGCTCTTCATTTTCATCATCATGCACAATTAAGACAACAATTATACATGTGTCCTCAATTGCCACATCATCAGTTTAGACTCTTGTGCTAGGAACTGTAATTGGTTTCCCTTTTTTGTCTTCTTCTACTAATGTATCATTTGTTTGATCCTCTTCCTGGCCCACATCATCTTCCTTTGTTTCCATCTATTTTGAGTATACAAAGTCATCCCTCCATTTTATGAAAACTGTGTCATCAGGTCAATCAAAATTTAAGATCTCACGTTGTTTTTTGATCAAAAATTTCCTACTTGTTTTATTTCAACAAATTCTTTTTTGATGGCATTATAGAATAGCAACACTTTAACAAATTCTTCATTCGGCATTGCCCATAACACATGTCCCTTTTCATTAATAACTTCATTCATCTAGTGGTATAGTAAATCATCCAATTCTTTTCCCCATTCTTCCTTTCCTTTTATTTTATCAATCTTTTTAAGTGCATTGGGAAAAAGATCGAATTTATCTCCCACATATCTAGAAAGGAAAATCCTTATTCTCTTTTGAATAGTACCCCTTTTGTCATCAAATTTAGACAGAATGTTGGTTATATCAAAAGTCTTTTCTATTTGTTCACAAGATAAATTGATAACTGAGATACACATAATAGTGATATATTTATCTCTTTCACTCCATTTTTTTACAATAGGCTTCAAGGTATATTCATCCTTTCTTATCTCATTCCACATGTCAATGATTTCCACCAATTGTTCATAAAATGTTGGCCAATCAATCATATATACTAGATATAAGATTTTTTTTTTTGATATTGATTATTTAGCTCAACATGCAACTCCCATTCCTTATTATTTTCTTCTTCAAACTCCTCAACAGCATAGAATTTAGGTCTTTTTAGAGTGTCAAGTAGCTCTACAATTGGAGTTGACTTAAATGGCTCAATTGGGGGGCAAGGGTAAACAATTATAGGCCTACTAGATTCTCCTACATTCCTTTTTCCTAGCATTTTATCCATCTGGGATATTTGAGTCTCCAACTCCTCTATCTTATTTCCTCTTTCCTCATATGCCTTTAGTATATCTTCAAACTTGGCATTGAGTTCTAGGAACTTATTTTTTTCTTTCCCAACAAGCACTGTCCCAAAGTCCACCATTTCTTTAGTCATTTTACTTATCTCCTCACTATCGACTTCATCTACTCTATATACTATGAGAGTGTCTATATTCTTAGCATTTGGATCAAATTACCAATTCTTGGTGATCATTGTTTTATTTTGTTTGTATATGTGCTTGCAAAATCTCCTCTTTAGTTTTGTACTGAACATCCTTTTCTTTCCTAATAGAGTCAAAGATCTTAACATTAGCTATGTCCCACTTAGGTAGTATCAAAACTCCTAACTATTTTAATAACTATCATCCCCCTTCAGGGGTCAATTGTGCAAATTCATCCATGAAATTGACCTTAACATCTTCCTTAATCTTACAGTTCAACTTACTTGGTTGCTCTAATTTTATTGCTTTGCACTTAGCTTCAAAATACCTAATATTTTTTCTCCATAAAATTGTGCAAAGGCCCTAGATTTCACAAAATTCTCATCATCAATGAACTTTTGAGAGGCCTATGCAATTACAGGGTCAATCTCTCTACCTCTATAGTCAGCAACAGTAAGGTCAAAGGATAGTATAGGAGGGTCTTCAAGTATTCCTCCTTGAATATCAATAGTTTGAACAACTAGGTCCCCTTCCTCTCCAATTTTCCTCAGTTTTTCTCACAAAGATGCCTCATTATCTATTCTAAGTGGAGACTAGGATGGCGAGTATTCTCCTACTTGAGAGGATGATCCTTGTTTTAACTTTTTTTTCTTGGGGGAGCTTGTGTTAGATGGGCTTTCTAATCTTGGCCTCTTGTAAGGAGGGATATATTATACATTCTGAGCCAAAACATACCCAACTTTTCTTTGTGATGTATACTAACTTGGGGTTACAATTATTCTACTATTTAATCTCATTTCTACCTTAGTAGCACTTTTTGGATGTGCCTTTGCCAAAATGTCCTCTTTCTCATTCAAGATCTACATTATCCATTAACATGTCCATTTTAGCCCCCTAATATTTCTTATCTGCTAAAGGATTATGTTGGTGTTTTTCAACTATTGAACAAAAAAAAGCTTAATACCAAGATAATAATACTCACAAATCTAAGGATTGGCTACTTACCATCAACAATTATGTTTGCATATTATTTGGAACCAACTTCAACAAAACCAAAATTAGTTTTCTACTCTTTAGGCTCTACAAAACCAAGGTGGGTATACCTAGAGGATGATTCAAATGAATTCTATTAGATGAGAATTATATTAGTTTCATTTTCATTCTCATCTTTTATCTTTGACATATACATAATTTATCCATTCC
Source organism: Cupressus sempervirens (assembly GCA_028749045.1). Taxonomy (NCBI): domain Eukaryota; kingdom Viridiplantae; phylum Streptophyta; class Pinopsida; order Cupressales; family Cupressaceae; genus Cupressus; species Cupressus sempervirens. The sequence continues at coordinate 137,155,786 of CM053787.1, forward strand.
TTGACATTTTAGATGATATACATCCCTTATAGAAGATTTGGTTACTATTCTTCTCAAATTTGCAAATATTTCCAGCAAAGAAGCTAACTAAGGCTGAGAGATTATATACAAATAAGTGTTGACCACCTTTGAAAATCTTCAGAATAGTAAAAGAAAATTAATGTTTCTTTTAGAATTGATGCTTATTCATGATCTACCTATCTATAGACTTGATTAACTAGATCAGTGCCTATTCCATTTGGATTCAAAGTTGACTCCAATTTATAGGATCTAATTGGTTGCATTACAACAAATATTATCAGCAATTATTATTGGAATTCATTCTTATAGACATCCTTTCTATTACCATTGCAATCCCATCAAATTCACTAAAGCCTTTACTTAATTCATTGAATTATTAGCAATAATGAATCGATATATAGCCTAAGTGAATTGCATTCAATTAGACAATCTTTACTCACACAATATCATAATAACTAGGTAATAACCTAGAGACAAACTTCAGCAAAAATAGATATGGGGACAACTCAACATTGTATTAATTTTCTTTGAAAATTGTATAAAATTGTAGTAAAACTTAGAATATCTCTAGAAAAGACATAAGGATCATGTAACATCAATGTATTCTTAGAAAAATTTGTAGAAAGGATACATCATAAATTTTTCTACCATAACTAAACCAAAACATACTTAGTGTAAACTAAAATTGCATTAGGAGCTAGACCTTCCTCTAGCCTTGGTATCTCACTTATAAAGTGTCAGATGCAACAAGCTTCAGGCATAGAGAATTGACAGGTGTCCTTTTACAGAAGATATTTACACTTTGCAAAAAGTCACAAAAGGACAAAAACAATGTGTAACAAAAAGTTAATACATCAAGTAATTATTTAGTAGGTCCCATTTCTATTACATCTACACAAGCTATTGGTTCTTTGATTGGTCATCATTATTCTAAATCTTTGGCATATGCAACTATTATATTGGCCAATGATGAATCTTATTGTGGTACTTGCAAATCAATCTCTACCTAAGGGTTCTCACTATTTTCATCCTGAATTGACAAAACTACTTTTACTCTTGTTTATTCCTTTGTCATGTCCACATCTTAGGCCTTTGAATTTACAACTAAAATTGGTTTCTTGCCTTTATCTTCTTCTTCCCTCTAATCTTGTGCAGTTGTATAAATGATCTTTACTTCATCTCCCTTCACCTCATCATCATCAGCTTCAACTTCTTCAAACTGTTCATCAGAAGCAATATCTACCATCCACTTGTCAAAAAGTGTGTCATTTAACAAAATAAAATACAATATGGAACGTTTCTTCTAAAGCACATACTCAGCTTCCTTGTCAATATTAACAAAATCATGTTTCAAAGAATCAAAGAACAACTGGGACTTCACCAATTCCTTTGTAGTAGTCACCCACCATGTTGTGTAATATTGTGGCCTTTGTGGAGTATTTGGCATTTCAATGAGAATAGTGGATTTAAAAGGTTCCACTAGAGAATGAGGATATCTCATTCTTGGTCTAGAAGATCTCCCTATTACCTTAGTTTCAAGTTCAATTCTTTTCTAAACTTCTTTATTCTATGCCTCCAAAATACTCTCATACTTACTCTGCAATCCAAACATTGTCTTTTCTTACTTTTTTATAGTAGCCAAAAAAAATTGAGACATTCCAATACCCATGTGAGCTACCTGCACATGGGAGGCATTTGCTACTCTTCTTACAATGATATTTCTCATTAATCCTAAGTCATCTAGCTATAATGAAATAGCCCTAGATCCCTTTCTTAATGACCATATAACCAAAGCAACCTAGTCCTCACTGAAAGCAGTACCTGTGAATTCTTCTTTATTTTGGTCTTGTAGGTCCAATTTATTTGAAACATAAATAAAAATTAGGGCATCTGCTATCTCCCAATTGGGTAGCAGTAGAATATTTGATGATTTCACCATTTGCCTCCCATCTTTAGGAGTTATACTTTTGAATTCTTGCATCATCTTTTCTTTTACCTAATTTTGCAAGGTTACCTCCTCCAGCTCTAGATGCTCTATTCTTAACTTATTACATCTTTCTTCAAACTTTCCTATGTTTGTTCTCCATGTGAATCAGTAGAAAGCTCTAGAATGAACAAAACTATCATCAGACAAAAAATGTTGACTAGCTTGCTCTCTTATAGGATCTAATTCCCTTCCTTTAAAATCCACTACTGTCAACTCTAAGCTTAGCATGGGAGGACCTGAGGGGTTTCCTTCATCTATTTCTACCTGGGTAATTCAAATTCCTCCTTTTGACCCCAGTTGTTCAATTTTCTCCCAAATAAGATGTTCCTCTTCAATCCTCAGAGGGGACTGTGAAGGTGAATATTCCTCAATGTGAGGACTGTGGTCCCTTGTTATTTTTTACCTCTTAGGGGAGGGCTTAGGAGGTCTCTCTTTCCAAATAGCACTAGTGGATCAAATTATTTGTTTTCCTTTGTCCACAATGGTTGTCTTATTTTGAATGATAGTGTACACTAGCCTTTTATGGACAAATCAATTACTCTACCCCTAAATTGGGGATGAATCCCAGTCTCCTCATCACTTCCTTAGCCTTTTCTAGAAAAGAATTAATAAAAAAATTTCTTTTCTCATTTATAGCTTCCATTCTTTTAGGGAAAGTAATCATAAGCTTATTTATTCTATCTGCCTCTGTAATGGCATTACCTAGAGCATTATAATTTTCATCAAAACAATGAATAAAATCCAAAACTCTTGAGAACACTCTCCATTTCTCTTTCTTAGTTTCCTGTTCTTGCAAAGAGAACTCATTTTTTATTATATCCTTAGGAAAATATGACTCATGTTTGATTTTTCCAAGCTTGATTCTATGCCTAAAAGCTAGATTATAGAATCCCTTAGTATCACAAAAATAGGGATGAGAAAGAACAATCTTATACAGATCTAATATATTATATAGAGAAAACCAACCCCTTTTTCTGATCACAAATTGATGGGCTATAGTGCAAGTGGGGAATATTGACCCTCTCTGCCTTCTCAACAAGTTTCCTCTAATCCTCCTAGCTATCACAAAAGTTCAGCTAATCCTACCTTTAAAGGCACTTGGTAAGGTAACACGTGGAGAATACCTCTAAAACCATAAATCCTAATGATAGTTGAGACTAAATATGGGATGATGTCTCCCCAATTATGTAAAAATTTGAAACCAATAGGATTGTCCAAGGGCCTAATAAGACTTTCCAATGCCTTGGGTACTCTAGGATTGTCACTTAATAATAGGCACCTCAACTTTGAAGAAAAGTACCTATTAAACCTAATAGAACTAGATTTTTTTATTTTTGAGGTCATATCTACACTCCATAACTAGACTGGTAGTTCTTCTCCATCATGTTCTCTATTTAATTTCACTTCCTTATGAAAATATGTTACTCCCTTGAACAAAAACATATGCATTAACAAATAATAGTGACCAAAAATCTTCTCCACCTTGCACTTTGCAATCCTAACGAGGCCATTGTGAATTTCTTTTGCTAAAAAGGAGGCAAAATCAAAAAAAATGTCTAGACCAAAAGAGGAAATCTGAGTGATCATGTACATAAAACTTATGGGCATAAAATCCTCTTCATCTTCACCAAAAACTCTACATAGATTCATGTATATCTCCATAGCCCTACTATTGAAATACGCCCTTTTGAAGGGTTCCTAAGAGGATGTTGCTATTGCTGACAGATTTCCAATTTTGCCAATATGTGCCCTCAGTGTACTCCGCCTAATTGCATCCTTCTTTGATGTATATTCTTTCTCTAAATCTTGTAGGTCAATAAGCACATGATAATCTATTAGAGGCCCTAAACCAAATACCTCTCAAATTTCCTCTGCACTGATTGTGATTAGAATTTAACCATCAATTCTTCTCACCACTCTAATTACTTGATCATAGTTTTTTGCAATAGTTTATGGGAGGTCATAATCCATAAAAACGCTTGGAACAACTAACTTTCGCTAAATCAAAATTTCAAATATTGGCATGTGGGGCAGATAAATTTCTTTCTGAAAATCATTTCTTGATTAGAGAAAGACTAGTTTGAGAGGTTTTGGCATCCTAGGCCCAATTTCGCTTATCATGCAACCCATCTATGACTTTGAGCCTAGGGTTTAATGAAGTTAACTTTTTAACTTGCATAGTTTCAGTGGTAGATTCAGGGAGCAATTCAAGTAGGTCATCATGAATATTTCTAGCCAAATAACCCTCCTACGTAGAGAACACCTTCTTTGGAGGCATACTAGATATAGTTTGCAAAAACTAAGATTGCTTTAAAAGGTTATAGTATATGGGAATTACTTGATTTTCTTGCTTACTCTGTAATCCTGCAATGTTTCGCAAACAAAGGGGAAACCGCTTCATGTTCTAATCAAGATCAACACAAATTCTCTCTAATTTCTTTTGTTTAGAAATCTTGAAATCTTGTTCACATTTGATGAAAATAGCAAGATCTTATGCAATATACTCTATTTTTTTCTCACACGCAAAGCTTTCAATCCTCATAAATGAACTGTAAGCGAAACAATGTGGCACCAACTTCTATGTTTAAATTCAAACCGTTGATCTTAGAAAATCCTATGATTTAGGAGAAAAAATAGGGATGACTCATCTTCCACTTGACAAGTTGGCATTCAAACCAATGAAAACTCTCCACCTAGACCTTTCCATTACTATCAGTACTTACAATTGGACCCACTAATCCTTGAGGACATGTGTTACTGTGTCACTATATGTAAAGAGTGAGCATATTGTCTATGTAATATAGTGACAACCATTGATTTCATCTTATTTGAATGGAGGACATTTGATTCAGTACTTAATACAAGTGTGGTGGGTCCCATATCTATTTTCCATATTTGCTATGTCACTATCCTTAAAGCTCGAGCAACTCTCCATAGCAACGAACTGACAGTCATAGATTTGGGCTTAATCTAAAGGTGAGAAAACTACATTACATTCATATAACTATAGTGGGTCCCTTGGTCACCATGTCATGTTGGGTAAATAGAGCACGTCTTCTCATAGAAACTTGGTGATGATTGTTGATCTGATCTTGATCAACAATCATAATCTTTCATCTAACTTCTGACTCGGGTGTGGGTCCATGTTACTACTGACATGGGAACATCCTATCAAGCTGTCATGTAATTTAATATTAGAATCCTTGTTGTGACATCATATAATTTGGGTCCCACTACATACACATTTACAAGCTAGGTGCTATGTCGCTACCGATGAGGCACAAAGAATTTCCAATTGCAACATAGCGACCTCCGATGTTCTCAAAACTTCTAGTACATACATGTTTCCATCAAGATGCCACCATGTCTAGAAAAGTGCATGACTCATGTCTAATGAAGCAGATGTTTGGGACTTGCCTCTTGGAATTGTTACCGCATTTCTATTTTCTATCAAGGTGCTATGTCACTAACAGTGGAATTCTTTCATTTTATGACCGTGACATAGTGACTTCTTTAAGGCTTTAGAGATTTTGGTGCTAAGAAATTCTTTCCATTTCTACCATCATCACCACAACCAATGCTTCTAAAAAAGAGATAAAGTCACATGAACAAATTTAATGATAGGAATTTCAGCACCTATTTGTTTCATAATCTCCCATCTTTCTCGATTTCTGACAAGGCACTATGTCACTACTAGTGAGATCCATTATTTTTCTACTCATGACATAGTGACCTCATAAATACAGTTGAAATCTGGTGCAAGAAAAATATTTTGTTATCAGTCAGGATTACCATAATTAATAACTCTAACACAGTAATAAAAATGCATGTCCACAATGCTACTTCAAAATTTTCATGGCCACTAGATTTTTCAAAAGTTGTCATCTTCTATATTTTCTATTAAGGTGCTATGTCGCTACTGACAAGATGTAAAAAAAAATTGATAGCGACATAGGGACTCATCAAAAATAAAATAGGATTTTGATGGTGCCACTTGTACTTCATTACATTTTTTTCCTTTTCAATTCTGACAATTCTAACATGAAACATGTGACTGAAGCTTTTTAAAATAGTGTAGTTTTCTAGTCACTAAGCCTCCACTTTATGACACTATGAGTCCATTTCATAGTAGTCACTATATAGCTATCAATAAAACACTTGCATCTTTGTATAGTGATGACACGACAATTATAGATCTCATAAAGATCAGATAGTGGAAACAAAAAGGGTAAAAAAGGAACTTGAGGGCATGAAATATTTAAACAGGTTAGCAAATATACAAAATTTTGAAAAGCTTTGTGCCCAAATAAAATCAAAAATATTGCAAGACTTAGGGTTTGACAAATTTTTCAAAGATTATTAAAAATGCAAGGAGAGGGGACCAAACCCTAGCATGCAAGCAATGGATTCAATTCTGATTTTTTATAGAAGAAAATTACTTTGAAACATCAAACAAACAATGGCTCTATCTAGGGATGATAGACTAATAGAGTCTATGAAAGAATCTAAAATTTATGGTTGAGTAGACCTTATACCTAACTTTTCTTAGAACTTGACAAAACTAAGAGAGTAACAACAACAAGGGAAAGACTATGTACATGAAACTACACAAAGATCAAAGGATTTACAAATGTATAGAAAAACCCTAGACTATTATTCATGGAAGAAACAAGAATTTTTTTAAAGAAAATACTTCTTCAAGAACTATCCATGAATTGACAATTCAAGAATGTTGTCTGACAAATCCTTGAGAATATAAGAGCCTTCTCCCCATGTATTTTCAATTAGATAGGGACCTAACCATATAGGATCAAACTTATCGTGTTTTCCCTTATCCTCAATCCTAGCATTCCACATGAGGACTAAATCTCCATCTTCAAATTTTCTACTCACTATCCTTTTTTCATATAATATCTTGACGTATAGTTGCAACTTTTGTTTCCTGAGAGATGCTTCTTTCCTGGATTTTGCTAGTCGTACAAGCTCATCCAACTTTTCTTGCATGTCATCTATAATATCTTCATCATACAACTGGATGTAATTGTAATGTCCTACCAAGTTATTCTAAGGCATCCTTTCTTGGATTTAGTACACCATATCAAAAGGTTCTACACCAATGGCCTTCTTTACAATCACCCTATTAGTCCATATGGCTAATTGCAATTTAGAATCCTAGGATTTCTTATTATCATCTAGTGTCCTTTTTATTATTTTCAAAAAACTCTTATTTGTGGACTCATCTTGTCCATTCCCTTGTGGATGATAAGGGGAAGAAGTTGATCTTATAATTCCATATTTGTAACAAAATTTCATGAACTCCTCAGACCTAAAGCGCAATGCATTATCTATTACAATTTTTTGAGGACAATCAAATATAGAAATAATGTTATTTAGCAAGAAATTATTGATAACTTTACTGGTTGCATTTCTTGTAGGGACTGCTTCTACCAATTTCATGAAGTGATCAATAGAAACTAAAATCCAGCTATAGCTAGTGCTAGATTTAGGAAAGATCTCACCCACATTGCTGAAATGGTGCTTGAACCTCAACTAGCTTTAATGGAGTATTACCTAAGAATTTCAATCTTCCAGAAAACCTTTGATAGGTATCACATTTCCTAACCATGATTTGCACATCCTTAAAAAGGTATGGCCAGTAGAATCCAACCCTCATTACCTTTTGTACAGTGGTCTTGGCCATATAATGCTCTCCAAACACTCCAACATACATTTAATTCAACACTTCTTTTGACTTTTCTTGGTCAACATATTTTAATAGTACTCCCTCAAAATTTCTCCACAATTTATTGTTCTTGAAAATGATATACCTAAGGGCTTTTAAATTAGTACTCCTCTTTTCTTTTTCAATCAAATGGGAAGGAGCTTCCATGTGTTGTAGATAATGGATAACATTAGCATACCACTCATAGTGATCCATGTCACACAAATCAGATCTAAGGTCATCTACAACCATATTTATCTAATTAGCATCCAAATTAGACTTTTCCATAAGCTTATTTGGTTCTTGACCTCTTACCAATTTTGTTATCTATAGTTCAATGTTAAATTCTTGGATCCTATTAATCCACCCACATTTTCTACCTGATACTTCTTGTTGAGAAAAAATGTCTTTTACAGCAACATTTGGTACAAATGCAATGACAATGACACCTACCAAATAACATCTCAAATCCTTAACATCTTTCACCAAAGAATTATCCTTGTTTCTCATTTATCTCATATTTTAGTTCAGTAGGCTGTAGTGACTTACTAAAGAAAAAAATATGTTGTTCATATCCTTCCTCATTTTTTTGCAATAACACTATAGCTATAATATGGAAAGATGCAAAATAGAATATGTCCATTGGTTTTGTGTAATCTAGAGTCCTAAGTACTAGAGCATTCCTTATAGCAATTTTGATATCCTAAAATGCCTATGAAGGTTCACCATCCCAATTGATAGTAGCTCATTTCTTAAGCATTTTTGAAATAGGCTTGCTAATCTCAGCAAAGTTAGTAACAAAGCTCCTCAAAAATTTAACTTTCTCAAAGAAAGATGGTATTCCCTTCACATTATTAGGCCTAAGAACCTTATCAATAGTTGCCACTCTCTCAGGATCTATCTTTACTCCATCCTTTGATACTATATGTCCCAATAGTTTTCCTTTAGTTACCCCAAATGTACATCTCTTAGGGTTTAATGACACTCCATACTCCAATGCTTTAATAGAATTATTCTCCAAATGCCTACAATGGTCTTCATCCTTTTTGGAATAAGTTTTGAGGTCATCTTCATATACAACAATAAACTTATTGATGTGCTCATGGAAAGCTACATCCGTAGGCCTTTGAAAAGTGGCACCAACATTAATTAATCCAAATGGCATTCTCACATATACATAAGTTCCCCAAGAAGTTGTAAATTATATCCTAAATTTTTCTTCTTCTTTTACTAGGACTTGGTTATACCCTAAGAACCCATCCATCATGGACATCAGCTCAGAACCAGTTACTTGCTGCAACATAGCCTCCATATTTGGCAACCCATAATTATTCTTTAGGGAAGCAATGTTCAAATTTTTGAAATCCACATGCAGTCTAATGTCTCCATTCTTTTTCCTAATAAGAACTAGATTTGAAACCCAAGTGGAATGTCTAATAGGTCGAATTATCCCTCCATCCCTTAACTTCATCAATTCCTCTTGTATTTTAGGGGCTAGAGTGGGATTAACTAGTCTCTGTTTCTGCCTAAAAGGTTTTACATTATCCTTTAATGGTATGACATGTTGGAAAAGATCTTCTCTATAAGCCTTTAGGTCATCATATGACCATGCAAAAAAATCTCTATAATTTCTCATTAGGTCAATCAAAGGCTTTCTAATTTTAGCTGACAAAATTTTTCCAATATAAACTTTCTTAGGGGCCTCATTAGTACCCAAATTTATTTATTCTAGCTCTTGAGGTTTATAATCCTTAGCCCTAGGCCTTAACCTATCTTGGTTATCAATCATGTTCTCCAAAAAAACCAAACCCTTAGGTACTTTATTAGTGTTTAATTGTATGACTTCTTGACCAAATATTGTTTCCTTCCCATCTATGGTTTCAACCAAATCATTGCAGTCCAACTCTTGACCATAGTATTTATCTTCATTCAATAAGAAATTCACAATGTCTTTCTCATCTTCAAATACTTGTCAATGTTCAATATTATCAGGTATTCAGGGTCTATTCTGGACCTCAATCTGTGAAACTCCTACAAATGATGCCTCCTATGTTTTAATTGTTATATTTTCTAATAAGTTAGCCATCTTATTCTGAGTTCTATCTCTCCATAAAATACCAAATGCATCAAAGAATTATATCTGATCCTAGATATCATTTCTATATTGTTTTAGTCTTTTATTTTTAGAGTCATACATTTCCCTTATCTATGAGGTAATCAATTCAAAATCACCTATGACTTGCAACTTTTTAATTCTATGGTGGGTAGCAACTTTCAACCCTAATAGTAGGGCTTCATACTCATCTATATTGTTGGTGCATGAAAAATTTAGGGTGAAGGAATATCTAAAAGTATTCTTGATGGGGACGCAACCCAACAACCCGAATAGACACAATAGAAAAGGGAAATTATATTAACTGAGAAAATAAGCTGGTACAAACAGTGCAGAGAAAATATACTCGATACATGCCCTGCGGGCTTACAATAGCATAAATCTGGAGAATATTTCTCCTTTTAGCACCTCCTCTCAAGCTCCAATCCGAACTGCCTTTTACAATGCAAGAAATCTCCTTAAATAGACCCCGGAGGGTTAAGGACTAGGAGTACATTCTAGAAAGTGCTAGTAGGCATCCACCGACAAAATAGAAGGTTCTGAAAGCTGCGTTAGAAGTCGGTGCAATTCTAGAAGAATCCAGAAACGGTAGCTGAACTTCCGGGAGGCATAACTTTTGAACCGTAACTCCGATTGACGAACCGTTTACATTTTCGGAAAGTTCTCGAAGCGCTCTATAGCCCTATGGACAAGCTTCTCTCGTCCCCCATTTTTCGACCCTTTTTGAGGTCATTTAATGCCCCAAACCTAACTTTGAAGCATTCTTAGGGGGTCTCCAAAACCCGAAAAACTGCAATAACTTTCGAACCGTGGGGCCTTTTGACCTGATTCTTTTTCTGGAATGCTCTAAATCTCAATTCCATTCATCTGGCCAAGTCACACCTTCTAGGTCACCAAAATGATGGTCAAATTGCATGCTCCTATTTTTTCGGGATTTTAAATGCACTGATAGTTGAACTATGAGAGTTGGAACCTTTATTTGAGCCAAATGGGTATCCAAAAATGCAAAGACATAAAATAGAAACTAAGTCTAAGTACATTTTTTTTGGGTGACACAGGATTGCCCTTATACCTCTGGATGCTCCTGCATCAGACACCCAGGGTAGATTGAAAAGTGACCCTGTCACTTTATGGATGGTAGAGGAAATCCCAAATGGGAAACCTCAGCTGCTGAAATCCAAGTTGAGTCTTCGATCGGTCGTCCTTTCCATTTGACCAAATACTCTTCATACTGCCTGTTTCTGGTACTCCTACCCACACGATGATCTAGAATGTCTTCTATCTCCTCCTTCTTAGAAGCAGGAATTGGACATGGCTCTAAAACCAGCTCCTCATCAGTACCATCATCATGATACTCTGTCAAATCTGCAATGTTGAAAATGGGAGAAATGTGAATACCATCTGGCAGCTCCACCTCATATGCATTTCCTGAGTTATGTTTCTTCAAAATTTTGCAGGGGCCAAATTTCTTCATTTTCAGCTTGTTGTAAGTACCAACTGGAAATCTTTCTTTTCGTAAGTGCACCATGACTAGATCCCCTACTTGGAATTCCTTATGTCTTCTCCTTGCATCAGCCCTAGCTTTATACTCTTGATTCATCTTGATAATGTGTGCTTGAACCTCCTCATGTAGACGCTTGATGTGTTCAGAAAATTCCTCAGCTTCAGCACTTGTTCTCTCCCCTTGTTCTATCTTCCTCAATTCTGGTGCAGTCCTTGGGCTATTCCCATATACAATTTGAAATGGTGATTTTCCAGTACTCCTATTTACAGAGTTATTATAAGCAAACTCTGCCTGTGGTAGAATCAAATCCCATCCCTTGGGCTTATCCCCAACTAAACATCTCAGCAAATTGCCCAAACTTCTATTTACCACTTCTGTTTGGCCATCAGTCTGTGGGTGATGCGTGGAACTGAATTTCAAGTCTGTTCTCAACTTCTTCCACAATGTCCTCCAGAAATACCCCACAAATTTAGTATCTCAGTCAGAAACTATACTCCTTGGAAGACCATGTAGTCTTACCACCTCTTTGAAAAACAAGTCTGCAATATGGACAGCATCATGAGTTTTGTGGCATGGAATGAAATGTGCCATTTTGGAGAACCTATCAACCACCACGAATACTGATTCATTACCCCTTTGGGTCCTTGGCAATCCAAGAACAAAATCCATACTTATGTCCTCCCATGGCCTTGATGGAACAGGCAATGGCTGATATAGGCCAGTATTTTGACTAAACCCCTTGGCCACTTGACAAACCTGGCAACTCTGTACAAACTTCTTCACATCCTGTGTAATTTGAGGCCAAAAATAATGTTCTCTAAGAATGGCAATGGTCTTATCCCGACCAAAATGTCCTGCCATCCCTCCACTGTGTTTCTCCTTAATCAGATTTTCCCTCATGGAACTCCTTGGAATGCACAATTGACTACCTTTGAACAACATGCCATCCTGAATCAAATAGTCTAACCACTTGGTTCTATCTACAGCAACAGGTTCTTTACAAGCTTTCCATGCTTCAGCAAAATCAGGATCCTCAGGGTACAAATTCTTGAGTTCATCAAACCCAACTACTTCAACCTGCATTGTTGTAAGCAACAATTGTCTCCTACTTAATGCATCTGCAACCCTGTTAGATTTTCCACTTCTATGCTTTAACACAAATGTATAACTCTGCAAGAATTCTACCCACTTCATATGCCTCTGATTCAATTTACCTTGGCTATTTAGGTACTGTAATGCCTAATGATCAGTATACAAAACAAATTCCTTTGGCAATAAATAATGCCTCCATTTCTTTAAGGCCTGAACTATTGCATAGAACTCTTGATCATAAACAGAATACTTCTTCTTTGCATCATTCAATTTTTCACTAAAATATGCAATAGGCTTACCTTCTTGGCTTAATACAGCCCCAATAGCGCTACCACTAGCATCACAATCCACCTGGAATACTTTTCTAAAATCTGGAAGTGCCAACATAGGCTGTTCAGTCACCTTCTTCTTCAGTAATTCAAAACTCCTTGCAGCTGTTGCAGTCCATTTGAACTCTTTTCTATCCCCTCTTATTGTATCAGTTAGGGGTGCACATATGCCACTGAAATTCTTAATAAACTTCCTATAAAAACTAACTAGACCATGAAATGATCTTACCTCAGTAGCAGACCTTGGAGTAGGCCATTCCAAGATGGCTTTTACCTTCTCTGGATCCATTTTGAGACCTTCAGGTGATATAACAAATCCCAAATAGACTAACTCCCTTTTTGCAAAGACACACTTCTTTAGATTAATTAACAATTTCTCTTCCCTTAGCCTTTCAAAGACACTACGAATATGCAGTAAATGTTCTTCCAAAGTCTTGCTGAAAATTAAAATATCATCCAAATAGACAATAACAAATTTTCCCAAGAACTTCTTAAGTACCTCATTCATGAGCCGCATGAAGGTGCTTGGGGCGTTCGTCAATCCAAAGGGCATGACTAACCACTCATAAAGAGCCTCCTTGGTCTTGAAGGCTGTTTTCCACTCATCTCCTTCTCGAATTCGTATCTGATGATAGCCACTCTTCAGATCTATCTTTGTGAAATACTAAGCTCCACTCAAGCAGTCCATAAGATCATCCATCCTTGGTAAAGGAAATCGGTACTTGATGGTTATCCTATTTATAGCTCGAGAATCTGTACACATCCTCCACTCTCCATCCTTCTTTGGTGCAAGTACTGCAGGTACTGCACATGGACTCAGGCTCTCTCGAATCAAGCCCTTCCTCAACAGCTCTTGAACCTATCTATTTAGCTCCTCTGTTTCAGTTGGAGTCATCCTGTGAGCAGCCTTGTTAGGCAAACTAGCTCCTGGAATCAGATCTATCTGATGACTGATTTGCCTTACTGGTGGCAATCCATCTGGAACATTATCAGAGATAATATCTCCAAATTCTCCTAGTAAATCTGAAACTTCCAATGGTATTTCACTACTACCTTCTTTATCTTTCCTAGGAATCAAAGCATAGCACATACGCTGATGTTTCATGCCATCTAAAAACTTCCTTCCATCAACAAGACAAATCCTAGCACTGCTACATACCTTTTCACCTTCCTTTTTCATGGGCTTCAATTTGTGGCGAACTCCATCCTTTGTCAGAGAGTATGTGTTTGCATGCCCATCATGTATTGCATGTCTATCAAACTGCCATGGTCTACCCAACAATAGATGGCAAACATCCATTGAAATAACATCACAAAGAACTTCATCATGGTAACTCCCAATTTTGAATTTTACTAAACATTGTTCACTTACCAGGACCTTATGATCATCTTTAACCCAAGAAATCCGATAGGGCTGGGGATGTTTCTCCCTCTTGAGCTTCAGCTTAGAGACCATCTCTTCGGATACCAAGTTATCAGTGCTACCACCATCAATGATCACATCACAACATTTATCCTCACACTTGCATATGGTACGGAACAAGCTCCTCCGTTGTCCTGGTTCATTTTCACCACTTAGTAGGACTCTTTCATTTACCAAGGTCTCTCCTCTTTCTGCATCCTCTGAATGTGATGATTGTGCATCCTCATCCATATGAGCAATCCTAGCTTGGCTCTCAGCTCTCCTATCTGTCCTTCCTTGTTGTTGAGGGCATTCAAAGGCATGATGACCTTCTTCATTGCAATGGAAATAGGTACCACGGAAGCCTCCTCTTCCTTGCCCATGTCCTCTACCTCTTCCTCTTTGATTTCCAAAGTCTTGGTGGAACCCTCATCTTCATTTTTCTTTTGAGTTTCGTTGCGGCCTCCAGATGATCTACCGCTTCCCCTTCCTCCTTGACCGCGCCCTCTTTGTCTTCCTTCAAACCTTTTACTCAGATTCTCTTCAACTCGTAGGGCAAACTGGTATGCTTCTTCAACGCTGGTCATTCTTACCAGACTTAATTCCTCCTGGATGCTAGGTCATAACCCACTGATATAACGAGCAACCTTCTCTTTATTTGCTTCTGCATGCCCCGCTCTAATCAGGAGTCGGTAAAACTCCTCTATATATTCTTGGACTGATCTTCCTGCTTGCTTTAACCCATGCATCTTCTTAAACAGATCAAGCTCGTAGTCCACAGGAATGAACTGCTTCTTCAATTTGTCCACCATGCGATCCCATCTTGTGATCTTCTCCTTTCCTCTTCTAAGCCTTTCCAGTTGAACCTCTTGCCACCAGATTTTGGCATGGCCTTTTAGTTTGGCCTTTGCAAACTTAACCCTATCTGGGTCCCTTATATCTTCATACTCAAAGTATTCATCCAGTTCATTGATCCAATCGATCAACTCATCTGGTTTCAAATTTCCCGAAAATATACCCACTTCAATTGTAGGTCTTTTCCCAAACCTAGAAATGGCCCTAAAAAGCCTTTCCTCTACAGGATTCAGAACTTCCCCGTCAACTTCCATTACTTCCTCTTCATTGTCATCCTCACTATTGTCATCTGTGGCAATATTTGCTCCTCTACGAAGCTCCTCTTGCAATGCTTGTACCTGTCTCTGGAGGGCTCTAACCTCCTCAGGATCAACAGCTCTGGCCCTTCCACCACGCTCTCTTCATGGAGGCATCTTCTAACTCGAACCCACAACCACACAGTCCTGGTGCAAACTGCCTCACAGTCGGCGCTCTGTCTACACACTTAGGAAAACCCGCTCTGATACCACTTGATGGGGACGCAACCCAACAACCCGAATAGACACAATAGAAAAGGGAAATTATATTAACTGAGAAAATAAGCTGGTACAAACAGTACAGAGAAAATATACTCGATACATGCCCTGCGGGCTTACAATAGCATAAATCTGGAGAATATTTCTCCTTTTAGCACCTCCTCTCAAGCTCCAATCCGAACTGCCTTTTACAATGCAAGAAATCTCCTTAAATAGACCCCGGAGGGTTAAGGACTAGGAGTACATTCTAGAAAGTGCTAGTAGGCATCCACCGAATAAATAGAAGGTTCCGGAAGCTACGTTAGAAGTCGGTGCAATTCTAGAAGAATCCAGAAACGGTAGCTGAACTTTCGGGAGGCATAACTTTTGAACCGTAACTCCGATTGACGAACCGTTTACATTTTCGGAAAGCTCTCGAAGTGCTCTATAGCCCTATGGACAAGCTTTGCTCGTCCCCCATTTTTCAACCCTTTTCGAGGTCATTTAATGCCCCAAACCTGACTTTGAAGCATTCTTAGGGGGTCTCCAAAACCCGAAAAACTGCAATAACTTTCAAACCGTGGGGCCTTTTGACCTGATTCTTTTTCTGGAATGCTCTAAATCTCAATTCCATTCATCTGGCCAAGTCACACCTTCTAGGTCACCAAAATGATGGTCAAATTGCATGCTCCTATTTTTTCAGGATTTTAAATGCACTGATAGTTGAACTATGAGAGTTGGAACCTTTATTTGAGCCAAATGGGTATCCAAAAATGCAAAGACATAAAATAGAAACTAAGTCTAAGTACATTTTTTTTGGGTGACACAGGATTGCCCTTATACCTCTGGATGCTCCTGCATCAATTCTTTTTAGGAGAAATAAAAACTACCCCTACCCCTACACCTTCTTTAGAGATGGCCCCATCAAAGATCATGGTCCATAATATTGGTGAACCCATAAAACACTCAACTTCATGTGCAATCATAGCAGGCAACTTCTCAACTTCTTGGATAATTAACTCAGTTTTGAATGCATTCACACCTGTGTCTAAAAAGCAAGTAGCATCTTGTCAATTTCCTTCCCTAGAATATAACTGACCCTTGGCTCTCTATCTACTTTAATAGCCTTATCTCCTATGTAAAAATTTTTATAGGTTAGGTCACACTGTAAGCTACCTCCCATAGCAGCACTCCACTTTCTAGAGAGCAACATTCCATAATGTGAAGGAATATCAACTACAAGGACTGACATAGTCAACTCTACCTCAAGATATGTAGCTAGCTTAAATGGTAAAGCATTAATAGTACCTACAATTGGGACTTCTCTAGCATCCATACCTCTACATTTGCCTTGCTTGGTATCTACTTTCAATCCTAGGGCTTCCATTACTTTGAAGGACATGATGGTATTAGAAGCTCCTGAATCTATCATCCAATTTTTTAGGGTTTTTCCTTTTATAATTAGGCTTAGAAAAAATGGGTCAATATCTTCTATATAGGCTACTAATGAATCATCCAAGAACATTTGGGGAATTTGAGCTATAATGCCACTATCTTCTACTACCAATGGGGTCTTTTGAATGGCATTTTGTTCTCTTCTTTTGTTATTATTTCCTATCCCTTTTGACCATGACAAGGCTTTTCTCTTATGCTCTTAAATTCTAAATAATTCAGATAAGGGTACTTTAATAGTAATTTGTGACAACATGGATATCATGTCAATAGCATCAGACATAGTGGATTTTACAATCATACCTAGAGTAGGAATCTTTTGAATAACAGGCACTATAATTTGCTTAACAGTATCATATCCTGATTCCTTTTCTTGTACAATTTATTTTGCTATCTCATTTATTTTGAATTGAACCTTCTTCTTGGGTTCCCACTTCTTGGTTTTAATATCTTTAACTTTAATTGTCTCTACATTAGCCTCCCTATTTTCATCCTTCATCTTGTGTGTAATATCCTTGATGAATATACCAGAAGGCTTCCCAACAATATTATTAATTTTTTTTCTTCTCAAATTTGTAATTGCTATGTACTTGGGAGATGATCTCTACATTTTTCCTATCAATTTCATCTTTAGAGGGCATTCTCAAGTTTACATGACCAACTTTAGAAGATGTAACACATACCTAATCTTCATCATACCCTTCACTATCTAAAAAAACTTGTTGATGATGTAACTGATAGGTAATTTTCTTATTTTCAAGAAAAATTTCAGTCTCTTCTAGATCAAAATTTTGATAATCATTGCACATGCTCACCATATTATAGCTTACATCATCATGGATTTTTGCTTCTTCTTCCTCTTCATTATGTGCACTATAATTTGAAATAAATTATTGAGCAACTACACAATACTCTGAAGAGTGAGGTGATTGACAAATACTACACAATGGCACATTATCATTCATACTAATAGAAGTCCTTTGTAGAGGATTTGGTGTACCCTTATCTTGTACATTTTGAGTTTGGCTAGGGATTGGCTTACCATCCTTCCATTGAGTGGTATAAGGATAGTTTTGCATTCTGGGTTGTCTATTGAAATTGTTGTTTTTCAGTGGGGCCTTCTCACAAATATCTAGCTTATGTGTACTGAAAGTAGTTGGGTTCATCTTTTTTATCAAATCCAACACCTGACCTATTGTGGGTTCTTCAAGCTTCTTTTTGGTAGGGGTTTTATCAACCTCATTATTATTCTTGGGATTGAACAACTTTGGGTCATCTCTCCTACCAAGATTTCTAGATGCTTCCCTATTATTCTCAATATTTACTGCAACCTTATAAGCATCCCTCAAACTTTTAGGATCTTTATCCCTCAACTAGTAAGCCATTTTTCTATCAAAAGCATTAAAATATGTTGTAAGACAAACATCCTCATTCAACCTCATAACCTGGAACAATTTGTACATACCATTTTGGAATCTCACAATGAAATCAAATGTAGACTCATTAGGGTTCTTCTTGATGTTATTGAAATCATTCAACATAAACCCAACATTAGTATTTTCTCCATATTGTTCTTTGAACAATTTCTCCAAATCACTCCATGAACTAATGCTATCATCAGGTACTCTTCTAAACCAATCTCTTGCATCTTCGTTCAGTGAATGAACAAATCAATTCATCACCACATCCTCATTTTCAACTTCAAAGTGATTCAGCATATCTATGAAAATTCTCAAGTGCTCTTCACTAGTAACAACATTATTTCTAGAGAACTTAACAACTTTATCTCTTAAATCAAAAGATATAGGGTGGGGAGCACTAGGGATACCCATAAATGACATTTGTCTATATTTTTCCATGTAGATGGGTTTCTTTTGGAAACCAACAACATTTGAGGAACTTGATACATTACCTTGGTTGGAAACAATACTTTGAGATTGTTGAGGCTAGACAACAAGGGCTTGAGTACTAATAGTGGATGATCATTTTCCTTCCTAATAGAGTCAAAGAACATAATATTAGCTATGTCCTGCTTAGGTAATATCATAACTCCTGATTCTTTTAATAACTGTCTTCCCCCTTCAAGGGTCAATTGTGAAAATTCATCCATGAAATTAGCCTTAACTCTTCCTCAATCTTATAGTCCAACTTACTTGGTTGATCTACTTTTATTTCTTTGCACTTAGCTTCAAAATAACTAATATTTTTTCTCCATAAAAATTGTTCAAAGGCCCTAGATTTCACAAAACTCTCATCATTAATGAACTTTTGAGAGGCCTATTCAATTATAGGGTCAATATCTCTACCTCTATAGTCAGCAAAAATGAGGTCGAAGGATGGTACAATAGGGTCTTCAAGTATTCCTCCTTAAATATCAATAGTTTTAAGAACTATGTCCCCTTCCTCTCCAATTTGCCTCAGTTGTTCTCTCAGAGATGCCTTGTTATCTATTCTAAGTGGAGGCTGGGATGGTGAGTATTCTCCTACTTAATAGGATGATCCTTTTTCTAACTTTTGTTTCTTGGGGGAATTTGTGTCAGATGGGCTTTTTGATCTTGGCCTCTTGTAAGGAGGGATATATTATATATTCTGAGCCAAAACATACCCAGCTTTTCTTTGCAATGTATACTAACTTGGGGTTATAATTATTCTACTACTTGATCTCATTTCTACCTGAGTAGCTCTATTTGGATCTACCATTTCCAAAATGTCATTTTTCTCATTCAAGGTCTACATTATCTTGGCAAAATTATTCATTAACATGTCCATTTTAGCCCCCTAATATTTCTTATCTACTAAAGGATTATGTTGGTTTTTTCAACTATTGAATGAAAAAAAGCTTAATACCAAGATAATAATACTCACAAATCTAAGTATTGGCTACTTCCCATCAACAATTATGTTTGTATATTATTTGAAACTAACTTCAACAAAACAAGAAATGGTTTTCTACTCTTTAGGCTCTACAAAACCAAGGTGGGTATACCTAGGGGATGATTCAAATGAATTCTGTTATATATAAATTATATTAGTTTCATTCTAATTCTCATCTTTAATCCCTAACATATACATAGTTTATCCATTCCTTGACATTTTAGATGATATACATCCCTTATAGTAGATTTGGTCATGATTCTTTTGAATTTTTCAAATATTTCTAGCAAAGTAGCTAACTAAGCCTAAGAGATTATATGTAAATAAGTGTTGACCACCTTTGAAACTCTTCAGAATAGTAAAATAAAATTGACTTTTAGTCCTGATGCTTATTCATGAACTACCTATCTAAAAACTAGATTAACTAGATCAGTGCCTATTCCATTGGGATTCAGAGTCTACTCCAATTTATAGGATCAAATTTGTTGCATTATAACAAATATTATCAAAAATTATTACTAGAATTCATTGTTATAGATATCCTTTCTATTACCATAGCAATCCCATCAAATTCACTAAAGCCTTTACTTAATTCATTAAATTAACAACAATAATGAATCAACATACAACCTAAGTGAATTGCATTCAATTGGACAAGCTTTACTCACACAATATCATAATAACAAGGTAATAACAAGGAGAAAAACTTCAGCAAAAATAGATTAGGGGGTAGCTCAACTTTGTATTAATTTTCCTTGAAAATTGTATACAATTGTAGTAAAACTCAGAATATCTCTAGAAAAGACACAAGGATCATGTAACATCAATGTATTCTCAGAAACATTTGTAGAAAGGATACATCATAAATTTTTCTACCATAACTAGACCAAAACATACTTAGTGTAAACTAAAATTGCATTAGAAACAGACCTTCCTCTAGCCTTGGAATCTCACTTATAAAGTGTGAGATGCAACAAGCTTCAGGCATAGAGAACTGATAGGTTTCCTTTTAAAGAAGATATTTATACTTTGAAAAAAGTCACAAAAGGACAAAAACTTTGTGTAACAGAAAGTTAATACATCAAGTAATTCTTTGGCAGGTCCCATTTCTATTACATCTTCACAAGCTATTGGTTCTTTTATTGGCCGCTACTATTTTGAATCTTCAGCATAAGTAGCTATTATACTAGCCTATGATGAATCTTGTTGTGGTACTTGCAAATCAATCTCTACCTAAGGGTTCTTGCTATTTTCATCCTAAATTGACAAAACTACTTTTACTCTTATTTGTTCCTTTTTCATCTCCACATCCTAGCCCTCTAAATATACAACTAAAATTGGTTGCTTCCCTTTATCTTCTTCCTCCCTCTAATCTCATGCAATTGTATCAATGATATGTAATTCATCTCCCTCCACCTCATCATCATCAGTTTCAACTTCTTCAAACTATTCATTAGAAGTAATATATGCCATCCACTTGTCATAAAGTGTCATCTAGCCAACTAAAATGCAATATGTCATGTTACTTCTTAAGAACATACTCAACTTCCTTCTCAATATTAACAAAATCTTGTTTCAAAGAATCAAAGAACAATTGGGCCTTCACCAATTCCTCTATAGTAGTGGCCCACCATGCATGCCCTATTTCGTTGTTGAATTTATTTATTCTCAAACAAAACAAGTCATCCAATTCCTTGACCCGTTCATCTTTATCATTTAATTTGTTTTTTCTATCTAGAGAACATGGGAATAAATCAAACTTCTCACTTTTATACTCACTCAGATAAGCAATAAATTTCCACAGTAATACAACTCTTCTGTCATCAAAAACTGACAAATCATTGGCAACATCAAATTTTTTTTCAATATGGTCATGGGAAAACCTTATGACAGAAAAACACAAAAAGGTAACTTCTTTTTTTCTTTTACCCCAGTATTAACAATGGGTTTCAAAGCCTCTTCACTAGCCTTCATTTCTCCCCATATGCTTACAACCCTGGCTAACTATTCATAGAACACTGGCCATTCAATTTTATCTACTAGATACATGAGAGCCTTTCATAATTTTTCTTCATACTACACATTTAGCTCTACATGCAAGGCCCACAGTATGGTCTTTTCTTCTTCAAAGTCTTTAGCTGTGTAATGTTGTGGCATTTGTGGAGTATTTGGCATTTCAATGAGAGGAATAGATTTAAAAGGTTCCACTAGAGGATGGGGATATGTGATTCTTGGCCTAGAAGATCTCCCCATTATCTTAGTTTCATGTTCAATTCTTTTTTGAACTTCTTTATTATAATCCTCCAAAACACTTTCATACTTACTCTGCAATTCAAACATTGTCTTTTCTTCCTTTTCTATAGTAGCCAAAACAAATTGAGACATTCCAACACCCATGTGAGTTGCTTGCACATGGGAGGTATCTGCTACTCTTCTTACAATGATATTTCCCATTAATCCTGAGTCATCTGGTTGTGATGAAATAGCCCTAGATACCTTCCTTAATGACCATATGACCAAAGCAACCTGGTCCTCACTAAAAGCAATACCTGTGAATTCCTCCTTATTTTGGTCTTGTAGGTCCAATTTATTTGATATAGAAAAAAATTAGGGCATCTTCTATGTCCCCATTGGGTAGCAATAAAATATTTGATGCTTTCACCATCTGCCTTCCCTCTTCAGGAGTTATACTTTGGAATTCTTGCATCATCTTTTCTTTTACTTGATTTTGTAAGGCTACCTCCTCCAGCTTTGGATGCTCTATTCTTAGCTTATTACATCTTTCTTCAAACTTTCCTATGTTTGTTCTCCATGTAAACTAGTGGCAAGCTCTGGACTAAACAAAACTATCATTAGAAAACAATTTTTGACTAGCTTACTCTATTACAGGGTCTAATTCCCTTCCTTTAAAATTTGCTTATGTCAACTCTAAGCTTGGCATGGGAGGCTCCTGGGAGTTTCCTCTATTTATTTATGCCTAGGTAATGATAATTCCTCCTTCTAACCCTAGTTGTTTAATTTTCTCCCTAGTAAGCTATCCCATTTCAATCCTCAGGGGGAACTATAATGGTGAATATTCCTTAATGTGAGGATTTTTGTCCCTTAATATGTTTCACCTCTTAGGGGTGGGCTCAGGAGGTCTCTCTTCCTAGATAGCACTACTAGATCTAATCATTTTTTTTCCTTTGTCCACAGTGGTCTCCTTATTTTGAATGATAGTGTACTTTGGCCTTTTCTAGATATTCAAATGCCCTACCCCTAAATTGGCGGTGAATCCCAATCTTGCCATCACCTCCTTAGCCTTCTCTGGAAAAGAATTAATAAAAAATTTCTTTTTCTCATTCATAGCTTCAATTATTTCAAGGAAAGTAATCATAAGCTTATTTATTCTATCTGCCTCTATAATGGCATTACCTAAAGGACTATGATTTTCATCAAAACAATGAATAAAATCCAAAACTCTTGAGAACACTCTCTATTTCTCTTTCTTAGTTTCTTGTTCTTGCAAGGAGAACTCATTTCTTGTTATATCCTCAGGAAAATATGACTCATGTTTGATTTTTCCAAGCTTGATTCTATGCCTAAAAGCCAAATTATAGAATCCCTCAGTATCACAAAAATGAGGATGAGAAACAACCATCTTATACTGATCCAATATTTTATGTAGAGAAAGCCAACCCACTTTTGTGATCATAAATTGATTGGCTATAGTGCAAGTGGTGAATATTGACCCTCTTTGCCTTCTCAACAAATAAGTTTCCTCTAATCCTCCTAGCTGCCACAAAAATTCAGCTACTCCTACCTTTAAAGGCATTTGCTAAGGTAACATATGGGGAGTACCTCTGAAACCATAAATCCTAATGATAGTTGAGACTGAATATGGGATGATGTCTCCCCAATTATGTGAAAATTTCAAACCAATAGGATTTTCTAAGGGCCTAATAAGTCTGGGATTGTCACTTAATAATAGGCACCTAAACTTTGAAGCAAAGTACCTATCAAACCTACCAGAACTATCTTTTTTTGCTTCCCAGGTCATATCTGCACTCCATAACTGATTGGTAGTGCTTCCCCATCCTATTCTCTATTTAATTTCATTTCCTTACCAAAATATGTTACTCCCTTGAATAAAAAAAAAAGCATTAACAAAGAATAGTGACCAAAAATCTTCTCCACATTGCCCTTTGCAATCCCAACTAGGCCATTGTGAATTTCTTCTGCTAAAAAGGAGGCAAAATAAAAAAGTAAAATCCACACAAAGAGGAATCTGAGTGATCATGTACATAAAACCTATGGGCATAAACTCCTCTTCATCTTCACCAAAAACTCTGCATAGAGTCATGTATGCCTTCATAGCCCTAGTATTGTAATAGACCCTTTTGAAGGGTTCCCTAAAGGATGCTATTATTGCTAGCATATTTCCAATTTTGCCAATATTTGCCATTAGTACACCCCACCTAATTTCATCCTTCTTTGATGTAAATTCTTTCTCTAAATCTTGTAGGTCAATAGGCACATGATAATCTATCAGAGGCCCTAAACCAAATACTTCTTGAATTTACTCTAGACTAATTTTGATCAAAATTTTGCCATCAGTGCTTCTCACCACTCTAATTGCTTGATCATAATTTTTTTGCAATAGCTTATAGGATGTCATAATCCATAAAAACACTTGGAACAACTAACTTTCCTAAATCAAAATTCCAAATATTGGCATGTGGGAAAAATAAATTTCTTTTTGAAAACCATTTCTTGAATAGAGAAAGACTAGTTTGAGAAGTTTTAGCATCTCAGACTCAATTCCCCTTATCATGTAACCCATCTATGACTTTGAGCCTAGGGTTTAACAAAGTTAACTTTTTAAATTGCATAATTTTAGTGGTAGATTCAGGGAGCAATTCAAACATGTCATCATGAATATTTCAAGCCAAATAATCCTCCTACCCAGAGAACACCTTCTTTGGAGGCATATTAGATACAGTTTGTAGAAACTAAGATTTCTTACAAAGGTTACAATATACAAGACTTACTTGATTTTCTTGCTTTCTCTATAATCCTGTAATGTCTTGCAAACCAAAGGGAAACTACTTCATGTTCTAATCAAGCTCGACACAAATTCTCTCTAATTTCTTTTGTTCAAAAATCTTGAAATCTTGTTTGTGTGAGATGAAAATAGTGAGATCTTCTACAATATACTCTATTTTTTGCTCGTATTCAAAGCTTTCAATCCTCATAAATGAACCATGAGGGAAATAGTGTGGCACCACCTTCTACGTTTAAATTCAGACCATTGATCTTAGAAAATCTTATGATTTAGGAGCAGAAATAAGGATGTCTCATCTTCCACTTGACATGTTGGCATTCAAACCAATGAAAACTATCCACCTGGACCTTTCCTTTACTGCCAATGCTTACAGTTGGACCCACTAATCCTTGAGGACACCTGTCAACATGTCACTATCTCACTATACATAAAGAGCAAGCATATTTTCTATGTGATATAATGACAATAATTAATTTCATTTTAATCAAGTGGAGAATATTTGATTCAGTCCTTAATACAAATGTGATGGGTCCCATATCTATTTTCCATATTCGTTATGTCACTATCCTTAAAGCTCAAGCAACTATCCATAGTGACAAAGCAATAGACATAGATCTGGGCTTAATCTAAAGGCAAGGAAACTACATTACATCCATATGACTATGATGGATCCCTTGGTCACCATGTCATGTTGGGTAAACAGTGCACATCTTCTCATAGCGATTTGGTGATGATCGTTAATCTGATCTTGATCAACAAAAATAATCTTTTATCTAACTTATGACTTGGGTATGGGTCCATGTTACTACTAAGGTGGGAACATCCTATCAAGATGGCATGTAATTTAATATTAGAATCCTTGTTGTGACATCATATGATTTGGGTCCTGCTACATACACATTTTTAGGCTAGGGACATTTCTTGGTCATGACATAGTGACCTTTGGTGTTCTAAAAACTTCTAGTGCATGCGTGTTTCCAGTAGGATGTCACCATGTCTAGAAAATTGCATGATTCATGTTTGATGAAGCAAATGTTTGGGACTTGTCTCTTGGAATTGTTACCACATTTCTATTTTTGTCAAGGCGCTATGTTGCTAATGGTGGAATTCTTTCATTTTTTGACCACGACATAGTGACTTCTTTAAGGCTTTAGAGATTTTGGTGCTAAGAAATCATTTCCATTTCTACCATCATCACCACAATCAAAGCTTCTGACAAAGAAATTAAGTCACATGACCAAATTTAATGATAGGAATTTAGTGCCCATCTATTTCATAATCTCCCATCTTTCTCAATTTTTGACAAGGTACTACATTGGTACTAGTGAGATCCATTATTTTTTCGGTCATGACATAGTGATCTAACAAATACAGTTGAAATTCGGTGCTGGAAAAATATTTTATTATCAGTCAAGATTAGCATAATTAATAACTCTAACACAATAATAAAAACACATGTCCACAATGCCACTCGAGAATTTTCATGGCCATCAGATTTTTCAAAAGCTATCATCTTCTATATTTTCCATTAAGGCACTATGTCACTACTGCCAGGATGTAAACTTTTTTCAATAGCAACATAATGACTCATAAAAAAAAATTGGATTTTGGTGACGACACTTGCACTTCATTACATTTGGTTCCTTTTTAGTTCTCGCAATTCTGACATGAAACACATTATTGAAACCTTTTAAAATAGTGTATTTTTCTAGTCATTGAGCCTCCACTTTACAACACTGCCAATCCATTTCACAGAAGTGGCTATGTCACTATCAATAAAAAATTTACATCTTTGCATAGCGACAATGCGACAATCATAGAACGCATAAAGATTAGATGGTGGAAAAAAAGGGTAAAAAAGGAACTTGGGGGGCACGAAAGATTTAAATAGGTCAGGGAATATTTGAAAATTTGAAAATCTTTGTGCCTAAATAAAAACAAAAAGAACACAAGATTTTGGGTTTGAAATTTTTTTCAAATGTTATTAAAAATGCAAGGAGAAATGAGCAAACCCTAGCAAGCAAGCAATGGATTCAATTTTAATTTTTTATCTAGACTAGAAAAAAATTACTTTGAAAAATCAAACCAACTGATTATATGTGGGCTCAAAATTATTTATAACTTCAAGGACTTTTCTTTAAGCTATCCACTTTTCTTTTTTGACTTCTTGTTCTTATAATGAAAACATATTTATGATGACATCCTCTGGGAAATACACAATTTGTGTCTGAGTCTTAGTTTTACTTCTTTCCCTAAGGAGGTCATAGAATCCCTCTAGATCAATATAGTGAGCATGTGATTGGTCCATTTTATATTTATCCAAAAAAATCCCCAGACCTCTCCATCCCTTCTGAGAAAATACAAACTCATGCACAACAATAACTATTGCGAAGAATGTAACTTTAGCTTTTCCTAGCAGATTTGTTTCATCAATTGTCCCACTGTACCACAACAATTCTACAATTCCTACCTTTAAAGGCACCTAGTAGGGTAGCACATGGGGTTTTCCCAAGAAATCATAAACTTTAAAAATAGTAGAAGCAGGATATGAGATAATATCCCCCCAATTATGACTTACCAACAACCCTCTGGCATGGTCCTTAGGTCTTATTAATTCTAATAAGAGATGTGGTATTCTAGGACTATGTCCTCTCACCAACAATCTAAGCCTTGAAGAAAAATATTTTTCAAATCTAACACACTTAGCATCTATGACCTCCCATGTCATGTCTACACTCCACAACTGAACTGGGAGTTTCTCTCCCTCTGTCTCCAATTCTAATTCCATCTCTTTGGAGAAGAAAGTAATCCCTTTATATAGACATATATACATCAACAAAGAGTACTAGCAAAAATTCCTATTAGCCTTACCTTGTGTTATTCCAATTAACCCATTATGAATTTCCTTAGCTAAAAAGGTAGCAAAATCTACAATTGAACTCATTTCAAACTATAGAGTTTGAGCTATGATAAGAACAATAGAACCTTGAATTTGATCTTGCTCATCCATTCCAAAGATCTTGCAAAGAGAAAAATATAAAGCCTATGCCCTAGGATTAAAATATTTTTTTGGCAAGGGTTCAGGGGTGTTCAATGTGACCAAAGGCAATGACCCAATTTTAACAAAATGTTGTTGTAATGGCCCTCCCCTTAGGTATATCCTCTATGCATCATACCTAGCTTGAAATTTTTCTATATTAATTTTCTCATGGAAAACATGGCTAGGGTTAAGCTTGAACACTTCTCTAATCAATCTGGGTGAAACTCTAAAAAGGTTATCCCCTACATGGTTTTTTACAATTCTCGTAACTGGATCACATTTTTTAGCCATATTTGTTAATAGGTCACTGTCAAAGAATACTCCAAGGACAATCAGCCTCGCTATATCAAATTCCCAAATGTTACTCATAGGAGTATCCAGATTTCATTCTACAAACCATTTCTTAAAAAGATCTAAACCTCCCACTAAAACGTTTGCATCCCTCAAATAATTGGCCTTATTATAAAAGTCCTCACTAACTAATAGCCTAGGGTTTTTAGGCATATATTCTCTACACTTAGTTAATTCATTTATTGATAGAGGCAATTATTCTAAAAATAATCATGGATAGATCTTTACAAATAATCTACTTTACTGGAAAAGTCCTTGCGAGGAGGCATTTTTAATTTACCCCAACATAATCTCAATTTCTCAATTCTTAGAGGTTTTAGATAACTTACCCACCTTTTCATACTTATTTTATTCTATGGATTACTCTACAAATAACTAAAAAACCTAAGAGATTTCATGGCCTAGCTCTGGAAACACTTATACTATGATATCTTTGCAATCTTCTAGTTCACATAATGAAGAATTCAACAATTTACTATGGTATTAAGATCATATGGAGTGGCACTGAATAGAATTAATGCTTTAGACTTTCAATTTTCATGTAGTGCTTTGAAATTTGAATTTCCTTTATCAATTATGGAGC
This sequence comes from Cupressus sempervirens, assembly GCA_028749045.1. Classification (NCBI taxonomy): domain Eukaryota; kingdom Viridiplantae; phylum Streptophyta; class Pinopsida; order Cupressales; family Cupressaceae; genus Cupressus; species Cupressus sempervirens. The sequence goes on from CM053787.1 coordinate 137,184,649, forward strand.
ATAAAATGGTCTAATTTAAAACTAGAGAAGTTGCATTACAACTTTTTAAGACACACCATGCATCAAGCAGGTGCTTCCCCACTTTACATAAAGTTCAGTCATTTTCATAATGTGATCAAGCATTGATTGTCGATCTTCCAAAAATAGATGATCACAAAAGATCAATACAAGTGCATGATCAAGCCTTTTAAAAATGAGACCCCACTTGGTACATTTATCTCCAACCTGGCAAGTATGTGTATTGATTTACCAATTACTATGCTCCATTTCACCATATTTTTCCACCTTGGCATGACTTGACAGTCTCCTTTATGATAGGTCCCACTTTTCCACATGACATGCGAGCACTTCCCCATTTTGTTTAAAATTTTGTTAATTTGAAAATGTGGGTAAGCACTACCAATTGATCTTTTCAAGATCAACGGTGTTATAAAATCATGCCCTTTTAGGATCCAATTAGACATACTAACCAATAAATGCATTGTTTTTCACCAATGTATGTGACAAGTGCCAACTATGCATATTGCATTATTACCTTTCAAAAACTATGGGCTCATGACCTCATCATTTGCCACATGTCTTGCAAGCACTTGCCTATATTATATAAACATTGAGAAACTTCTTGTTGTAGTCATGAGCCATCTGTTGATCCTCTCAAGATCAATGACATAGATGACATGTGTCTTTTGAACTATATAAAGCATCTTTTGTGATGTTATTAGGGACAACTGTCACTAGGGTGCTTCCTCACTTTTGTTAAAATCTTCACATCTCCACGAAGTAGTAATATGCCCATTGTATGGCATCAAAAGTAACCCCACTACTTGGCTTTGATGAATGACATCACAAGAAAATCAAATGTGCATTGACTCTTACTGACAGGTATGGAAAAGGTCTAAAAAAGTACTGACAAGCTCTAGTCTTTTGCAGTATAGTTAAGACCCGACATCATGAAGTGCTACATTGTAACAAGGCACTTGATTGCTTCATGTAAATGTTGAGCAGATTCATCTTGCAGGCATGTGCCCACCATTGATCTTTGAAAGATCAATAGTTAACCAAAAAAAACCACCATAATTAAAATTCTTTGCTAAACACTTAATAAGATAACCATAGGTAGGGCATGTTTAAAATGAATAAGGTTTATTTCATAGAAAGTAATAAAATAATTTTTGAAAATGAGAACTTAGGATAAGAGTATCCCACGTAATTTTAATTTAAAATATTACTCTTGACCACTTTTGAGGGTTGGGGAAAAATAAACAAGGGTTTATGGATTTAAACAAATTTTATCTAAGGTCTTAACCAAATTTCACAAGATTTTAAACATAATATTAGGGTTTTTTTCACTGTAAGGTATTAGACAACAAAAGGGTGAAAAACCAAGCCAGTAGTGGCTTTGTTTGGGGAAAATGAATAAACAAAAATTCATATGAGGGTTCAAAATCCATAGGAAAAGAAAACCACAAACTTGACCATCTTTCTTTACTTCACAACTCTGAGGGAGTAACATTACCCAAAAAGAAAATATACAAGGACTATACAAAAGATGAAAAGGATTTATATGATGTATAGAAACCCTTATGGGAGAAACATGAAAGCCCATTGTGCAATAATGAAACTAAGGGAACATGGTTCTATTTGGTGGGATTCAAAGAATGATAGGCTTCATATTGATCCATTAGATCTCACTTGGGAGATATTTGAGGAAAGGTTCAAGGAGAATTCCCTATCGTTGTAGTACCATGAGGCTCGCATTGATGAATTTCATGAGCTTAGACATGGCTTTATGATAGTAGATTGGTATGAGAATAATTTCCTTGGGATGAAATAGTACTCTAGCTATAGGCATGATGAGGTAATCACTACTTAGCATTTTTTTAGGGGCTTTATAGACTCAATCATTAGGGATATCCATTCTCATCAACCAAGGACACTTGCACTTTTTGTGGAGAAGGCAAGGATCATAGAAAGTTTTTAACCAAGGTAATAAATATGGTTCTTAAAACCAAAGTACATGACCTTTGGGGTAGGATGCATAGTATTCTCAATCCTTAGGGAAGGGCCAGAACTAGGCAATACCTTCTTAGAGTAGTAGACATCATGGTCATTAGTGGGGATATTGGACCAAGGGTGAGAAGACTTTAGGTTCTTTAGGAAAGAAGGGAGGTGAACATAATAAAGGATAGAAATCTCAATAGGATTATCCTCCTCAGAGTGTTCAACAAAACTCTAGTAGGGGTAGTGCAACTTACCCTAGTGCTACTCAAGGTGGCCATGGAACAGGTTTTAGGTTTGGAGGAGATTGTTATTCTTATGACTATCCTGGCCATAAATCTTATGAGTGTTCTATGAAACCATATACAAGACCTAGTAAGGATGTAGCTAGATCAAAGCCAATAGTGGGAGATACTAGTTGGAATAATCGAGTCTTTATGGTAGTTGACAATCGTCAAGTTGAGCATCAAGGTAATGTAGTTGAGGCTACAAGTACATTGCTTAGTATTTTAGATTTAGTTTTTTTTTACTTTGGTGCTTTAGATTCTTTCATTTCACCATCTCTTGCTTATTGATGTGGGCTAGTTGTAGTACATCATCTTGATAGGGTAGGTTGAGTTAGCTATGGGTTCCAAAGTGGGTATAGATTCTTTGGTTAGCAGGTTTTTTTCAATTTGTGAACCTTCACCACCACAGTGGATATTTGTATCCTACCTTTGGGATCATATTACATTATGTTGGGTATGGCTTTGTTAGCTACCCATCAGGTGAATATAGAATGCTATAATAAGATGATATAGTGTTTTGATGACACAAGTGGGTAAGTGGAACTTTTGGGAGTCTTGAGACTAGTCTCTCTTTAGATGATTTCAACTAATTAGCTAATGAGGAGTATACAAAAGGGTTTTCAATTATTTCTTGTTATTTTTAGTGATCTTAAGGAAGCCAAGAGCCATATAGTGACACTTGATGACTGTCCACTCCTTTGAGAGTATGTAGATGTGTTTCCTCATGAGATATCCAATATGCCATCTCAGCATAATATTGATTTTCGGATTAATCTTGTACTAAGAGTGGATCTAGTTTCATGAGCTCCTTACTACATGATTACTCATGATTTGAGTGAGCTTAGATTATAGTTGGAGGAATTATTGTCCAAGGTTCATATTCATTCTATCGTATCCTTGTGAAGTGCACAAATCATCTTTGTGAATAAAAGAATAGGTCATTGCATTTGTGAATTGAGTACTAGTAGTTAAATAAGGTGATGGTGTAGAAGTGATACACTTTGCTGAGGATAGATTACTTGTTTGATCAGATGAAGGGAGCATAGGTGTTCTCAAATATTGATCTAAAGTTAAGATACCATTAGCCTCATATCTAGGAGGCTAACATTCATCGAACAACTTTTTGTACATGGTATGGGCATTATGAGTTCACAGTTGTACCTTTTGTGTTAACCAATGTACCATCAATGTTTATGAGTTTGATGAATGAAATATTTCACACTTACCTCAATGATTATATAATTGTATTCTTTGATGAAACTGATTTATTTAAAGACTATGGAGGAACATGAAGTCCACTTACATCAAGTATTGTAGTGCTTGAGAGAATATTAGTTGTATGCCAACCTGTGTAAATGTGGGTTCTTCTAGTTAGAGGTGAAGTATTTGGGACACATCATCACTCGTGATGGTATTGTAGTGGATCCAAAGAAAATGTATGCTATCATGGATTGGTTGGTACCCACTAATGTCTTGGAAGTTTGTAATTTCATGCGATTATTAGGTTATTACCATCTCTTCATGAAGGATTTTTCATGAGCAACTCATCCCATCACTTCTCTTCAATAAAAAGGGAACAAGTATGTTTGGTCAAATCAATGTGAGGTGGTATTTGATGCTCTTAAGGAGTTTTTGACCAGTGCACTAGTCATACTAATGCCTAATCATGTATGTGACTTTATGGTTTGCATAGATGATTTGTTGGAAGGAGTGCATGTGGTGTTGATGCAGAATGGTCAAGTGAATGCTTATGAGTCTAGAAAACTCAAGAACCATGACCTTAACTACCCCTCTCATGATTTGGAACTTGTGGTCATCATGCATACCCTTGTCCATTGGAGGTATTTTCTTTTGGGACACAAGTTTGAGTTGCATAGTGATCATAGGAGGTTGCAGTATATCTTTACTCATCCAAACCTAAATGTATGATAACATCACTACATGGAGTTTTTGTATGAGTATGAATTTTATGTTCATTATATTAAAGGGAACAAGAATATCATCACTAATGCCTTGAGTAGGAGGTGACATGAGGTACCAATGTTGTCATTGGGAGTTGATTTTTGAGGCCATATCTTGGAGGATATTCCTAGTAACACTTGGTATTAGGAGGTGAGGGCAAAGATTGACTCTAGATGTACCCTTGAGGGGAGATTTTCAAGTTATATGCTTGAGTCCAATGGATTGTTGTGACACTTGGGGTGTATCTATGTACCCATGTCAGGTGATCTTTGTACATTGGTTTTGTTAAAAGTGCATCATGCACTACATTCTACACATCCCAGTGTCAAGAAGATGCATGCTAATCTCAAACAATTATACTTTTGGGTAGTGATGAGGCATGATGTTTCTGATTTTTTCGTTCAATGTCTCTAGTGCTAGAGAGTGAAGGCAAAGCATTAGCATTTAGCAGGTCTTTTGTAGCCACATAGCAGTCTTGAGTGGAAGTGGGATACAATATCTATTGATTTTATCATAGGGTTGCCTATGTCATTACAGAGACATGATTGTATTATGGTTATAGTAGACAAGCTATGCACACATTTTTCACCCATGAGAGAATCCTAAATAGCTTCTACTATAGCACATGTTTTCTTGGAGTTTATTGTTTATTTGCATGGGATCCCTCATCAGATCATTTCAGATAGATATCTAGTGTTTACTTCTAAACTTTGGATGTCTCTCCAACATGCTTTAGTTGTGTAGCTCAATTTTAGTTTGGCTTATCACTGCGAGATTGATGGTCAAACTAAGAGAGTGAATCAAGTTTTGGATGATATGCTTCACAAGTATTTGATGAATAGATAGTTGAAGTGGGAGGACTATTTATGCCTTATTGATTTTGCATACAACAATGAGTGTCATAGTTCTCTTGGCATGTCACCTTTTTAGGCCTTGTACGGTAGACCATGTCATACCACTTTGAGTTGGGATCTGTTAGAGGATCAAGTTCTTTTGGATCTATAGATGCTTTAGGATATGGAGTAGCACATTGTTTACATTAGGGACCATTTGGTTACTACTCAAGATAGGTAGAAGAACTATGTAGATGCCCATAGCTTTGATTGTCACTTTTCTGTTAGTGAAAGGGTGTTTTTGAGAGAGTGGATGAGGAAGAGCCCCATCCATTCTAAGAAAGGCTCTAAGTTGGCACCACATTTTCTTAGAACATTTGAGATCCTTGAAAGGATTGGTCCTATTTCTTATTGACTAGCAATGTCACCTAGCCTATCATGCATCCATGATGTTTTTCATGTTTCTAGTTTAAGGCAATATATTCTGGATGTGACCCATGTTCTTGATTGGGATGATTTGCAAGTAGTAGATGGGTAGCTTATTTTGGATCTCATTTATATCCTACAATAGTGGAGGTTGACCTTGTGAGGTTAGGGCATTAAGTAGGTAAGGGTTCAATGGTACTCGAACAATGAGACCTCTATGACTTGGGAGGATGCTACATGATTGAGGAGATTGTACCCCTATCTTTTTGCTAGCTTCTAGAAGTAAGCCTATGCTAATGGGGGAAGATGTAGTGCCTCTCATGTTTTTAGTTTTTACCTCAATATGTTTTGATTTGAGAGATACTTGATACTCTTACTATTTTGTACCTTGAGGTGACCTAAGGGTTAGATATTATACTTTGATTTTAGTACCATAGATTCTTTATTGCTTTGCTATTCAATTTATCATATTTTCATATTGATGTCATTTTGAGATGATAGTAGGTCTATGATGATATCTAATTATCTTGTATTTGGACATATTTCTAATTATGTTATGTGATGGATTTTATGCTATGGTTACTTACTTTATTCTTGTCTCCTTATGCTTTATGCAAATGTGAGTGATGTAAATGGATTATTTAAATATAATTGAATAATTGAAGAAATGGTTAAATTACTTATTTAATACATTTATTTCTTTGGCTATGTTCTTATATGCAATTGCACTTAATCATGTATTTTTGTGTGTAGGATTTATATCCCTAGCAGTGGCACATGTAATTAGTGATTCAGCCATTCATATTTTACCAATGTCATCCCTATATGGTTGATGTATCCTTATTTATTTGTTTAATTAAACCTTTCAATGATTTTTAAATCTGAACTCATTTGCATTATGTGATTAGACTAGTAAGTGTGTCTGTGCATTTAGCAGTTCACATTGTTGTGAAAGTTATTAAGAGTTTTCTATGATTTTGGGTTTTCAGGCTTCCAATTTTATTCAATTTAATTTTTAGTAGCTTTGCCTTAGGTGAATTCCTATTACAAGGGATAACCTGTTCTTTTTTGGGTTAATTCAAAATTTAGCTCGTCTAACTAGCTATTTTCCATAATTGATTATTCACTCGAAAAGTGAATAAGTATTGAAAAAGGGATTTGTTTTCTCACTTCTCACTTTTGCAAAATACAAATTTGAGATCTTTTTTGAGAATCCTCTTTTGGAGGATCATGTTTCTATTCATTGTGAGAGATGTGATCATGAGATCTATGTGAGGTTAGTCTCCCTAGATCTAACTTGGATAGATCTTTCTTTGCCATGATTTCTGGTAGTTTTAGTGGATGATTTATTTTATTGTGTTGTTTTTAGTTTCAACCCATTTTTTTGTTAGGTAGAGCTCTCCTATTCTCTTATTTTTTCTTTGTTTTAGCTTTTGTTTCTAGTAGCAATTTTTTGTTAGGAGGCTGAGAACTAGTGTTTCCCTCCATTCCTATATGTTGGTTTTGCTTAGTTGGTCGAGTATGAACCTTTTCCTATTTTTGGGATGGGGGTTTTGGTTTTTACACCATTATGTTGGCCATTTTTTGACATAGTGTCTGAACCCAAATTTTACTGGATTTACGAGGTTTTTGTGCCCAATGACCAAATGGGTTTAATTTTGAATTTTTTGAACTTTTGGGATTTTTACCTCATTTTGCACGTCACCCTATTTTCTCAAGTTTTATTCACATGATATTGGTTGCGGACTTGGATCATCTATTTGGATGTCAGTTAGACCATTGTTGCATTAGGATGCATCCTACATCTTTCCTCCTAAGTTTCTTTTGGGTTTAGTGCATTTCTACATTGTTTTCTCATCCATTCCTTGTGTTATGATCTTCATGATGGTGGTGCACCACACACAAGTATGTGTACATGCAATTATTGAGTGACTTGCAAGTCTTGATATTCTATAATATTTTTAAAAGCTATCATCAATGGGGTTAGATTGGCAATATGCATGCCTATGGGTACTTATCACTAGATGAGCATGGGTAGGGTTGGTAGCATAAAGAGGGGACTTCTATCTCATATCTTGCTGTTTATGGTGCCATAGGGTTGGAAGAGGAAGTTTTAAGTAAGTGGTAACTAAATAAAACACTAGGTGATAATAAAAATTAAGATAATAATGCTTCAGTGTGAGAGCCTTCCATTGGGAAGTTGAGTCTGCATAGTTCCAAGCTTGGGCTTTTCAATGCCAAGAAATTCTCCATGATGTTAGTGCCTAGTTTGTATCCCATTGCGTGTCTAAACAAGAGCTATAGTTTATGAATTATCTATGATCTTGGTTTCATTCATCATAGTGTCTGGTGTGAGTGTTGTTAGACATTTTCTTTATTTGTATTTGTGGTTGGATCCTTATCTCCATCAAGATAGTGGGAGTGGACCTATAAGTTCCACATGGTTGGGAGGTGTAGTTATCTTCACCACCACTAGGACTTATGTACAAAGATGGCTCTTTTTTCTAGTACAACCATTGATGGATGTTTTCATTTGGTACTTCAGGTTTTAGAGTATGTTATCTTGTGATTTATTCTTTCATTGTAATGCTTGTAAATCATGCTTCAATGATGTTAGTGTTGACACATTTCCTTATTATGATGTTTAGCATATGTTAGATGATGAGTTTGATTTGTAGGATTATCTTATGCTTTACTTTTAGCATATTTTAATTCCTTATTCTTATGTTGTAGCACATTTTAGTAGTGATGTCCTCATAAGATAGCACTAATGATCTAGTTGATAGTTTGAGATGTTACGTGCGAGGGATAGCTAGAACCCATGATGGTCTTATGATGACATTATGGTTGGAAGGAACTATGTACTTAGTTTTCTTGTTTAATTTATTGTGATGATTATTTCTATACATTATGAAATTGCTTCTAGTTATTTTGCTTACTGTTTGTTAGATGGCTAGATTTAGTTTTTGTCTTTTATTTATTCATTCATGTATTTTTTCCTCAATGTGTGGATTTGGTACTCCCCAATGTGGAGGAATTCATTTTCTAGCATTCTTCCCTTATTCTTTGTTGGCTTGCTGATTTTTTTCCTCATGTAAAATTGTAGTTTCTCATGTGAGACTGTAAGTTCTCACATGGTGTGTTGGGTCTTCTCATGTGGCTTTTGGCACTTTCTCACACAAAACCCAATACTATGCTTAGTTGTCTTGGTTGTTGGGAAAAGTACATTCTCACACCTTTTGGTGTACATCCTTGCATGAAAGTTATGTTCTCATATCACCTGCCACACATCCTCACATGAGATTTATGTCTATTGTTGGTCCTTGTGTGAAAAATAGGGGGAATCTCCACTAGTTTTTGTGGATCCATTTTTGGTGTTTCAAGTACCCTTTTGGTTTATTTAATTTTCCATGATTTGATAGATCTTATATTTTTTGTTCTGTTGTCATCTTGGGTTTTCATTTTCTATTTGTGTGTGAGTCGGTTTGGGTAGTGGCATTTGGATATTTGTCAATTGGCAGGGTTGTAGTTAAGTCTTTCATTGTAATCTTTTTGATCTGTGTATTATGTTATCATTTGCACTCATACTTGTTCAAAAATAAATAAAAATAGCTCATATTTCATCCTTGTTCCAAGGATCTCAGGGAAGGGCATTACATTTTCACCAACTCCATAGCCTTCATCTGCAAGTTTGGAATATCTACAATTTTTATAACTATCTTCTACATTCTATCGAAGACTTTAGCTAATTTCTTCTCCAAAGACTTTATTGATTTTTTCTTCTCAAACAACTTACTTAAAATTATCATCAAGCCTTGCTGATCTTCATCAGTTGATGTCACTACCACTGTTTCTGATGGACTAGTTATTGATGTTGCAATAGATATAGTTGCTAGAGCTACATAAGGTATGTCAACATCATGTTGGAATACTACTTTTCCTTTTTTTAACTCCACAGGTTTTAGATTGGGCAAGAATGTTCTTTCTTGCATCACAATATTCCATTCCTACTTGAGTTTAGAGTCTTCATTTGGCTTCTTTCTTTTCTCTTCCTTTGTCTTTTTTCTTTCCTCGTCCTCTTTCCTTTTATTTTGCTCCCCTAATTTCTTCTTCTTTTCCTCTTCTTTTCTTCTTCTTCTTCTCTCTTATTTTCTTCCTCTTCTTTCTTTTCCTTCTCTAACTCTTCTCTTTGTATCCTTTATTGCCTTATTGCCTCTTCTTTTTTCTTCTTTTCTTCTTTTCTTCTTCTTCATCTTCAAAATTGGTGTATTATGTGACATTTCAAACAATAGTTTTGCCAAATGCTACAAAAGAATTTCATTTTATGTCTACAATTATGTACTAGTATCCACTTGCATGGATTCACTACCAATAACAATGTGGTAGTGATAATGTTAGTTGTGTCTCCTTTGCTTCTTTTTCATCACTAGAAGGTATACCTACTTATACATACACTAGACTCTTAGGTTTAAACTATGCACTCGCCTTAGGCACTTATTGTCTCCTCTATTTCTTGCCTAACATCCTCATAATTACCTCTCATTAGAAGAATTTCTCTTCTTTTGTTCCTTAGCAAGGGCTTAATACCCTTCAAAACTCTATCTAATTCCTCCTTAGAGCCAACATCACACAATTTATTTATTATTATGATCCTTATATTCATATCTTTCTCTAATATTCTCCTTTTCCTATTTACAAGCCTATTATATATATCTTCCTGTCTTATTTGTATATTGTCAAACCTTTTGTTCCTCAAAATCATGTTCCTTATAATGACATTTTCTAATAGCCTTTTATCCATATTACTATGCAAATCATAATATTTATTCAACTATACAAAATTGTCATTATTAATAATTTGCATGTTAAGGTTTTCTACCTTCGGCTTCCATGCTTTCTTTCAATCTATTGTTCTTCCTACTACCAAATTCTGGACTATTAGTCTATCTTCTATTTCATCCTCTAATTCCTTAGAATCACTAACTTGCACTATTTTTCTTCTCTTTATGGGTCTATTGGTGGTCTACTTGACCCTTTTCTTTCTGATTGGTGCAATTTCATGCTTCAACTTCATCAATCTTATATACTTTCTTTGCACAACAGATGATTCAACCTTTGGTTGTCTTCTACGTTGATCACTCCTTGTTATGACTGGTTACACTGGTGCAACTGTTTCATATGGTACAATTGGTTCTTATGTACATGGTTGTGCTACTATCATACCCTCTAAAGGTCCTACAACTATAATGGGAATTTTTTCCAACACTTTAGTCTATCCACTAGCCTTCATCTCTAGTGTAATACCTTTTATTTCATTTAAATCTTTCCTAGTCATGTCAAATTCCTTAAGGATAGAATATATTTCTTATTCTACCTTTTTCTTTCTTTGTTTACTATATAGTTTAGACTAAACTATTCTTATTTTCTTCTCATATATTCCCCATCTAGGGCACTCTATGTCCTGCTTAGATTCAAATATGATCTCTAAATAACCTTCTATGAGCTTTACACTCATCTCATATCCCATAGGCTCTATAAATTTAACTCTAGGAATCACTGCTTCCATGTAGGTATTTTCTTGTTCCAACATGAAGCATATTTATTTCTTGTATTTTTCTACCATAGAGGATTGTATCCTATACCTCTATTTCATTTCAAATTGGAAACTCTTCATCATCCTATCAATATCATCATCTCTAACATTCTCTAGCTTTGACCTGTAGCATTGAGTCAACTATTTCATCACACACTTTTTTCTATCCCAATTTATCAATCTAGAAAACTTTCTTGTACCATTGAAGAATAAGTGAGTCAATAAGGACTCAAATCTAAAAAATTTACTCTTGGTCTTCTTCAACTTTGCAAAGTTATCCAACAATTACAATGTAATAAGCTCACATCAATTAAACTTTCTTACTTGCATTGCCATTACATAAGCTACATGAAAAAAATCAGTCTGGTACTGATTTCACCCTTGATCCATGTTTTAACTTATACCCTAATATTTTGTTTAACAACTCTACTACTCTATCTTGAATGGAGTCTACCTTCATGTTCCTTCCATCGAACTTCATATTCAATTTTTTCTCAACCACCTTCCTAACTTTTTTCTTGTTAATAGGATTGTAGCCTTCATTACACAATCTGATGATCTTGTGAATTAGGTCATTGTCAATAAAAACCTTCTCATTTCATAACCAAAACATATCATCATGTACCCTACTCAAAATGATTTTAGTCCAATCATGATTGTCAAACTCCATATAAAATATATACTTCACCAAATTCAAATTCTTTAGGTGCACATATTCAGACTTCAATGATAAATCATTGTCATACATCTTTCCCAAATCTTCTTGAATCTCTTCATCACTATTCTTTCAATCTTATAATGGATGTAAAATCTAATATCTTTGACATGTAACAAATTTTTTTGAACTTTCAAAAATGTGCCCAATAGATCATCCAATAGAGAAATAAAAAAATGTTTCTTAAACTCATGTCATAGTCTTCCACTTATATCATACACATTCTGACTTTCCATTTGAACTGTAACTAAAAATACTAAAAAAATGGATTCAAGCTTTGCAAAATATTGTAAAATTGTGATTTAGGGATTCTCCCACAAAATTTTTTGAAAACTTCACTTCGCACTTGAATTCACTACCAAATTGTTCTTTAATTCACTTAAGACACTTCACATGAAAAAATGGTACACATAATCTTACTTGTGATACTTAGATCATTTAAAATCACATTGCATATTAAATGTGTATCTATCACAGATTCAAATATTGTCTTCATTTACCAGTAAGCTTGATTTCACAATTCCTTCTCACTCTGATCATATCTAGATTTGTGCACTTGACTATAGCTTCCTCTATATTTCCTTTAACTTCTTCTAACTGCACAATTCCAGCTATCTCTCTAACATCAATTCTAATCAACTAATGCTTTGCTATTGCTGAAATAGCTTAATTTAGATAGCTTGAGTCAAAAACAATCTGTAACTTCAACTTTCCTTCAAATCCATCAAATAATTGTTCCTCCAACACTATATAAGAGATTTCTAGATTAAAAACTTTCACAAATGCTTCCTTCAATTCATCAATATGTTCCTTAATTGGTTCCTTCTAACTATTGTGACTTCCATTCTCACTTCTTCTATCATTCTTGTTGTTATTCCTTTTGTTATTCACATTCCTATTGAAATTTATTCCATCCATTCTATAGAATCTTCTTGTGTGTCCAAGTTATTGCATAATTGACACACATGTATATTTATTCTCTAGTTGGTTCCATTATGATTCTTATATGCTCTGCAATTCCTCACAATGTGTTTAGGGTTGTTACATTTGTAACATATAATATGCTTTCTTTCACCATTATGTTTCTCACCATCAATGAATCTTCTATGGGATCTACATCTTTCATTACTTGTAGGGTTAGTATTTCTAAATATTCTACTATTCCCCTTATTACCATCAAATTTAGGTTTTACATTCTACTGCTTTATGTCCATAACCATGACAATTATAACAATAGAAATTAGTGATAGATTTGAAAGACTTATGTATATGATCTCTCCTCATATCTTCAACTTCATTGCATATGAAACATGTACCTTTGAATTCATGTCTAACTTATTTGCATGTATTATCTTTCTTTTTTATCCTAGGTTCATTAGATTTCTCTAAAAAGTCAATTTTCTCAACCACATCAGACCACTTGATCTTTTCCTTAGAGATTTTTACAATAGGATTTGGTTCTTTCCTATTCTCATCTTTATTTTCTAACTTTTCTCCAATAAGGTATCCAAGGCCTATCTTTTCATAAGAAGGTCTCTGATGAAATATAAGTTCATCAATTTTCTTAGATCTTGTGTAAAGTTTCTCTAATTGTTGTTTTTCTTGTGTCAACTCTCCTTTCATTATAGTTTTGCACTTTTCCAACTTTGAATTTTCTATCTTAATAGAATATAATTTAGATGTCACTTTACTCAACTGGGATCTAAGGTTTACATTCTCAGGTTTTGCTCTTGCTACCACTAATCTTAAGACTCAACTTGAACAATTTTCAACTCATGTTTTAAGATCTCATTTTCTTTCTTGATATTTCCTACGTCATCATTTTCACTAGTATGCACAATTGTTTCTTTAGTATATTCTAAATCTTCAATCTTATCTTCCATTTTTCAATGTAAATTTTTGTATCCTCATACCTATCTTTCAATTTATCTCTTTCTTTAGTAAGAATTTTGTAAGAATTTGCCTGAGGGCAAGATTCACCCAAGATTTTAGAACTCAAACACAAGCACAACTGTAGACCAAAAAAGAGTATGATCAATATATCAAAGTATCTCCTCATACATTTCTCTATATTGTATGTTCAAACACACTAGGAGTGCCTATATATAAAGTCCTCTCAGGAAGCATCTAGAATGTCTCTAGAAAGAACCAAGAGATAAGATAAGCATGAAAACTAAGCACACGTCTTATCCATCATTCTAGATGAGAGGATAAGAATGACAAACTGTATCTCAAGTATAGATGTTGTAGACACCATGTGCTTAATTTGAGTGCTAACTCTCATGTTGTAAGAACCATGTGCATAAAAGAGATGCGAACTCTTGTGTTGTCAACATGACAAGTCACAAGAGTATGCATACTCCTAGGTGACTAATAAATAAATAATAAAAATATGGATTAACCTAAGTAAACTTAAGTAAGTGCAAATAGTAAATACTTATTTACACCAACACCCTGCCCCCCCCTTAAGTGAAACTTAGGGGAATGCACTTAAGTTCACAAGAACTAGGATGAAATGCATGATGGATCCTAGCTACTAGGTCATGTTAGGTACCCATGTACAAAATGGTATACAATCTCTCATAAATATGAGAAAGAGGGAAAACCATGTGGGAAAAACCCTCCCCCAAAAAGAGAGATGAAAGAAGTATGGATGGATGGAGTAATCAAGACCCCCCATTACAACATACATCCAGTATATACAAGAGATAAATGGGAGAAGGACAAAACCTCTTAAGAGGAAAATGTCCCCCCCATAAAGGAGAAGGAGATGAGGTAGTCCCCCCCCAAAGGTAGTGTTCTGATCAATGAGAAATGCTCCAATGTAGAAGTTGATCCATGAACACTTAATGATGTTCCTCCCCTTTGGAAGAAAAAATGGCAAGGTTACAAATGAGATGCTTCCCCTATGTGTAGAAAGAATCTTGATGATGAATGGTGTCTCTAAGACCTACTCAAGTGTCCTTGTGTCCATGCTGATGGTTTCTCCCTCCAAGACTACTGAAAAGAACATGTGCACATTGAGAAAGGATCCATGTAGAACCTATCTCAAAGATCCAACACTCTCCTCAACTAATAAAGAGACCTCTAATAGTTGTTGTACATAAGTATCCACAATCACACCAACATATAAATATTTATCATGTAGAGAATGGACATGAGGTTTAGAATGGGCCCTTGCAACAACTATAGAAGAATCATCCTCAGCAAAGAGAAGTTGAATATCATCAAAGAATTCCTCCAAACTATTATATGTGACTCTACAAAAAAACCTAAAATGTCAGTTAAGAAGTCATCACCTGAAGCTGGTACAGGAAGACAAAGTGTACCCTATTGTGCTCAAGTACATGAATCTATCATTGCAGTAATGATAGAATTATTCACCTCAAAGAGAAGAAAAATATCATCAATAGTATCTCCCAAATCTTCAATGTGAGACTCCATAAATAGGCCTGCAAGGGTGAGAAGGAAGTTGTCACATGAAGGTAAAGTAGGAAGACATGAAGGGTCCTATTGCATTGAATCTAAGGCATCTATGGCTAGAACAAGATCGTTAGGAGCAACACAAGTATTTGGAGGATTGATCTCATCTAGAGAGGATGCAACTACAACCAGAGGTATAAGATCTATTGGGAATGGAGACATATGTGGATCTCCATATGTCTCCCAAAGATGAATCCAATGATCATAATGATTAGTTTCCTTAAGGTCATAAGTCAATCCAAAATCTCCATATCCCTATGTAGAAAGAGAACATTGCCAATGATAGAAAAAGTCTCAATATCATATGCAAGTCCTCTGGCATATGGTACTACATTGTGTTGATTGAGATATTTGATAGCTAATTGAATCCATTCCTGATAGTTGTCTGGTGTCAAATAAATTAAATTTTCCTCTTCCATGATGGACTAATCAATGTACCCTCCAAAATGCAAAACAAATCAAAGAACCCCCCTAATGTGTGATTTAGGCACTTGATAGCCACTTGCTAATTTAGGGCCTATTTTTGAAAGTAGTATTTCTATCCATATAACCTATAGTCTAATTGTACATCAAGAAAGTAGACAAAAATATGCACTTTCAAAAAAAATGGAACCTAATTATGTGTCCAAATGAGCCCGTACGAAGCATTTTAACTGAAAATTTGGGATTTTTGAGTTACATAAAAATTTAGTAACAAAGATTTCAAACCACCTACACCAATGTGTAGGTCACGAAATTCTACCCCAAAACAAAAAAAAAATTCTCAAAAAAATGAGTCTGTATGAGGGAGATATCGTTGTTTGCAAATCACCAATATTATCATTTTTCTTGAATCGGCATTACACCTCCAAAAATCAAATGACTCTAGATTTCATTGTGGATGTTTGATTTTGATGAAACAAATATTTATTTGGGGGGATTTTTGACCTTTTGAATGTGATGCAAATATCTAATTTGCACTAGCAAGCACCAATCTTCACCTGTAAAATATCTCTCCTATGGCTCAATAGCAAAAATATTTTTAGAAAATAATGAGAATCCAAAAAATTGTAGAGATGAAGATTAAAAAAATGTAGATCTAAAAATTAAATATATAGATCTGAAATGATCATACCAATTTCACAAATTGAGCCTTTGGGTTACCAGTTTGCAAAACATTTTGCCTATATTTTGACTATTGCCCAAAATAGGCAACTTTATAGTCAATTCACCAAATAAATGTTTTGGATGTAATGATGAGGTTGAATTTGGCTCTAGATTTTCTCAATATTTATATATTCTTTGGATTCAGGTCAAGGTGTAGAAGCAACAATGGTCTCGAACAACTATGTGGAGAAAATCTCCCTGAGCTCTGATACCATGTAAGAATTTTCCTCAGGGAAAGATTCATCCAAGATCATAGAACTTGAACACAAGTACAATTGTAGACCAAAAAAGAGTATGATGAATATATCAAATTATGTCCTCATACATTGCTCTATATTATATGTGCAAACACACTAGGAATGCCTATATATAAAGGCCTCTCAAGAAGCACCTAGAATGTCTCTAGAAAGAACTAGGAGATAAGATAAGCATGAAAACTAAGAACATGTCTTATCCATAATTCTAGATGAGAGGATAAAAATGACAAGGTATATCTCAAGTAGAGATGTTGTAGACACCGTGTGCATAAAAGAGGTGCGAACTCCTATGTTGTCAACATGACAACTCAAAAGAGTACACATACTCCTAGGTGACTAATAAATAAATAATAAAAATATGCATTAACATAAGTAAACTTAAGTAAGTGTAAATAGTAAATACTTATTTACACCAACAAAGTTCAATCTACTCAAGAGCTTCTTCAAGATTTTTCTTCAACTATTCCATATTTACTAGGATATTACATAAGATGTTAAGCATCTTCAAAGTAACTATTCCTAACACCAATTTTTAGAAATAGATAATATTGGGGGGGTGTGAATTAGTATTCTACAAAATTTTTCCCACAACTAAATATTGTTAATTACTTTATAACTTGCATACAAAAGTAAACCAACAATTCTAAATAGTAAATATAACCATGCACATAGAGAAATCATAACACCATTATTTGTTAACTAGGGAAACCCTGGCCAAGGGAAAACCTTGGTGAAATGATATCCACTAGATGATTCACTAAACAATAGGATCCTATTAAGGATATTGACCTTGTTAGGAGTATTAAATATATATAGTGTCTTGAATCCTTGTTAGAGGACTAGGCCTTGTTAGAAACCTCAACCTTGTTAGGAGTTTCTTCAACCCTATTAGGAGTTTGTAGAACAAAAAATATATGAAAGAAGAGCCCACTATCCTAACATGCAACTTATATAATTCAATTCTTTACAAGAATATATATATATATATATATATATATATATACAATAATTTCTCATTTTTGTACTTTATACTATTTCTGATTGTACATAATAATTTGCATCACATAAGGCTCATAGATAGTTCTCACAATAGTTCACATGGCACATCTAGCACACAAAACTTTCAAATAATTGCGCAAGATAAGATCTTTACTTATACCTTGCACATATACAAAACTCTTCATTGTTGGCCTTCATTTCTATTATACACTTGACATAATCAAATAATTATCCAAAAAATTGGCTCATCATAACTTATTAATTATTTTGTATCCGAAATAATTCCTAAAGCCATATAATCAAATTCTTTCACTAGTATTTTAATCATAACTCATGCCATACTTTTTGTACATATGTGTGCATTGGTATACATCATCATGATGTTTTCATGAAGCTTCCCTTGAATTTTCATGAGCTAACTCTCAATGATTCCTTTGCAAACTTAACATTTATTCACTTTCCTACTACAAACTATCTAATACTTAGACAATTTTCTAACTCTAAATGTGTAAATGAAATGTTGAATTTATGATACCATAAATGACCACCATCAAGACTTCTATCTGATCATATTTCCAACAACAAGTGTCTAAGCTATAGTGAAATCTTAAGTTGCAAAGGTGTAGATGGTGATAATGATAGTTAAGGGTCAAGGTAGTCACAACATTTCATGGAGCTAATGTTAACCTATGATCAAGGTTGCAAAGTGGCAAAATGCTTTTTTTGCATCTTCATAGGGTTAATGTTGTGGTTATGATGCTATGGAAAAAAGAATATATTAAATTCATATGGTTATCACTTCATCAAATGTAGTTGAGAATTATCCAAAGTTAAGGATGTGAGGCAATGATATTTGGTCTTCGCACTATTGTAGAGTTAAATGCTAAGTTAGAATCTTAAGCTATAGTGGTTCAAAAAGAAATGAGAATAGTTAAGGTTAAGTCATCATAGCTTCACAAATTTTCAGTAATAGTTAAGTTCTTGGGTTGCAAAGTAGCTAACAAGAGGAAATCGTAGCATCATAGTCTTGACATGGTAGTTAGGAAGAGCAAGATGATCTGGTAGAATACTTCAAAGATTTAGGGCCACATGGCAGGGTTAACTATTGAATTTAGTTGACTTGATGGCATAGTTGATCTAGCACTATTGTGAACATGAAATCAAGTGGTTTCTTTATGGAAAAAAAATCCTCTAATCACCTACAACCACCTTTTGGTATTCTTAGTGCTTGGTAAATGAAAATTTAATTCTACCACTATTATAGAAATCAATCTATTGGTCACATAAATTATGGTCATCATTTTTGTCTCTTCAGAGCCCAAGTTGCATGTAAAATCATTTTTTTCTACACATGGATGTGCATCTAATCAAATATTCCTCAAATCAGTAATTATGGTTCTCTGCAACATGAAGATAGGGATTGATTTTTAGTGTTTCAATTGAAGTCTTCTTAGTTATGCCTAAGAGATAAAGGAAATTTTTTATAACTCTTTCAAGGGTTGGTCTCCTCTCCGATTCTATATTATTTGTATTTCATACTCCACTACTATAATTTCCTTTTCGTCTGAGTGAATACACTTCTATGTTGTACCTCTTTCTTCCATTAATATATTTTGCAATATCTTCTTTCCTTTTATTAATGTGTTTCTTCCATTCTTAAAATTGTATGTTGTATCTTTTTTTCCTTTGAATGATATAGAGTGAAGATTCTTCCTTAGATAATTATATTGGTTTTTGATCTACGTGTGGTTGAATCTATGTACTTTGGAATTATATTGATGAATTGTGTAGTTCTAGGAAAAGATAAGATTGAGTATGTTATTTGGTGTATCACCCCTCAATATTAGACTAGGTAGTTTGATTTCATGCATTCCCTTATTTTTCCTCTTAAGAAGTAGTTAGGTGTATCCTGATAGTCAAGAAGCTACCCTCTCTAGAGACTAAATATCATTGTTCAAGTCCCACAACTTGAAGATTTTTTCCATGTTTCACACAGTTTCCTTTAGGTCAAACTTTGGGCAAGGGTACAAACTTTTGTGACAATAATTACGAAGCAAGAAGAGGGACCTAATGTTCAAGCTTTAAAACCTAGAGGCAATTCTTTCATACCTACTATCTATGATCATGTTGATATGATTGCAATGTTCTCACAAATCACTTGTAAGGTTCCCTTATCTAAAATGTTTAGAATAGATGAGCACAAAAACAAGTCTCTTTCATGGTTAGAGGGAATAGGGAGTAGTAATATTGTTGAGCAAGAACCATCAGTAATGAAGCAAGTACTAAATGTAATAAAATACGAGGAAGATAATGGAGTCATGCCCCAAATACCTCAAATGTATTTGAATAATTCATCTACATCTTACATAGAAAACATCAACCCTTTCTTTATGAGTCTAATCATAAATGGAAAAACCTATGAAATTGTATGATTGATTCAGGGGCTTCTAATACTATAATTCCTTTTAGAATTATGGAAGCCTTAGGTTTGAAAGTGGATATTAAGAAAGGTAGATGTAGGGCCATGGATGCAATAGAAATGCCTATCATTGGTACAATCATTGCCTTACCATTGAAATTAGTTGCATACCCTGATGTTGTCTTGACCATGATAGTCTTAGTAGTAGATATTTCTCCACAATATGTAATATTGCTCTCAAGAAAATGGAGCACTAGAATGGGAGGTAGCCTACAATGTGATCTTTCCTATGCTACAATTCACATAGGGGACAAGACCATTAAATTTGATAGAGAACAAAGAGTTACTCACTTTCTTGAGGACAAATTTGATAAGAAAGAAACTTGTTTCTTGGAAACAGAAGTTAATGCTTTTAGAGCTAAGATTATTATTCAAGAAATTAAAAAGCTAATTCCATTAATTACACAAGAGGCAACAGATTGTGTAGATTATCATGACCTCTAGACAATGTACCTCATTGGGGATAATTCCAAATATAGGCCAGTTCTAAAGTTGTATTTACATCCCCAAACAAGAATACTTTTAGGTATTCATTTACTTTGAATTTT
Source organism: Cupressus sempervirens (assembly GCA_028749045.1). Classification (NCBI taxonomy): domain Eukaryota; kingdom Viridiplantae; phylum Streptophyta; class Pinopsida; order Cupressales; family Cupressaceae; genus Cupressus; species Cupressus sempervirens. The sequence goes on from CM053787.1 coordinate 137,205,375, forward strand.
ACATGCACTAATAATATTTCTGAATATGAGACACTTTTATTGGGATTAAAAGTGGTAGCAAGTCATGGAATTAAGAAATGACATGTTATTGGTGACTCATACCTAGTTGTGTGTCAAGTTAAGGAGACATATGCTTCCAATAATAAAAGGTTAAAGTAGTATAAAAATATTGTGTGGGACTAGATAGAAATATTTAATGCCTTTGCTATTTCTTGGATGGAAAAAAGAAACAACAAGATGGCTAATCTACTAGATAATGCAGCAATCAAACTAAATGACATATCATTTTCTGGTGTGTCTAAAATTGAGATGAAAAATAGACCATCTATCCATGATAATATTGAAAATTGGAAAGTGTTTAAAAATGATAAAGATATCTTGAATTTTATTTCAAATAAGGAAAATTACCATGGCCAAGAGTTGAACTGCACTACTTTGGTTGAAATAATAGATGGAAAGAAAACCATCTTTGGTTAAGAGATTATACAACTAAAGATGAACAAGGTACCCAAAGGATTGGTGGTTTTGGAAAGTGTCTTTGATAATCAAGATAGGGTGTATTCAAAATCTAGATATTAGAAGCCATGGGAGCTTGAAGAGATCAATCTTGGCATTGTTGAATCTCCTAAAAGGTCTACATTAGTAAGACTTTATCCCTTGTAATTAGGAATTTTTTAGTTGATCTACTAAACAAATTTAGGCATGTTTTTTCATGGTCATATGATGACCTCAAGGCTCATAGGGAGGATCTTTTTCAACACATAATACCCCTTAAAGATAATGTCAAGCCATTTAGACAAAAGAAAAGACCTATAAATCCTACTCTAGCTCTTAAAATACAAAAACTCATGAAACTTAGGGATGGTGGGATAATCAAACCAATCAAACTTTCCTCATGGGTGTCAAACCTAGTACTAGATAGAAAAAATAATGGGCATATTAGGTTGTGTGTTGATTTTAGAAATCTGAGTTAAAGGACAATTATGGTTTTTCCAACATGGAAGCTATGTTGCAACAATTCATTGATTCAAAGTTGATGTCAATGATAGATGGTTTCTTAGGATATAAATAGGTCCTTATTGATGAAAAATAAAAATTCAAAACAACTTTTAGAACACCTTGGGAAACTTATGTATATGTTAAGATGCCCTTTGGCCTAATAAAAGCATGAGAAACATTTCAAAGAGCCATGAATGTATCATTAAAGGAGTATATTGATAAATTTATGGTTATATATTTGGATGATCTAACTATATACTCAAAAAAGGATGAGGACCATTTCAAACATTTCAAAAGTAATTTTATCAAAGCATTGGGGTATGGGGTTTCTTTAAAGCTGAAGAAATGTGTCTTTAAATTGATAGAAGGAAAATTTCTTGGTCATATAGTATCTAAAGAAGGGGTTAAGATTAACCCTAAGAGAGTGGAAGATTTTGATAAAGTCCTTAAGCTCATGAATATCAAAGTAATTCAATCTTTCTCTAGACAAGTAAATTTCTTGAGGATATACCAATCTCCAAAATTTTCAAGAAAGGAGCAACCATCAGTTGGGAAGGTGAGCCTACTGTAGCTTTTTGGGAAATTAAAACTACTATTGAAATGCACCAGTCCTTAGGATACTAGATTATGAAAATATCATGCATATGTTTTCTTTTGCATCTTTTCATAACATAGCAACAATTTTACTTCAGAAGAATGAAGAAAAATATGAGAAATCAATTGTATTTTTTAGCAAATCCATTCTACATGCAGAGCTTAAACATGAAATTAATTAAAAGAAAGCTTATGCTCTATTCAAATCTATAAAAACCTTTAGATTTTATTTATGTGGTGTTACTTTTATTGCATTTATTCCAAGTGCTGTAGCCAAGGATATATTTTCTCAACAAGATATATCTAGTAGAAGGTGTAGATGGATAAATATGTTTCAAGAGTTTAATATTAAAATCTAGGTCACTAAATTAGTGAGATGTCAAGGATTGGAAAAATTGATGGCTTAGTCTAATCTAGATGCAAACAAGATAACTCTTGTATGTGAAGACCTCAAATCAGATACATGTGATATGGATAAATGTGATTGGTACAAGAATGTCATAGTTTACTTACAACATATAGAGGCTCCACCTCACTTAACAGACAATAAAAGGAGAATTAATAGGTTAAATTTTATTAGATACATCATTTTTAGTGGAAAATTGTGGTGGAGAAATTTTGAAGATGTACTCTTGAAATGCATTTATCTTAAAGAATCAGATAAAATACTAAATGACATCAATTAAGGAATGTGTGGAGTTCACTATATGGAAAAAAACTAGTACACAAAAGGTAATGAGAGAAGGTTTTTGGTGGCATAGCTTATTCAAAGATGCATAAATTTTGGTTATAAAATGTAACCCATGCCAGAGATTTGTAGAAAAATTAAAATTTTCTAGGAATATGCTTTGAAATTAGTGAAGCACATGAACCTTTTCAGAAATGGGGAATGGATCTCATAGGAGAAATTTCAACCAAATCTAGTACTGGCTACTCATGGATATTGGTGGCAATAGACTACTTTACAAAATGGGTAGAGGCAATTCCTACTAGAATGCTACCTCTAAAGTGGTTAATAATTGTCTATTGAATAATATTATAACATGGTTTGGGTATCCAAAGAAAATTGTAATTTATAATGCCATGTGCTTTAGGTAAAAAAAAATTATCAATTTTTGTGACAAGTATGGCATTACCAAATCAACATCATCTCCTTATCATCCACAAGGAAATGGACAAGTTGAATCTACAAAAAAAAGCTTGTTGAAAGTTATAAAAAGGACTTTGGATGATAATAAGAAGGCATGGGATTCAAAATTGCACTTGGCAGTTTTGGTTGATTGAGTGACACCAAAAAAGGAAATAGATGTCTCACCTTTTGACCTAGTATATGGAATCCAAGCTAGGATGCCTCAAAAAAATTTCATGAGTTTATATAATTAAATCCAAAAGTATGATAGTGACATCATAGATAATATTGAAGATATGATTAATGAATTAGTAGGTTTCAATGAAACTAGAAAAGAAGCCTCTACTAGGACTATGAAATTATAGTTGCAAGAAAAGCATTTGAATAATAGAAAAATAGTAGCTAGAAAATTTGAACTAGAGGATTTAGTTCTAATATAGAATGAAAAAATTGAAGATAAAGTTAAACATGGAAAATTTGAACCTATCTAACTAGGCCCTTATCTAATTGATTCTACATGGGGAGAATATCCATATATCATAGAGGAACTATCATGTAACACTCTTGTATTTCCAATGCATGAACAACTCTTGAAGTACTTCTACTAAAGGTATTCTTTTTCCATGAACAATAGTTAGGTTTTTTATATTTGTAAATCCCTTATATGTGTGTTAGTGTGTGTGTGTGTGTGTGTGTGTGTGTGTGTGTGTGTGTTCCCTATATTTTTGTTGTTTTCATTGGTGTGCCATTTCTTGTTGGAATTAAAAATGGAAAGGTAAACTTCTAGGGAATGAATTAGATTTAAAAATAAAATTTATGATTAGTTAACAACCCTTGATCTTCCTTAAAATCAAGATTTTCATTCTCACTATGGAAAATTGAAGGTATTTTAAATCATGTGACATAGTGACAGAGTGACACCTATCTGCGAGACCTAGTTGTGTTAAAATTTCAAAGGAATGACCACCATCATAGATCAAATTTGGAATCTAACGTTGTTGCTTTGTTCCTAGCAAATGTTTCTTTATTTTTAACTATAGCTACGTAGCGATAAGATGACATGTGTCTAGGTGGGCCACTTCTTTTTCTAGCTAGTGGGATTGTCAAATAAAATGATAGGTTCTTGTATTTGATTGGTCATTCTATAAAGTGAGCTAATTTATTGATGTATTATATTCATTGTTCATATATAGATAAATTAAGGGATGTTGCTATGTCACCATGAAGAGTTACGAGATTTTTCACTATAGTGACATAACAATAGCATGACACATGGAACAAGTGGGACCCCTTTCTTTTCAGCCATGTGCAATAATCAAGGAAAACATTTAGAACCAGTGATCTCAAGATAGATCTATAGCCATTTCTTTGTCACTATGGAAAGATGTGTGTGCTTTAACCATAGCAACATAGTAACAAGGCAACACATGTCCTAATGCATCCATCACACTATGCAATATAGTTTTCTCCCAATCATCAGTTTGAAGATTGATCAAGGGTTGTAGCTATGTTACTAACCTAAAGTGAAAGGTTGTTAACTAGATTGTTATGGCAACATGATGACATGTAGCATGGGTGGCCCACTTTCAAGTAAAGTTGAAGTCTTATTCTCAATTGTCAAATTTGTGGGAGATCTAAAGCTATTGCTATGTTGCTATGATGAATTTCTCAACATTTAACCATAGAAACATAACAATAGAATGACATGTAGCCATTATATGGGAAATACCAACATGGTGAGAAGCTTTTTATGTGTCATAATTTGATTGTTTTCACTACCACATCAAAGGATGGAAGATGAATCAAAATGTGAATTATGTCCTAACTATCAATTTTTTTGCAAATCAAAGGCCAATTCTGAAATTTTTAAAAAACATCTTTATGTTCTCTATAACACATTTATGGAATTAAAATAATCTCCTATGAATTGATGCAAAAGCTACAATGAGAAAATAAGATATTTTATTTTGTGAATAGATTGTCAAGAAATTGGAGCATGGTGCCTACAAAAAATTGTCAATGTATCAAGCCAAATTGTGAATTTTTGCATCAATGATCACCTACAACAATCAAAAATAGATTGAAGAGCCAAGTAATTATTTTTCTTCACCTGTAAGAAGAATTTGGGTAGCCTATTTCTAATTAGTTACAATTCCCCCAAAGAAGGGTTTCTTCAGATAGAAGGATTACACTCATAGAAATATTCATGATGATTTTTTGGACTAATTAATTGAATCCACTAATGATACTACATCGGTGAAAATATTAATCCTTGTAAATCCTAGCTTAAAGGTAGAAGAGGGTTTGTATGATAGAGGGAATTGGACCAGAGATGCAGTGACATCTAAGACATGATTACAATTTTTCAAGAAATGGTTCTCTAAGAGAAAATTGTTTTCTCCTCATTGAAATATTTGGAATTTTGAACTAGGGAAGCTCGCAATCTCAAGAGTGTTTATGGACTCATACCTCCTTACGTCTATAGCTCAAAATCACTACCCCATAACCCAAATTGTAAGAGAAGAAAATAGGGAATCCCTAGTAAAATTCACTACTGAAGAAATCCAAGGAGTTGTTGGAATGGATCACACTTCATAGTATCATGAAGTTATTGATTTTTAAGGTTTGGAGAAAGAATACATATCCCAAAAAGATCAGATTGGGCAAGGGGGACTTATAGGACATCTAGCCTCAATTGGACATTTAACTTTAGTAACAACTTCTACTAGGGAACCCTTTAAGAAATAATTCTTTAATTCTTATACTCTAGATATATACATGTCCTTGTGTAGGGTTTTTGGTGAAGATGAGTAGGACTTCATGCCCATAAAATTTATGTATATGATGGTAGAAGTTTCATCTTTTGGGTTTTATATTATTTTTTATTTTGCATCTCTTTTGGCTAAAGAAGTCCATGTTGGATTGATAGGGATTTCTATGGGAAAATTTGAGAAAATGTTTGGTCTCTACTCCATGTTAATGCATATGATTCTTTTTAATGGAGTTCAATATTTTCAGAGAGAGATGGAATTGACAAAGGATCATGAAGGAGAGTCTCTCTTGGGTCAACTTTGGAGTGCAGATATGACTTGGTATGCAAAAGAAGCTAGCTTTGTAAGGTTTGACACATATTTTGTATCAAGGTTGGGAATCCTCTTGTCAAATGATAATCCTATGATACCTAAATTGTTTTTGGATTTCATTAGGCCTATGGATTGAACCAAAAATTTGAAATGTTTTGGTAATTAGGAAGATATTATTCCATATCAAGTTTCTACTTTTTTTAAGGTATATGGATTCTAGGGAACCCCACATGTGCTACCCTACTAAATACCTTTTATGGTAGGTTTAGCTAAAATTTTGTGCCAGATAGGTGGAGTGGAAGAGGTAGAGTCAACTAGTAGATCAAGGGGTTCTATTTTTTCCATCCTGTACTATAGCTCATTAGTTTATAATAACAAAGGATGGTTGGCTTTTTCTATATAAAATATTAAACCCATATAAAATTGCGGTTTCTCATCCCAGATTCAATGATAGTGAGGAATTTTTTGAGATTTTTAGATAGAGGACTAAGGCCAAAGATTGCCAACATAAATTCTATTTTCTAGAAGATGTAATAAGAAATGAATTCTCCTTATAGGAACGAGAAATAAAAAAGGAAAATTGAGATTTTATTCTAGAGTATTAGAATTCATTAATTATTTTGAAAAATATTATAGTCCATTGAAAGATGCTAAGACATCAGATGACAAGAAAAAAAGTTAATGATAACTTTTACAGAGATCATGGACACTATGAATGAAAAGAAAATCCTCCTCATTAGTACTTGTCCTAATAAAGCAAGAGAGATAATGAAAATATTATCTTTTACCCATGTTGCAAATTTAGGCCAATCATTCATTCAAATGAAAAATGGAAACAACATAGTAAAAAATGGGGAACATTTTAGTACCAAGGGGAAGGAAAAGTTTGGATCTATCACCAATGTTTCAACAAAAAGACTTCAACTTGAAGAAAGGCCTTTAGGGCCAATGCCTAAGAGGTAGAAAATCAAAGGAAAGAAATTGTAACAAGAAGAAAATTATAAACCATCCTAGTGTCTCATACATATAGGAGAAGAACAACTTACTAGGGAGAAAATTGAGCAACTTGGATCCCAAGGTGGTGTTGGTGTGATTTTTCATAGTATAGGAAAATTTTTGATATTTGGGTGAAAAATCAGTTATGTCTTTGTTTTGTGGTGCCCTCATTTTCAAATTTTTTAAAAAAGGGTATTTTCTTCAAATATTTTGGCGGGGCTTTTTATCCTAATGTTTTATTTACATCAAAATGCCTTTTGTAAACCCTTTGTGTACCTTTAATTGCGATATTCCATTTGAAAGGACGCCAAGTTGAAGTGTTTTTCAATCACCGTTGATCTATCAAAGATCAAGGGTCAGCGCATCCCCGCATTATAGAGTTGTAGGTTTTTAAGTAATGCGGGGAAGCACAATGATGACACGTAGCCCCTGATGTCTTATGAGATCCAGTACGCCGCAAAAGCTCCTGTATGCCATATTTGTCAGTACCTTTGCACACGTTTTATTTTTTTTCCAACGATATCATTGGTGGATTCGTTGGCAGAGCTATGAAGATTGCTTACCAAGCAACATCACCATTGATCTTGTCTTGATCAATGGTTTGCGCATCCCCGCATAATAAAGATGTAGGTTTTTATGTAATGCGGGGAAGCGCATTTGTGCCGCCTGTCCGTGATGACGTCAAACACTTGCTTGCTCAGAAGAAGATATGGGATCTGCTGGTGTGGAGTGTTGTCAAACAGTATGAGCTAATATGGCAGTTCCCTATTGGTCAGTTCAGCTAGTTGGTTTTTAATACAAAATGGATTATTCTGATCATCGATCTTGTCTTGATCGACGGTTGGCCCATCCCCGCATTATGAAGATGTAGATTTTTAAGTAATGCGGGGAAGCACGATGGTGACACGTAGCATTTTTCTAAAAGACTATAAAGCTTGATATTTTTTAATTAGGGTTGTGAAATCTGATGAAATCTATGGACGGGATTCAAATTTGAGTGCAAATTGCAGGCAACGGTTACTGAGAGTAAATGTGATCTAGACCTGATGCGTGCGGTTTTAATTCATAAAAAGAACCCACGATTCCACCATTAATGAATCACCAAAGCACAGAAAGAAAAGGGCATTCAAGACTTCAAAGCTAAGGCACGGAATTTCTCGGTTAATACTCCAGTAATATTATAGAAGACATCATATAGTGCAGAAGTGCGAATTCTGGTGGGTAAGTGCTCTGTGACTTTCTGAGTAAATTTGAAGCATCTGCTGTTGTGAATTTTCCAAAGTTTCATTAAAAATGCCACCCCGAAAAGAGTTTACTAGACAAAAGGATTATCTAAAAAATTTAGTACATGATTTTCTCGAACAATTCCCCTTATCAGTGCATGAAATAACTAAGGGAAGGGAACCCATTCCAAAAAACCCTAGATTAGTGGTGGTAGAAGGATTTTATGATAAAGCTAATTGGATAAGAGATGCCTAGGTTTCCATGGGAGGTTTGGATTTGTTTAAGAAATGGTTTTCAGAGTGAAAACTGGACACTCCTATGAGCAATGTATGGGAATTTGACATTGGAAAATTAGTAGTCCCCAGTGTTTTCTTTGATAGTGATTTATTGATGGACTTGGCAAAGAAGTATGATCCTATCACGAGATGGGTAAAAAATAATTCGGGGGTCAACATTTTTAGGGTTTTCCCTGAGCTGTTCAGTGAGGTTTTCAACCTAAACCTTAACCACATTGTGAATGAAATCATTGATCTGGATGATTTGCAAGCTAGATATGATGCACAATGAGTGTACCTAAGAACAGGACCACTATAGGAGCATGCTGCTAGGGTTTGAAATTTTCTTGTAATCATAGCCAGTACTCTAGAGCCACTGTTGAGAAGACATTTCAATTTGAGAGCTCAAGCACTATATTTTTCTCTTTGCAAGATCTTGGGAATAGATGAAGGTGATCAAATTCTGGGTTCTGTGGTCCTTATAATTGCTCAAACCCTTCAATTTGGAATGAGTACCATTCTAGATTTTGCCACTTTCCTAGCACAAGAGATTTACAATAGTCTAGTTGGAATAGCAAAGGGAAAAGTAAACAAACCATTCTGTTGGTATTCATTAATGATGCATGTATGTTTATAAAAAGGATATACTTTCTTCTCCAAGGGTATGGATTTAGAAACAACAAAGGATGGAGAAAGGAATCCAGTGCAGTTGTGGAGTGTGGATATGACTTCAGAGGCCACTAATGCTAGTTATGTAAGATTTGACAGGTATTTTGCATCAAAGCTTAGACTACTTTTAAGAGGAGATAGCCCTAGAATCCCACAGGCATTATTAGAATTGGTCAAACCCAAGGACCATGCCAAAGGGCTACTTGTCAGTCACAACTGGGGGGATATAATTCCCTACAATGTTTCAACAGTAATAAGAGTTTATGGTTTCATGTACCTTTGAAGATAGGGATAGTTGAGCTCTTATGGCAGATAGGTACTATAGATGAGGGAATTGGTTAAGAAGGGCACTTCCTTTCCAATGGTTACTGTAGTGCATGATTTTGTTTTTGTTAAAAAGGGGTGGAAACATTTAAATTTGTTTTTGAATAAATATAACATGGCAGAATCTCACATCAGATTCATTCACCCTGAAGGATTCTATGACCTATTAAAAGAAAGGGTGAGAGCTTCCCATATGGTACATCAGGTTTACTATCTGAAAGATATAATCAAAAATATTTTTATATTGCAGGAGCAAGAATTAAGGAAAGAGAAATGGATAGTTTTCAATAAAAACTTGGAATTCATTAATGCTTTTGACCCCTAGTACAACCTATTAAAAGATAAGAAATATTGGGGAGCTAAAATATAGGCATTAATGAATAATTTTGTCATAATAATCTAGACTATGGATGAAAAGAAAGCTATGTTTATTAAGGCACACCCAAATAAGGCAGCAAAAATACAAAGAAGAATGAGTGGTAGAAATGTAGTAACTCCTGGCCAATATACATTGCAGAAAAGGGTAGGTTATGTCATGGTTCAGAGTGTGCAACAGGTACCCACTCATGAGAAGCCAAGGCCAAGAAGTCCATCTGCAGCTAGCTCTCCAAAAAGACAAAAATTGGAGTAGGGGTATTCTTCTTCTCAAAAAGAACAATACTCCCCAATCCAATCTCTAATCTAGATAGATGATGAGGCATCTCTAAAGGAACAGCTTAGACAAATGGGAGGAGAAGGGGATGTGATTGTCACTTCTACAGACCTGGATGTTGGAGAGCCACAAGAACCTCTTACACCTTCCTTGGACCTGACCATTGCCAAGGTAAGGAAATTGACCCAATTGTTGCCCAGGCTTCTGAAAGATTTATTAATGATGAAAATTTTGTAGAATCTAGGGCTTTTGCTGATTTTTTATGGAGATTAAATATAAAGAATTTTGAGAAAGCCTGTGAGAAGATCAAGGCTAAGAAACCAAATAAATCTGACCCGATTATCAAGGAAGAGGTAAAACCAAAGTTTTTGAGTGATTTTTCTTAGTTCACTCCTGAAGCTGGAAGGCAAATAGTTAGACAATCAAGAGTCCTCCTTCTGCCAGAATGGGATATAGAAAATGCTATTGTTTTTGATTCAGTAAGGAAGCAGAAGGATGTTCAACTAACAACTGCTGAAGAAGTATTACAGGCTCATAGAGGGGTCAAATTTAGTGATGACCACCAAGCCCTTGTTTTGTGGTCCATAGATAAGAGAGAAAGTACTAGGATGCATGAGTTTCCCACTACAGTAAATACTAGTACATTGATAGTATACATGGATGTTGAGGTAAGTAGTAAACAAGTAGTGGGAATGGCTTTAGAAATGCTAAAATTGGGTGGTGTTGTATCTCGACAAGAAGAAGATAAGTTTTCCCAACTCAATGCTAGGTTTGAAGAAGTTTTGAAGGCATATGAGGAAAGGGGTATACAGATACAATCATTGCAAAAAAAAATGTCTCAAATGGAGAGGATACTGGGGAAAAGAAAAATGGGAGAATCCAATGCACCTACAATTGTATACCCTTCATAGCCATTGGTTGGATCCGGATCAACCCCTATTATTGAAATACCTGACACCCTTGAAAGGCCCCAATTCTATACTGCAGAGGAATTTGAAAAAGAAAAAACAAAATTGCATGAGTTGCAGATAGAATTTAGAATTCAATATGAAGAAAAATTAAAGCAGGGTGTAATATATCTGAGGGATAAAATACAATGGTCAACTTTTTTTGATTAGTTGACAAGAATTGCAACCCTCATGGATGAGTTGAATAGGGATAAGGATAAACTAACTCCTCTTGCACAGAAATGGAGGGAAAGGAATGATGATATTACAATCATATGTATATCTGCAGTCCAAATGCCTTATCATCAAGTTGAGAAAATTTTTGATTTATTAAATAAGCTAGAAAATTTTGATGATAAGAGAGATTCTTTATAGAAAAGATTAACACTCTATTTTTCCATATATATTGCTGAAAAATTCACCCTATTTCCTTGTGCTTTAGAATCTTTTGATACAATAAAGGAGAAGGAAAAGTGGAAAAGGGAGATGGATGAGTTATTTAATGAAAGAATAATAAACATCATGAGTGAAACTAGCCACTGGTTCTTGGCAAAGACAAATGAAGAGCTAGTAAAACTACAGTTATTTTATACTGCTATGAGAAAAGAATTTGATGATTTAGAAGAAAGTGCAAATTCTTTAATAATGATACAAAGAGAAGCTCTAAGTTTTGATTGGCTAGATGATTATGTTTTTCATAAATGGAAAAACTAGTTTCTAGAACAAATGTCAGAAGATGATGAGGAGGAAAATGTAAAAGTAAAAGTCACCCTCATAGTTAATAATGAGGACATGGAAAATCCCCAGGTTGAAGTAAATTTACAGGTAACTGAAGATGATACATCACTTTCAAACCTCATGGCTATTTACTCTAAGGATGAAGAATAATTGGAGAATTAGATCCTATCTTCTTGTTTTAACAACTGAGAAGCATAACAGAAAGGGACCCACCCAGGATGGTTCGATGTGTTAGCTTTTTTGTTATTTGTTTTTGTCTTTTACGATAGACATTCGTCAGTATCTTTTATAGGACACATGTCACTTTCTTTATCCCAAAGCTTGTTGCATATCACACTATTTAAGTGAGATTCCAAGGCTAAAGAAGGGTCTGAATTCTATTTCTTCTAAGTATTGTGCTTAGTCTGGTTTTTGGTCCAAATTTTGAAAGAAAGTTTGTAATGTATTTTTCTATCAAATTCTTTGAGAATACATGAATATAGAATGAGCTGTGTTTCTTTCTGAAGGCCATTCTAAGTCTATTGTAAAGGATATACCATTTTCAAAGGAAATGAATACAAATTATGAATTGTCCCCATATCAGTTCTTTCTTAGTTTTGTCTCCTTTTAAATACTTAGCTACCTTGATGTTGTATGAGTAAAAGCTTGTGCAATTGAATGCAATCTAGTTAGGTTGTATATCCATTTATCATTTTTGTTAATTCAATGGATTAAATAAAGGCTTTGATGAATGTGATAAGATTCCTTAAGTATTGAAAAGGATTTTTGAATGATAAGTTCTGATAAGAATTGCTGATAGAATTTGTTGTAAGGCAACAAATTAGATCTAAGAATTTTCTATAGACTCTGAACCCCAATGTATTAGGCACTAATCAAGTTATTTCGGCTGAAGGAGAAATATCTTACAAATAGATTTTCAAATGCATCATCAAATCAAATTTTACTTTTATTTCCTATAGATCTTCAAAGTTGGCCAGCACTTGTTTGCATGGAATGTTTTAGCTTCAGTTAGCCATTGTTGTTAAAAACATCTACAGATCTATAGAAGAATTCTCGGCCATATCTGTTTTATGGTATGTGTTTACCATGTTAGTGAGAATCATGTATATGTTTGAGGATCTTGAAATGAGAATCAGAATGAAACTAAGAATAATCCTCATATAGTTGTTCTAGTTTTGAACCATCCATGGGTACAGCCACCCTGGTTTTGCAGAGCCAAAAGAGTAGAAAACCATCTGTGGTTTTGTTGAAGTTGGGTCCAAATACCTTACATATACAATTGTTAATAAGAATAGGCTAGTCTTTAGATTGTGTATGTACTATCATTTTGGTATTAAGTATTTTGTCACTTAGTAGTTTTAGCACTTTTTAAAACACCAACAAAATGGTGGCTCTACTAGGGAGTTGTCCAACACATCTGTAAAAAAGTACTGCAATTTTCTTTGGTCCTGCTGTGTACATGTGTGCCATATGATCTATTTTTTGCCCGTGGTTATAAGGGAATCTTTTAGTGTCAAACCTTGAGAATTTAAAGAAGATAGAGCCCAAGTACCATTGCTACACACTGACGTACCCAGCCTATCCAAGTGTCTTATCTAACAAGCAAGAGTTGCAGTCTTACTACATCAGTGATTGGTCTGTCTGTGCCATATATTTTATTCCTACTTGTGTATTATTCTCCTTTGGTCAGCTAAAGTGTCATTATATATTTTCCCAAAATAGGGTGGTGACTCAGTCAAGGTTTTGAAGTTAGTGCTTATTGTAACAAAAGGTGAATATGGCTGACAAGAGAAAAAACACAAGAGCTTACATGAGAGCCAATCCTGATGTATCAATGTATACTGATTTACCCCAAGGTGGAAGGAAGAACCAAAATAAGGAAAAGATAGATCCAAATCCTACTTGGAAACCCAGAGGTAATGCATCCATCAATTCTCATTATCAACTAGTAATAGGAAGAGAGTCTTCTTTGCTTAGCTTTGAATCCAAAACTACAAGACTCTTAGGAGGCATTTTCAGTACCCCATTACCAGATGAGAGAGTTTTTCAAGATAAGGACGTGTCTACTATGGGTATTGCTTCATTAAGACCAGATCCTATAGCAGATATGAATTATAGGTTAGGATTTAGGAGTTCATTTGATAATCCTTTTAATCCCAGAGTAGCCCCATATGTAGAACCAAACCTTATAGATCTGGATGACCCTGCTGATTTCGAGGAAACTTCTGCAGACCCTAAAGAAGTGCACTCTGAAATAGAATTTTTGAAGAAATGGATTGCTGAGGAAGAAGCTAAGAACATTCATCTTGGAAAGGAGAAGGAGAAAGCCACCTTAGATGCCATAATAGAAAGAAATGCTCTGCTAAGAAAGATGGCTGCTTTGAAAGAGCAAAATAAAAAAGTAGAAGAGAATACCACAACTCTCCATAAGGATGTTTTTGGAGATGTTGATAATCTGAGAGCTAAAGTGCAAGAATAGGAGAAACACCTAAATCAAAGGCAAGAACCAGTTATTACTCAAGTTAAAGCCTATAAACCTGTTCAAGTTGATCCTATAGAGCCCACTGCAAAAGCTCTAGATAAAGGGAAAGGCAAGGTTATAGGAATCCAAATAAATGAGCCTCAAGCTATACAAAGCAAACCTATACAACCCTCCATGTTGAAGTTAGATCTAGATCTTGAGAAGGCTCGAGAAGAGAGGGAAGACCTTGCAAAAGAACTTGAAAAGGTTGAGAATGAAGCTCAAGCTGGAAAAACTAGAAGGAAAATCCAATTCATAAAGTCTAATTCTGCATTGGCTTCATGGCCCAATTTGTCTATCCCACCTACAAATCTTGCACCAGTTAATGCTCCCAAAATTTCAACTCAGGGAGTACCCCAATCTGCTCCTACCTCATTTTCCACTATTGGCACCCAAATCCCATTTGTCCCGCCACAACAGTCCCAAGCTGCTCCCCTGATTCAAGCTAATATAGCTAGTACTTCAAATGTTCCTGGTTTCTAGAAGAAACCTATATGCCTAGAAAAATATAGACAAATATCATTTGCTGGTATTCCTAGTGCCCCACATCCCATATCATTTGATTTAAGAGATAAAGTGGTTAAGTTTTTTGGAAACAATGTTGTTACTGGTGAAGAACTTTTGAGGATTTTCATTGACATGTTTAATGATTATGAAGTTGAACACGAAGACATGGTAATGAAATTGTTTGTGCATTCACTAACAGAGGATGCCAAGGATTAGTTTAGGAGGTTTCTTGATGATAGTATTACCTCATGGAGCAATTTGGAGAAATTGTTCAAGGAGCAATATGGGGACAACACTAATGTAGGATTCATGTCGAACGAGTTCAACAATATCAAGAAGAATCCAAATGAGTCCACATTTGATTTTAATGTGAGATTCCAAAAAGGTATGTACAAACTTTTTCAATTCATGAAGTTAAATGAAGATGTCTGTCTCACGACCTATTTCAATGCTTTTGATAGCAAAATAGCTTATCAATTGAGGGATAAAGATCCTAAAACTTTAAGAGACTCCTATAGAGTTGCAGTAAATATAGAGAATAATAGAAAGGCATTTAAAAAACTAGGTAGGAGGGATGATCCTAAGCTTTTTAATCCTAAAAATAATAATAAAAGGGAGGGTGACAAAACTCCTATAGGAAAGAAGCCCGAAGAACCTACTATAGGCCAGGTTTTAGAAATGCTCAAGAAGATGAATCCCACTAGTTTCAATAAGCCAAATGTTGCTAAAAGACCCCCTGTGAATAACAACAATTTCAATAGGTAGCCTAGGATGCAAAATTACCCTTATACCACTCAGTGGAAAGATGGTAAACCAGTTCCCAACTAGACCCAAAATGTGAAGGATAAGGGTACTCCAGACCCCCTACAAAGGAACAATGTAAATATGAATGATTATGTACCATGGTGCATTATATGCCAATCACCTCATTCTGCTGATTATTGTGTTGTTGCTTAGTCATTTGCCCAAACCCAAGGAGTGCAAGCTGAAGAAGAAACTGAAGACAAAAGCCATGATGATATAAGCTACAATATGGTCAATATGTGTGATGATTTGATAGATTCTAATTTAGAAGAGCCTGAAAATGATGTTACTAGCCAGAGAATTGCTTACCAGCTACATCATCAGCAAGTGCTCTCAGATGATGAAGGGTATGATACAGACAAGGTATGCAGTACATTTTCTGATGTAGGTCTCACAAGTTTAAGAATGCCCTCCAAGGACGAAATTGACAGAATTACAACAGAAATGATTTCACAAGTCCATAGTAATTATAATTTGTGAAATAGAGCAATAAATAATGATGCAGGAAGGCCATCTAGTGTATTTGTCAAAGACATCACTCATAAGATGAATGATCAAGACAAGAAATTCAATGTAGATGTGCCTAAAATCAAGGAGAACAAGGGTAAGAAATGAGAACCAAAGAAGAAGGTTCAATTTCAGATAAGTGAAGCAACAAAACTAGTTGTGCAACCAAAGAAGTCAGAATCGGATGTTATCAAGCAAAATGTGATGCCTACTACTCAAAGGACTCTGATTCTAGGTACTATTGTAAAACCTACTATGGTTGAACCTGTTGATATGATATCCATGTTATCTCAAATAACTATAAAAGTGCCCTTGTCTGAACTTTTTAGAATTGAAGAGCATAAGAATAAGGCTTTGTCATGGTTGGGTGGAATAGCAAATAATAATGTTATTATAGATCAAACGATGTCCCAACAGACCCCATTAGTAATAGAGGACAATGGTATCATATCCTAGATTCCTCAAATGTTTCTAGATGATTCCTTAGTGGCATTCATAGCAGATATTGATCCTTTTTTCCTCAGTCTAATCATAAAAGGGAAGACCTTGAAAAATTGCATGATAGACTCAGGAGCTTCAAACACTATAATGCCTTTCAAAGAAATGGAAGCCTTAGGATTGAAGGTGGATACCAAGCAGGGCAGATGCAAAGGGATGGATGCTAGGGAAGTCCCAGTCATAGGTACTATAAATGCCTTACCATTCAAAATGGTTGCATATTCTGAAGTAGAATTAACCATGTCTATCCTTGTGGTAGATATACCTCCACACTACGGAATGTTACTCTCTAGAAAATGGAGTGCTGCCATGGGGGGAAGCTTGCAGTTTGATCTTACTTATGCCACTTTTCATATAGGGGACAAAGCTGTCAGGGTCAATAAGGAACCAAGGGTTAACCACATTTTAAGTGAAGAAATTGACACAGATACCACTTGTTTCCTAGATACTAGGATTAATGCTGTCAGGGCTGAATTAATTATTCAAGAAGTTGAAAACTTACCTGCTATCATTGAAAATGAAGTTGAATATTGCATGAATTCACCAAAATTATGGACAATGTTCTTTGATGGGGCTAGTTCTAAAGAGGGTGCAGGGGCAGGTGTAGTTTTTATGTCCCCTAAAAATAACACTTTTAGGTATTCATTTACCTTGAAGTTTGCCTGCACTAATAATATTGCAAAATATGAAGCATTGCTGCTAGAACTCAAAGTTGCCATACATCATAAAATTAAGAAATTATGTGTCATAGGGGATTCTAAACTAATTATCTATCAGATCAAAGGAACCTACCCATCCAAGAATAGGAGATTGAAATAATATAGAAATGCAATCTGGGATCAGATAGAATTCTTTGATGCATTTTGGATCTCATGGAGAGATAGGACCCAAAACAAGATGGTTGATCTATTGGCAAATGTAGCAATCAAGCCCAAAGAAATATTGTTTGCAGGAATCTCCCAGATTGAGGTGCAAATCAGACCTTCCATACCTGACAACATTGAAAATTGGCAGGTTTTTGAAGATGACAAAGATATTACAATTTTTTTGTTAAATGAAGACAAGTACCATGGTTAGGAGATGGATTGCAATGGACTGATTGAAACCATAAATGGGAAGGAAACCATTTTTGGTCAAGAAATAATGCAATTGAAAACAAATAAGATGCCAAAGGGGTTAGTAGTCTTGGAAAATATTTTTGATAACCAAGACAGAGTAAAATTAGGAGTAAATGACCCCAAACCCAAGGGGTTAGAAGAAATAAACTTGGGTACTGATGAAGTTCCTAAAAGGGTTTATATTGGCCAAAATCTACTTGTTGAAATCAAAAAAACATTGAATGACCTACTTAGAAAATACAGACATATTTTTTCTTGGTCATATGATGACCTTAAGGCTTACAGGGAGGATCTTTTCTAGCATGTCATACCATTGAAGGAAAATGTAAGACCTTTCAGGCAAAAATAGAGACCAATCAATCCTACCCTTGCCCCCAAAATGCAAGAAGAACTGAAAAAACTAAGAGATAGTGGGATAATTAAACCGATCAAGCATTCCACCTGGGTTTCAAAATTGGTTCCTGTCAGGAAGAAGAATGGAGATATTAGGCTTTGTGTTGATTTTAGAAATTTAAACATTGCATCTCTGAAAGACAATTATGGTTTACCTAATATGGAAGCCATGTTATAGCAAGTGACTGGCTCTGAATTGATGTCAATGACGGATGGTTTCTCTGGATATAATCAAGTTCTAGTAAAAGAAAGTCAACAGTTCAATATAGCCTTCACAACCCCTTGGGGAACATATGTGTATGTGAGGATTCCTTTTGGCTTGATTAATGCAGGAGCTACCTTCCAAAGAGCCATGGATGTAGCATTTCATGAGTATATTGAAAAATTTATGGTTGTGTACTAGTATGATCTTACAGTGTATTCTAATAAGGCTGAAGATCACTGCAAACATTTGGAAAAAATCTTTTAAAAAGCCCTGGAATATGGAGTATCTTTAAACCCAAAGAAATGCACATTCGGGGTCATAGAAGGAAAATTATTAGGACACATAGTGTCTAAGGATGGGGTAAAAATAGATCTTGAAAGGGTAGTAGCTATTGACAAAGTCCCCAAACCAAAAAATGTGAAAGGAATTCAGTCCTTTTTTGGCCAAGTCAATTTTTTGAGGAGATTTGTTACCAATTTTGCTAAAATCAGTAGACCCATCTCAAATATGCTCAAGAAGGGAGCCATTATAGATTGGAATGGTGAACCTTCACAAGCATTACAGGATATAAAAAATGCAATAAAGAATGCTCCAGTGTTGAGGACCCCAGATTATGCAAAACCCATGCATATTTTCTCTTTTGCATCATTCCATACTGTAGCTGCAGTCCTATTACAGAAAAATCAAGAAGGATATGAGTAGCCTATTGCCTTTTTTAGTAGGTCACTACAGCCTACTGAACTTAAGTATGAGATAAATGAAAAGAAAGTATATGCTTTGGTAAAGGCTATAAAAGCTTTTAGAAGTTACTTGGTAGGTGTTACTATTATCGCTTTTTTACCTAGTGTTGTAGTCAAGGATATATTCTCTCAACAGGAAGTATAAGGCAGGAGGTGTAGATCGATCAATAGAATCCAGGAATTCAACATTGATATACAAATAACAAAGTTAGTAAGAGGTCAAGGTTTGGCCAAACTCATGGCTAAAACTAATCTAGAGGCTAATTAGATAAATCTAGTAAATGATGATCTCAGAGCTGACTTATGTGACATGGACCAATGTGATTGATACACCAATGTCATATATTACTTGCAACATATGGAAGCTCCTCCCCATCTGCCTGACAATGAAAAGAGGAATACTAAATTGCAAGCCATCAGGTATATAATTGTCCAAAATAACCTATGGTGGAGAAATTTTGAGGGAGTTCTATTGAAGTGTGTTGATAAAGAAAAGGCAAAAGAGGTTTTGAAAGAAATGCATGCTGGAGTATGTGGGGGACACTACATGGCCAAAACTACTTCACATAAGATAATGAGAGCTGGGTTTTGCTGGCCTTCCCTTTTTAAAGATGCACAAGTTATGGTTAGGAAATGTGACCCCTATCAGAGGTTTGTTGGAAAATTGAAATTCTCAAGAAATAATCCATTAAAGCCAGTGGAGATTCAAGCACCTTTTCAACAATGGGGTCTGGATTTCATAGGAGAGATTTGCCCCAAATCTAGCACTGGCTATTCTTGGATTCTGGTTGCCACTGAATACTTTACAAAATGGGTAGAGGCTATCCCAATAAGAAATGCAACAAGTAAAGTGGTAAATAATTTTCTGTTGAATAATATTATTTCTAGATTTGGATGTCCACAGAGAATTGTCACAGATAATGCTATGTGCTTCAGATCTAAGGATTTAATCAAGTTTTGTGATAAATATGGAATGACAAGGTCATCATCTACTCCATATCATCTACAAGGGAATGGACAAGCTGAGTCCACCAATAAGAGCCTATTGAAGGTCATTAAGAGAACCTTGGATGATAATAAAAAGGCATGGGATTCCAAGTTACAGTTGGCAATATGGGCTGATAGAGTAACTGTAAAGAAAGCAATTGGTGTAGCTCCATTTGATTTAGTGTATGGGATTCAAGCCATAATGCCTCAGAATAACTTGATGGGACTATACAATTACATCCAGTTATATGATGAAGATACTACAGATGAAATGCAAGAAAGAATGGATGAATTGGTAGGACTGACCGAAACCAGAAGAGAAGCATCTTTAAGGAACCAAAAGTTGCAATTGCAAGTCAAGACACTCTATGATAAAAGAACTGTAAGAGGAAAATTTGAAAATGGAGATTTGGTCTTGATGTGGAATGCTAGAATTGAGGATAAAGGAAAACATGGCAAATTTAATCCTATTTGGTTAGGCCCATATCTCATTGAAAATACTTGGGGTGAAAATTCTTATATACTCAAAGATATATTTGACAATATTCTTGAATTGCCAATTCATGGACAGTTCTTGAAGAGGTATTTTTCTTGAAAAATACTTATTTTCTTCCATGAACAGTAGTTTTAGGGTTTCCTGTTGTTTTTTACATTTTGTGCTTTCTGTAAATCCTTGTAAATATCCTTGTATAGTCTGGTTCCTTTTCTTTGTGTGTTGCTTTGTGCTCTCTAAAGAAGTTGTCATCTTACCAAATATGTGGTCTGCTCTCCCAAAGATTTTGAATTCTTGCATAGACTCAGGTAGTCTATCATCCCCAGACAGAGCCACTATTGGTGTGATTTTTCATAGTATAGGAAAATTTCTGATATTTGGGTGAAAAAATAGTTATGTCTTTGTTTTGTGGTACCCTCGTTTTCAGTTTTTTTTTAAAAGGGTATTTTCTTCAAATATATTGGTGGGGCTTTTTATCCTAATGTTTTATTTACGTCAAAATGCCTTTTTCAAACCCTTTGTGTACCTTTAATTGCGATATTCTATTTGAAAGGATGCCAAGTTGAAGTGTTTTTCAATCACCGTTAATTTATCAGAGATCAAGGGTCAGCGCATCCCCGCATTATAGAGTTGTAGGTTTTTAAGTAATGTGGGGAAGTGTGATGATGACACGTAGCCCCTAATGTTTTATGAGATCCAGTATGCCGCAAAAGCTCCTGTATGTCAGATTTGTCAGTACCTTTGCACATATTTTGTTTTTTTCCCACGATATCATTGGTGGATTCGTTGGCAGAGCTATGAAGATCGCTTACCAAGTAGCATCACCATTGATCTTGTCTTGATCAATGGTTGGCGCATCCCCGCATAATAAAGATGCAGGTTTTTAAGTAATGCGGGGAAGTGCATTTGCGTCATGTGGCAAAGTGGGGTCAGGTATTTATATTTTAAATATGCTACACTACAAACGACTGATGACGTGTAATGCTAGGTGTGCATAGAAATTTTTTTTTGGTTGCTTAATGAATATGAATTCTTATCACCATTGATCCTGTCTTGATCAATGGTTGGCGCATCCCAGCATAATAAAGATGCAAGTTTTTAAGTAATGCAGGGAAGCGCATTTTTGTTTCTTGTCTGTGATGACATCAAACACTTGCTTGCTCAGAAGAAGATATGGGATCTGCTGGTGTGGAGTGTTGTCAGACAGTATGAGCTAATATGGCAGTTCCCTACTGGTCAATTCAGCTAGTTGGTTTTTAATACAAAATGGATTATTCTGATCATCGATCTTGTCTTGATCGACGGTTGGCGCATCCCCGCATTATGAAGATGTAGGTTTTTAAGTAATGCGGGGAAGCGCAATGGTGACACGTAGCATTTTTCTAAAAGACTATAAAGCTTGATATTTTTAAATCCGGACCGTGCGATCTAAATTTGAGTGCAAATTGCGGGCAACGATTACTGAGAGTAAATGTGATCCAGACTTGGTGCGTGCAATTTTAATTCATAAAAAGAACCCACGATTCCACCATTAATGAATCACCACAGCGCAGAAAGAAAAGGGTATTCAAGACTTCAGAGCTAAGACACAAAATTTCTCGGTTAATACTCCAGTAAAATTGCAAAAGACATCATATAGTGCACAAGTGCAAATTCTGGCGGGTAATTGCTCTGTGACTTTCTGAGTAAATTTGAAGCATCTGTTGTTGTGAATTTTCCAAAGTTTCATTAAAAATGCCGCCCCAAAAAGAGTTTACTAGACAAAAGGATTATCTAAAACATTCAGTACATTATATTTTCTCGAACAATTCCCCTTATCAGTGCATGAAATAACTAAGGTAAGGGAACTCATTCCAAAAAACCCTAGATTAGTGGTGGTAGAAGGATTTTATGATAAAGCTAATTGGATAAGAGATGCCCAGGTTTCCATGGGAGGTTTGGATTTGTTTAAGAAATGGTTTTCAGAGCGAAAATTGGACACTACTATGAGCAATGTATGGGAATTTGACATTGGAAAATTAGTAGTCCCCAATTTTTTCTTTGATAGTGATTTATTGATGGACCTGGCAAAGAAGTATGATCCTATCACGAGATGGGTAAAAAATCATTTGGGGGTCAACCTTTTTAGGGTTTGCCCTAACCTGTTCAGTGAAGTTTTCAACCTAAACCCTAACCACGTTGTGCATAAAATCATTGATCTGGATGATTTGCAATCTAGATATGATGCACAACAAGTGTACCTAAGAACAGGACCACTACAGGAGCATGCTGCTAGGGTTGGAAATTTACCTGTAATCACAGCCAGTACTCCAGAGCCACTGTTGAGAAGACATTTCAATTTGAGAGCTCAAGAACTATATTTTTCTCTTTGCAAGATCTTGGGAATAGATGAAGGTGATCAAATTTTGGGTTCTGTGGTCCTTATAATTGCTCAAACCCTTCAATTTGGAATGAGTACCATTCTAGATTTTGCCACTTTCCTAGCACAAGAGATTCACAACAGTCTAGTTGGAATAGCAAAGGGGAAAGTAAACAAACCATTCTGTTGGTATTCATTAATGATGCATGTATGTTTATACAAAGGATATACTTTCTTCTCCAAGGGTATGGATTTAGAAACAACAAAGGATGGAGAAAGGAATCCAGTGTAGTTGTGGAGTGTGGCTATGACTTTAGAGGCCACTAATGCTAGTTATGTAAGATTTGACAGGTATTTTGCATCAAAGCTTAGACTAATTTTAAGAGGAGATAGCCCTAGAATCCCATAGGCATTATTAGAATTGGTCAGACCCAAGGACCTTGCCAAAGGGCTACTTGTCAGTCACAACTGGGGGGATATAATTCCCTACAATGTTTCAACAGTAATAAGAGTTTATGGTTTCTTAGGAAAACCTCATGTGTTACCTTTTCATGTACCTTTGAAGATAGGGATAACTGAGCTCTTATGGTAGATAGGTACTATAGATGAAAGGGAATTGGCCAAGAAGGGTGCTTTCTTTCCAATGGTTACTGTAGTGCATGATTTTGTTTTTGAATAAATATAACATGGTAGAAGCTTATGCTAGATTTATTGACCCTGAAGGATTCTATGACCTATTAAAAGAAAGGATGAGAGCTTCCCATATGGTACATTAGGTTTACTATCCGGAAGATATAATCAAAAATATTTTTACATTGTAGGAGCAAGAATTAAGGAAAGAGAAATGGATAGTTTTCAATAAAAACTTGGAATTCATTAATGCTTTTGACTCCTAGTACGACCTATTAAAAGATAAGAAATATTGGGGAGCTAAAATATAGGCAATAATGAATAATTTTTCCATAATAATCCAAACTATGGATGAAAAGAAAGCTATGTTTATTAAGGCACACCCAGATAAGGCAGCAGAAATACAAAGAAGAATGAGTGGTAGAAATGTAGTAACTCCTGGCCAATATACATTGCAGAAAAGGGTAGGTTATGTCATGGTTCAAAGTGTGCAACAAGTACCCACTCATGAGAAGCCCAAGGCCAAGATGTCCATCTACAGCCAGTTCTCCAAAAAGACGAAAATTGGAGCAGGGGTCTTCTTCTTATCAAAAAGAACAATACTCCCCAAGCCAGTCTCCAATCCAGATAGATGATGAGGCATCTCTAAAGGAACAGCTTAGACAAATGGGAGGAGAAGGGGATGTGATTGTCACTTCTATAGACCTGGATGTTGGAGAACCACAAGAACCTCCTACACCTTCCTTGGACCTGACCATTGCTGATTACCAAGGTATGGAAATTGACCCAATTGTTTCTCAGGCTTCTGAAAGATTTATTAATGATGAAAATTTTGTAAGATCTAGGGCTTTTTCTCAATTTTTATGGAGATTAAATATAAAGAATTTTGAGAAAGCCTATGAGAAGATCAAGGCTGAGCAACCAAATAAATCTGACCCGATTATCAAGGAAGAGGGAAAATCAAAGTTTTTGAGTGATTTTGCCCGGTTCACTCCTGAAGCTAGAAGGCAAATAGTTAGACAATCATGAGTCCTCCTTCTGCCAGAATGGGATATAGCAAATGCTATTGTTTTTTATTTAGTAAGGAAGCAGAAGGATGTTCAACTAACAATTGCTGAAGAAGTATTACAAGATCATAGAGGGGTCAAATTTAGTGATGACCACCAAGCCCTTGTTTTGTGGTCCATAGATAAGAGAGAAAGTACTAGGATGCATGAGTTTCCCACTCCAGAACATACTGGTACATTGACAGTATACAGGGCTGGTGAGGTAAGTAGTAAACAAGTAATGGGAATGGCTTCAGAAATGCTAAAATTGGGTGGTGTTGTATCTGGACAAGAAGAAGATAAGTTTGTCCAACTCAATGCTAGGTTTGAAGAAGTTTTGAAGGCATATGAGGAAAGGGGTATACATATACAATCATTGGAAAAGAAAATGCCTCAAATGGAGAGGATACTGGGGAAAAGAAAAATGGAAGAATCCAGTGCACCTACAATTGTTTACCCTTCATAGCCATTGGTTGGATCTAGATCAACCCCTATTATTGAAATACCTGACACCCTTGAAAGGCCCCAATTCTATACTGTAGAGGAATTTGAAGAAGAAAAAAAAAATTGCATGAGTTGCAGATAGAATTGAGAAATCAATATGAAGAAAAATTAAAGTAGGGTGTAATATATCTGAGGGATAAAATACAATGGTCAACTTTTTTTGATCAGTTGACAAGAATTGCAACCCTCATGGATGAGTTGAATAGGGATAAGGATAAACTGAATCCTCTTGCACAGAAATGGAGGGAAAGGAATAATGATATTACAATCATATGTATATCTGCAATCCAAATGCCTTATCATCAAGTTGAGAAAATTTTTGATTTATTAAATAAGCTAGAAAATTTTGATGATAAGAGAGATTCTTTACAGAAAAGATTAACACTTTGTTTTTCTAGATATATTGCTGAAAAATTCACCCTATTTCCTTGTGCATTAGAATCTATTGATAAAATAAAGGAAAAGGAAAAGTGGAAAAGGGAGATGGATGAGTTATTTAATGAAAGAATAATAAACATCATGAGTGAAACTAGCCACTGGTTCTTGGAAAAGACAAATGAAGAGCTAGTAAAAATACAGTTATTTTATACTGCTATGAGAAAAGAATTTGATGATTTAGAAGAAAGTGCAAATTCTTTAATAATGATACAAAGAGAAGCTCTAAGTTTTGATTGGCCAGATGATGATGCTTTTAATAAATGGAAAAACCAGTTTCTAGAACAAATGTTAGAAGATGAGGAGGAGGAAAATGTAAAAGTAAAATTCATCCTCGTAGTTAATAATGAGGACATGGAAAATCCCCAGGTTGAAATAAATTTACAGGTAACTGAAGATGATACATCACTTTCAAACCTCATGGCTATTTACTCTGAGGATGAAGAATAATTGGAGAATCAGATCCTATCTTCTTGTTTTAACAACTGAGAAGCATAATAGAAAGGGACCCACCCAGGATGGTTTGATGTGTTAGCTTTAATGTTATTTGTTTTTGTCTTTTAGGATAGACATTCATCAGTATCTTTTATAGGACACATGTCACTTTCTTTATCCCAAAGCTTGTTGCATCTCACACTATTTAAGTGAGATTCCAAGGCTAAAGAAGGGTCTGAATTCTATTTCTTCTAAGTATTGTGCTTAGTCTGGTTTTTGGTCCAAATTTTGAAAGAAAGTTTGTAATGTATTTTTCTATCAAATTCTTTGAGAATACATGAATATAGAATGAGTTGTGTTTCTTTCTGAAGGGCATTCTAAGTCTACTGTAAAGGATATACCATTTTCAAAGGAAATGAATACAAATTATGAACTACCCCCATATCAGTTCTTTCTTAATTTTTTCTCCTTTTAAATACTTAGCTACCTTGATGTTGTATGAGTAAAAGCTTGTGCAATTGAATGCAATCTAGTTAGGTTGTATATCCATTTATCATTGCTGTTAATTCAATGGATTAAATAAAGGCTTTGATGAATGTGATAAGATTCCTTAAGTATTGAAAATGATTTTTGAATGATAAGTTTTGATAAGAATTGCTGATAGAATTTTGTGTAAGGCAAAAAATTAGATCTAAGAATTTTCTATAGAATCTGAACCATAATGGATTAGGCACTGATCAAGTTATTTCAGATGAAGGAGAAATATCTTACAAATGGTTTTTCAAATGCATCATCAAATCAAATTTTAATTTTATTTCCTATAGATCTTCAAAGTTGGCCAGCACTTATCTACATTAAATGTTTTAGCTTCAGTTAGCCATTGTTGTTAAAAACATCTGCAGATCTATAGAAGAATTCTTGGCCATATCTGTTTTATGGGATGTGTTTACCATGTTAGTGAGAATCATGTATATGTTTGAGGATCTTGAAATGAGAATTAGAATGAAACTAAGAATAATCCTCATATAGTTGTTCTAGTTTTGTACCATCCCTGGGTACAGCCACCCTGGTTTTGCAGAGCCAAAAGAGTAGAAAACCATCTGTGGTTTTGTTGAAGTTGGGTCCAAATACCTTACATATGCAATTTTTAATAAGAATAGGCTTGTCTTTAGATTGTGTATGTACTGTCATTTTGGTATTAAGCATTTTTTAAAACACCAACAAGTGGAGTGTTCATTACCACAATAGAACTTGGGGAAGGAAATCCTAAGGAACCTCCTATGTCTAGCCTAGATTTGATTGTGGTTGATTTCAAAGGGAAAGATCTAAATAATGTATTTGAAGAAGCTAGCCATGAATTCTTTGTTTGAAATATAGGATAGGTTAGGTTACTAAGAGGGGAGGGGTGAATTAGGAACCAATAAAACTTATTCTTATTTCACCAATTAATCCTTCATATATACTTTGATCTAATTGCATACATGAATAACTAAAAGCATTAAAAGATTTAAAACACTTTGACACAAGATATGTTGACCCAAAAACCTTCCAAATAGAAAGTAAAGTTGGGGTGGGGATGATATTTACACGATTTAGTATTATAGTATAAAGTTGGTTGGTTAAGGCTTACAATTGTTCATTTTTGATGATTTTCCCTATTAGGAGCAATAAGGACTACTAGATCCACCTTGCTAAAGGATTTACAAAACATACAATGAAGTTGTAGACACTCAAAAATGGTTTGCATCTACGATTTTATCACTTCTTCATACTAATTTGTCCCATTTCTCATTCTACTAACTTCAATATTTTGGCCAAAATTGATCATATTTTATCATTTGTATCCCCTTTCACATCAATTTCATGTCATTTCTAAATCATATCAAATCAACTCGAAATCATTTCATATCAACTTGGAATCACCCCAAATCAACTCAGAATCACTCAAAATCAATCCTAATCAACCCAAAACATATTAAACATCCCAAATCAATCATCATTTATCTTATCCTAGGTATTTTTGTGGATTTTAGTGCCTTGGAAACCTATCAACCTATCAATCTTATCAATCTAACGTTAGTACTATCATGGCTCTTAGTGCTAGGTCAAACTATCATTCATGTCATCCAATATTTGACATTATTGAGGCTTTCAATGTCAAATCATGGCATCATCAACCATTTTATTAATATTGACAGTGTCCGTCGATGTTATTATGATTAAACCTTTTCAATCAATTTTGATCCTGTAGCATTTACAATGTCAGCTAAATGTTACATATCAATCAATTCATGGCATGTGTCCTTGGCATGTTATCAACTTCAATCAATCAATCTGACCATGGCTTTGGTCTACTTTTCATCATCTCATTCGATATCCATCATCGTCACATTTTTATCAAAGGATACTATCGCACTTATTTAATCAATTTGGCCAATCATTTACTAATTTCCTCTATAGGATTAAATAACCTATAATTTAATCCTATTATTCTTTCTAATTATTCTTCCTAATTATCATCCACAATTAATTAATTTTATTAATTAATTGATTCATTATTTGTAAACCATGGAAATTTGCAATTTCCTAAGTTCCATTTTTCATCATTAATTCCATTTTCTACTAATTCTTATTTTGTGAAATAAAAGAATTTTTACTTCAAATATTCCATAAAATATTGCATCATCATGATACTTGGATATGACACCTTGTGGATTCTCCTTTGACACTTGGATAAGATTTTTCATAATCAAATATTCTTATTCTCTTACACATGTCCCTATTTGGCTTATTTGTCATAGATTCTTGGCTTGAAGTGGGTTGAGGTGTCTTATGATGCGTCATAGATTCTCTTCCACATTTAGCCAAGTTTGACTTTCATGCATCATAGAATCTTACAATTGTCATATTTTGTCATATGCATCATGGATTCTCAAAGGAATCTCTTGCCACATCGCATGTCTATGGGTGAAAAATCCAATGCTCTCATCCTCCATGTTGATTATAAAATGGACACGCTTTCTCTCATTTCCGGTCCTTGGAAGTTTTTGTCTTGGAAGTCCTTAGATCCTTAGCTCCTTTGAATTTTCACACCATTTTCTCTCAAAGCTTAAATCACAAATTCAATTATTCTCATGGTATTATCCATATCATAGGATTTTTCTTCAATTTTGTGTGCACTATAGGCAACTTTGGAGCTACATCATTTGGAGAAGAAAGAAGGACATGGGAGCTACAAATGAAAGAGGAGGTTTTTATTGCTTTCTTTATTAGTTTGACTTTCATGGTAGACTAGTGGGTCCTAACATATTTTGATTGAGTTTTGTGATTTTTCATAGTATTTTATGCATTTAACCCATTTTTTGGTCCTACATTTGGTGAACCCGACGTGAACATGCATATCTAACTTGGGTTTTCTTGTTTTATTCTTGTAGGTGAAAGGAAGGAGCTCACTTGGAAGGGTATAATTACTATATTCTCCTCCTTTTCACACCTAGTTTAATTAGGAGGTCTATTAATATGGTTGAATCCTTTCATTCTATGCATTTTTTTAGCTTGCTGTCCTAGGGCGCACTCTGCTTTGTAAGGGTGCACTTGGGACTCCTAAGAGCAGTTTTAGGAGCCTAAAGGCCACCAAAACCCCTTTCTATTGTTTTTGAATTATCAACTACATCATAAAACTACCAACTTTTTCATTGAAATAGTTGGTACTATTTGGGCACACTTGGTAGTATAGGTGTCAAAAAAAATTAGTTTCTGGGTCTTATCCAGGCATCCATTCCCCAAAACTTGCACCTAACCTCCCAACTGCTCCCAGAAACCACTAACTATGCCCAACTAGGCCCAAACTGAATCATTGATGTATTCTACACTATCTAGGTGCACTTGGGAGTGTTCTAAGCCATTTTGGCCTTCTAGGGTGCCATCTGCTTTGTTAGAGCACACTTGGCTCACAGTAAGCACATACATCAATCAAAATCCTCACATAAGGTTTCCATTTTCTTCTAAGAATTAGATTAGATGATTTTTGTGTTAGTAATGGTCTGCTTGCAACATGTGGAAATCATGGGATGAAGACATGATCATAAGAAACTACTAATGTGTGCTTTATAGGATATTGTCGAAGACTTTGTGTGTCTGTCAAAACTATGTGTGTGGATTTCCTAGATTAGATAACACTTCATTTGGTGCTTAAAATAAACTTTTTTTTTTCTACCTGGTGTTTCTATAATGTCAAATCCCTAGGAGTTGCATTGGACATATCCTCTCCCCTCACCATTTGTGGATCTTGGGTGTAAGAAAAATCCATGTAACTTCTATAGGAGGCCTGCCTTGGATCAAGATACTCAATATTGGGTATTCCAAGGGATGACCTCAGAGTGGTAATGGGCCAAAGCTAGGTCAACATTCTAGCCACTATATAAAATTTTATTATGATGAAAGTTGTGTCGGTGGTATTGCTCCATGATAGCTCTCCTCCAGTACCCTTATGGTGCGTCAAACCCTGGTTCTCGAGGCTAGGAGACCTTCTGCAAAAATTTATCATTCACTAGCCGAACGGAATGCCCTTACTAAAAACCATGTTTTAGTGGCCAAAATCCTTTCTATCTACTAGCTCAAGGGGTCACCTATGCCCATGAAGACATCCAACATTCTTGTGGACCTTAGTAGAGACAACAGTCCCTTGGGAAGTCATGCCCCTTGGGAAGCAGATCTTGGTAGCCCCAAGAAGTGAGTGCACTATAAGGGGGAGCCTGTGGTGCCAAGATCCTAGGTTTTCCACTCTAGATAAGTGTGGCTAAACTTTGGTTCAAGTAGGAATTTAGTGGATACAATCCTAAAAGCTTAGCTTGTGGTGTGTTTGTTAACTCTTAACAACAACTATTCTTGTCTTAATGTGTCTTGCATGTTTGTAAAACATAATCAAGATAAAATCCAACATTCAAATTTACACCTTGGAAACTTGCAAACAGTTGTCAAAACATTACACATTGCCAAAACATTTCAACCTTTGTCCAAACTTTGCAAACTTTGGTTCAACACTCTCAAACCTTGGAAAACATGGTGACTTGTGCTCCTAAACATGCTTGGCAAAATGTAGATCTCACACTTGCATAGACTTTACTCGCATTCACCCTAGTATAGGCCTCATATTTGCATCATAGAGATTTCATATTGCACCTTTTAGTCCTCATTTAGTATCCATTACCTTTCATATTGCATCCATTTGTGTTTGGTTAACCTCCCTTAGTTTTTGCATTCCCATCTCAAAATCAGCAATTTGCATTCACCACCTTGCATCTTTGCATACCTATCCATCATCTTGACCACTTTATCCATAATTTTGGGTGTCCTAACCATCATTTTGAGAATTCATACTAGTCTTAACACTGTCCCCTATTGTTTACCTCTTTGTGACATCAATTTGGAAATTGTAGCTCCCAGAATTGCCTTAGTTTCAGCCTAGTTTACCAAATGCGCCCTAAAACTACCAACTGTATCATAAAACTATCGACTACATCATTGATGTAGTTGGCACTATCTAGGTACACTCGGTGGTCCTCAAATCTAGTTTTGGATTCCAGATAACATTTTGGGGCTTCAGTTGTGTCTTTAGGTACTTGGTTAGCTCCCCTTGCACTAGCTTGCCTAGATCTGCATTCTGCATCACCTAGTCTTTAGTACCTTCACTTAAGACATAATTCCCTAGGTTTTAACCTCTATTTTTCATCTCCCAACCCATCCTAACATCAACCTTAGCATCTTAGCTTCTTGGCATATTAGTTTGGCAACCATACCTTTCAGAATCAGCAAACATTCTTCCTAGCTTACCAATTGTGCCCAGAAACTACCAACTACATCAATGACACAATTAATACTATTAGGGTGCACTTGGCACTATTAAGGCACACTTGGGTACATGCATGACCATTTTGGGCCTCCAAACTGCACTTTAGGACCCCAAAACTGCATCTAGGAGCCTCTACACCTCCTTGTTCTGCACTTGACCCAAAACCACATCTTGCACCCAAAATTCCCTTTTACATCATAGGGATTGTCCATAGTATATATCCACTCAGTGTCGCCACCATTTTGAGTACCGAAAACATCATTTTGAACCCCCAAAACCTTTGAATTTAGTCAAAAATCTAGACAAGGTATGAGTCTTAGAGTATCTCCTAGTTTTGACGGATAATGGATCTTGACTAGTATTTTTATCTTTTCTTATCACTTTATTTGGTCAAAATCTATCTATTTCTTGATAGATTTGACCTTGTCATCTTTTATCAATTTGATATTTTCATCTTTTATCACTTTTTGGTCAAGATCCAAAGTCCTTTATCACAAGGTTAAACTCCTAGACAAAATACTTTCTAAAAGGTTTTATCTAAATTCAAAACCATCCATATACCATTTTCATTAGAATAATCATATCTCTAGCATCCCTAAATGTCATTTTGACTTACCCTAGTAGCATATCCCCATCATTTCACATTGTTCAACATCCTAGCATAGTCAAATCGTATCAAATTGTCCATCAACCAACTTGCCTTCTTGATCATTTACCCTCATTTTGCATATCCTAAACATAATTATCAACCCTTGGAAACCATCCTTTTCATAGTCTACCTTGCATACACCTACCTTTAGTGTCATTACCAAGTCCAAAATATAACCCTAACCTTCATTTTGCATACCCTGAAAACATCACCTTGGATTTGCATTTGCATAACATCCCTAGGACGTTTGCACTTTGCATGTCAAAAACATAATTCATTTAGCATTCCCTCACATTTCATAACATTCCTAAACACTTAAAAATCCATAAAACACTCATATCTTGCATACCCACCACTCTAAATCACCCAAAACACTCAAAATCTCCATTGCATCTACACTCTTAGGTATCATGCCAGCACTTACTAGGACAGAATCAGCCCAGAGACCTAAGGAACTTTATCAACCTTTTTTTTTGAGGCACAAGCACAACCAAAACCTCATCCAAGATAGAAGAAAAGCAAGAGAACCCAACAAACCATTGATGAAGAACAAATCGAGGCATCACAACCTTTACTAGCAGACCCCTTGAACATGTATCCACAAGATCCTCATAATCAAGCTATGACACAAAAAACCTTAAACAATTCACCTACCATGAGATTTCCTCTAAACACTTCCCCCACACATGAGATGGTTTAGTGGAGTCTTGACTTTGAACCTATATTTGTGTCGATACCACCTGGAGGTGGAAGTGTGCCAACCACAGTCGAAGAAGAACAATCACACTCCTTTGAATTTAGCCAACCTAACACAAGTATGTTCCAACCTAACACATCAAACATACAAAAAATTACTATACACCTCATTGATGACTCTGACACTGATTATGGCATTACTGATGAAGAAATGGCTAAGGCATGTCAAGACAAAAACTTTCGTAAAAACTTCAAACTTTTGGCAGCCCAAGAAATTGTCAAATTCAACCCAAATATGGAAGGACCTAAGTCCAAACATCAAACCAACACAACCATTGAAAACCTAAAACCCATGATCAATTTGGACTTAGATAAGGGAAAACAACCTTTAGAATTTTGAAATGCAATAATGGCACCTATAAGGACCCATCGAGAACCAACGATTGAAATCCTCCAAAGTACATTTGAACACATCAATGTTAATCCCTTGTTTGATAAAATACCACCAATTCCTAAACACCCCAAAAGGACATTGAGACTTGATTTTAGTCACATGATGCAATAACAAGAAACACCTAAAGGGACTTGTGCTCTAGGGATGCCAGACATAACTTCTTTGGAGGCAAATAAAAAAAGTACACCTTTCTCCTAACCCTACCAAGTGGTATGACATCAAGTGTTACAAAGCCTCCCATGAGTGCACTATGTGCAACATCATCTATAATAGTCCCTATTGACATACAAAGGAAAAGTCTTATTAACATTACACTAATTCCCAAAAGGAATAAACCTCATTGTCAAGTCAATATGATGTCTCAAGTAGGAACCTCCAAAACACAAAGGAGCCAAAATAACAATACCAACATGACGATCACTTCCCAAGGACTTAGTCAAATCCTATAATAACATCAACCTATGGTGGTGCAAGGACATTACACTTCCAACCCTCAATCAAGTATACATCCACTTAACACACATCCCACATATCAACAACAACATCAACCACAATGACAACAACCTCAAGCGGGGAAAACATCCAACATTCCTAATACGCATTCCCATGTGAACCCACTTGACTTACACACAATTTATCAACAAAAATTTCAGCAATAATTCCAACAACAACAAACCATGTTTGCTAAACAACAAGAACAACTCAAACAACAAATGGAATATTGAAGGTGCCTTGAGCAACAAATTTCATACCAACAACATTTATTACAACAACAATATGAGATACAACAACCTCAATAGATACCTCTACAACAACACTCACATACATGGTCTCACATAAAACTAACAGAGGTATCCCATTAGTAACTACCACACATGGCACAACGACAACACATGGTACAAAAATTGTAATCAATCCCACAACAAATGCCACATCAAATGCCACAACAAGTACCCCAACAAAAAAGACCCTTCTATCTTCAAGGTACCAACATACCTCCACCACCTAGTGACACTTCACCAGACTCATCAGACATAGAAATATCAGAACCGAGTAGACATAGTTCTCACCACAGAAAATGGTCTACTCACAGACACAAAAGACTTGAAGGAAAGACCATCATGCAAAACCCCAATGAAGAACTATTACAACAATTAAAACAACTTTCCAAACAAGTTGAGGCATTGGGAGTCCAAAAGAAATAGGCTCTATATACAGAAAGGGACCTACATCATAACCCATTCAATAAAAGTCTGTATATGCCTCCATTCCCAAAACACTTTGAGGCTCCAAGGTTCAAAAAATATCGAGGAAAAGGAAACCCTATTGATCATATCAGAGAATTTTGTGCTTTATGTATTGAACTTAGTGATGAGCCCACTTATCTTATGAGATTGTTCCCTTGTTCTCTAGGTGGGCTCACACTTGAATGGTACTCCAAAATTCTTCGTAATATCAAATCTTGGTTAGAGCTTGCAGACAAGTTCATCTCCCACTTTGCCTTCAACATTACAAATGAGGTGACACTTTCTGATTTGTGCTCAACTAAATAGAAGACGTGAGAATCATTCATCACATTCTTACTGCGTTGGAGAAGCTTAGTCAATCAATGCTCACTAGACATTCCTGAAGAACAACAAGTTAACTTGTGCATTGAAAACTTAGTCCCAGACTTAATGTATGAACTCAAAATCAAGAGCCCAAGCACCGTTTCTAAACTAATGAAAAAGGGGCTAGTATTTAAGATGCTCTTATCTATAAGGGAATCCTCAAGATAAACAAGGACAACACCAACACCAACTCGTCTAATGACAAGCCAAAAATTTTCTCTAAAATCAAGAACATGACTAATGATGGTATTGTGGATGTTCAAACAATTAGCACACACAACCTCAATTGACTTTGAAAGGTGCAAACCCCACAAATCCACAAACTCCTAATCAAACAACACCTCAACAATATAAAACTAATACTTCCACGCAAGACAAAAGACATCCTAGAACCAAGGACAGAAATTCCACACTATTGGGGATACCTCTTGAGACTGCATTGCAATAGTTATTCAGTAATAACTTCCTGCAATCACCCCCAATCAAATATGAACTGTTGAATAAAGCTGGTTGATGGGATGACAAAAAGTATTATGATTACCATTACACCAAAGGACATAAGACTTCATCATGCTTCCAATTGAAACATGCAATACAAGACCTTATTGATGATGGTGTAATCACGGTTGACCCATCACTATTAGCATCCAACTTTGACCACACTATATTCAAAGATCCTTTGGATAATCATGACAAAGAGAAACCCTCTAGTTCAAACTCAAACTCACAAGCTAATGTGAATTACACATGCATGGGATATGACTACACTGTCAACTATTTCAATGAGTTTGATTCCCACATATCAAGATTCACATTGAAGGCTGAAGACCCTCGTTGTGTTGTCACTACACACCATACCAAGATCACCCTACTTGGAGCTCCATCTAGACCTACTACTTCTACTATACCTGCACCCCTTGGTAGACCTATTGCCCCTACTTTGTCTAATTATAGCCTCATTGAACAACTCGGTAAGACCCCTGTGCAAATATCCATCTTTGACCTACTGCGTGCATCTCCCAAACACCAAAAGATCTTGGAGAAACCCATTAAAGAGTCAATAGTCCTAGATAACATGGATGTTTCCCAGTTCTAAGCCATGGTTGGGATCCTATCCACATCACATCATATCACTTTTTCCCCTTAGGATATTCTTAAGGAAAAATCTAACCACAATGATCCCCTCCACCTCAAAGTCTTCATCCATAATGCAAAAGTTAGACATGTCTTAATAGATGGAGGAGTAGGATTGAACATTTGTACTCTTAAGGTTGTCAACAATTTGGGTTATTTTGAAGATGATGTGGATTCCTCTCAAAGAATCACAATAAAATCTTATTATGATGTTGAATGCTTCTCCAAGGGCATCATCACATTACCTATCAGATTTGGCCCAGCTACTAAACACACATTGTTCCATGTCCTAGATATAGAAATGAACTGCAACATGATACTAGGACACCCTTGGCTTCATGCTATGAAAGCAGTCCCTTCTACATATCATCAATGTCTGAAGTTTTCCTATGAAAATGTAGAGGTTACCATCCTTGGTGATCCAGATCCTTTCCAATTTTGCACCAATCTAAGACATGCTACTACATACCAAGTCCCAGAAAACAATGAAGCATTACCCACAGATTCCTCTAAGTATGTGGATGCTAATATACTCCTCAATAAGGCCAAGGAAAAGATGAAGATTGAAGACAATGGGTGTGGAGAGTAGTTTATGTCTCACGTATCCCACATTAGGGAGTCACCACTTTCTCCCATCAGTACATGAAATACCACTTCTACCAATGAGAATACTTCTATTTGTATGGAGAAATAAAAAGTAGAACAAAAACCCACTTTGATATCTCCTAGCAAGTATGGACTTGGGTTTACTATCATGTAGAAAGAAGGCTATGATGGCTATAGTGGTCTTGGATCTCAAAAAGAATGAATCATTGAACCTATCACTACAAAAGGATGACCTCCTAGTTTGGGGCTTGGATTTAAACCATTACAAATAGGTCCTCCTAGTACTATGGTACCTACATGTAAGACTATGGATGTTTGGAATGATGAAAAGGCATCTGAGGATATCCTACCTGAAACCAAAAATCCTCTAGCTTTTGAGCATGACCCCAATAATATCATGGAATCTAATGCACATATCCATACCTTCAAGCAAAGCCCAATCAGTACTGATGATGACATCCCATCAAGTTATCCTAAACTATTGGATTGGGACCAACGTGGACCACCAATTTTTGTTTGATTCGACAATGATTACACTCTTATAAAAAACTTTGAAATTTATGAAGGCATTATGACTAAAGATCATAAAGAAGAAATTTCTCCTAAAGAAAACACATTGGCATATTATTGGGAGTCAACTCCATTTGACAGAAAAGAAAATAATAATAATGAGCATAGGTCTCTTGGTGAAAACCAAAAGGCACCATTAGCCCATGAAAAATCAAAAGCTAAGCAGCTCCCAATGATACAAAATGAAAAATATGATGCCATGAATATCAGTGTTCTAGTGTTCAACATGCCACAAAGTCTTTTGGAGCTCTCTCGATCAACATTCATATGGGAGGTCATTGGTCTCAACCCTCCCAACCCTCCCTTATATCTAGTTGTTTATCCCCACATCCAGCTACCTAATTTTCCCAACACCCAAGACCAAATCTTTATCCAACAAGCCTTTTCATATGTCATCATTAGTGATATTCCATACACAACATCCTTTCAGCCAATTATCCTCAAATGCCTTGATTCGCAAGAGACAGACATTTTCTTACATACAGTACATGATGGTATATCTCAAGGCCTTTTTGGTGGTTTGATTTTAGCTACAGACTCAAAACAAATCCTACATAGTTATGGTCAGTCATGGATCCAGAGCTCATCAGCTAGTACCACCAACAATAGATATCTTCTTAGAATTTGTCAATGACATTCTTGATTTCATCTAAAAGTCTTGAAAAAATATCAAAAAAATAACAAAAAGTCATGAAAAAAGAAAAGAAAAAAGTGAAAAAATTCATGGAAAAATGGATGCCTTGATGAAAACCTGGAAAACAAGCATCTTGGCACGAAAATTTGAGTCAAGAGAAAAATTCCATCCAAAAGTGAAAACCTAGCAAACAGGCACTTTGGGCAAGTACCATGGTGAAAACTTGGCAAACAGGCACCATGTGTAATAAGTGTTTCTCCTCCATCTATTGGGATTCCATCTAGTCTTTTCCCCCTCTATCATTCCTTGATCATATTCTTCCTATTGCAAGACATCCTTGGCTCCTTGACCATCACTCACGAACTAGTTAATGTCCTTTGTTACCTTGCCTAAGCATCACTAGTCCATACACATTCTATCATTGGCCTATGTACATAGTTTGTGTCTTGTCTGGGGGCATATTACCTACATGGTGCATGAGTTTGAATTTGACTGGAGACATATCCCTAAGAACTTTTTATCCATTGGACCTATCAAACAACAGATTGGAGGTAAAACTTGCATATGCTTATACAATCTTGAAAAAATCACTAGAAATCACATAATGTCCTGAAAAAATTCTTAAAATTTCAAATACAATCTTGAAAAAATCACTAAAAATGACAAAATGTCCTGAAAAAAATCCTTAAAAATTCAAATACGATCCTGAAAAAATAACTAAAAATCACATAATGTCCTGAAAAAATCCTAAACATTCAAATACAATCCTGAAAAAATACTAAAAATCATAAAATGTCTTGAATAAACCCTAAAAATCATAAAATGTCTTGAATAAACCCTAAAAATTGTAAAATGTCCTAAAAAAACTAGTTATGCAAAAAAATCAAATATCCCCAAAAACCCTAAAAATTACAAAACCCATCAAAAATTTGCAATAAACCTTGTACATATCCAATATACATAACCATCCCTTTTGTGTACACACTTGTACTTTGTAGACTAAAATCCAAAGCACTACACTTTCAAGACAATCACACTATCTAGACAACATGACCAACAATCAATCCAACATGTCACTATGAACTTATCAACTGAATCCACAACCAGAACTATCACATTATCAACATGTCAAACACTATCTACAAACCTAAAACATTAACAAGAATGTAATAATGGACAAGAATAGCTGTTTGCTCACGCTATTTAGTGAGTGATTTATTTTTGCTTTGTTTTTCTTCAATCATGTTCCTGTGTTACTCGATGATATAAATTGATATATGAGAGTGGTCGAGATGGTTCATGGTCATCTTTTGCTATTTATGTCTATTAAAATGTACCTTTGAGAGTCTTGGGCATATACATGTGTCTTAGGAAGGACAAGGTCATTGCCTGTCTGCATCGTGCTTGTTTAAGAAAAAGGCTTGCATTTGTGCTTTGGCCATTTATGCCATGATGCGTTGCATTCTATTTTCCATATCAAAATAAAGCTCCATTTGACATATAGTGCACTTTCTAGAAGCAAGAGTATTTCCATCATGCTAACATCTCCTCATCTCATCTTTCTTTTTCATCTCATCCTCCATCACCATGATCATGTCTTCTGATTCACCAAATCATCTTCATCTTGCATTCATGCATTCGTGCATCATCTTATGTTGTCAATCAATTTTCCATGGGTTTCCACCTAGTTCAACCTTAGTCTGACATTTGTCTCATCATCTTTGACCAAATTTGACCATTTTTTATGATTTCACTCATGTTAGGACATCTTTCCATCATTTTGGGCATGCACGCAAAGTTTTTGGGCATTCTAAGTCCAATCGGGTTGTTTTTAGCCCCCAGAGCCTTCTAGGGTGTAAGCTACACTTTCAAAGTGTAGTTAAGCTTCTTAACTATGTAATTGATGCACTTGGTCATACCAACTATGTCACTGACACACTTGGTAGAGTTTGGGCACACTTGGGGACCTAGGGTATCCAAAACTACTCCCAGAACCCCTATGTTGCACTCTAGAGGCCATAACTTTTGTGTTTCAACTCTAATATATGAACAGTCAGTTGTGTTGGAATCATATCTTTCTTGTGAAAATAATGAGCTATCATTTTCATTATGTGGTCACTATATATAGTGGTAATCCTTTAAACTACTCTTGGGCTCCTGGTTGTTCCTCGTCATGTTGATTTTGGCCCCCAGAGCCTTCTCAGGCACATCTTGTTCTCTCCGAGCCCACTTGGGCTTCCCAAGTGCATCATTGATGCACTTGGTACTATCATGATGCACATGGGCTTACCAACTACATCATTTATGTACTTGGTTGAGTTTTGGGCACACTTGGGATAGTAGGATGCCCAGAACTGCTCTTGGAGCCCCTATGTTGCACTCCAGAGCCCATAACTTTTGCATTTTAACTTGGATTTGCAATCTATTAGTTGATTTGGATTTATATCTTAATTTTGGAAAAAATGAACTATCATATTCATTATTTTTTGTATTCCTTGAGTGGTAACCCATGCAATTACTCTCGGGCTCCTAATTGACCCCGTTCTACACTCTGGACCTCATAACTTTCACATCTTAGCT
Source organism: Cupressus sempervirens (assembly GCA_028749045.1). Classification (NCBI taxonomy): domain Eukaryota; kingdom Viridiplantae; phylum Streptophyta; class Pinopsida; order Cupressales; family Cupressaceae; genus Cupressus; species Cupressus sempervirens. The sequence continues at coordinate 137,245,971 of CM053787.1, forward strand.
CTGATTTGCGATCTGTCAATTGCTATGGTTTTGTCTTCTCATTTTTGAAAAATTGACTTACCATATTCTTATCTTATTCAATTTTTTGAGGGGGCACCCACATATATCATCCCTACTCGGGCATGTTCTAGCTTTCTCGTTAGCATTCTTTGACGCAATGCTCTAAATCACATTGTATCAAAGAGGGGCAAAATGTAGATGCTCAAAAATGGTTCGCATCTATGATCTCATCACTTCTTCATACTAATTTGTCCCATTTTATCATTCTACTACAATATTTTGGCCAAAATTGATCGTACTTTATCATTTGTATCCTCTTTCACATCAATTTCATGTCATTTCGAAATCATATCAAATCAACTTGAAACCATTTCATATCAACTCAGAATCACCCCAAATCAACTTAGAATCACTAGAAATCAGTCCTAATCAACCCAAAACATATCAAACATCCCAAATCAATCATCATTTATCTTATCTTAGGTATTGTTGTGGCTTTTAGTGCCTTGGAAACCTATCAACCTATCAATCTTATCAATTTGATGTTAGTACTGTCATGGCTCTCAGTGCTAGGTCAAACTATCATTCATGCCATCCAATATTTCACATTTTTGAGGCTTTCAATGTCAGATCATGGCATCATCAACCATTTTAATAATATTGACAGTGTCTGTCGATGTTATTATGATCAAACCTTTTCAATCAATTTCGATCCTATAGCATGTACAATGTCGGCTAAATGTTACATATCAATCAATTCATGTCATGTGTCCTTGGCATGTTATCAACTTCAATCAATCAATCTAACCATGGATTTGGTATACTTTTAATCATCTTATTCGATATCCATCATTGCCACATCTTTATCAAAGGATACTATCACACTTATTTAATCAATCTAGCCAATCATTTACTAATTTCCTTTATAGGATTAAATAACCCATAATTTAATCCTATTATTCTTTCTAATTATTCTTCCTAATTATCATCCTTAATTAATTAATTTTATTAATTAATTGATTCATTATCTTCAAACTATGGAAATTTTCAATTTCCTAAGTTCTATTTTTCATCACTAATTCCATTTTCTACTAATTCTTATTTTGTGGAATAAAAGGATTTTTAATTCAAAGATTCCATAAAATATTGCATCATCATGACACTTGGATATGACACCTCATGGATTCTCCTTTGAGACTTGGATAAGATTTTTCATAATAAAATATTCTTATTCTCTTACACATGTCCCTATTTGGCTTATTTGTCATAGATTCTTGGCTTTAAGTGGGTTGAGGTGTCTTATGATGCATCATAGATTCTATTCCACATTTAGCCAAATTTTACTTTCATGCATCATAGAATCTTACAATTGGCATATTTTTTCATATGCATCATGGATTCTCAATGGAATCTCTTGCCACATCGCATATCTATAGGTGACAAATCCAATGCTCTCATCCTCCATGTTGATTATAAAATGGACACTCTTTCTCTCATTTTTGGTCCTTGGAAGTTTTTGTCTTGGAAGTCCTTAGATCCTTAGCTCCTTTGCATTTTCATACCATTTTCTCTCAAAGCTTAAATCACAACTTCAAGTATTCTCATGGCATTATCCAAATCATAGGCTTTTGCTTCAATTTTGTGTGCACTATAGGCAACTTTGGAGCTACATCATTTGGACAAGAAAGAAGGACATGGGAGCTACAAACTAAAGAGGGGGTTTTTATTGCTTTCTTTATTAGTTTGTCTTTCATGGTAGACTAGTGGGTGCTAATGTATGCTGATTGAGTTTTGTGATTTCTCATAGTATGTTGTGCATTTAACCTATTTTTTGGTCCTACAGAAGTATAAACTTGGTAAGGAGATTTGCAAAAGACTGTAAAGTCTACCTTGTGAAAGGATTTAACAGATACACCTAGTAGGATGAACCAATGGTTGATATTTGATCTCCAAAACTAATTTGTCGGTTGAGATTCTTTTTAAATGTAATGATCACTTTTTTGTGATAGATAAATCTTTGTTTCTCCTTATACAGCTCTTAGCCTTCTTAATTCATATTTGTACTCTTATTATATTTGCATCATATATTCTTTTGTATATCTTGGATGTGATACAATACATTACATATATACTAATCCAAATCATAATTCATCAAAGTCAGCTACAATACAAGTTTTACCAAAATACATAAAGAGGACTCAAATACTGGTACTTAGGTTATGAAGAAAAAATCAGTAAGGTTTTAATACTCAACAACCATTGTCGATACTCAGCATTATCATGGTCTCAGTAGATCTAGAAGCTCAATTCATACTAATCACTTCTAAGTAGTCTGAAGTTGGTCAATATTTGTAACTTGGTGAACACTACAAAACTCGGCATATAAACTGAGCTCAGTCAACACTAACACTATGAGCTTATTATAAACTAAATCACTTGGTTGAAACTTGCTAGCTTAATTAACACTTGATTCACATCACTGGTGTTGTGAACTCAATAAATATTGGAGACTAGACTTTTCATTGTGCAACTCAACAACTAGTATGAAGCTCAATTTGCATTGATACTCATTAACTCAGTAGATAATTCTCAATTTCAACTAAATATTTATTCTGGAACTCGGTAGCAACTATAGAACTCAATAGAATTTGAATTACTTGGTTAACATTATAAACTATAAGATAAGCTTGGTAGCTGCTAACCTTTTGACTAAGTGGGAGTGACTAATAAAAAAACATGACCATAATGTTAAAAATCTACCTCTTTGGCATTAGTGACAATAACACTTATCAATCAAAAACTAAATTCTCAAAATTTCAAGTTCAAAACAATCTTTAGTCTCCATCCTATGTCTTCAACTTGGTAACATACTCTATTTTTGAGATTTTTCAAAACTGCTTTTGTAAGAGATGTTTTCTGATTAATTGTACATGAATATTATATTTCTCCCCCATACATACATACATATATATATGTACATACATACATACATACATATATATATATATATATATATATATATATATATATATATATATATATATATAATACTTTACTTTCTATATATCTTATATCTTTATATCACATCTTCTCTCCTTTTTAAGTTATCTCTTCTTCTCCCCACTTTTTGACATAAATGCCAAGGTTTATACCACATGATAATGCCAAAATGTGAAAAGAAGTTAGAATGTACCTTCAAAATCAATGCCATTGTTCTATCCCAATTTTCCTATAATACCTTACTTGCATGTACTGCAATATGTACTTCTACTAATAACTTCATCATGTCATCAGCTATGGAGAATTCAATTTCATGGATGAGAGTTTTGGCATGTGCAATGTGTTTTTGCAATGCATCCATGTTTGGGAGAATCATGCCTTTGATTTCTATAATTATGGCCCTAATCCTAGCTTCTTCCCTTAATAATTTTGCTTGCATATAAGTCTAAAATCTTATCTTTGAGTAATGAGTAGAACTGTAGCTCAAGTCAAGTGAGAATTAGTGTGCACTTGCTTTCAAGTCTTCATCTATCTTAGATAATTTATCTTTGATTTCTCAAGTGAAGATAGATGTATCACATAGCTTTCTAAATAATGAAGTAACATTATTTGCCAAGGTTTCTAATGAGCTAAGAATAGTAGACAAGTCTACTTAATATATTTCAATTCTCTATGCAACTTGCTCCAATACTTTTTTCTAAAATTTCCTTGCTGCCCTTTGAAACAATTCTTCTTGCCCATTCAGATCTTCATCAAATTTCTAAAAACTTCTACAAACTGAACCAAAATAGGTTGTGTACTATCAACCTTAGTAATTTGTACATCTACAAGTATGTTCTTTACATCTTCAAGCACTTGATTTTCTCTACTTTTCTCTTCTCTAATCTTATGTTGCTTACGTTTCTTCTACAATAGTTCACCTACAATGTCCATTTGATTAGGATTCAAACTAGGGATATCCCAATTTGGGATAACTATATCCTCATTAAGATCAATTTCTTCTTCTTCACCTTTGTCTTTGCTTGAAACTTTAGTACTTAGTTGATGCTTTCTCTCAATTGTCTTTGTACTTATTATTTGCATACTGGGAATTGTAACAATAGTAGAAATAGAAGGGCTAGCAACAATAGTAGATATTGCACTAATAGTAGAAATACCTAGTTATTGTGAAGCCAAATCTAATGATAGAGGAAGCACTAGCTTCTTGGTAGATGAAGTGTTGATCACTTTAGTCAATATAGTACTCAACTGAACAAGCATTGAGATTGGTTGGGTGCATGGTGTTGTAATGGTTGCTACAACCTACACAGAAAAATCTTTCTCTAAGGTTGATGGTATTAAATCTTTTCTTGAAGAGTGAGGAAATGAGGCCATAATTGTTTCTACAATCTTCTCTAGGTTGGTTTCCTCAATACTCTGAATCTTAGGGAGATTCTCCTCGTTAGCTTCTTTTTCTTGCTCCTCATCATCAAGATTTACATTAACTTTTTCTATATATTATTCATAATTATTGTCATCTTCTTCCTTACCATCTTCATAATCTATGTCACTAACATGAATAAAAAAATCACTCTATTGATGAAGTTTGTAGATATTCTTCCATGTAATTATAGGTGACTTCACCACATGTTCAATGTCATTAACCAATATCATGCAAGTGTGAGTTTTTCCTCATTTTTCTTCAGAGATTCTTTCACCTCTTTATCACTAAGACTTGACATGAGCTACCTCAGATTTTGTTTAAATATATCTTTTTGTGTTTTTCCTAGCATTTTCCATCTAGGCTTGATTCTTTCCATAAGCTCATTAGGAATTTTTTGTGCAAGTTGATCAAGTGAGTATTTCCATTTACCTAGTTTTGACATTATCATGTCTTTAACTTGCTTCTTTTCATCTGCATTCCTAGTTTTATATCTAAGAGATTTTAAGTTTTCCACGCTATCTCCTACATCAATCTCTTTTAATTTTCTTGAAATATAGGTAGAGTTATTTTTAAAATAATATCCTTTGCATCTTCCTCACCTAAATTCAATTTCTTTCTAGATCTAGATGCTCTTCTCATGAATAGTATAGTAGATGACTTGGTAGGTTTGGTTATGATAACTTTACCATTCTTCTTGGTTGGCTCTTATTCTTCAATTATTTTTTCTTTTGTCTCATCTTTTGCATCATCTTCTTCCACATCATCTCCTTTTCCTTCTATCAATAGGAGAGTAGAACTTACTTGCCTCAATTTTTATATCCACTTCTTTCTTTGTTGACTACTTGAGAAAACTTAATTTTAAGTTCTATTCTAGCTTTGGCTTCACCAAAAGTACCAAAATATGTTGCCTTGGGATCCATATATTCATTCAATAGTGCCTCAATTATATCCTTGTTGTCATCAATGTTAACCTCATAACTTAGAGGCTAACCCACACCACTCGAGGTTTGACTACTTGAATGTACACTTTGTCACACTCTACCATTAAAAAAACATCATCCTTGTAATCTTCTACAAGTTTCTTAGGAATTTTGAATCTACTATTCATATTTTCCTTGAATGAATCAAAGTAATTGTCCATGATACTAACAAAGTTCTCACCCATCTATGCTATATATTAATTAATTTGATATAGTAATGATACACCTTTTCCCATATGATTAAACCTTTTGAAGGGAAAAACTTTTGCACAAAGAAGAATAAACAAGTCAAGAGTGAACCAAATTTACATAGGTTATTCTTTGAAGTCCTATTGCTCTCCATGTTCTTTTTAAATTGATTCAACATTAGCTTGGCAAGGTCAAATGATAGGTTGTTCATCACCACCTTGAGAGATGGATCAACTACCTCACATGACACGTTGTTGAGATGACTAGAGCTATAGATCTTATAAGCTATTACACAAATTCCAAAATTTAGCTCCATGTTAGTCATATTGTTGATATTCATGCCTCTTTCATCCCACTCGACAAGAGTTTTTCTTTCTAGATCTACCCAACTTAGGGTTTTGGTAGTCTTTTCCTTGTTCAACATTGGGAGCCCTATGATTCGATGAATTATTTTATATTTTATTTGAATTAGTTGCTCCAACTATAGTTTCCCATTGTATACATGGCTAAGGATAAACCTTATTCATTTTATCTAAAAGTCTTAGGGCATATGCGAAATTTTTGTTAAACCCTTGGTCTCCAAATGTTGATGCTTGGGTTTCAATGCACCATTCACACATAACTTTTCTAAAATCTCATCCATCTCTAGGGTTTCAATATCTTGTATCAAATAATAAAAATGTGAATGAATATCATTAACAAGTAATTCCTTTGGTGGAATCTATGACTAAGCTCTAGTTGGATCAAATGCTTCTCCAAATGTTGGACTCAACTTGAAGTTTGGTGCATTCTAATCGATTCCTCAAACCAACATCTCAAATCCTTTTTTGTTTTTTCTACTTAAGAACACCATGTTTAGAAAGGGTTTATAAAAACACAAAAAACTTCAACAAAAAATGCATAGATCACTTGGATGCACATAAATTGCTCTTTGCAAATATCTCTTCAAAAATTCATGGTGATAAATAAATTTGGTTCCTTTCATTTTAACAAATTTCCACACATGCTTGGTATGATTGTTGGAATTATGATTATTTTTGTCATTAGTGATAACACTTACTCAATTTAAATGCTTTCCGAGCATCCAGTGGTTACCTTGTAAGCTTAGTAATTATGCAGTTTACACTGAACATTCCTGAAGCCACCGAGTAAATACAGGAAATATGAAGACCAGCAGTGTCTACCAAGTTTCTTAGTATCTACCATGCTTCATAGTGTCTACCAAGTAGTAAATGTGTTTCATGAAGATTCAATGTAAACCAAGCATTGAAAAAAGTAGTGTTTACTAAGTGAAGCAAGGTAAACTCAATATGCAGTATCTACCAAGTGACACTATATCTACTGAGTCACCAGTGGTTACCAAGTTCAGAACTACATCAAGTGATTAGTATGGACCGAGCCTTCACTTCTATTGAGTGCATGATGATGCTGGATAATGTAGTGGATGCTGTGTATCAAAAGGTCACCGAGTTAGTTCAGTGAACCTGAGTTATTTACTATTGGGCTAACTTTGTAATGTATTTGTTCACTTGTATTTTGGCCGACCTTGCAATTTTGTAAATTTGAAAGGTATATATGTAAGATGTATTATAAGATATCAAACATGAAGGAATAGCTAAGTAATGAAAAGTATATGCAAAAGATTATCAACAATAGTTCAAGGAACACAGCAAGGTCATTTCAGAGGGTGAAAAGTTATATCCATCACATGACGTGATAAGTGCAAAAAGGGATCTTATCACAATCAGTTATAAGAAGATCCACTACTTCATCTTAATAGGTGAATCAGTTTTCTAAATCCTCTAACAAGGTAGACTTAACAGTCTTTGTACAAATCTCTTAGCAAAGTGCATACTTCATTGTATGTTTGCAAATCCTTTAACAAGTTGGACCTAGCAGTCCTCTATGCTCCTAACAGGGAAGATCACCATAAGTGGTCAATGTAAACCTTAATAGGCCAACTTTATACTGCAGTATTGAAGTTTTGTGGGTATCATCCCCACCCCAATTTTAATTTTAATTTGGAATGTTTCTGGGTTACCAAAATATTGTGTTCTTTTGTGTAATGAATTTTTTATGTTTCAGAACTAATGTATGCAGTAGCATAGATGAACATGTAGTAAATTAACAAAAAAGTTTTAAGGTTACTGATTCACCCCTCCCCTCTCAGTAACCTATCATATCCTGAATATTTCCAACAATGATCACTTGTTTGGTGATAGACTGTCTTCCACTCAGTTTGACCTTAGTGCTTGGTAGAGTCATTCATAACTCAATGTCCACATAGTGTTTTAGTGTTCTTGACCTTTTTTGATGGGGTCTTACAATCTAACCTAGCTTGATAAGGCCTAGATTTTTCTTAGATACTCGGTGATCTCTTTTCATCTTGAACTTTGATATGGATCTTTCCTTCTAGTAGGATGGAACTGATGTAATATGTCTACTTTAGAGTCTCAATTCCAATCATCCTTGTGGGAGATCAAGTAGAAATGCTTAAGTCAACCAATTCTTGAGTGACATGTGCTTTATGGCTTGGACTTGCATTCTTAGAAGATTTTGGAATGCATTACTACCTCATTTGTTTTCTAATGTTGTCAACTTTGGCCTCCTTTTCATCTTCAATCCTTCCAATTTTCTTACAATTCTTGGTAAGATACCCAAGTTCTATACAAATAAAAAATCTTCTAGTGGTCTCTCTTGTCCTCATGTGATGTTTCAGAAAATTTACTCCAATATACCCAAATTCTCCATAGTAGTGACATCTACACCATGTGTTGTAGTCCCAACCAGATATAACTTTCAAAATCTATTTAGTTGGGTTCAATATCTTGGTTTTGCATTTAGAAGATTTGTGCCCATGCTTCTTTCATTTATGACATTTAACTTCAAATTTAGCTTTCTCCTTGCATTCATTGGCTCTATGACAATACTTATTGCAATTGTAACACTTTCCATTGAATTTTTCTTTAACATTGCTCCAACATTTTCTTGATGTATGACCTAACTTACCACAATGATTGCAAGTAGGCCTTTGATTCTTTTGAGCTCCTTGCTTGGATGATTCACCTTCTTTTGTATATCTCATTCCTACTTTTCTTTTCTATCTATATTGACTTTTATCATTTAACCAATTCATGTCTACTTGAGATTTCATCATCCTCTCATTGGTTTTCTTTTCAATGTTTACATCATTTTGCAATCCTTCATTCCCTGATCTTAGATTCATTATTTCTTCATTTGAATTAATAACTTGATTAATGAAGCCTGCATGTTGAAGGGATAGGTTCTCAATTTCATTGTTCTTTCCTTTTATCTCTTGTTTGGCCTTTTCTTTTTCTTCCATGACTTCACACAATCTTATTGACTGAATTTATTATTCTCTTTTTAGTTTTCTAGCTTCTTCTTGAAGGTTATAATTCTTTTCTAAAAGGTTTCTAATTGCCTCATTAGCTTCATCTTAAATTCTTTCTAGATAGATATCTTTACTTTTTTCTTTAGTGTAGAATTTATCATTTATTTCTATTGCAAGATCTTTTCTTCTTTTCAAAGATTGAGAGAGTTGTTCCTTTTCTTTCTTAAGATTCCCAATAGCCCATTCCAAATGTATCGTTTCATTGTCAATAGCCTTATCTAGCCTAAATACCTCCATTGCCTCTAAATCTTTGCTCAAGTTGTTAAACTTCTTCTTTGAGAACCAAGATGCTCTATACAAATGGTTGGAAATATAGGATAGGCTAGGTTACTAAGAGGGGAGGGGTGACTCAGGAACCAATAAAACTTATTCTTATTTCACCAATTAATCCTTCATATATATTTTAATCTAATTACATGCATGAATAACTAAAAGCATTAAAATATTCATAACACTTTGAAACAAGATATGGTGACCTAGAAACCTTCCAAATAGAAAGTAAAACTAGGGTGGGGATGATATCCTCAAGCTTTAGCACTTTAGTATAAACTTGTCTAGTTAAGTCTTACAATTTATCACTTCAGATGATCTTCCCTATTAGGAGTAATAATGACTACTAGGTCCACCTTGCTAAAGGATTTACAAAACATGCAATGAATTATGCACTCAATAAAGAGATTTAAAAAGATTGTTAAGTCTACCTTGTGAAAGGATTTAACTAATACACCTTTTAGGATGAACTAGTGGCTAATCTCTGATCTGCAACTCTAATTTGTAGGTCGAGATTCCTTTTGAGTGTAATGATCACCTTGCTCCCATAGATAAATCTTTGTTGCTCCTTATATTTCTTGTAGCCTTCTTAATTCATACTTCTTTTCTTATTATATTTGCATCATATATTATTATGTATATCTTGGATTTGATACAATACATTACATAATACCAATCTAAATCATAATTCATCAAAGTCAACTACAATAAAAGTCTCACCAAAATACATAAAGTCTACTCAACTACTTGTACTCAATTTTTGAACAAAAACTTAGTGAGGTTCTAATACTTGGTAACCATTATCAAAACTCAACATTTTTCGTGTTCTCGGTAGATATAGAAGTTCAATTCATACTAATCAATTCCAAGTAGTCTAAAATTGGTCAGCATTGGTGACTTAGTGAACACTAGGAAACTCAACATATAAATTAAATCACTTGGTTGATGTTGCAAGACTCAGTCAACACTAACACTGTGAGCTTGATATAAACTAAATCACTTGGTTGACACTTCTTGGCTTGATAAAAACTTGATTCAGATCACTAGTGTTACAAACTCGATAAATACTAGAGACCATGGTTTTCATTATGCAACTTAACAAATACTATGAAGCTTATTTTGTATTAATACTCATCAACTTGGTAGATAATACTCAGTGTGAACTAAATACTAATTCTAGAACCTGATAGAAACTTCATAACTCATTAGAATCTAAATTACTTGATTGACACTATAAACTACAAGATAAGCTTGATATCTGCTAACCTTTTGACTAAGTGTGAGTCACTAATAAAAAAACATGACCATAATTTCAACATTCTTATCTAATGATAAATTTATAAAATCAAGGGCCTTATACCACTTTACATGGAGAAAAAATATTGCAAATTTTGAGGAGAGATGCAATAAAAGGAGGACTGAGCATATTGAGAAAGAAGACCTTTACATACAAAATGAGGTCAAGGAAGACATGATGTAAGAATTCAATAATGTGAATCCTAAAGAAGGAGAACTTAGTGTGCAAATTAAAGAAAAGTTTATATGGCTTGAAGCAAGCACCTCGAAAATGGTATCTTAAATTTAACAATTTTAAGCATGAGTATGCTTACACTTGATGTCATTCTATCCATTATGTTTATTTTAAGAGGTTAGATGATGACAACTACATTATTTTATGTTTATATGTTGATGATATACTTGTAGTTGGGTCTAACATGGATCACATTAAAGGGCTAAAATGATAGTTAGCACATTCATTTTCTATGAATGATTTGGGGACAGAAAAAAATCTTTGCTATGAATATTTGTAGAGACAAGAAAAATAGAAAATTGACTTTATCTCAAGATGGTTATATTGTGAAGGTTTTGTAATGTTTCTCTATGGTGAATGCTAAAATTGTTAGCAAACATTTAACTGGTCATTTGAAATTGACTAAGGAGATGTGTCCAAAGACACCAGAAGAGGAGGCTAAAATGTCCAAGTTACCTTATGCTTCATATATAGGGAGCTCAATGTATCCCATGGTATGCACTAGGCCAATTATTGTACATGCAGTGGGAGTTGTTAGCAAGTATATGATTCATCCATGGATTGATCATTGGAATATAGTCAAATAGATTCTTAGATATTTGAGAGGAACATCTAATAAGTGTTTAGATTTCGAGGGCTCTACATATCAGATTTGGTAAGGGGTATTAATACCAAGAAGAGTATGTATTTACTATTGGTCAGGTAGCAGTGAGTTGGGTTTATCAATTATACAAGATGAATACTTTACCAACTATAGAGGAAAAGTATGTTGCTTTTATAGAGGAAACCATGGAGATGATATGGCTTCAGTTCTTAACAGAAGAATTGGGACACTCACAAAGGGATAATTATTTGTTCATAGATAGCTAGAGTGTCATTCATCTTGAGAAGATTTTTGCTCTACATTTATAGGAAAAACACATACAATAGTGGTACCATTTCATTCAATCAATTTTGGATGAAGGGTAGTTAAAGTTGAAGAAGATACATACAAATGATAATTCAACATATATGTTTACCAAGGAAGCAAAAATGAAGAAGTTGAAATCCTCTTCATCTTCGGCTGGTCTTTTATAATGTATGATAATATTGCAACTTCTTGCGCCAGTAATGTGATGTAAAGGATTGTGGATTATAATCATTGAATAATAATAATATTGAACTTTTCATTGGTGGATAATGCAGGGATTCGGTTAACCACATTAAATCCTTGTGTCTAGTGTTCTCTTCTATGTGATTTATCATTTGATGATATTGGTTATATTTGCATGTAACTATTATTTGTGTCTTTGGTTAATCCTAACATAGAACTGAGTCCATAGATGAAACTAGAGAAAATTAAAGAGCACCAAAATATGTTGCAAGGAATCTTTCTAAAGATTAGGTTGTTGGTACTACAAACAAAGGAGTAATGACAAAAAAAATTGGTAATAGAAAAAATTAACCTAAAACTATAAATGAGGCATGAAAAGATGAATTTTGGATAAATACAATGAAAGAAGAACTTGATCAGACAGAGAAGAATAAAACATGGGAACTGGTTCCTACCTAAAGATTATAATATCACTAGTACAAAATGGATATTCGCAAACAAGATGGATGAAGAAGCTGAATTCATAAGAAACAAAGAAAGGTTAGTATGAAAAGGATATTCACAACAAGAAAGTATAGATTTTTAAGAGACCTTTTCTCTTGCTATAAGATTAGAAGTAGTAAGAATATTTTAGTCTTATGCATCTAACAATAACTTCAAGGTATATAAGATGGATATAAAGTCAACCTTTTTGAACGGATAACTTGAGGAAGAGGTATAAATTGAACAACCTTATGGTTTCCACCGACTAAAGGAAAAGACATGATATGCAAACTGAAAAAAGAATTATATGGTATAAAGAAAGCATATAGAGCATAGAATGAAACATTAAACAAACATTTACTCATTTTAGGATTCAAGAAAGTTAATGCAAATTGTAATTTTCAGTTAAGTAAATTCATGTGGCTTATTGATCATAATTGGTGGCATTTTCTTTGGAGGAAATGATGAAGTTAGTAAGAATTTTTTAGATGAATGAAGAATGAATTTGAAATGTCTATGATTGGAGAAATGAAATACTTTCTTAGATTACAAATAGAATAGAATAAGGATGGTATATTTATATCTCAGGTGAACTATCTTTAGAAGTTATTATGAAGATTTGGTTTGGAAAATTGTAAACATATTGTAAAACTTAAGGTGACTAGGTAAACATTTTCTAACAAGGATGAGTTGCCTAGTGCTATGAAAACTAGATACAAACCTATGATTGGGGGATTATAATACTTCACACATACAAGGTTAGATATAGAAAATGCATTTAGTTGTGATATTTCAAGGAGATCCTAAAGAGACACATTCAACAACAGTCAAAATGATATACATATATTTGAAAGTAACACTAGACTTTTTCTTATATTATGATAAATCTAATAATTTTATTTTATGTCTATATACTAATGTTGATTCGAAATGTAATGTTGATGATAGGAAGAACACAAGTGGTGATAAATTCTTTATTGGTGGAAGATTTTTTCTTGGATAAGTAAGAAACAAGATTGTATTTCACAATCTAAAGCATAAGCATAATTTGTTTCAATAGCTATCAATAATAATCAAGTCATGTGGATGCAATTAATATTGAAGGACATTGATATTATATTCTCACAATCTATAATAATACATTGTGATAACTCCAAGTACTATTAGTATGACAAAGAAACCATTTTTACATTTAAAGACTAAACATATTTTTATTACATATCATTTTCTAAGAGAAAAAGTTGCAAAAAATGAGATTAGATTGGAATATGTGAGTACAAGGGAACACGTAGAAAATATATTTTCTAAACCACTGGCTAAGAATACATTTGAGTATCTCATAAGTATTCTTGGGTAATTCCCCACTTGATATAAAGTAAATGATGTAGTAATTCATCAATCTAGAATGATCATATCATTATTCATACATCTAGATGTGATGCTTGGTACTAATCCTTAGGTGGAGCTGTTAGAGTGATCAAAGTTAATTGAAGAACTCTTATGATTGATTTTTGCAATAATAGTGTTTGTTGGAACTTGGTAGACATTATTTTACATAGTGGCTTGATCTATTGTAGGTAATTTGATTAGGGTGGTCATCAAAGGGGGAGTACTACATATTTATAATTGGAATATCAACACCTTCTCCATTGATGTCAAAGGGGTTCAAAAATAAAATGAAAAATTATGAAAGATGAAGGATTGATGTCAAAGGGGGACTATCAAAACATGAATAAGTTGTACATACAAAAGATATTTAGGAAATTATATTTAGATTAGATATATTGAAGATATTCATTAAAAAATTTTGGATTAATTTTTTTCATCATATATTTCCATGAATTCCAAAGAAGTAGACTTTTAGGAATACAATTTTGATTAGCACTTTTATATGCTAGTTATGCTTATATTAATAACAAGTTTTGACATTGATATCAACATGTATTCTTATTTTTATGATAGACAAAGATCATGTTCATTACAAAGGATTATGAGGCTAAAAAGGTTAGCACAAAATAGGATAAGTTATGTGAGCTTAGGATTATATTCAAGGATGAGTACATTTATGTTAACTTATGTTTATATTTACTATTAGTTGACTTATAGTTCATTTTGTGAGGACTCATAGAAAAGTAGTGTGTAGAAAATATTGATAGAGATAGATGTTGAGAAATTGGTTGTCTCATTAGGAAAGTTGAATTAGGATTAGTGAACTTACATAATAGTTAAACACATGTTCATGGACCTATGTTCATGGTAGCAAGACTTGAAGATCATTCTAGAAAGGTCGTAGAAGTAACACATGCAATATGTTTTACTCATAGTTAATTATATTGGTTAAACATGTTGGTCCTTATTGAAGATTGAATTAATTGAATTATAATGTGTGAGAAAATTATTCTAATATTTGTAGTGATTCCTTAGAAGGAATGTATTCCTTAATGGGTTCCTATATAATTAATTTTAAATTGAAGAAGTCATAATAGGCTGACCTAGTTAGGTATTTGGATAAGGTATTAAGGAAAAATGTTTCTTTTATTGGGAAATTTTAGAAATGGGGATTACTAAGAGGGGGATGAATTATTAATCTACAAACATTGGTCACCAATTGGATATTATTACTTACTTTAAACCATGCATAACAAAGCAATAAAGTGATGCTAAATAGTAATAGTAGCAATGCAAAAATATAATTCATGAAACCATATTTTGTTAACTAGGGAAACCCTAGCCAAGGGAGAACCCTGATGGAGATGATAACCACTAGACAATATACTGATATATGTGTTCCTTGTTAGAAGATGGACCCTGTTAGGACTCAATGAGAAAATTTAGTATAACAGCCCCTATTAGGAGACTTTGAATCCCTATTAGGAGATTCCAACCCTATTAGGAGTTGTACTATAATGTACGCAAGATGAGCCCACTACCCAAACATGCAATTTCAACTACAAGAAGAGCTCACTACTCAAACAAGTAATCTATTATTAGTTTCCTTCCTTTTATGATCTTTGATCTTTAGCTTAATCTCAAATCACCAAATAGTTCATTCAATACTTCACATATATTGCTTGCATGAAAGTTCGCTCACTTTGCAATCTTACTTGATAGCACCTCAATACAAGAACTTACAATTAATCTAATTATCGCAAGAAGTCCTTTACATAAAATATTGATGGGTCAACTAAGACCACGATTCACTTTTCCAAGTTAGTGTACACATCTAGGATGTCAACCCTAATTGGACAAGTAATTGTTTTGCAACCAAAACAATTTTTTCCTTAAATTTCGTGTTCCTACTTCATCAAAACATGATTAAATCTATTCCATATAGTTTGTACAAACTTGTGAGGTTATACATGTCATTTAAAACATGTATACTATCTCCATGTAACTTCATTTTCTATAATATGATGTCTACAACATGTTATAAACAAAACAATACACTACTATAAACCAAATTCTATACTTAGACAATTTTTTGATAACCAAACACTAAGTATCTTTATTTTTGAGGTTTCCTATCAATATGTACACCATGTGTTGCCATTAATGAAAAAAATTTCATATCATAATTAGTCAATTATTAGTAATCTCCCCCTTTAGCATTAATGGCAAAAAAATAGGGAAAATTGGCTAAGTGACAAAAAAACTTAACTATCAAAATAAACATTACATATCTATTACAACTTTACAACTTTACATATATGACCCCCCTTGAAATATACTTCATACTACTCATGTATTTCTCCCAATAATCTGCTTCACAATTTTCTCTGCTATTACTCCCCCTTTGACATTAATGACAAAGGTCACAAAATGTCAAGATTTTGTCCAAAACTCTCAAAATTGTTGTCCTTTCCTTTATGCTAAAATAATCTTCATACAATATTCAAAAATAGTTTTCAAGATATCCATACCTTTTGTCCATGTCTCTTTCATAAACTTTGTTGATGAGAGAATTGCACATAATTCATATGATGCAATCTCAACTACATTGATATCTGAATACAAAAAGTTAGTATATGTGTCCTTGGCCTTGACACATTCTTCTAGTTGCTTCTCAAAAAATTAAGAGAAATGGATTCTCTAAAATCAGATGTTGTCCTTAATATCTATTCTTTTTGAAGGTCCAGTTTCCTAATTTTGCTATGAACACTGGCAACTTGACTTTCAATATCATAAACTTTACTTGATGGGTGCTAGATTAGGCTAGATAGAGCCTCCAACTTATTCAAATTTTCCTCTAACTAACTAGCCAAATCCTTAGTTAGTTTGTATGATAAAGTAGAATTAACATACAAAGCATTCCCTTCCCACTTGCATCTCTAAAGTTCTTTTATGCAAGTATCAAGATTGACTAAGTCATTCATGATATTTTGGAAGATGGTGCTAAACAAGTTAGCATCATGGGAAATTTGAGCTTTTGCCTCTACAACATTCAAAAAACTTCACAAAAGACTTTAGCATTATTTTTGCTCTCTATTTAGGATCTGGTTCTAAGTGCTGAATTGCCAATGTATTGTGTAGTATGTCTATCACTTCCATTAGTATTATTTGTAAACTCTTTATTTTCCTATTTTTCTCAATTAGCTTTTTCAAGGATGAGGTCAGATTTATTTTATCATCATTATTGGTAGATAAACTGGCAAGAGAGAGTAGAGTAGATGAACTAGATGGTTTAGTTTCATCCTCCCTATATTTCTTTGCTAGTTCCTTGGCTTTCTTCTCTTCCTCTTCTTTCCTTCCTTTTTCTTCTCTTTCCTTCTTCTCTTCTTTTATTTTCCTTTCTTCCTCCTCTATTTTTCTTTTTATTATCTTCTTCTTTCTTTCTTTTCCTTTCATTCTCAAGCAATTATTTCTTGGCTTCCTCTATCTTTTGCTTTTCAATTTCTATAAGCCTCTTCTCTTCCTCAATTTTCGTCAGCTTATCTTCAACATCCTCAATATTAGGTATATTTGGTTTGGAACCACCAAATTGATTTGTATCATCAATGTTAAGAGTAATGTTGGTTTGATCAATCTTCATGGTATCACCACTTACTGATACTTTCACAGTTCTAGGGGCTGGAGGAATTTTTGTCTGTGGTTCTGACAACATCTTGTTGATAGCTACTATTTTCTCCTTTCTCAACTTATCCTTCTCACCAACCATGAACAAAAATGGCCTTAATTTTTTCCTCAAGTAAGGAGTGAGGTTGTTCAGCAATCTCTTAATCTCATCTTCATCATCAATCTTGTAGATGGTCCTTAGCATAAAATTCTGATGTTCAAGGTCTTCTTCTCTATGAGTCTCTCATAGACTTTCTGATTCACTACTCCTTTGATATCTTTCATACTTAGATCATTTGCAATGATATATCTTATAGTACACATATCAATTTTATCCTTCCCAAAATTATTATAAAGATCATAAAACTTGTTCATCTAAATAAACCGTTGTGTTTATCTTTTCAATCTTTGGCTTCCATGGTTTCTGAGCTTTTCATACTACTTGTTTAGGTGGATTCACCTTCTCAACTTGCTTGATTTACTATTCCTCAACTTCCTCATCACTATTGGATTCAATTGTCAACAATGCCTTCTAGTTCTTTCTAGGTCCTGAAGCCAACTGTTTGACTCTCTCAGTCTTTTTCGACACTACTTTAGCTGCATAAGATATAGTCTATCCTGAAGTTGTCTTAGCAACTGAAATTGACAAGGGTTGAATATTCAATACACCTTATTTCAATGTCTATCTTATGGCCTTAAATTCACTTTCTATCATTCCAACGTTAGATAAATCCTTCTTCATAATTGATTCAACCTTCTTGTGAGATGCCTTTCCAAGGTTTCTTGATAAGCATGCTGTGTGATCACATCAAATGTACCAAATATGTACTTAGCTTTATCTATCTTAGAATTCAACAATAAATGAATGTAGCCAACTACAACATCATTACTTAACTCATAGCTCAAAGGATCCAAAAATGATTTCTAAGGTTCCACTACTTGAATGTATTTATGGTCTGTATCAACTAAGATATATATGTCCTCCTTTAATCTATACAAAATTGTGGGTGAGATCCTAAATCTCTATTTCATCTCATTTTGGAATGTTCTCATAATCAGATTACCACTATCCAATACCTTTTCTACCAGGTATCTTCTGCATACCTCTAATATCTTTTTCATAGTGCATCTATCACTACTCATAATATTTATTACTAAAAAGTAAGGAAATCTCTTCAGTACATGAAAGAATATGTGATTAATCAATTATTGGAACCTAAACACACCATTATTTGTCATTTTAATCTTCTCTAGGTTCTCTAGAAGTTGCATTCTTAGTTTTTCATGCTATATATATAAATCCAAACTAAAGTTCATCTATCTTAGAACTTGTATATATTGAATAGGCTATTATTCTACTAAGAAATCTCACATCATCTTGCTTGATTGAGTTGATCATCATAGCTTTTCCATTGTAAATGGCTGTAGTGTAGCTTTCTACTTTCTTCATGACTAGTTTCTCTCCATTGGGTACATTGCCTTGTTTGTTAAGACTAGTTACCTCATGTATAAGGTTGGTAGAAATGTCTACTACATTATCTTGCATCCATAACCTTCCATCATGTATTCTACTTAGTATAATTTGAGTCCATTCATCTATATCTAGTTTATGTTAAAAATGATACTTAAACAAGTCCAACTCACTCAAATTTTCAAATCCATCTTTCACTTTCATGTCATGGTTAAAGACTATTTCCATATCCTTATTCATATATTCACTGCCAATATCTCAAACTTGCAATTCAAATAGTTTTCTACATCTTCCAAATATACTATGTTGTTCAAGTTGATAGACAATGAAGAATTAGGGTTTTTATCACTAATTTTTATGGAAACTACCTTGAACTTAGGTCTATCCTTATTCTCAACATTATGAAGAACTGACATATCCATAATTCTTATCAAAATTATCCTTCACAGAATAAATATTGCAGAAAAATAATAAAATACCTTGTTCCAAAAATAGGGCTTGCTTCGAAATCACTCTGACAAGTTTCTTCAGAATGCACTTCACTTTGAAGGTGTTCGCAATGAAGTAAAATGAATTTTTAACTCCATTTATGCATCAACTTGAAACTACATTAATTGTGTACTTCACAAATATGAAAAATTTTCTATTTGTGTTCTATAATCGTATAACTACACAAACTAATCTATCCGATCTTCAAATGTCAACTAAGGTTTAGTATAGCCTCCTTCCATCATGAAAATCATCCTCAAAACTTTGCATCACAAAATTCTCTATAAAAAAATATACTTTTCATCTTTTGTTATAGAATCAACTCTTTATTGTAATACCAATAACTCTAAAATTCACCATAACTTGTGTAGATGAGCTCCAAATTACAAGTGAGCTTAGGTACCATCTAAACACAACTCTATACACCTTTTCACAACTTTGCTACCTCTACTTTGGTCTTTTCACAAAGTTCTCAAATTCTGATGTTGTGAACAAGCTTAATTCAACATAATTGAATCAAACTCAACAAATGAATTTGATCTTTCTATCTCATCATTATTTAACTTCTCTTTTGAGATATCTATTCCTTTCACAAATGCTTTATTAAGTTCTTCTCAAAGTTCTTCATTGTTAGATCTAGAGTTCCTTCTATCATTACTTCTATTTCCAAAGTTTCTTTCATTGTTCCTTCTATCTCTGAAGTTTCTATCCATTATGTAGTACTTTGTTGTGTATCTAAAGTTATAGCATAACTGACATATAGGTGTTTTACTTCTAGGATTCTAGTGGCCATCAAGTGCATGACAGTTCCAAGAAATGTGTCCTAAGTTGTTACACTTATAGCACACAATCTGTCTTTTATGATCATAAGATCTTCTTTCTCTTAATGTCCTCTCATTAGATTTTCTTCTATCTATAGGGTTAGTATTTCTAGACATTTTATGATTTCTTCTATCATTATCATACTTAGGTTTCCAACAATCAATTGTGTTATGACCATACCATGACAATTATGACAATAAAAGTTCCTAACATGATTAAATGACTTATTAGTACAATCTCTTTTCATATGACCTATTTCATTACATTAAAAAACACTTACCTCTAAATTCATACCTGGTTTTCTTGGGAGTCTCCACTTTCTTTGGTTCATCCAAGATTTCAACTTCATAGATTTGCTCAACTTCTTTAGGTTTCATAGAAGATTGACTAGATTTGATCTTATCATCAAATTTGTCTTTTGCTTTTGGATCTGATCTAATCTTAGATTTCTTTGTAGACATGTTACTCAGATAACCAAGACTAGTCTTATCATAAGAAGAAGGCCTCTTTATGGACATTGAGCCATCAAGCTTTTCTCTGCTAGAATAAAGCTTCTCAAGCTGCTATATACAATGTGTCAATTCACCTTTCACAATAGTATTGCACTTATGGAGTTCTTCATGATCTTCTTTCAATGATTCAAGCTTAAATGTTTTCTTTTCCAAACTTGTTCTTAGATCTATATTTTCGGTCATCAAATCAAATTCATTTTTTCTAGGACCACTTCTCAAAGTAAACTTCATATTCATAATCTTCAATTCATGTTTCAAGATCTTGTACTCAGTCTTCAACTTTGAATAGTCATCATTAGTGGTTCTAGATTTAGTATATTCAAGCTCAGATTTTAGATGTTCAATATTTTCCTTCAATTAACCAATATATGCTTTAGAGTCTTCATATATATCATTTAGCTTATCTCTTACTTAGTAAGGAGATAAATTTGTTCAAGAGCTTCTTCAAGGTTCTTTTTCAACTATACTATATCCATAGGGATCTTAATTAAGATGTTGAGCCCCTTCAAAGTAATTGGGCTCTAATACCAATTGTTAGAAAAGGGGCAGGGGGGGAGGATGAATTAGTAATCTACAAACTTTAGTCAGCAACTAGATATTATTACTTACTTTAAACCATGCATAAAAAAGCAATAAATTAATGCTGAATAGTAATAGTAAAAATGCACAAAGATAACTCCTGAAACCATATTTTATTAACTAGGGAAAACCATAGTGGGGATGATCCCCACTATATAATATACTAATATATATTTTCTTTATTAGAGGATGGACCCTATTAGGAGTCAATGAGAAAATTTAGTATAATAGTCCCTGTTAGGAGACTTTGAATCCTAGTTAGGAGATTCCAACCTTGTTAGGAGTTGTAGTGTAATGTAAGGAAGATGAGCCCAATGCCCAAACATACAATTTCAACTACAAGAAGAGCTCAATACTCAAACAAGTAATCTACTATTATTTTCCTTCCTTTTCTGATCTCTAATCTTTAGCTTGATCTTGGATCACCAAATAGTTCATAGAAAACATCACATATATCAGTTTCCCATAAGTTTTCTCACTTCACAATATTACTTGATAGCACTTCAATACAAGAACTTACAATCACTCTTCTTATTGCAAGAAGTCCTTTACATAAATATCATGCCTTTACATAAAATACTACTAGGTTGGCTAAGACCACAATTCATTTTTCCAAGTTAGAGTAGACATCTAGAATGTTGGCCCTAGTTGGACAAGTAATTATTTTGCAATCAAAACAATTCTTTCCTTCAATTTCATTGTCTTGCTTCATCAAAACATGATTAACTCTATTTTTTATAGTTTGTACAAACTTCCAAGGTTATACATGTCATCACCAACATGTATACTATCTGCATGTAACTTCGATTGCCATAATATGATGCTTGCAACATGTTATAAACAAAACAATACACTGCTATAAACCAAATTCTATACTTAGACAATTTTCTGATAACCAAATACTAAGTATCTTTATTTCTAAGGTTTCCTATCAAGATGTACATCATATGTTGCCATTAATGGAAACAATTACATATCACAATTAGCTAATTGTCAATAGTAAATTACCATGTATTATGAATGTAATGGATGTGGTCTGTTGATACATACTTGAAGGCTAGTATATCATAGGAGAGAAGAGCTTGATGTTGGTTGATGTTATTGATCTTCAAATGAATTTTATTGGTAATCAAGTTGCAATATTGGTCAATTCAATACAATGTTTTTGTTATCCAAAGATCCACTCTTGTTATTGACAAAAGAAATTTGGAGAATGAGTTTAGTTATCTTCCTATCATCCTTTAACATGGTTGGAACCTTCTACCAAGGATTCAAAGTCTTATGAAATGGATTTTTCCTTTACAGGGACTATTGTATTGATTGCATTGTATTTGGCTCCTAGAAAAGTCACATCCTTCCACAAGGAACTTATGTATTAATAAACTTTCTTATGGGCACCATCTTGACTAGTTTTTCTTTCCTCTAATCAAGGGTTTCCTAGTGTAGGGGCACTTAGGAACAACAAGCAAACCATGAGAAACAATAAGCAAACCATGGAGAATATGAAGGAATGGAAGATACCTAATGGCTATTAGAGGTCTAAGGAGGTCAAAGGGATCCTAAATGATGCAAATCATATCAAATATGATGTATTGGCTCTTATAATGGTTTCATACCATGAAATGGGATTTGAATGACATAATATCCTTAAGAGGATTAAATGAATGTAATTTGGACCATTAGTGTCCCAGTGTGTCTAGAGGATACTAGGAAGTTAGTTGGGAGTAAATAAGATTAAATAAGTCTCCTAACAATTGGAAACACCTTAATGAGTAAATTTAATAAGTTTTAGTGCATTTTCATAGTTTAAAAGTTCAAATATCCAATCCATAATGGCTAGAAGTCATTTAGGAGGGAAATGGATTTTTGAATGTTAAAACACTTAACTAATCCCTCAAACTAGTTGGAAGAGTTTGGGGAAGTTAATATTGTTTTTTATTTGTATTTGGAACTCCATTGTATAGGCGGGGAAGCCTAGAGTGTATGGGAAACACAATGAATCAATGAATAACATGTTTTAGATCAAAAAATCCATTGTTTTGTATTGATTTTTTTGTTTTGGATTAAAGATCTAACATGGAATAGTTTTGGAGGTTTCAATAGGACATTTGAAAGCATTGTTACATGTTTGGAAGGATTTCAAAGTGTTTTTCCATGACTGTACTTTCATGTTTAGCGGAATAGACTTATTTTTGTAAGTTTCTTTCTTTGTTTTGAAACTTACTTGGTAACTAGCACCCATTCCATGGACTCTGTTGGGACTCAAAATTGAAGCCTTGATTTTGAGTACCATTGTAAAATCAAGCCCTATAAATGTATTTTAAGTGCATGTGTACCCGGTTGTACATTTGAAGCATAAGAGGTGTTTAATGTTTCTATCATGTTGCATTTAGCCTGCATATGTTTTCTATATTGATAAATTGACATTCCAAGCCATTCTACAAAGTCTTGTTTTGAGCAATGTTTAGTTTTACAATTATGCCTATGTGTCAAACAATGATAGGAGGCTGGCATTATGAGAGAAGGCACTTCATGCCATATCCATGGAGCAAGAGGAGAGTGCTCCATCAAGTTTTTAGGCATATCAGGGAAGGGGCATGAATGGAAGAATTCGT
Organism: Cupressus sempervirens; assembly: GCA_028749045.1. Lineage (NCBI taxonomy): Eukaryota > Viridiplantae > Streptophyta > Pinopsida > Cupressales > Cupressaceae > Cupressus > Cupressus sempervirens. The sequence goes on from CM053787.1 coordinate 137,269,892, forward strand.
AGGAATAGAGAAACCACAATGAGAATCTACATTTGCAATACATCTCATAGCTAAGAGAAAGTCGCAGCCCACGTCTGAACCATGAACAAAGCAAACTTCCAAAAAATCCATGTCATAGGAAGAGTTGGAGAATGCAAGAAGAACATGACATGAAGGAAGGAAGTAGGGGACCCACATGCATAGGAAATAAAGAAAGACTAGTAGGAGCAAATAAATAAGATCCACGTTAGAATAGAGCAAGGTAAAGCCATGTTAGACAAGAGGTTTTAAGAAATATTTCATCATGGAAGTCACTAGTCTGAAAAAGGGAGCTACTTATGAATGAGGCCATGAGAAAGACAAGAAGGCAGGGGAGCTCTTCAAAAGATTGAGTCAACATATAAAAAAGGAAAGCTCATAGCAAAGGAGGCATCCATCAACAAGGGAGTCTGCAGTCAAAAGCAAAAAGGAGAGGTGAAAGCCATGAAGACATTTTGTCCCACATTGAGTGGGCAAAGATTGTTTCTAGGCTTTAAGTAACATTCCACATGGTTTGTGTGTTGTCTCTAAGATAATGACTTTTATAAGTCGTAGCTCAAATGGAGGACCTCAAATGATGAAGCCAGTTGGAGATGCCATGCAAATATTTTGAATTCACAAAACAAGGAAATGATGTGGAGTTGGAGGTGCTAGATGATGCCATGTGGATGATCCTATGTAGGCACTATGTTACTAAGGGAAAGATGCATGATAATTAACATGGTGACATAGTGACCAACCCAGGTGGTAGTGATGTGGTGATGAGTAGGCACAAAGGTGGTGATAATGTGGTTGGAAAGGAAGGTTCACCAAAAAATTTAAGAATGTCACTAGGAAAGTGAAGGATTCTAGTGGTTGGAAAGTGAAGGATTCTAGTGGTCACCATGTTGCCACCGAAAAATGGGATGGTCTTGCTAATAGCAACATGGTGACCTCCTGGGAAATCAAAAATCTGGCCTAAAAAATTAAAAATCTAGTGGAGTTGGGGATGCCATGGGGCCACTCACTAGTTGACACGTGGTGCATTCAGGAGGCATGTTGTGTGGTTGAAAAGCTCAAACCCAAAGCCTACAATATTACAAGACCATCGAATGATCAAAGATGCAAAGCCTAGAGTGGTGTGATGCTACAATGCCATTGTAGAATTGTAGGATCGGAGGATCCCAAAACGAAGTGATGAAGATATATGATCTTATGACCAATCATATGATCGCCAGACAAAATTTTAAGTACCCTAATGTTACGACTGATTGTAGGCTTAGATGGCCAAAATTGAAGCCCTACAATGTTACAAAAATGAGGCTAGTCGGGAGATAAGGAGTCAATTTTTAAAGATGCATGATGTTATGATTTCATCATAAAATTGGGAAATCATGAGATCGCAAAGCATAAATTTAGGGCACTAATGCTACAACAAACCCATTGTCATGTGATCCTAAAGATAAATGTAAAGGTGTGGAGAAGGGTGTAGTTTTAAAAAAATTGACTTGCCACACGACCATCCATCATATGGTTGGGGAGAGCCAACATAAAGTGCTCTGACCTTATGATTCCATTGTGAGATTGTGACCAAGGATGTATGGTGATGAAATCTTATGACCATGTCATGAGATCAAAAGAAGAGTAGTGAAGGCCTACGATCTTACAAAATTCATAAGATCATAGAGATTAAAACGAGGTGGGATGATGCTACAATGGGAGGTGAAAATTGAAGTTTCATCGTAATATCATAGAATGAAAAGTTGGGTCTTATGATCATACAAGAGGGGAAGATTATGCTATTTCAATTGCATAATATGATGTGGGGCACGCTCAGGTATGATCAGCAAATATGAGGTGGACACTTGGCACTGGATAATTGGGGGGAAATGGAAAGGGAAAAAATAAAGTTTTAAACCAAACTTTTATAATCTGAATGCACCAAAAATTTTAGAGTTGAAAATTTTAAATGAATTTTAAATTTTTATATAGTTCAACTATATAGATTTTTTAAAATTTTCAATCTTATGCTCTTTCATGGTCTAGGAGCCAGATTTTCAAATTGGTCTGAATGGCTCCATTTTTGTCCAAAATATGCAATGTAGCATACCATTGGAACCAAAGGGAGATTAGTTATCCATTTCTAGAGCTAGTTTTGACACAGGTGGTCACTAGCATGCATGCTATAGGGGGTTTCAAGTTTTCAATAAGATGCTTAGTTGCAGGCAATGATTTCATTAATGCAATTATAGAATTCAGTTGGGATGCATTTGATATGCTTTGTTGGCTCGGTTTGTTCAAAATTTGATGCATAATGATGTGTTTTGCTGCAAGTATTTCAGAATTTTCTTGATTTTGATGAAATTTCTCAGAATTCTTTGTCTTTTGCAATCAGTTATGATTTCCATCAAATATCTTAGATATTTCTTTCTTTTGGAGGCCAAAATGATTGAAAATTTGATATATAGTTGTAGAGAGAGATTAGAGAGATTCTTTTCACTACTAGGAGATGGAATTTCAAGTGGACACATGTCATCTTTAGATCAGATTCGAGAATTCACTCCTTCTCTATATCTTCTTCTTTCTCATCCATTGTAGGTGGTTGGAAAATATTGGAAATTCTAGAATGAAAACATTTAGTAGAATTGGCTTTGGAATTGATGAAGTCTGAATGGAAAGATCTGGGATGTGCTAGTTCCAGACCATGAAGCTTTGCTTTGGCTATGATACCCCTTCCCACCCATCAGTTTTCCATTTCAGCCATTTTCTTTGTTGGATAACAACATATGTTATTGTACAGTCTAGTTTATTAGGTATCTTGTGAGTAAATTTTATGCATTTTCATGAATTATTTCAAGGAAATCAATACAAAGAACAACAAGTGTTGAGTTTCATATTAAATCTTATATCCTTTCTAAGTGATGTGTAATATTTTATTATCTTTGAACAAAGAGTCTAGATCATAGTTGTAGTCCCTTAAGGTTGTATGTTACTTCATTGTTGCTTTTAATTCAAGGAATTGTGTAAATGCTTTAGGAAAATCAACATGGTTGCAAGTTTATTGAGGAGGATATTAGGTAAGAATGAGATTTAGATTGAACATTGATACCCAATTTACAAGGTAAATGGATAGATCTAAAGTCTTGGCATAGGATATGTGTTGAGGATATCCAAAATGCATAAGAGAGATTTATGAATTTGCCCAATGGATTAGGCACTTATCAGCTATAGGATCATTAGGTTGTTGTCTATACTTGATTTTCATCCACTTTCCCCACCCACATAAAATCAAATCAAATTCAAATCATCTTTATATTTTATGTTGAGGAGCTATAATAGAATGCCCTCACTCAGCTTATGAATTGCATTATCTTACATTTAACTACTGCAGATCTATGTCATTACATGAGTTAGTAAGAGAATTAAGGGTTAAATTTTCTTAGTAGATTCAAGAATATGTTTTTGCGCTAGAACCATATAATTGAATCTAAGGTCGACTTTTGGACACTTAAAATTGTCCTAAACACTATATTAATTTATTTAATATTTCCATTGACATTGTAATTGATTATTTATTAATTAATTATATATGTCATATTTTTCTACTTATTTAATTAAGTGGGTTCACTTTCCTAAGCTATGTAAATTAAATTAAAATACCTCCAGCCTTAATGTGTTAAATTTATTTGATACATGATCCTCCATAAATCCCTTTTTAAATGAATCTTATATATTTAAATCCCTCCATCTCATTAATTCCTCTAAACCTATGATTAAATTAAATCTTGTTTAATTTAACTTAAACCTAGCCTAAAGCCTAGTCTACAACCATCACTTTCATCCTCCTAAGTCTATCCACCATTTAATCCTAGTTAATTACCTTAATCATCTTGCTAAATCCCTTCTTAAGCCTAAGTGTGTGCTCACACGTGTGAGGACCACTCCCACTTCTCACATCTCTTGCAAACTTTGTCCCCCACTCTTGTCTCCAAGTTTGCTCACACATGTGTGAGCAAACTTTGAATGTTGACCACTTGCATGGCTTGCCTACATGTCTCCTTGTGGCACTATGTGGATGTCACATAGATGCCACCTCACTAGGGCCTCTCTCAAGCCTATAAACAAAGCCCTTGTCTCAAAAAATTTCATCTCCTCCACATGCATTGTTATCATGTTAGTTTGAGTTTTGAGCTTTCACAATGATTTCATGCTAGTTTGACTTTAGAGCTTTCATAGTGGTTTTCATGTTGCATACTAACCCTTGGTAGCTAATTTTAGATTGCATTTTCATTGTTAGATTTATCTTATTCATGCATTTAGATCTTCATTTCACTTGCATACTAGCTTAGTTTGGACATTAGCTTAGTTTTCTTTAGTGCATTCCATCTCCATATCCTTGAATGCTTTCAAACATGGCTTCCTCCATAGCCATTATTTGAGGTGTTCTTCATCTCATATAGCATAGTTCCATAGTTTCATCAATCACACTTGCACCTTCACATCAAGAGATTTAAACATAGTTGTGTTTGGGGAGAGCACACCAAACATCCCTCCAATCTAAATACACCAACAAGGCCTCTTATGGGTGCCTTTGTTGAGTTGTTTGAGGTTTCTTGAGGACTTGATTTGTTGGTTGCTTTGAGTTACAAAGCTCAAGAAAATGTTAGTTAGCTTTCTTTCATTGTTGAATATTTAACACATGCACATCAACTAATGTTTGCTTGTTTGCTCTTGCTTCCAATAGGTCTAGTTTTCTAGCATACACCACCTGCCTAGGTTTTGCAGAGCTTGAAGTAGAAGGGTCTAGCCTTATAGTTGGACTAGTATCTGAAATAATATGTTAAAGATGGGAATTAGCTACCCCTAGATGTGTCATTTTCTCAGCGGAGTAATTTGAAATCTATAGCATTTTAAAACAACAACAAAATGGCGACTATGCTAGGTAGATAAGATGGCAATACATCTTGTTAAAAGGACAAGAATCTCTAGTTTTAATTGAATATTTCAGTCCTATTTTTAGTATGGTTTTTCCCATCCAAGTAGCCACCAAAATGGTGACTCTACTGGGGAGTCTATGAAGAAATTCATTGTTAGAAGTACTGGAATCTATGGTATACATAGCATTTTCAGAATCTGTATAATAGACAAACCTTGAGAATTTGAAGAAAGATTCAATATAGTAAGTAAGAATTTTCTATAGCAATAGGGTTGTGAGGCATTTTTCATTTCTTTGTTGAAGATTCATGTCTCCTAGTAAGTTTTTATCCATTTGTAGCAATAACTTTGAGGTTGAATGTAAATTGTGTTGTTAAGCGTGTTTATCTTTAGTCAATCCAGCCGAATTTTGTTCTCAAAAGTGTTGTTGTAAAATCAAAGTCAATAATAAACATGAAGTTTGTGTTCCTTTTTCCAAGTTTGTAAATCTACAAGAGTGGTTTGCATTTTCTCCCACATCCAAAGGTCTAGTTCAGATTTGTTAAGTGATAAATTATGTTTTATTTCTCACAAAGTGTGAGTGGTGATTCTCAAATCTCTGTATTAGTTTGTTCCTAGTTGATTCCATTACATAATTTGAAGGATTTTCAGTTGTATGGGAAAATCTGAAGCTTTTGACAGTCTCTTGAAAAGGAAGTCTAAATTCTTGATAAGTTTTGAAGTGTTGTTTTCAATCTGCTATTATAAGAAAGTAAATTGTAAAAAGTAGATCATAGTAGTGATTTATTTATCCTCTCAAGGAGGTGGTGGCTCTACAAAGTTTTGACCAATGATGTTAAGGAATTTCAATTTTGCACCTATGCTAATCATTAGATAAGAGGTTTTAGACAACAACACATAAAGGTATTTTCAATTTTCATGTATTTGTCCTTCATGAAAGTTGAATGAACAAAATAGTTGCCTCCATCTAGTGGTTTCAACACTAAGAAAATAGAGGTAGAAATTTTATTTCAAGAGATGGATTCAAAGTTTAGGTCTAAAAATGATGTGCCAACTCTTGAAATTGTTTGTGCAAATATTGCTAGGTTGAAAAAAAAGATTCATAATAAGACCATCATAATCATAAGAAATACAATTGGTGATATTAAGGGTCTTAGTGGATTTCAAATTTACATGAAGTTTAAATTAGTAGTTATGAGTCTTGATGAGTTTTTTAGACCTAAGGAGTTTTCATGGCCAATGGTACTCTTAGAAGTTTTTATGCCAGATTCAATTGATTGGTCAACAAAGTTAAGTTTAGAAAAGATTATTGAAATTTGAGATTTTATCATGGAGATTGAAAGTGCTTTGAATGCTATTGAATCTAATGATAATGAATGCAATGAATCCATTGAAAATGATATTGAAGATGAAGAGTCTCAGTTTTATGAATCGGAGGTTAGTAATCAACGGTTTGATGACATGCATAATGTGGATTCATCTTTTTATGATGATGAGTATAAAGAAGAGGAAAAGTGTAACAACAATGATAGTGATATTTCTTCTAGTGATGAATGTGAATGTGTTACGATACCAGTTGTTGAGGTATTGTCTAAAGAACAAGATGTATGAAATGATTAGAATTTTGATTCTTTAGGATGTATTACTAATGAGTCTGCTATTGTTAATGTGTCAAGCTATCAAGATAATAATCACAACCAAGAAAAACAAACTAGTAATGAAGTCTTGCTAAGTGTTGATGAGATTTTTGATTTGTTGGCTCATGATTTTGAAAGGTATGCTAATTTATCCAAGGATGCTTGTGCTTTGCCACATTTTGCATTTTCATATAGTCAAGTCATTTCTCCTAAATTTGATGTTGAAGATGATATAGTTTTAGAATATGCTATGTCAAGTTTTGGAGGTGTATGTGATGGTAATTCATACATCAATACACATGACGACTTCTATGTTGAGAATGAAGATGCAGAGATAAGGTCTATTACTAGTTCATTTACTTCTTGTTTTTATGAAGCCAATATACATTCAAATTGCTTATGTGATGAGGAAAGAAATAGTAATGAGTTAGTTCATTCTAATGTGATATTTAAGGAAAACATTGATATAGATCAACATATTGTGAGAAGGCAATTTCATGATGATTCTTATGATTTGGTATCTAATCATTTGTTGAAATGTGAAGAAAATGCAGCATATGTTCAGTTTGATTTATGGAGTACTGATATTGAAAATGAGGAGAAATCATATTTTACATTTTCTTCATATCTAGATGCACAAGATGAGTTACCATCTGATTCATGTAACTCATTAAATGAAGTAGAATACCAAGCTTTTGTGTTTCTAGTTAAAAGTGTCCATGAATCAATTAGTGATGATCAATTTCAATCAGATATCAGTAGTTATGATCATGCTGATTCATATTTTCATAGTGAGCAAGATGAAGAAATTAATGTTGATTTGTACATGCACTATGAATATGATGATAATAGTTTTGTTTTACCTAACGAAGTGATTGAAAGTGCTGATGTGTTGGGTCAAAAAAAGGAGAATGAGAATTTTAGTTTACCTCAAGAAGATGTCAATGAGAATTAGGTATATGATAGAGGTAAGAAGTTTTGAAAACTTTTTGATGGCTTGGGGCCATTGCTTGTACATAATAGGAGTAGTTTTCTTACTTTCAATAAAATTTGTTTGAGAGAAATTTTTGTTGTTCTAGTGTGTGGTCTACTTCTTCCAGAGATCTAAATCCTTGCCATGCCCACAAGGGACATGCATCCCCAGATAGAGCCACTATTGGGACTCAAAATTAAAGCCTTGATTTTGAGTCCCATTGTGAAATCAAGCCTTATAAATGCTTTTTAAGTGCATGTGTACCCAGTTGTACATTTGAAGCTTATGAGGTGTTTAATATTTCTAACACTTTGCATTTAGCCTACATATGTGTTCTATATTGATAAATTGACATTCCAAGCCATTCTACAAAGTCCCATTTTGAGCAGTGTTTAGTCTTACAATTATGCCTATGTGTCAAAAAGTGATAGGATGGCAAGATTATGAGAGAAAGCACTTCATGCCACATCCATGCAGCAAGAGGAGAGTGCTCCATCAAGTTTTTAGGCATATCAGAGAAGAGGCATGAATGGAAGAATTTGCAAGAATAAAGAAACCACAATGAGCATCTACATTTGCAATGCATCTCATAACTAAGAGAAAATCGCAAAACAATTGTCCAAATATGAACCATGAACATAGTAGACTTCCAAAAAATCCATGCCAAAGGAAGAGTTGGAGAATGCAAGAAGAACATGGCATGAAGGAAGGAAGCAGGGCACTCGTGTATGTAGGAAATAAGGAAAGACTAGTAGGAGAAAATAAGGAAGATCCATGTTATAATAGAGCAAGGTAAAGCCATATCCGATAGGAGGTTTTAAGAAAGATTTCATCATGGAAGCCACTAGTCAAAAAAAGGGAGTTGCCTATCAATGAGGAATGGGAGTTCTTCAAAAGATTGAGTCAGCATATAAAAAAGGAAAGCTCATAGCAAAGGAGGCATCCATCAACAAGGGAGTTTGTAGGTAAAAGAAAAAAGGAGAGGTGAAAACCATGAAGCTTTTTTGTCCCACATTGAGTGGGAAAAGATCATTTCTAGGCTTTAAGTAACATTCCACATGGTTTTTGTGTTGTCTCTAAGACAACAGATTTTATAAGCCATAGCTCAAATGGTGGACCCTGGATGATGAAGCCAGCTGGAGATGCCATGCAAATATTTTGAATGCACAAAATGAGGAAATGATGTGGAGTTGGAGGCACTAGATGATTCCATATGGATGATCCTGTGGTAGGTGTTATATCACCAAGGGAAAGATGCACAATGATTAACATGGTGACATATTAACCAACCCAAGTGGTAGTGATGCGGTGATGAGTAGGCATAGAGGTGGTGATGATGTGGTCAGAAAGGAAGGTTCATTAGAAAAGTTAAGAATTTCACCAATAAAGTGAAGGATTTTGATGGTCACCATGTCACCACTAGAAAATGGGATGGTCTCGCTACTAGCAACATGGCGACCTCCTAGGAAATAAAAAATCTAGCCCAAAAAATTGAAAATCAGACAGAGTTGGGGATGCCATGGGGCCACTCACCAGTTGACATGTGACACATTTAGGAGGCATGTTGTGTAGTCAAAAAGCTCAAACCCAAAGCCCGCAATATTATAGGACCATCAAATGATTAGAGATGCAAACCTTAGATTGGTGTGATGCTATGATGCCATCGTAGAATCATAGCATCAGAGGATCAAGATGCAAAGTGAGGAGGATCTATGATCTAATGAACAATTGTAGGATTTCCAAGAAAAATTTGAAGTTCCCTGATGTTACACCTGATAATGGGGTCAAATGGCCAAAATTGAAGCCCTACGATGTTATGAAAATGAGCCAAGTCGAGAGATCGGGAGTCAATTTTTAAAGATGCATGATGTTACAATTTCATCATAGGATTGAGAAATTGTGAGATCGCAAAGCATAAATTTAGGGCCTTGATGCTACGAAAAACCCATTGTTGTGTGATCATAAAGATAAATGCAAAGGTGTGGAGAAGGGTGCAGTCAAACAAATTTTGACTTGCCATGTGGTCATCTGTCATATGGTCAGGGAGAGCCAACATAAAGTGCTTTGACCTTACGATTCTATTGTGAGATCGTGACGAAGGATGTATGGTGATGTGATCTTATGACCATGTCATGAGATCAGAGGAAGAGTGGTGAAGGCCTACAATCTTATGAAATTTGGAAGATCATAGAGATTAAATCAAGGTGGGACAACGCTACGATGGGAGGTGAAAATTGAAGTTTTATCGTAATATCATAGAATGAAAAGTTTGGTCTTATGATCATACGAGAGGGGATGATTATGATATTTCAATTGCATAATATGATGTGGGGGCCACCCAGGTATGATTAGAAAATATGAGGTGGACACTTGGCAGTAGATAATTGGGGGCAAATGGAAAGGAACAAAATAAAGTTTTAAATCAATTTTTTCTAATCTGAATGCACCAAAATTTTCAAAGTTGAAAAATTTAAATGAGTTATAAAGTTTAATATAGTTCAAGTATATAGATTTCTTAAATTTTTCAATCTTATGCTCTTTCATGGTCTGGGAGCCAAATTTTCAAATTGGTCTTAGGGGCACCATTTTTGTACAAAATATGCAATGTAACATACAGTTGGAACCAAAAGGAGATAAGCTATCCATTTATGGAGCTAGTTTTAACACAGGTGGTCATTGGTACATACTACAAGGGGTTTCGTATTTTTAATAAGATGCTTAGTTATAGGAAATGATTTTAGCAATGTAGTTACATAATTCAGTTGGGATGCATTTGATATGCTTTGTTGGCTTAGTTTGTTCGAAATTTGATGCATAATGATGTGTTTTGCTACAAGTATTTCACGATTTTCTTGATTTTGAAGGATTTTCTCAGAATTATTTGTCTTTTGTAATCAATTATGATTTCCATCAAATATCTCAGATGTTTCTTGCTTTTGGAGGCCAAAATGATTGAAATTTTGATATGCAATTGTAGAGAGAGATTAGAGAGATTATTTTCACTGCTAGGAGATGGAATTTCAAGTGGACACATGTCATCTTTAAATCAGATCTGGGAATTCACTCATTGTCTATATCTTATTCATTCTAATCCATTGTAGGTGGTTGGAAAATATTGAAAATTTTGGAATGAAAACATTTAGCAGAATTGGCTCTAGAATTGATGAAGTTTGAATGGAAAGATCTGGGATGTGTTGGTTCAAGACCATGAAGCTTTGCTTTGGCTATGATTTTAATGTCCCTTTATTGATTTTTTATGATATTTCTAGCCTCAAATTAGAACTTTTAAAATCAAACAACCAATATTACAAAGATCTGCCAATTTCCCAATAAAACCCAAATCGGGTATGTCCAAATTAGTGCCAAAAACTTCACAACTTCACAAATTATTAATAAATCTGAAAATGGACATTTTTATAGAAATTTTAGCAGCATAAAAGCCTACAAAATGAAATTTCCAGATTTGTATAGCCTTTACACAACAGCTCACAAATGTAGGGCAAAACTATGCTCAATCGGGCTCCCGAAATTAACACAAAAATGCCCGGAAACACCACAAAACACTCATAAACTATCTTAGAAGTTTAATCATGACCCAATACATATATTCAGCTCTATTTTAACATCATAAAGTTTGAAATACAGCAGCAAACCAAATCGGCACTATTCAGCACAAAGGCAAGCTCTGTATGAGCATGCACATGGAATGGCTTCAAACTCCCATCCTTAGCTTTCCTGGAAACCTGAAAACTCCCATTCTTGGGTCTCCTTCTCCACAGGTTTGGCAGCCTCTGAAGAACAACAAGAAAATTAGCAAGAATCAAGATGTAGAATGAGCCCAAAATGCCTCCAAACCCCTTTTAAAGAGGGCATAACCCTAACTCACATCCAAGAGGGGTTAATAAAATATAATTTAATAATAATTTTTATTTATTAGTCCATTGGTTTCCAAAGATTAACCCCTTTTTCTGAGATTTCACCTTTTTGGAGCCTGCCTGCCTTAACAAAGTTTATTTATTTTTAATTATTTGAATAGGGGACATGACAAGTCCTCCCCTCCCAAATATTGTTTGTCCTCAAGCAATGAAGGTTGGAATTCTCAAGAATATTTTCTCCTTCCCAAGTTGCATCCTCTAGTGGTAATCCTTTCCATTTGACCAAATACTCTATGATGCTCCTATTTTTCAACCTTTTCTCTCTTGTATCCAAAATCTCTTCTGGTATCAAAACTAATTTCCCTTCATCATCAAGAGGTGGTAATTCTGTAGATACTATGGTTTGCTGGCCTAGAACCTTCTTTAAGCAAGATACATGAAAAATATTATGTATTTTGCTGTTTGGTGGGAACTCCAATTCATAAGCTACCTCTCCTACCTTCTTGATGATTTTATAAGGCCCATAGAACCTTGGCTTGAGTTTCTCTGCCCCACTTCTCTTCAAGGTGCTTTGCTTATATGGCTGCAACCTAACAAATACCAAATCTCCCACCTCAAAAGATCTTTCAATCCTTTTCCTGTCAGCATATATCTTTTGTTGGTTTTGTGCATGTTGTAGATTATCCTTGAGGGACCTTATTATGTCTTGGCTTTGCTTGATGAAATCACTTGCTGCAGGTACTCTGCTATCGGAAAGTATTAGATCAACAAAGGAAAGGGCATCATAACCATAAAGAGCACAAAAAGGAGGCATACCAATAGACATGTGATGAGATGTATTGTAGCAATACTCCCCTAGGTGTAACCATTTCACCCAAGCATGTTGTTGATTTGAAACATAGTTCCTCAAATATCCTTCTATCCATTTATTAACTATCTTTGTTTGTCCATCTGTTTGAGGGTGATAGCTAGTACTGGGAGTGAGTTCAGTTCCTGCCAAATGAAAGAGCTCCTTCCAAAAAGAGCTGAGGAATCTACTGTCTCGGTCACTAACAATGTTTCTAGGCAAACCATGTAATCTAAATATTTCCTTGAAGAACAATTTGGCCACTTGTGATGCCTTGAAATCAGATGTGATAGGAAAGAAATGTGCATACTTAGTTAGTCTATCTACCACCACATATATGCAATCCTTACCTTGAACCTTGGGCAACCCAGTGATGAAATCCATGGAAATACTTTCCCATTTTTGTTCGAGAATAGGAAGTGGCTGCAACAACCCTGCAGGAAAATTTTGCTCACTCTTGCTTTGTTGGCATACCATACATTCCTTAATGTGTTTAAGGAAATCCTCCTTCATACCCTTCCATGAAAACCGCTCTCGAATTTGCCTGTATGTCTTGAAGTATCCCTGGTGACCAGCCAAAGGTGTGTCATGAAAGGCCCTCAATATCCTCTCCTTAATTTTTGACCCTAGCACTAAGAAGATCCTGTTCTTGTAATAAATCAATTCATCAACAACCTTGTACCTGTTATCATCCACTAACTTATCCAAAATCTTGGTGGAAAATGAATCTTTAGCATACTCTAAAATTATGGAGACTTTCCAATCAGCAGAGATAGATGATAAGGAACACAAAGTGGGCTTTCTTGAGAGAGCATCAACAACCACATTATTCTTTCCTTTCATGTATTCAATATCAAAATCATAAGCTTGCAATTTGCTTACCCATTTTTGTTGATGATCATTCAAATCCCTTTGGTTCAAGAAGAACTTGAGGCTATTATGGTCTGTCTTTACAATGAATCTCCCACATACCAAATATTGTCTAAACTTATGAAGTGCGTGCATGATTGCCAACATTTCCTTATCATAGATGGAGGACCCTTTCTCTGATTGATTTAATTTTCGACTCTCAAATGCTATTGGATGTCCCCTTTGAGTTAGGACAGCCCCTATACCTTCTCTCGAAGCATCACATTCAACAACAAAAGGTAAAGAGAAATCTGGAATTGCAAGCACGGGGCATGAACTCATTACCTCCTTAAGCTTATCAAATGTTTTTTGTGCCTCTTCTATCCAAACAAAAGCTCCTTTCTTTGTCAAATCAGTCAAGGGGGCAGCAAGCTGAGAAAAACCCTTGGCAAATCTTCTATAGTAGCTACACAACCCGAAGAAACCTCTCAACTGTGTAAGATTAGTGGGTGGAGGCCAATCCAAAATTGCCTGAATTTTTTGTTGATCAACCTGTACTTCTTTAGAGCTTATAATATGTCCCAAATATAGGATCTCTGTCAAACCAAACTCACATTTAGATAGCTTAGCATAGAAGGATTGCTGCTCCAAGATTCCCAAAACAGTGTCTATGTGCTTTAGATGCTCTTCCCATGTTTTACTGTATATCAAGATATCATCAAAAAATACCAAAACAAATTTTCGAAGATGCTGACTGAATACCTTATTCATACAAGATTGGAATGTTGTAGGTGCATTAGTGAGCCCAAATGGCATAACAAGAAATTCAAAGTGCCCATAGTGACATCTGAAAGCAGTCTTTTCTACATCTTCACTCCTCATTCGGATTTGATGGTAGCCTGATCTTAAGTCAATTTTTTAGAAGTATACAACACCATGTAACTCATCAATGAGTTCATCTATGCGTGGTATGGGATACCTATTTTTTATGGTCTTCTTGTTTAGAGCCCTATAGTCTATACACATTCTCATTGTACCATCCTTTTTTTTGACAAGTACCACAGATGATGCAAATAGACTAGAGCTAGGCCTTATGAATCCCATGTCCAGGAGTTCTTTAATAGTTTTTTCAATTTCTTCCTTATAACCTCTTGGATGGCGGTATGGAGTTGTTATAACTGGTTTGGCACCTTGTTCTAACTCTATAACATGCTCAAAACCTCTATCTGGTGGTAATCCTGGAGGCAAATCATTGAAAACTATACTATGCTTATCAAGAATATTTTGAATTTCAAAATGGAAATTACCTTGATTCTTTAGAGAGCTTGTTGGTTGGATTATGACTCCTACTGCCCATGTTACTTGTCCTCTTCGAAAAGTCCTCTCCATCATCTTTGCAGAGACTGCCTTAGGTGCTCCATTTGATAACCCTCTCAATATGACTTCTTTCCCATTGGAATAAAATTTAAACTCCATAGTTTGATGGTTCATGTAATAGCCTCCGATAGAGTGCAACCATTGAACACCCAATACAAGATCTGTCTCCCCAATACCAACCACATAGAAGTCATCACATAACTCATAATCTCCTAAGGTCATCTTGAGTTGTTTCACCACCCGTGTGCAAGGCATAGTGAATCCATCACCTACAGTAACATTGAATCCCTCAAAATCTTCTTCTTTAAGCCCTCTTTTCATGACAAATCCCTCATCAATAAAATTGTGAGTTGCCCCACTATCAAGAAGAACAGTCAACCTTTGCCCTGCTAGCACCCCTCGAATTTGGAAGGGATGTTATCTTGGGACTCTTGATAATGCTGCTAAAGTGCCATCCTTGCTGATTTCTTTTACTTTCTCTTCTTCTACCTCCTCCTTAGTATCATGAAATTCCTCATGCTCATCTGAATCGGATTCTGAAGCAACTTCAATATAGTGCACTTGACCTTTCCCCAAACATTTGTGTCCTGGAACCCATGGTTCTCTACAAGTAAAACAAAGCTTTTTCCTTCGTAATTCACTCCTAGTCTCTTCATCTACCTTCTTTTTTTCCACATTTGTCACATCTTTTGGTGGTAGTGTTGGAAAAGTCTTTTTCTGAAAATTTCCCTTATGTTGCCAAAGATTTGGGGGTTTTTGATTAGTGATTGATTTCATAGGCACGCAAGTTTCAAGTTGCAAGCTTCTTTTGATAGCTTCCTGTAAGGTTGAGGGTGAGAAAGCCTTAACCAAACCCTTAACAGAATCTTCTAAACCATCAAGAAAAAGATAAACGATCCTCTTTTCACTCATATCAGGTACCATAACAGCCACTTTTTGAAATTCTTCTATATACTCATTAACTGATTTGGTTTGCTTCAACTTTGACAATTCTTTAAAGTACTCTTTATCATCCTTGAGGTCAAATCTATCTATCACCCTTTGACTGAAATCTTCAAATGTAGTTACCTGATCGTGACCTTGAGTAGTCATTCCATGATACCACCAATCATAGGCTGCATCTTCCAAGTGTAGACTTGCAAATTGAATAGCATCACTCTCTTTCATGGGGTTAAGTGTGAAGAAAGTTTGTAATTTTTGTAGCCATGCTCTAGCTGAAATTTTATTTGTTCCATCAAAAGTAGGTGTTGTAAACTTGCTTATTTTATTTTTGAGTTCTCTTCCACTTGTGTCATGCTCCCTCCTGTTCTCTTTCTTGGGCATCAAAGCATTCATCATATCCACATATTCTCTAAAAGGAACTGAACTACGAAATTCATCATCTAAGCCATTGTAAGTAGCTCTTAATGTAATCAAATTACCTGTAACCTCATCCACTGGATTAATGGCTGGATTTGGTACTGGTGGCTCATCTGCAGGCAAGAAAATAGATTTGGTTGATTTAGATGGTGTGGATCTCCCATTTCTCGGCTCCTCTGAAGTGCTCCCTTTCTCATTAATAGATGCAATTCCTTGTAATTTTTTTGTCAATATTCGCAAAGCCTCTCTAGTTTCTGCCAAACCATCCACTGTTTGCTTCTGAGTATTTTGGATGTCTTGGAAGAATTTCTTTGCCATCTCATCTGGATCAGCCATACTTTTTTCTTCCTTGGATTTTGTACTTTTGCTTTCAACTGGGGGTTTGATCAAAATTTCTTTATTCTTTTCTCGCTGCAAATATCTTTTTTCTCTTTCACTTAGTTGCATGCAATCGTAAAATATGACATGCAAGATCTGGGTAGTTATCAAAACTTGACATGCAAGATCTGGGTAGTTGTTAAAACTGACATGCAACTTCTACAAACCCTCAGGCTGGCAAGATCATGGCTCTGATACCACTGAATGTCCCTTTACTGATTTTTTATGATATTTCCAGCCTCAAATCAAAACTTTTAAAATCAAACAACCAATATTACAAAGATCTGCCAATTTCTCAATAAAACCCAAATCGGGTATGTCCAAATTAGTACCAAAAACTTCACAACTTCACAAATTATTAATAAATCTGAAAATGGACATTTTTACAGAAATTTCAGCAGCATAACAGCCTACAAAATGAGATTTCCAAATTTTTATAGCCTTTACACAACAGCTCACAAATGTAGGGCAAAACTATGCTCAATCGGGCTCCCGAAATTAACACAAAAATGCTCGGAAATACCACAAAACACTCATAAACTATCTTAGAAGTTTAATCACGACCCAATACATATATTCAGCTCTATTTTAACATCATAAAGTCTGAAATACAGCAGCAAACCAAACTGATATGCAACACTCAGCTGAAAACCCAAACTCAAACCAAAAACAACCCCGAAAAACACCCAAATCGGCACTATTCAGCACAAAGGCAAGCTCTGTATGAGCATGCACATGGAATGGCTTCAAACTCCCGTCCTTAGCCTTCTTGGAAACCTGCAAACTCCCGTTCTTGGGTCTCCTTCTCCACAGGTTTGGCAGCCTCTGAAGAACAACAAGAAAATTAGCAAGAATCAAGATGTAGAATGAGCCCAAAATGCCTCCAAACCCCTTTTAAAGAGGGCATAACCCTAACTCACGTCTGAGAGGGGTTAATAAAATATAATTTAATAATAATTTTTATTTATTAATCCATTGGTTTCCAAAGATTAACCCCTTTTTTCGAGATTTCACCTTTTTGGAGCCTGCCTACCTTAACAAAGTTTTTTTTTTTTTAATTATTTGAATAGGGGACATGACAATGATACCCCCTTCCCATCCCATCATTTTCTCATTTCAACCATTTTCTCTCTTGTATGATAGCATGTTTTATTGTACAGTCTGGTTTATTAGGTATCTTGTGAGTCAATTTTATGCATTTTCATGTATTATTTCAAGAAAAATCAATACAATGAACAACAAGTGTTGAGTTTCATGTTAAATCTTGTCTCCTTTCTTGGTGATGTGTAATGTTTGATGACCAATAGCCTAGATCATAGTAGTAGTCCCTTAAGGCTGTATGTTGCTTCATTGTTGTTTGTAATTCAAGGAATTATGTAAATGCTTTAGGGAAATCAATAGGGTTGCAAGTTTATTGAGGAGGATATCAGGTAAGAATGAGATCTAGATTGAACATTGATACCCAATTTACAAGGTAAATGGATAGATCTAGAGTCCTTGCATAGGATATGTGTCTAGGATATCCAAAATGCATAAGAGAGATTTATGAATTTGCCTAATGGATTAGGCATGTGTCAGCTACATGATCATTAGGTTGTTGTCTATACTTGGTTTTCATCCACTTTTCCCACCCACATAAAATCAAATCAAATTCAAATCATATTTATATTTTATGTTGAAGAGCTATAATAGAATGCCCTCACTCAGCTTATGAATTGCATTATCTTGCATTTAGCTACTACAGATCTATGTCATTACATGAGTTAATAAGAGAATTAAGGGTTAAATCTGGTTATCAGATTCAGGAATATGTTTTTGCACTCGTACCATATAATTGAATGTGAGGTCCAACCGCCTAAGTTTTGCAAAGCCTTAAGTAGAAGAAGGGTCTAGCCTTATAGTTGGCCTAGTGTATGAAATGATATGTTAAAGATGGGAGTTAACTGCCCTTAGATGTGTCATTTTCTCATCGGGGTAGTTTGAAACTTGTAGTGTTTTAAAACAAAAATAGACTCAAAGGCCTAGAATCCATGGAATGATGTATACTAACCATGTACTATATGAATCCAATTTGTAATTTGTAGAAAATTGATTGAGAAGTGTGATCACAAGGATGAAACTAGGAGTGTTCCTTGGAAAATGATGCCACAAGTATAGCAGCATGAGTTTGGGCTAAATGACATGGCTTTTTTATGGTTGAAATAGTCTTATATTGTGGAGTGAATGGTTGATCAATCACTAATCAACCTTGGAAAGGTTTGGAAAGGTGAGATTGGAGAAACCCTCAAATCAAGGGTTTGAAGCATCTGAATTGGGGCGTTTGGTGTTCATGATGTCTTGGGTCTAATTCCTCTTAGAATTAGAAGTTTATTGACATTTCTTGAGACTGTCCAGGAGTTGAGACCTTGGGGATATTTCTGGGTGGTAGTCACTTTGTTAAATCACCTAGTTATGAGTGTATTTGTAGGAGTACAGGTCGAGTTCTCCCATTCAAGCCAAAAGACTAGTATCTAAATTTAAGATTTGTTACAGAATGACCAAAAGGGTATCTCGGTGTGGTTTTAGTTTTCCATGTGTTTTGGGAAATTTTGGAGTTTGAAGACCAAAAAGGTCATTGCTGGGCTAATTGTTGATTTCCAGGCCTTTAAGCTAGTTTTGAGTCTTTTTACCTTTTTGAGTTGGAGATAGGTCTAGAAACCTTCAAACCACTTTAGTACATCATCATATACCCCAAATACATCAAATCTATCATGGGTTTGCATATAGAGTAAACTTTGTTAAGTTAAGCCTTTTAAAGCCATTTGAGCACTTTGGGAAGTAGTGGGTTTGTAAGCCAAATTTGTATAACTTCATCTTGTGCAAAAGGTCCACCACCTTATCCTCTACATAATTTCCCTAGTTAACAATTCATTGTGTTAGTGTGCATGACTTATCCCTTATTATGCTTTATTATTGAAGTTGGATTTAAGTTTAATTTGGTCACAACTAATTCATCCCACCCTCAGTTATAATACATACTTTACTTTCTAACATATATATCTTTATTTAATTGAATTTAATAATTATTTATTTTATATATGAATCATTTAATAATTTTTGCTAATATCTTGACATTAATAATTCTAATTCTTTTTAAAACTCTCTTTATTATACTAAAGTTGATAATGAATTTTATATATTTGTTTTGGAAATATATTTACTATTTAAAACAAAATAATTAAGAAAACAAACATCCAATCAATAATTTATTTTTTCCATTGAATCTCCAATCTTTATACCATTTATCCATTTCATGTTTATTATAAAATAATGTTTTTTAAAATAATTACTAAATTAAAATTATATTATATTAGTTTTTATAAAATAATATTAAAATACAATCATGTACCAAATATTTTCCCTACAATACTATTAATGAAATATGTCAATATCATATTGGTTAGAAGATTCAAGAAACATTATCTATATTATCTTTCACAAAGAAATATTTTAATACATGAAGAACATTCTTTTATTTATAGAAAATATTTGAATACAAATACACCTACATTATTGGATGGAGATGGGCACTTATAGTAAGTGTTGATACAATTAGCATCCGCTACAACCACTATTATTATATTAAAATCAAACCTTTTATACCAAAAATATAATAAATAAATAAGCGCATCTTTAATAAAGTAAGATATGGTATTGTCAAATAGCAAGGCCCTCTAGAATATTTCCTCATTGGTGATCTTAAAAAATCGGTAACCACTTAGAAATGCTTTGTTTTTTTTTCAAACATGTTAATGGTTTTTCTTCCCTAAGAATTACAACATTTTTTTTTATTCATGTTAGATAAGAATTTAGATAACATTAAATTATGTCTAATGATTAGTTGAAATTGGATAAAAAACTAGCCGAGGTATAATCCTTCCATTACTTCACTTATAATATTTGGTAAAAGGAATACATGTATTGGCCAAGGGATATTTGTGGTCACTAGGGATGCTATTTTAAGAGCAAATCAGATTTCTAGTATCATAGCTAAATTTTAATATATATATTTCCCCAAGAACGAGACTATTCATCAATATGACATCATGTTTTGAATAGCATAATATTCATTGGGCGTGACACCTAAAGACTTCGTTTTTTTTCAAAGTATCTTACATAATTGCAATGCAAGTAGGGATAAGGCTTAAACTTCACTATCTCGACTCTTGTTATTATTATTATATTTTATGTTTTAATCGTAGAATATGTGGTTATAATATATTGTTTTCTTCTTTTTTATTAGTCCTTGTCTAGAGGCAGAGACTATAGTTTTTGATTGCTTGTAATGTATTAATTTGTTCATTGAAATTTGTGCTTTCTCATGTAATAGCATTATACATTATAGTTAGCGATGAAAATTGAATTTATTTGATATCATATATGTAAACAAGTTTTATTGTATTAGTTCTTGGTATTTTTCCAAGCAATCTTTTCTTTTTTCTGTACAAAGATTATATCAATATTCCCACATGACAATTGTCAAATTTTCAAGAAAGTTATGTCTAATGTCAATATGCATGACGAACAAATGTTATTCTTTTCCCAGGTATAGGTGGATGCTTAGTTCTAGTATTTGTGACCTATGTCTACAGACTGCTATAAAAAACATCGAAGAATATTTTTCAAGATTCAAGGGTTGTCTAAGCTGGCTATTATTTGTAGTATTCTATTGTTCCTTTCTTCTCTACTACTTCATCATGTAAGTCATTGTAATCATTTTAATTTTTCCATATCATATTTTATTCAAAGTTTGTTAAATTGACTTAAGCTATTGAATTTTTAATGAAAAAAATCTAAAATTACAAATTCATAAATAACACAAAACATCTAGGTGTGGAAATTCAAAATCTTTGAAATTTATTGTTAATTTTGTTACATGTTTGGTAACATTTGGCTTTGATTGTGTCTACAGATAGCCTTCAAAGAATGAGATCATCTTGATTGGAACCTTGGGAGGTGTAGCTCGCATTGCTCTATTGTGGTTGTTGTTTATATTCAAACACAATCACCCAAAGTTAAGCACGAAAGTCTCATCCCATAGTTGGCAGCATGAAGCAAAAGATAATAAGATATTGCGCATTCACATATTAATGGAATTAAAGAAATTTTGCAGTAAAAATCATATTGCAAGACATTTTCAATAATTCTTGTTTATGAAGTTTTATAGCAGGAATCATATAGTAACTGATCAAGAGAGATCTATGTTCTCATCAAATGGAGTCTTATTAGTAGGAATCTATCCTAAAATGATTATAATGATTTTTATTTTTATGAATTGATGAATTTCAAGAAGATTTATGCTAGACCTCATATTTGGAAATTTCAGGAAATTTTGGAGTATGATTCTTAGTTAAGAATGAATTTAGGAATAGTAGTTTCTCATTAATTGATACAATTAAAGAAACTTTTCATTATGGTTCATATTTTAAAATGACTCAAAGAATTATTTTTTTCAAAAGGATGAAATTCAAGATGATGTACCATAAAATTTACATATAATGAAAGTTGATTACTCAAAATTTGATGAGACGCATGAAATTTTATAGTAAAATTCATATGTAAAATGACTTTGAATGCTATTTCTCCTAAATTGATAAAATTGAAGAAGCTTTCAACTATGAATCATATTGCAATTTAATGATTTAATGAAACTAGGATTAAAGTAGTTGGTTGATTGTATAATGTGTGCACTTTTGTTTTAGCATAGGTATACTTCATCAACAAAGAATGTTAGTGGGATAGTTTCTTCAGTTATGATTCACTTTGATCAATAGCTAAAAATATTGATACGGGTATGAAGATTGGTGAGGGAGGATTTGACAAAAAATGTAATGTATTTGGATTACCTCTTTTTAAAATCTAAAGTGGATTCTCAATCCTATTTGCTAAATCATTTACTAATCAAACAAGTTTATTAAAATATAAAAAGTAATAAAAGATAATAAACATCTTCTTGGTTGTGTACTTAGATTAAGTACTACTTAGATAGAGAAAATCGCTTGATTAACTTCTCTACATGTAAAATTTATGGAAAGACAATTGTAAGATTTCTTCGCAAAGAACATTTTCTACAACATGTATACTAAGGAGTCATTTTTCACCATTTCTACAATTAAATTGGTCTATTCCTTGCACGTAATTCTATTTGTCTAAAGCCTTTTCTATGTGTACCAAGACCCCTCTTTTTTATGGTCTTAAAGAAGATGAAACTCCTTATATTTTTAGTCCAATTGAACGCATGTGCAAAGAAACTGATTGAGATGCTTGTTAATGGTAAGAAGAATATTAACTACTAGTTGTTTTAAATTTTAAAATGCAAGCCATGAATTGGAAAGTTGTTTTACAAATTGATTTGAATATTTTTAGGTGGGGGAACTAAGAATGGCCTTTAATGCATGATTTTTAGACCTTTCAACTAGATTGGACCATAATTTATTTTATTACTAGAATCGATGGCCCTAGTAAGGTTGTAGCAAGGGTTCTTACATGTTTTAGCCAATGTAAGTTTGGCTATACCATGGGTGCATCCTTTCTATTTTTGATTAAGTAAAACAGGTTTTACAAGGATCCTAAAACACAATAGTTCTTACATAACATAGGGTAGTGAAATTGAAATGCTCGGCAACAAAAATACAGCCAATAAAAAGGCTAAAATAAAAAGACAGGCTTAAAGCCAATAGGAAAAAACTAGCAAAAACTGCAATTGAGTGTTTTTGGATGATCAAATAACTGAGGAAATGAATGATGCAACAAACCTATGTTAAATTTCTTTTGCTAATTGTTTGTACAATGATTGTCTATGACTATGAACCCTTAGGGATTATTAAGAGATGTGTCTTTGAAACCTGTAGATGGAGGACAATGATAATGTATAGTTATTTATATAAACAATACCAATAATGTTATATGAATGACTATAAGCAACTGTTAGGATTAAACCACAGACAGAAATAACAATTGCATGCAAATATAACCAATAATAGAAAATAATAGATCACATAGAAAAGAACACAAGACACCAAGATTTAACATGGTTCACCCAATCCCTGGGCTACGTCCACCAAACAACAAGCCCAATATTTTTATGATCCAGTGATTACAACCTGATTACAATCTGTAATCCCTTACATCTCAATACTGATGCAAGAACCAATTACGCATCACACTTATGAAACGATCCCTAACCCTAAGCCCTTTTATACAAGTATTTTAACCACTTTAGGGTTATAATTAATAATTACATGTTAGCCCAAAATCTTGATAAAATAGGGCCCAATTTTTTTTTTGGGAACCCCAAAGAATTTATGAAGTATTTACAGTACTTTTCTGATCAGTCACCACAATCTAACAATCTCCCATTTGGGGACTAATTAGGCTCCACACTAATCAACAATCTCCCACTTGGAGACTAATCCTGTAGCTATGCCGCTACTCCATGAGGCTCCCACTAGATCAAACCACCCTGGACTCTATTGTTCTTATATTCATGTTTAGTCTAGAAGACCAACCGAAGCTGAAAAGGAGTGAAACTTCTCCCTTGTTACTACCTTGGTTAACATATCTACTGGATTGTCATTTGTATGTATCTTCTCCAGCTTTAACTATCCATCCTCCAAAACTGACTGAATGAAATGGTACCACAATCGTATGTGTTTGGTCTTTGAATGCAGAATATAATTCTTTGCAAGATGAGTGACACTCTAGCTATCTGTGAACAAATAATTATCCTTTTGAGGATGTCCCAATTCTTGCAAGAAGAACTAAAGCCATATCATCTCCTTGGCTACCTTTGTAGTAGCTACATACTCTGCCTCTATAGTGGATAAAGAATTAACCTTTTGTACAACCTAGAAACCCAGCTCATGGCTGCCCCACCAATAGTAAAGATGTAACCTGTAGTACTCTGCTTAGTATCAATATCCCCTACCAAATATGAGTCAACATAGCCTTGTAAATCAATAGTAGAGCCCCCAAAGTGTAGACACTTATTGGATGTTCCTCTCAAATATCTAAGAATCTATTTGACTGCATTCCAATGCTCAATTCCTGGATGATTCATATACCTACTAATAACTCCCACTACATGTGCAATATCTGGTCTAGTATATACCATAGCATACATCAAGCTTCCTATAGTTGAAGAATAAGGTACCTTAGACATCTTATCCTCCTCTTCTTGTGTCTTGGGACACATCTCCTTAGTCAACTTCAAATGACTAGGTAAAGGTGTGCTAATAGCTTTAGCATTCTCCATAGAGAAATATTGCAAAACCTTCTTGACATAATCAACCTGAGATAGCACCAATGTTCTATTCTTCCTATCTTTGCAAATATGCATACCAAGGATTTTTTTTGCTGCCCCCAAATCCTTCATAGAAAATGCATGTGCTAATTGGTGTTTTAGCCCCTTAATGTGATCCATGTTAGATCGAGCTATAAGCATATCATCAACATATAAACATAGAATAATGTAGTTGTCATCATCCAACCTCTTAAAATAAACACAATGATCTAAATGACACCTATTGTAACCATGCTCATGCATAAAACTATCAAATTTCAGATACCATTGTTGAGGTGCTTGCTTCAAGCCAAATAAACTTTTCTTCAATTTGCACACTAAGTTCTCCTTACCTTTGACAGCAAATCCTTGCGGCCAAGCCATATACATCTCTTCATCCAAATCACCATGAAGGAAGGCTATTTTAACATCAAGTTGCTCTAAATGCATATCTTCAGTAGTCACAAGACTTAAAATAGTACAGATAGAAGTCATCTTAACGATAGGAGAAAATATCTCAGCAAAATCAATTCTCTTTTTCTGTGCAAATCCTTTTACAACTAACGTGGCTTTAAATCTTTTCTTAACTCCTTGCTCTTCTTTTAACCTATAAATCCACTTATTTTGTAAAGCCTTGTTACCTGTAGGCAACTTGTACAAATCTCAAGTCTTATTCTTTAGCAAAGAGTCCATTTCATCTTTCATTATAGACTCCCACTGAATCTTAGTATCCACCTGCATAGCTTCATCATAACTTTCAGGTTCACCAGCATCAATAAGTAAAATAGAATACAAAGAGGGAGAAAATTTTTGTGGAGGACTAATTTTCCTTGTTGATCATCTAACATTCATTGGTGTGTGTGGTATTTGTTGTTGTGGTTGTTGCACATCATGAAGAATGGTTGGAACATTAGCTTTTGGAGTATCATCTAGCACTACATAATCATGTTCTTTCTTCTCATGTTGTTGCAATAGATCTTTGTACAACACTCTCATTGAATATGACATCCCTGCTTCTTACAATTTTATGATTTTCAAAATCCCAAAGCCTATAACCAAACTCATTAATGCCATATCTAGCAAATACACCTTTCTTTGAATTAGCTTCTAGCTTGGTTCTATTTTCAGAATCTATGTTAGCAAATGCTTTACAACTGAAGGTTTTGAGAAAAGAATAACTCACCTTCTTACCAGTCCATGCTTCCTTTGGAATACCACAGGAAAGGAGTAGAGGGACCTCTATTAATCAAATATATAGTAGTATTGATAGCCTCCACCCACATGTGTAAGGGAAATTCAACATGCAACCTCATGCTCCTTGCACATTCCATTATAGTCTTGTTCATGCATTCAACCACTCCATTTTCCTATGGAGTCCTTGGAATAGTTTTCTATCTATGAATACCATTAGTGGAGCAATAATCTTTAAATTCACGACTATAATACTCACCTCCATTATCAAATTAGAGACATTTTAATTTTTTACCAGTCTCATTTTCAACCAAGCATTTCCATTTCTTAAAAGTTTGAAATACATCAGATTTATGTATAAGGAAATAAACCCATACTTTTCTAGTTGCATCATCAATAAATGTAACATAGTAATGAGAGCCACCAAGGGAAGATACCTGAGCTAGTCCCCATACATCAGTATGCACAAGCTCTAATTTCTCCCTTTTATTTTCCTTCCCACTCTTTGCAAAACTCACTCTCTTTTGTTTTCCATACACGCAACTTTCACAGAAATCCATATTAACACATTTTAGACCTGGTAAAACTTTCTTTGAATGAAGTACTTTCATACCTTTCTCGCTCATGTGCCCAAGTCTGTTATGCCACAATGTTGTATCAAAATCTAAACAGCTATTTGTTCTCCCTGCTCAACTGCAACAATTGTTCCTGAACATTCATTTTTCTCTTAAACAATTAAAGTAAAAGGAACAATATAACTTGTACAAAGATATAAGGTGCCTACTTTCACACCTTTTTCTACTACAAGAGAACCTTTTGAAACCTTCCAATTTTTATCATTAAAAGTAACTACACAACCCTCATCACCAAGTTTCCCTGCTGAAATTAAATTCCTACTTAGCCTTGGAACATGTCTTACCTCATGTAGTAGCCAATGATTTCCATTCTACAACTTAATCTTAATTTTTCCATTTCCAACAATCTGATAGGGTTCATTACCCCCAAATAAACAAGCCTAAAATCCCCTTGGACATAATCAATGAAATAACCTCTATGAGGTGGAGCATGAAATGAAGCACCAGAATCTAAAATCCATGAATCATCAACACTTTCTAAAAACAAAAGAAAAACATCCTCTTCAGATTTGTTACTTACCACATTTGCCTCCTTGTCTCCATCTAATTTATCTCCTTCATTTTTTCTTTCGATTCTAGAAATCTTTATTTTTGTGCCTTGGTTTCCTACAGTACCAATAATCATTCGGTCCTCTCGATTGAGACCTCCTCCCCTTTGACTTTCCTCTTGATTTCCCACAATTTCTAGAATTACTTCCTCTCTTAGTCATTCTACCCCTGCTTTGTGCATTTAAAGCACTTCCTGATATAGATCCACCTAAGGTTTTCCTATGAGTTTCCTCACTCAAAATAACATCGATTACATCATCATATTTTAGGGTACTAGATCCAGAAATAGAATTACTCACAGCCATTACCAAGCCATTCTAGCTTTAAGGAAAAGAACACAAAATCAAGAGAGCCCTAATTTCTTTTTCAAAATTGATACCCACAAAAGATAACTGACTAGTAATAGTATTAAACTCATTTAAATGATCTATAATGGATCCACCTTCTACCATTTTCATATTAAATAAACGATTCATGAGAAATACCTTGTTTGAAGAAAAGGGCTTTTCATATAGTGTCATTGGGGTTTTCGTCAATTCTTCTATCGTCTTTGCTTTTGTAATATTAAATGCCACCAGTGGTGCCAAGCATAATTGAATGCTTCCAAGTGCCTTTCTATCTAAAAGATCCTATTCATCATTTGACATAGATTCGTAATTCTTGGCTTTGCCTTCCAATGGCTTCCTTTGTTAGGATAAACCACAGACAGAAATAAAAAAACTAAATGCAAATATAACGAATAACAGAAAATAATAGCTTCTCCCTTGTTACAACCTTTGTCAACATATCGGCTAGATTGCCATTGGTATGTATCTTCTCCAGCTTTAACTGTCCATCCTTCAAAACTGACTGAATGAAATGGTACCACAACTATATGTGTTTGGTCTTAGAATGCAGAGCTGAATTCTTAGCAAGATGAATGGCACTCTGACTATCTATGAACTAGTAATTATCCTTCTGAGGATGTCCTAATTCTTCCAAGAAGAACTGAAGCCATATCATCTCCTTGGCTGCCTCTGTAGTAGCAACATATTCTGCCTCTATAGTGGATAGAGCATTAATCTTTTGTAACCTAGAAACCCAGCTCACAACTGCCCCACCAACAGTAAAGACATAACCTGTAGTACTCCGCCTAGTATCAATATCCCCTGCCAAATCTGAGTCAACATAGCCCTGTAAATCAATAGTAGAGCCCCCAAAGTGTAAACACTTATTGGATGTTCCTCTCAAATATCGGAGAATCCACTTGACAGCATTCCAATGCTCAAATCCTGGATGACTCATATACCTGCTAACAACTCCCACTACATGTGCAATATCTAGCCTAGTGCATACCATAGCATACATCAAGCTTCCTCTAGCTGAAGCATAGGGTACCTTGGAAATCTTATCCTTCTCTTCCTGTGTCTTGGGACACATCTCCTTAGTCAATTTCAAATGACCAGGTAAAGGTGTGCTAACAGCTTTAGCATTCTCCATAGAGAAACATTGCAACACCTTCTCAACATAATCAGCTTGAGATAGCATCAATGTTCTGTTCTTCCTATCTCTACAAATCTTCATACCAAGGATTTTTTTTTTGCCTCCAAATCCTTCATAGCAAATGCATGTGCTAACTAGCATTTTAGCCCCTTAATATGATCCATGTTAGACCCAACTACAAGCATATCATCAACATATAGACATAAAATAATGTAGCTATCATCATCCAACCTCTTAAAATAAACACAATAATCTGAATGACACCTATTATAGCCATGCTCATGCATAAGCCTGTCAAATTTCAGATACCATTGCTGAGGTGCTTGCTTCAAGCCATATAAACTTTTCTTCAATTTGCACACTAAGTTCTCCTTACCTTTGACCTCAAATCCCCATGGCTGGGCCATATATATTTCTTCATCCAAATCACCATGAAGAAAGGTTGTTTTAATATCCAATTGCTCTAAATGCAAATCTTCAGTAGCCATAAGACTTAAAACAGTATGGATAGAAGTCATTTTAACAATAGGAGAAAATATCTCATCAAAATCAATTCCCTTTTTTTGTGCAAATCCTTTTACAACTAACCTGGCCTTAAATCTTTTCTTACCTCCTTCCTCTTCTTTCAACCTGTAAACCCACTTATTCTATAAAGTCTTTTTACCTACAGGCAACTTGCATAGATCCCATGTCTTATTCTGTAGCAAAGAGTCCATTTCATCTTTCATTGCAAACTCCCAATGAATCTTAGTATCCACCTGCACAGCTTCATCATAACTTTCAGATTCACCAGCATCAGTAAGTAAAATAGAATACAAAGAGGGAGAAAATCTTTGTGGAGGTCTAATTTGCCTCGTTGACCATCTAGAATTCACTAGTGTGTGGGGTATTTGTTGTTGCAGTTGTTGCACATCATGAAGAATGGCTAGAACATCAGCTTTTGGAGTATCATCCAACAATACATAATCATCTTCTTTCTTCTCATGTTGCTACAACAGATCTTTGTACAACACTTTCTCATTGAATATGACATCCTAACTTCTAACAATTTTAAGATTTTCAAAATCCCAAAGCCTATAACCAAATTCATTAATACCATATCCAACAAAGACACATTTCTTTGATTTAGCTTCTAGCTTGGTTCTATTTTCAGAGTCTATATGAGCAAAAGCTTCACAATCGAAGGCCTTGAGAAAAGAATAACTCACCTTCTTACCAGTCCATGCTTCCTCTAGAATACCATAGACCAAAGGAGTACAAGGACCTCTATTAATCAAATATACTGCAGTATTGATAGCCTCCACCCACATGTGTAAGCGCAACCCAACATGCAACCTCATGCTCCTTGCGCTCTCTATTATACTCCTGTTCATGCGTTTGGCCACTCCATTTTCCTGTGGAGTCCTTGGAACAGTTTTCTGTCTATGAATACCATTAGTGGAGCAATAGTCTTCAAATTCATGACTACAATACTCACCACCATTATCAGATCTGAGACATTTTAATTTCTTACCAATCTCATTTCCAACCAAGCATTTCCATTTCTTAAAAGTTTGAAATACATAAGATTTATGTCTAAGGAAATAAACCCATACTTTTCTAGTTGCGTCATCAATAAATGTAACATAATAATGAGAGCCACCAAGGGAAGATACCTGAGCTGGTCCCCATACATCTATATGCACAAGCTCTAATTTCTCCTTTTTGTTTTCCTTCCCAGTCTTTACAAAACTCGCTCTCTCTTGTTTTCCATACACACAACTTTCACAAAAATCCATATTAACACATTTCAGACCTGGTAAAACTTTCTTTGAATGAAGTACTTTCATACCTTTTTCACTTATGTGCCCAAGTCTATTATGCCACAATGTTGTATTAGAATCTACAACAGCTATTTTTTCTCCCTGCTCAACTGCAACAATTGTTCCTGAACATTCATTTTTCTCTGAAACAATCAAAGCAGTAGGAACAATATGACCTGTACAAAGATATAAGGTGCCTACTTTCACACCTTTTGCTACTACAAGGGAACCTTTTGAAACCTTCCAATTTTTATCATTAAAAGTAATTACACAACCCTCATCACCGAGTTGCCTAGCTGAAATTAAATTTCTACTTAGCCTTGGAACATGTCTTACCTTATGTAGTAGCCAATGATTCCCATTCTGCAACTTAATCTTAATTTTTCCCTTTCCAACAATCTGACAGGGTTCATTATCCCCCAAATAAGCAAGCCCAAAATCCCCTTGGACATAATCAATGAAATAACCTCTATGAGGTGTAGCATGAAATGAAGCACCAGAATCTAAAACCCATGAATCATCAACACTCTCTAAAGACAGAAGCAAAGCATCCTCTTCGAATTTGTTACTTACCACATTTTCCTCCTTGTCTCCATCTAATTTATCTCCTTCATTTTTCTTTCGATTCCAAAAATCTTTCTTTTTGTGCCCTGGTTTCCCATAGTACCAGCAATCATTTGGTCCTCTCGATTGAGACCTCCTCCCCTTTGACTTTCCTCTTGATTTCCCACGATTTCCAAAGTTACTTCCTCTTTCAGTCGTTCTGCCCCTGCTTTGTGCATTCAAAGCACTTCCTGATGTAGATCCACCTGAGGATTTCCTACGAGTTTCCTCACTCAAAACAACAGCAATCACATCATCATATTTTAGGATACTAGATCCAAGAACAGAACTACTCACCGCCATTACCAAGCCATTCCAACTTTCAGGCAAAGAACACAAAATCAAGAGAGCCCTAATTTCTTCATCAAAATTGATACCCACCGAAGATTTAACTGACTAGTAATAGTATTAAACTCATTTAAATGATCTGCAATAGATCCACCTTCTGCCATTTTCATATTAAATAAACGCTTCATGAGAAATACCTTGTTTGAAGTGGAGGGCTTTTCATACAGTGTTGCTAGGGTTTTCATCAAATCTTTTTTCATCTTTTCTTTTGTAATATTAAATGCCGCCAATGGTGCCAAGCATAACTGAATGCTTCTGAGTGCCTTTCTATCCAAAAGATCCCATTCAGCCTCTGACATAGTTCCCTGATTCTTGGCTTTGCCTTCCAATGGCTTCCATAAATCCTTCTGATATAGATAGTCTTCCATTTGCATCTTCCATAACGGGAAGTTCTACCCATTAAACTTGTCAACCCTCAGCTTACCCTCATTTGCCATCACTCCCACTCAACCGTGAGACTTTCCTACAGAGGATAATTGAAAGACAACCTCGCTCTAATACCACTTGTTAGGATAAGCCACAAACAGAAATAAAAAAAATTACATGCAAATATAACGAATAATAGAAAATAATAGATCACACAGAAATGAACACAAGGCTCCAAGATTTAATGTGGTTCACCCAATCTCTGGGCTACGTCCACCAAACAGCAAGTCTGATCTTATTACAATCTTGTGATTACGACCTGATTACAATCCGTAATCCCTTACAGCTCAATATCGCCGCAAGAACCAATTTTGCATCACAACATAATGAAAAATACCCAACCCTAAACCCTTTTATACAAGTATTAAACCACTTTAGGGTTATACCATGTCAGCCATAATTAGCCATAACTTTAGTGGCAAATCTACGAATGGCGAATAGTACCAAAACGATTAGCAAATAGTATGTACAGTACTTTCCTGATTAGTCACCACAATCTAACATCCTTAAATCCTTTTGATAAAGATAGTCTTCCATTTGCATCTTCCATAACTGGAAGTTCTGCCCATTAAACCTATCAACCCTTAGGTTACCCTCATTTTCCATTGCTCCCACTCAACCATGAGACTCCCACTCAAATGTGAAACTTTTTTGCAGAGGATAATTGAAAAAACAACTAGGCTTTGATACCACTTGTTAGGATTAAACCACGAACAAAAATAACAATTATATGCAAATATAACCAATAACAAAAAATAATAGATCACACAGAAAAGAACACAAGGCACCAAGATTTAACATGGTTCACCCAATCCCTAGGCTATGTCCACCAAATAGCAAGTCTAATATTTTTATGATCCAGTGATTACACCCTGATTATAATCCATAATCCCTTATAGCTCAATACCACCGCAAAAACCAATTTTCCATCACACTTATGAAATAATCCCTAACCCTAAGCCCTTTTATACAAATATTCTAACCACTTTAGGGTTATAATTTATAATTACATGTCGGCCCAAAATCTTGATAAAATAGGGCCCAATTTTTTTTGGGGAACCCCAAAGAATTTATGAAGTATGTACAGTACTTTCCTGATCAGTCACCACAATCTAACATCAACTTTGTTCTTGTAGAGCTAGACTATTTGTAGGCAACACCAACAATGAAGTGATTGTAAGACAATTAGCTAAGGTGATATTTGGGGTGAGTATTATATAGAAATTTTGATTACTTTGATTTGTCCCATTTGAAGATTGCGTCCACTACAAAGAATTTTTAAAATGAGTATTTAAATTTCTATTTAAATGATTGTTGATAAAATAATAAGAAGAGTTCATACTTAAATTTTGTCTATCAATTTCACTATTTAATATTAGTTTGAATGTGTTTTTAAATTTTCCATCCTCTTCAATCCTCCTTACTTTACTTTCTTGTGCATCTTCCTTTATACAAGGTAGGGACTCTAGCTCTAGAGAGCCTTTGCTTTTATATACATTATTCAAAATAATAATAATAAATATTTTCTTTATAGAATAATAGAAAAATGTTTAGTCTAAAAAGGTTTAAAAATTGGTTCCCTTAAACATATTTTGTGTTAATTTGCAATATTTTTACAATCTACGTTAAGTTTTGTCATATTTTTTATTATAAATTTGCATATGATAATGTTAAAGTATTTTTTTTAAATACTAAAGAAATATTTATTTCTTAGAAGAAGTATTGGTTATTTTCAAAGATGTGTTATGATATTTTTATTCATTTCATTCATAAATAGAAAAATAAGGAAATTTATTTCTCTTTTCTCTCAATAAATTATGGAATGTTTGTTTGGGTCAAAATATAATTTATTTATTTTCTATTTGATATCTTGATATTATAAATGTTCACATAATTTTATAAACATACCTTTGATTTTATGAGATTTCTATGTTTTAATTGTTTATATAGTTTTATAATTAATATTAGCATTGTTGTTCCATGATATGTTTGAATGTACCAAAATATTTATTCAATTATATATTAATACACCTTAATGTGAAATGATTGTTATTCATATTATGATACTTGATTTTGTGTCTCTTCTACCTAGTCTCTACATATTACTTTTTCTCTAGAATGTATGTGATATACAACTAAAGTATGGAATTCTAATGAGACAATGTGATTTTTAATACCATGAAACAAACATTTCATTGTTTATTTTCCATCCTCACTCATCCTATGCATTATTATAAATATATTTACTCTAAATGGTGATGCAACCAACATTTGTCTAAGATCTTGGTGTTCAATTAAAAATAAATTCTTATACACGTTTTATGTTATAGTTCTAAACATAGTTTATAATCATACAATCTCACTAATTATGTCTAAGTATATAAAGGAAAAGAGGGTATTTGTGGGATTCAATGGATTTTGATCAATGAAAAATTTACCTTAGATGCATGAGTTATTGAAGAAAATCTGAGGAAAAATCAACATAACTTTAAATAACATAAGTAAATAGTTGTTATTTGGGGTGATTTGAACACTATATTAGAAATATGTGCATGATGAATAAAGATGAAAACTTGGGTCTCCATCTCCATTTTTCCTTCTCACCTATAGATTTTGACTTTTTTTTGTGCTTAATGCATTATTATGCTGAGTTAACATCACCATTATTTTCAGCCTTTAGACTTGTTTCTTTCGTGGTTGGGCTTCTAACGCTTATTTTCAGCCTGATTTCTATTAACTCTCGGGTTTTAGGATCTCTATAAAATCTATTTATCTAATAAAAAACATCACCATTATTTTCTACAATTAACATAATTTAGACTTAAAGTGGTGAAGTATATTAAGGTTGACATAATTTTTTATTTTTTATTATTTATGTTGTACAATAACTGCATAACTAAGTATATCTAGAGTACATTGTATTAATAGAAAAGTCTCAAAGATAAATGGTCATACACAATAGTCAAAATGCATTGTTTCATACCTAAATATATACAGTTCTTCAAATTCCACAATCCTAATCAGATATCATGAATAAATAAGCTATACATGAATATCAAACACATATAAAAATAGTCTTAAAATGATATATTAATAGGAATATCTTTACAAACTCCAAAATCAACAATAAAATATTACTTTATAACATTATAAAATCATGATATTTATTAAGGAAGGTTTGACTCCTTCTCTTAGATGATTATCTCATGTATTTATTTCTAGAGTTCTTCAAACGATTTTATGATTTTATGATTTTTTTATACCCTTTATTACCATTGATGATTGTTGTAGCATCCCCACCTTATTTATATTATTTATGTAATTATGTTATCATTATTATTAAGTAGTAGTGTCTTTGATACTTTCATATTATTATTATATATTAGAGATGCACTCTTTAAAAATGTGTTATAACATATGACTAGGATTAGTATACATTATATGGATACTAATTTATATCACCATCTTGATCAACTAAAAGAGATTGTACATGAAAACACATTAGTTGAGGGAGCATAGTACCTTATTGATCTTAAGACAAAATCTAACAAAAAATTATGAAAATTTACCTTTCTCTCATTTTCAATCTTTCATAAATGCCAAATTTTGGATCCATCTAAGTCAATTGACTCACACGCTAGCCTCTTTGAGATCCATACATTCTGATATAAATAAGAAGGGAATATAATTGAAACATAAAAAACTTATAATGGTCAAGAAGAAATGATTGGATGAGTTGTCCTATAATATGTATATGTTATCTATAGTAGTCATGTTACCTGAATTAATATTGCATAGTAGAAATGCTTCATCAATTTTTCCATGCTCATGGGCACATGTTGTCTCTTATGTTCTACAAATGTAGTCACTTCACTCTTGTGCAATCTAAAAGTGGAAGCACTTCTTTTGTAAGACCTTTTATCCCTCCCTTTAGGGTCTGTTTGGTTTGTGGAATTGTAGAAATACAAATATCTATGAATCTCAATTTAGCCAAATCAAGGTTTCGCAAATCTTCATTCCTATTTTACAGGATTTTTCTTGTATCATTTATTTCACTCAAAAAATGAGTGGAAAGATACATTTCATAGGTAAGCTTGGAGTTAGAAAGATGACTCAAAAAATAGTCAAATCTAACCTTTTTTACACTTCTCAAAAAGTAAACCTTGGTTTTGGTTTTCAATTCCTAGTTGCTAGTGGGAAGTCTAATAACTTGGTTTTGAAAAAAAATTAGAAGTTGGTTATTCTAATTCCATTTTGTCAATTTTGAAACAAATGCAAAATTTTACAAATACAGATTATTAAAAATGTCAATTCATGTCATCTTCCATGAACCAAACAGATCGTTGATGATCTCTTAGGTTCATGTATGCAATCATACTTTGATCACTCCCATTTTTGAGTTTTTTTTTTCATTTTCAATGACACTCTTTGCATACACGAAACCCTAGAGGCCATTTGGAGGCCCAAAATCCTCAAGGTAAGGGTCTATGATGCATCAACTTGTGGGAGTAATAACTTTTGACTCTGCTATGAATTTTTGTTCAAAATTTTAAGATGGTTTCAAATTTAATAATTAAATTAAAAACATAAACAAATAAGAAAAAGTGTTCCAAATCAAATATCATGAAATATATATATATATATATATATATATATATATATATATATATATATATATATATATATCTTAAAAAAAATTAAAATATAAAAAATATTTTTATAATATAATAAAAATTATAGTATGACGCATACAACCATAAGATGAAAAGATTAATACAAATAATTCTCATATGCTAAAAATCCCTTTTCAATATTATTATACCCATGAATTACTTAAAAGTAAGATCAAAAATCGATTTAAACAATAATATTAATTATTAATATTGCTCCTACCTACATTACACATGTTTGTATATCACTGATTGAGAAATAAGAATGTCTTAGGTCTCATGTCCATGAAGTGAAATCTTTGAAACTTGATGGTTTAATCCCATCATCCATAATAATGGTTGCTTCTATCATGCTTAGCAAAATATACCCACCAAGGTCTATTTTTAAATTGGTGTATAATAATAGAAATGTTAGTGTCTTATCTTGTTGGTATGCAATTTAATCAAAAAATGGCATCCCATTGAGTGCATAATTCTTTATCTACAAATTAGAGGCCAACACATGGCCTCTTTTCCTCCATATTAGATGTGAAGAATTCAAGGATCATGCACTACCTACATTTTCTTCAATCTTGAACCATTCAATAGGCATCATTTAGTCCTATCTCAATTCCTCTAAAATAATGTTGGAGGCATAGGGAAGACAAATCATTGGTTTGTACAATAACTTAGGGTATTTGTAATTGGTTCACCTATCTATTTTTAAGTTCATGAAGCCTAAAAATTAGTTCCACAACTATAAATTAATGCTGAAATGTTCGAGAGAAAACTTTTTCTTTCTCATTGGATGGTGAGTGATTCAATCTCATATTTTTTATTATTAAAGATGGAGTCTTTTACGCTACTTTTCTCATGAAACGTTCAAATTTAATATAATCGAATCAACCCTTACTATAAGTGGTTAAGTCTCCATCCATGAAAGTTGATGTAGGTTTTTTCGACAATTTAGTATTAAAGTATTGCCTTCATGTATCACATGCTATTTTTAATAGTTACAATGTATAAAATACCAATTGAATCTTCCAAATCTAGTAACCAATATAACAATGAAAAATGTTGACGAAATAATAGAAAATTAAAAAATTAAAATATCATGTAAATTTATTCAGGTGTTTAACATTATCTTATTTTAATTTAATAAGGCAAAGTATGAAAATTTATTAAGAGAGTTCTTTGTAGTATGGGATGTGATTAGAATTTCATGAAGGTGTTGTATAGGATTTAGGTGGTAATGTATTAAGTTAAATCTTATAGGTTTGAAATAAATTGTGATTTTATCAATGTTTGCATTTGACTTCTTAAATGAGCATTCATATGTATGTTAGATCTTGGTTGTCTTAGAATGATGGTTTTGGAATTTACATATAATATTTAGAAGGTGTTGTAAATCTATTTGATGAATGTAAGGTGTTTTGGATCTATGATTCTTTGTTTATAATTCTATATTTCTAAAGGAATCATTTAAATAGAATAATCACTAGTATTATAGTGTACCACACATTAATGTAATTGATGGTTAACTTTTTTGTTGAATGATGGGTGCTAAGTAAAAGGATATCCTCATAGTTGATTCAAACCATTTCATAACTAGTAACAATATCACATAAACTTGGAGCATTAACTTGTATGTTTTAGTTTATATTTTATTGGGTATTTTATATCTAGAACATTTATATGTGGGTTATGCACTCCATGTTATTTCATATCCATTATAATGGATGAAGGTTGTAACATTTGACCCATTATTGTCTAGTTATGAGATGTATTTTTAACTAGATTAGCAAGGAAAGGGCTCTAGTCCTAGTAGTTGCCCTAGTTTTTCACCCTTTTGTTGTGTAATACCTTATAGTGAAAAAACCCAAATGTTATGTTTAAAATCTTGTGAAATTTGGTTAAGACCTTGGATGAATTTTTTTTAAATCCATAAACCCTTGTTTATTTTGCCCTAACCCTCAAAAGTGGTCGAGAGTAATATTTTAAATAAAATTACATGGGATACTCTTATCCTAAGTTCTCATTTTTCAAAATTATTTTATTACTTTCCACTAAATAAACCTTATTCATTTTAAACATGCCCTACCCATGGTTATCTTATTAAGTGTTTGGTGAAGCATTTTAACAATGGTGGTTTGTTTTGGTTAACTGTTGATTTTTCCAAGATCAATGGTGAGCACATGCCTGCAAGATGAATATGCTCAACGTTTACGTGAAACAGGCAAGCAACTTGTTGCCATGTAGCACTTGATGATGTTAGGTCTTAACTACTCTGCAAAAGACTGGAGCTTGTCAGTACTTTGCCAAACCTTTTCTGGAGTTGTTAGTAAGAGTCAGTGCATGTTTGATTTTCTAGTTGTTGGTGTAAATAAGTATTCACTATTTACACTTTATTTAAGTTTACTTAGGTTAATGCATTATTTTATTATTTATTAGTTAGACACCTAGGAGTATGCATACTCATATGAGTTGTTTTGTTGACAACACAAGAGTTAGCAACTCTTTTATGCACATGGTGTCTACAATACAAGAGTTGGCATCTAATTTAAGCACATGGTGTCGACAACATCTCTATACTAGATACACCTTGTCATACTTATCCTCTCATTGATGCATGCACATTCATGTACAATGGAGGATAATCCACTTTTGGTGCATGTGTGCTTAGTTTTTGAGCTTATCTCTTCACTAACTCCTACACATTCTAGAAGCATTCTAGAGGCTTTTATATACATGCACTACTAGTGTGTATGTACATCACATCAATTCATTTTGATATTATTATTATGATCATACTTTATTGGTCCATTTTGTGCTTTTTCTTGAGTTCCTTGATCTTGGGTGACTTTTCCTTAAGGAAAATTCTTACACCAACAATGTCATTCATTAAAGCCAAGTAGTGGGGTTACTTTGATGCCATATCATTCAGCCATTGATCTTTGGAGGATCAACGATGGGCGTATTACTGCTTCGTGGAGATGCAAAGATTTTAACCAAAGCAAGGAAGTGCCTTGGTGACACCTATCCCTGATAACATCGCAAAAGATACTTTATACAGTTCAAAGGACACATGTTATGTATGTCATTGATCTTGAGAGGATCAATAGATGGCGAATGACCACAAAAGTAAGTTTCTCAATGTTTATATAATGTGGGTAATCACGTGCAAGACATGTGGCAAATGATGAGGTCATGGGCCCATAGTTTTTGAAAGGCAATAACACAGTATGCATAGTTGGCACTTGTCAAACACATTGGCACAAAACAATGCATTTATTGGTTAGCTTGTCTGATTGGATCCTAAAAGGCCATGATTTTATAACATCATTGATCTTGAAAAGATCAATGGGTAGCGCTTACCCACATTTTCAAAATAACTAAATTTTAAACAAAGCGGGGAAGTGCCCGCACACCATGTGGCAAAGTGGGACCTATCATAAAGGAGACTTCCGAGTCACGCTAGGGTGGAAAAATGTGGTGAAATGGAGCATAGTAATTGGTAAAGCAATACACATACTTGTCAAGCTAGAGATGAATGTACCAAGTGGGGCCACATTTTAAAAGGCTTAATCATGCAATTGTATTGATCTTTTGTCATTATCAATCTTTGGAAGACTGATGATTAGCACTTCACCACATTATGAAAATGATTAAACTTTATGTATAGTGGGGAAGCACCTATTTGATGTGTGGCATGTCTTAAAAAGTTGTAATGCAAGTTCTGTATTTTTAAATCAAATCGTCTGACACTCTATTATCAACAAAGGAAATTCAAATTTCAAAGTGATACATGAAAATTAAAATTCTGAAGCATTAATTTTGTTTAGTGCCACTTTGTGTGATCTTAATACCATAGTAAATTATCGAATTATTCATTCTATGAACTAGAAGATCACAAAGATATCAAAGTGTAAGTGTTTCTAGACCTAGCGCATGAAACCTCTCAGGGTTTTCAATAATTTGCAGAGTGATCTATAGAAGAAAATAAGTAGGAAAAGGCTAGTAAGTTATCTAAAACCTCTAAAAAATGAGAAATTAAGATTGTGCTAGGGAAAATTAAAAATGCCTCCTCACAAGGACTTTTTCGGTAAAGTAAATTATTTGAAAAGACCTGTCCATGATGATTTTTTAGAACAATTGCTTTTGTTAGAAAATGAATTGACTAAGGGTAGAGAATTCATTCCTAAAAACCCTAGGCTATTAGTCAATGAGGGCTTTTATGATAAGGAAAATTATTTGAGGGATGCAGAGGTTTTAGTGGGAAGTTTAGAGCTTTTTAAGAAATAGTTTGCAAAATGAAATTTGGATACTCCTATGAGCAACATTTGTGAATTTGATATAGGGAAGCTAATTCTCCCTACAGTCTTCTTTAACAGTGACCTATTAATAGATATGGCTAAAAAATATGATCCAATTACCATAAGTATAAAAAACCATGTAGGGAATAACCTTTTTAGGGTTTTGCTGGGATTGATTAGAGAAGTGTTCAAGCTTAACCTAACCATGTTGTCCTTGAGAAAATTGATATGGAAGAATCTCAAGCTAGATATGATGCACCGAGGGTATACCTAAGGGGAGGGCCATTACAACAACATTTTGTTAAAATTGGGTCATTGCCTTTGGTCACATTGAACACCCCTGAACCCTTGCTGAAAAAATATTTTAATCCTAAGGCATAGGCTTTATATTTTTCTCTCTACAAGATCTTTGGAATGGATGAGAAAGATCACATTCAAGGTTCTATTGTTCTTATCATAGCTCAAACTCTGTAGTTTGGAATGAGTTCAATTATGGATTTTCCTACCTTTTTAGCTGAGGAGATTCATAATGAATTAATTGGAATAGCACAAGGCAAGGTTAATAGGCCTTTTCACTGGTACCCTTTGTTGATGTGTATATGTCTCTATAAAGGGGTTACTTTCTTCTCCAAAGAGATGAAATTGGAATTGGAGAGAGATGGAGATAAAATCCTCATTCAATTGTGGAGTACAGACATGACATGGGAGGTTACATATCCCAGTTTTGTTACATTTGACAGATTTTTTTCTTCAATGCTTAAATTGTCATTTAGAGGAGATAGTCCTAGAATACCACAACCCTTATTAGAATAGATAAGACCTAAGGATCATGCTAAAGGGCTATTCATAAGTCATAAATGAGGGGATATCATTCCATATCATGTTTCCACTATTTTTAGAGTTTATGGTTTCTTGGGAAAACCCCATGTGCTACCTTGCTAGGTGCCTTTAAATGTAGGAATTATAGAATTGTTGTGGTAGACTGGGACAATTGATGAAAAGGATCTATTAGGAAAAGCTAAATGTACATTATTCCTAATAGTTACTATTGTGCATGAGTTTGTGTTTGTTAAGAAGCGATGGAGAGGTCTTGGAATTTTTTTGGATAGATATCAAATGGCCCAATCACATGCTCACTATATTGATCTAGAGGGATTCTATGACCTCCTTAGGGAAAGAAGTAAAGCTAAGGCTCAGACACAAATTATGTATTTCCTAGAAGATGTCATCAAAAATATATTTTTATTGCAAGAATAGGAATTCAAAAGAAAAGTGGATAGTTTAGAGCAAATTCCTTGACTTTATAAATGATTTTGAGCCCACATATAATCCTTTAGTAGATATAAAACATTGGGAGGGTAAAATGGACATGTTAATGAATAATTTTGCTGAGATAATGCAGACCTTGAATGAGAAAAAGGTCATTTTTGCAAAGACACATCCAAAAAAAGCTACTAATGTAGAAAGGAGATTAAATAGTAGAATTATTGTAACTCTAGGTCAGCATAAATTACAAAGAAAATTTGGGTATGTTGTGGCTCAGAATGTATAGTATGTCCCTCCTTACAAGAGGCCAAGATCAGAAAGTCCATTTGACACAAGCGCCCCCAAGAAACAAAATTTAAAACAAGGATCATCTTCTCAAGTAGGAGAATACTCACCATCCTAGCCTCCACTCAAAATAGATCATGAGGCATCTCTAAGAGAACAACTGGGGAAAATTGGAGGGGAAGAAGAGATAGTTGCTACAACTGCTGATATTCAAGGGGGAATACCTGAAGAGCCTCCTGTACCATCCTTTGACCTTACTGCTTTTGATTATAGAGGTAAAGAGATTGACCCTATAATTGCATAGGCCTCTCAAAAGTTCATTGATGATGAGAGTTTTGTGAAATCTAGGTCCTTTGCACAATTTTATTGAGAATTTTTTTTGGCAATTTTGAAGCTAAGTGCAAAGCAATAAAAGAAGAGCATCCACATAAGTTGGACTCTAAGATTGAGGAAGAGGCTAAGGCCAATTTCATGGATGAATTTTCACAATTGACCCCTAAAGGGGGAAGACAGTTATTAAAAGAGTTAGGAGTTTTGATACTACCTAAGTGGGACATAGCTATTGCTATGATCTTTGACTCTATTAGGAAAGAAAAGGATGTTTAGTAAAAATATGAAGAGGAGACTTTTCACGCACATAGAGGAATAAAATATAGCAATGGTCACCAAGCATTGGTGATTTGGTCTATTGAGAAAAGAGACAAAACTAGTATCCAAGAGATTTCAAATGCTAAGCATAAAGGCACTCTCACATTATATAAAGCAGATGAAGTGGATAGTGAGAAGATAAGTAAAATGACTAAAGAAATTGTGGACTTTGGGACAGTGGTTGTTGGGAAAGAAAAACATAAGTTTCGAGAACTCAATGCCAAGTT
The DNA here is from genome assembly GCA_028749045.1 of Cupressus sempervirens. Lineage (NCBI taxonomy): Eukaryota > Viridiplantae > Streptophyta > Pinopsida > Cupressales > Cupressaceae > Cupressus > Cupressus sempervirens. The sequence continues at coordinate 137,312,863 of CM053787.1, forward strand.
TGAAGAAATATTAAAGGCATCTAATGAAAAAGGAAATAGGATACAATAGCTAGAGACTCAAGTATCCCAGATGGATAAGATGCTAGCAGAAAGGAAGGTAGAAGAATCTAGCAGGCCTAGAATTGTTTATCCTTGCCCCCCAATTGAGCCATTTAAGTCAACTCCAATTGTAGAGATGCCTAACACTCCACAAAGGCCTAGATTCTACATTGCTAAGGAGTTTGAAGAAGAAAATAATAAGCTATGGGAGTCGCATGTTGAGATGAATAATCAATAGGAGGAAAAACTTAGAAAAACAATCTTATATCTAGTAGATAAGATTGACTAGCCAAAATTTTATGAACAATTGGTGGAAATCATTGACATGTGGAATGAGATAAGAAAGGATAAAGATACCTTGAAGCCTACTATGAAAAAATGGAGTGAAAGAGATAAAGATATCACTCTTATGTGTATCTTAGTTATCAATTTATCTTGTGAACAAATAGAAAAGACTTTTGATATAACCAACAATCTGTCTTAATTTGATGAGAAAAGGTTTGCTATTCAAAAGAGAATAATGCTCTACCTTTCTAGATATGTACAAGAGAAATTTGACCTTTTTCCTAGGGCACTTAAAAATATTGATAAAATAAAAGGAAAGGAACAACGGAGGAAAGAATTGGATGATTTACTATGCCACAGGATGAATGAAGTTATTAATGAAAAGGGAAATGTGTTATGGGCAATGAAAAATGAAGAATTTGTTAAAGTGCAATTATTCAATAATGTCATCAGAAAAGAATTTGTTGAAATAAAACAAATAGGAAATTTTGTGATCAAAAAATAGTATGAGATCTTAAATTTTGATTGTAAATTCAAATTATATGGAAATAGAGGAAGATGGTGTGGGCCAAGAAGAGGATAAAAAAAAATGATACATTAGCAGAAGAAGATGAAATATGGAAACCAATTATAGTTTCTAGCACAAAAGTCTGAACTAATGATGTGGAAATTGAGGACACAGGTATAATTGTTGTCTTAACAATGCATGAAAATGAAAATGGAGAGCCTCGAGTTGAAGTAAATATGCAACAATCGAAGCTAGACACATCACTAACAAGCCTAATGGCTATATATTTTGAAGAGTCAAAATATTAGAAGGGGAAATCATGAAATTTGTAGCATTTGAAAGTATAACAAAAAGTGGTCCCACAACATAATGATTATAATGTAAAGTTTTTTTGTTGCAGATTTTTTTGTTCTTTATGGTACTAACAATGTAAATATCCTTTTTCTAAAGGAAAGCAATCATTTCTCTATGTCTAAAACTTGTTGCATCTCACACTATATAAGTGAGATCCAAAGGCTAGAGAAAAGGTCCGAGTCATTTACAAATTTTAGTATTACTAAGTATTGTTCGGTCCAGTTTATTGATGCAAACTTTATGATATATTCTCTTTGCAAATGTTTGAGAATACCTTGATATTATAGGATCTTAATATCTTATCTTGATTCATTTTTGAGTTCTATTACAATTGTTATACAAATTTCAAAGGAAATTAATACAAAGATGAATTGTCTCCATATCTTTTCTTCTTGAATCTTGTCTCTATTGTTATTACTCGGATGTCTTGAGATTGCATATGAAAAGCTTATTCAATTGAATATACTCAACTTGAATTGTATGTATTTTCACTATTTCTTTTAATTCAATGAATTAATTAAATGCTTCAATGAAGTTGATAGGATTTCCATGGTGATATGAAGGATATGCATAAGAATGAGTTTTTAGTAAGAATTGCTGATAATATTGATTCTAATATAGTCAATTATGTCTGGAAATTGGATACTCTAAATCCCAAAGGATAAGGCACTAATCTATTAATTCAGTTTATAGATGAAGAAATCATGAATAAGCATCAAGCTTAAAAATCAAATCAAATCAATTTTACTTTGATGTTTGAGGATGTTCAAAGGTGGTCAACACTTGTGTACATTTTAATTTTTGAGTCTTAGTTAGCTACTATTGCCCAGATTTACCTGTAAATCTAAGAAGAATTGTGACCAATCTACTATAAGGGATGGGTATTATTGTCAAATGTGATGGAATGAGAGAAACAAGTGTATAGTATTAGATTGAAAATCTCTTATCCCTTAGGTGCATCTGTCTTGGTTTTGCAGAGCCAAAAGAGTAGAAAATATTTTATGATTTTGTTGAAGTTGGGTCCAGATCTAAAGAAAAAATAACATTTTATCAAAAATAGCTAATCCTTAAGTTATTGTGATCTTTATTATCTTGGTATTAAGTGTTATTTTGCTTAATAGTTTAAAAAAACCAACAAAATAGTGACTCTGTTGGGGAGTTGTTAAACCCAAGATTGTGTGTAAAAAGTACTATATATTATCTGGTCATTGGTGTATATGCGATTGTCAAATATTTTCAATACTACCCATGGTTATAGTGGACCTTTTTAGTGAGAAATCTTGAGAATTTTAAAAAAAAAGAACAAAGACCCTACTACCACAGGTGTACACTGATGTATACAACCCTTATGAATTGTCTTATTTGTCAAGTAATAGTTGCAGTCCTATATCCTCTATGATTGGTTCCCTTGTGTATCAATATATGTCATATTTCCTTATATCCTTCCCTTGAAGTCAAGAGCTATTTTATTGTTATATTTTCCCTAGAAAAGGGTGGAAACTCAATTAAGGTTTTGAAGCTAGTCCTTATTTGACAAGTAATTCCCATAAATGGTTGACAAGAGGAAAAGTACACAAGCCTATGCAAGAGCCAATCCTAATATTCTGGTGTAAACTAATCTACTCTAGGGTGGTAGGAAGAATCAAAACAAAAAGAAAGAAGATCCAAATCCCACCTGGAAACCAAGGGGTAGTACATCAGTAAACTCTCAATACCAATTAATGGTAGTGAGAGAGTCCTCTTCATTAAGTTTTGTATTAGAGACCACAAGGCTCTTGAGAGAGGTATTTAGTACTCCATTACAAGAGGACCAAGTTTACCATGACTAAAATGTTTCCTCAATGGGAGATGTACTACATAGACCAGATGTGATAAGTCAAATTAATTATAGGCTAGGATATGGCAATATCATGAAAAATCCTTTTAATCCCAAAGCAGTTCCATATGGGGAGACTAACCTCATAGATCTTGATGATCCTACTAATTTAGAAACAACTTCTATAGATCCTAAAGAAGTGTGCTCAGAAATAGAAATCCTGAAAAGATGGGTTGCAAAAGAGGAAGCCAAACATGCTTGTTTGGAAAAGGAAAGAGAACAAGCCACAATGAATGCTCTCATTGAGAGAGATAATTTTCTCAGAAGAATAGCTGCCCTGAAGGATCATAACAAGAACTTGGAGGAAAGAACTTCAGTCCTTCATGCTAATTTTTTTAGGGATATAGATAGTTTGAGATCTAAGGTTTTAGTACAAGAAAAGCTCATAAGCCAAAGGCAAGAACCTATCATTTCACATGTTCAACCCTACAAGCCTGCCCAAGAAGACCTTGTAGAACATACTATCAAACCCATAGATAAAGGAAAGGGAAAAGCTATAGGAATCCAAATAAATGAACCTCAAGTTATACCAAGTAAATCTATAAATCCTCCCATGTCTAAATTAGATTTGGATTTAGAAAAGGCTAGAAAAGAGAAAGAGGATCTTGCAAAAGAACTTGAAAGGTTGAGAATGAAGCACATGCAGAAGAAACTAGGAGAAAGATTTAGTTTATCAAGTCAAACTTTGCCTTAGCCTCATGGCCTAATTTGTCCACCCAAGCTACAACTCCTTTACCTACTTGTGGACCAATAGTCTCCAATCATACTATGTCTTAATCTACCCGTGCTTCATCATTTACCACTAGTATTTAGATCCCTACTTTTCAAATACAACAATCCAAAAATGTTGCTCATAATTGGGCCAATATAGAAAGCATATCCTATGTTGTTGGTTTTTAGAAGAAGCCTATATATATGGAAAATATAGAAAAATATCATTTGTAGGGATTCCTAGTTTTCCATATCCCATATCATTTGATCTAAGAGACAATTTTTTCAAGTTTTCTACAGATAATGTTGTTATTGGTGAGGAACACTTGAAGATCTTTATAGATATGTTGAATGATTTTGAAGTTGAAGATGAAGATGTAGTGATGAAATTGTTTGTGCATTTGTTAATTAAGGATGCTAGGGACTAGTTTACGAGACTACCAAATGATTGCATTAGTTCATGGAGTGATTTGGAAAAATTGTTCAAAGAATAGTATGGAGATAATACTAATGCTAGTTTTATGTTGAATGATTTCAAAAATATCAAAAATAATCCTAATGAATCTACATTTGATTTCAATATAAGGTTCCAAAAGGGAATGTACAAATTGTTCCAGGTCATGAGATTGACTGAGGATGTTTGGATTACAACATATTTTAATGCTTTTGATAGCAAGATGGATTATCAATTGAGGGATAAATAACTCAAAACTATAAGGGATGCTTTCAAGTTTGCAGTAAATATTGAGAACAATAGAAAAGCATCTAGTAAGCTAGGAAGGAAAGATGATACACAGTTTTTTAATCCCAAGAACAACAAGAAAGAAAGTGATAAGTCTCTTGTTAATGTGAATCCTAATGAAGCTACAATAGGTCAAGTATTAGACTTATTGAAGAAGAAAAATCCACCAACTATTGACACACACAAACTTATTGTTGGTGAACATGCCCTAGTAAATAACAACCATTTCAATAGACAACTGAGAATGCAAAATTACCCTTATACCACTCAATGGAAAGATGGTAAACCCATTCCAAATCAAACCCAAAATGTAAAAGATAAGGCTACCCCTGATCCTTTACAAAGAAATTTTGTTAATATGAATGATGATGTGCCATGGTGCATCATATGTCAATCACTTCACTCTTTAGATTATTGCGCAGTTGCTTAGTCATTTGCTATAGATTGAAATACACTGAATGAGGAGGAAGATGAAGAAAAATGCCATGATGATTTAAGTTGTAATATGGTTAGCATGTGTGATAATTGTGTATACTCTAACTTAGGGGAACATGAAAGTTACATTACTAGTTAGAGAATTGCTTACCAACTACACCATAAGCAAGTGTTCTTAGATGATAAAAATTATGATGAAGACAAGGTATGTGTTATGTCCTCAGCTATTGATCACATAAAATTGAGAATTCCTTCCACAGAATGGATTGATAGAATTATTGTAGAAATGATTCCTCAAGTGCATAGTAATTATAATTTGAGAAGAAGAATAGTTGGTAGTGAAACTAGTAAGCCTTCTAACAATTCAAAATAAACATTACTCATAAGATGAAGGATGACAATAAGAAAAATAGTGTGAAAACAAAAAAGGTCAAAGATAGAAAGGTTAAGAAATGGGAGCCTAAAAAGAAGGTACAATTTCAAATAAGTGATGCACCTAGAGTAATGGTTCAAGAGAAGAAATTAGGATCTAATTTGGCTAAATAAATAACAGTACCTACTATTCAAAAGACTATAACCCTAGGTATGCTTGTAAAGCCCACTATATTTGAACCTATTAATATGATATCTATGCTATCACAAATCACTATCAAAGTAACTTTGTCTGAATTATTTATAATTGATGAGCATAAGAGTAATGCCTTGTCATGGTTAGGTGGAATATGAAATAATGGTAATATAGTTAAGAAAATTGCCATTTAGCAAACCATAATGATAGTTGAAGATAGTGGAATTATTTCCCAAATTCCTCAAATGTTCTTAGATGTCTCATTTGTGGTGTATTTACAAGATATTGATCCATTTTTTCTAAGTCTAATTATAAAAGGTAAGACCCTTAAGAATTGCATGATAGACTCAGGAGCCTCTAACACCATTATGCCTTTCAAAGTCATGGAAGCCTTAGGTCCAAAAGTGGACACCAAACAAGGTAGGTGTAGAGGTATGGATGCTAGAGAAGTGCCTATTATAGGTACCATCAATGCATTACCTTTTAAATTCACTGCTTATCTAAGGTAGAGTTAACAATGTTAATCCTTGTAGTTGATATTCCTCCACATTATGGAATGTTGCTCTCTAGAAAGTGGAGTGCTACTATGGGAGAAAGCTTACAATATAACCTATCTTATGCAACTTTCCATATAGGTGATAAGGCTATTAGAGTGGATAGGGAACCAAGGGTCAATCATATTTTTGGTGAAGAAATTGACAAAGATTCCACTTGCTTTCTAGGCACTAGTGTGAATTCATTCAAGACTGAGCTAATTATTCAAGAAGTTGAAAAACTCCTTCTTGTGATTTCAAATGAGGTTGAATGTTGTATGGATTCACTAGTTTTATGGACCATGTACTTTGATGGGGCTAGTTCAAGAGAAGGTTTGGGGGTAGGAGTAGTTTTTGTTTCTCCTGAGAAGAACACTTTTAGATATTCTTTCACATTAAACTTTTCATGCACAAATAATATAACAAAATATGAGGCTCTTTTATTAGGTTTGAGAGTAGCAACATATCATGGAATCAAAAAATTGGATGTCATAGGTGACTTTGAGTTAGTGGTTTCTCAAGTTAGGAAACTTATGCTTCAAAAAACATAAGGTTGAAACAATATGGAAATGTAGTATGGGATTAGATTGAGTCATTTGATGCGTTTGGCATTTCTTGGATGGAAATGAGTCAAAATAAGATGGTTGATATATTGGAAAATGTAGCTATCAAACCCAAGGATGTGTCATTTGTAGGAATTTCATAGATTGAGGTTCAGAATCAGCCTTCCATACCTAATAACATAGAGCATTGGCAAGTTTTTGATGATGATAAGAATATTTTGAATTTCATGCTAAGTGAAGATAAATACCATGGCCAAGAACTTGATTGTAGTGCCTTAATTGAAAACATAGATGGTAAGTAAATAACTTTTGGTTAGGAGATTATAAAATTGAAAACCAACAAGGTATCCAAGTGGTTAGTGGTTCTAGAAAATATGTTTAACAAACAAGATAGGGTAAAACCTAGAATCATAGATCATAAGCCTCAAGAACTAGAAGAGATAAATCTTGGTACTACTAAAGCCCTTAAGAAAGTTTACATTGTTAAAAATTTATCTACCAAAATCACAAAGCTTCTAGTTGACTTGTTGAGAAATACATATATATTTTTTCATGGTTATATGATGATCTTAAGGCCTATAGAGAGGACTTGTTCCAGCATGTCATACCACTGAAAGACAATGTTAAACCTTTTAAGTGGAAGCAAAGACTAGTAAATCCCACCTTAGCACCTAAAATGTAGGAAGAATTGATGAAGCTAAGGGATGGAGGAATTATCAAACCAATTAGACATTCCACTTGGGTTTCAAATTTGGTGCTTGTGAGAAAGAATAGTGGAGACATAAGGCTATGTGTGGACTTCAAAAACCTAAACAGTGCATCACTGAAGGAAAATTATGGATTATCAAACATGGAAGCTATGCTGCGACAAGTGTCTAGTTTTGAATTAATGTCCATGATGGATGGATTCTTAGGATATAATCAATTCCTTGTAAAAGAAAATGAACAATTTAAGAAAACTTTTACAACTCCATGTGGAACCTATGTGTATATAAGAATGCCATTTGGGTTGATTAATGCAGGTGCAACTTTTTAGAGAGCTATGGATGTAGCCTTCCATGAATATATTAACAAGTTTATGGTTGTGTACCAAGATTATGTCACAACATACTCCAAGAAGGCTGAGGACCATTACAAACATTTAGAAAAGATTTTCATCAAAGCCTAGGAATATGGAGTATCTTTGAACCCAAAGAATTGTACATTTGGGGTGATAGAAGGAAGATTGTTGGGACATATAGTGTCAAAGGATGGTGTAAAAATAGATCCTAAAAGAGTGGCTGCCATTGAAAAAGTCCCTAAGCCAAATAACTTGAAAGAAATACCATCATTCTTTGGGCATGTCAATTTTTTGAGGTTTGTTACAAATTTTGTTGAAATTAGCAAACCCATTTCCAAAATGCTCAAGAAGGGAGCTACTATTAATTGTGATGGTGAACCCTCAAGCCTTTCAAGATATCAAAATAGCCATAATAAATGCTCCAATCCTTAGGACCCTAGATTACACAAAGTGCATGCACATATTTTCTTTTGCATCCTTTCATACCGTGGCAACAATTTTATTACAGAAGAATGAGGAGGCATATGAACGACCAATTGTATTCTTTAGAAAATATTTATAGCCTACTAAACTGAAGTATGAAATAAATGAGAAAAAAGCTTATGCCTTAGTGATAGTTGTAAAATCTTTTAGATATTATTTGGTAGGTGCCATTGTCATTACATTTGTACCCAATGCAATTGTTAAGGATATTTTTCCTTGGTAGGAGGTATTAGGTAGAAGGTGCAAATGGATCAATAGGATCCAAGAATTTAACATTGATATCCAAATCACAAAATTGGTAAGAGGTCAAGGGCTAGCAAAGCTTATGGCTTAGTCCAACTTAGATGCTAATCAGATAAATATAATTATAGGTCACCTGAGATCAGATTCATGCAATATGGATCATTGTGAATGGTATACTAATGTTATATATTATTTGTAACACTTGGAGGCTCCTTTCCATTTATCAGAACATGAAAAGAGAAGTACCAAGTTATAGGCCATTAGATACATCATTCTTAGGAATGCTTTATGGTGGAGAAATTTTGAGGGAGTGCTGCTAAAGTGTGTTGATCAAGAAAAATCAAAAGAGATACTAAGTGAAGTGCATACTATAGTCTATGGAAGACATTACATGGCTAAAACCACTACTCACAAAGTGATGAGGGCTAGGTTCTAGTGGCTCTCTCTCTTCAAAGATGCTCAGGTACTAGTTATAAAGTGTGATGCCTACTAAAGATTTGCAGGCAAGTTGAAATTTTCTAGGAATACTCCATTAAAATAAATTGAGGTACAAACACCATTCCAACAATGGGGAATCAATTTTATAGTTGAAATCTCTCCTAATTCTAGCACTGGGTACTCATGGATTTTGGTAGCTAATGACTATTTTATAGAATTGGTAGAGGTTAATCCAACAAGGAATGCTACTTGCAAGGTTGTTAATAATTTTCTCCTCAATAATATCATTTCAAGATTTGGATACCCTCAGAAGGTTGTGACAAATAATGCAATGTGTTTTAGATATGAGGAATTCATAAACTTCTGTGACAAATATGGAATAACAAGATCAACATCTTCTCTTTATCATCCACAAGGAAATGGACAAGTTGAATCCACAAATAAAATCTTGTTGAAAGTAATTAAAAAAAATTTGGATGATAATAAGAAGGCCTAGGATTCCAAATTGTAGTTAGCAAGATGGACTGACAGGGTAACTATGAAAAATGCCATAGGTGTAGCACCTTTTGACATTGTGTATGGAATCTAGGCAAGGATGCCTCAGAACAATTTAGTGAGACTATATAATTACATTCAAATGTATGATGCAGATATTATTGATGTCATGTGAGGGAAGTTGGTTGAGTTAGTAGGACTAAAGGAGACTAGGAAATAAGCATCCCTCAGAAATCAAAAATTATAGTTGTAGGTTAAGACACTTTATGATAGAAGGATAGTAGAAAAGAAGTTTGAATTTGATGATTTAGTCCTAATGTGGAACGCCAGGATTGAAGATAAAGGAAAACATGGTAACTTTGATCCTATATGGTTAGGTCCTTATCTGATTGAAGCCACATGGGGGAGGATTCTTATATTCTAAAGGAATTATCAAGTAATATTCTTGAACTACAAGTTCATGGATAGTTCTTGAAGAGGTATTTTTACTAAAATACTTGTTTCCTCCATGAACAGTAGTTTAGGGTAGTAAGGAGAAATAATGTCCCATATTAGGCAACCAGGTCTCAGCCTTGAGTTCTATCCCCTAGCCATAAAACAATAGTGTTTTGGACCTCTAAAGTTATCATATCATTTCAATCTGAGTGAAATCATTATTTTCATGATTACCATGACCTCTACATTGGTTCCTTCTACCACTAGGTGGTGTTTAAGAATGTTCATGTTCATGCTCCTCCTCTTTATGCTCTAACTGATGGGAATATTCATGATGAGATCTCTCTACTTAATTATGTTCCTATTGGAACTCCTCTATATAAGGGCCAAACTAAGAAATAATCTCCTATAGCACCAACGTCAATGCCCCCATACCATTTTGATTATCATTTCCTTGTTCTCCCCCACCATCCTATCATCCCTCTTCCTAGTGTTCTTCTTGAACAACACATCAACTACCACCCCAACTACTAGGACTTCATGTAGGAGGCATCACTATTGAAGCAACAAAATAAAGTTAGAAACATATGTCACAAGCATAAGAGACATAAACATGAACCAATAAGATATCACAATATCAATCATATAATAGCAATACACAATAGAAAACAAAAAAACACAACATAGTGGAAGCTTAACACAAAGATTCCAATGTTGTGACATGGGATCTGATACTAGATGTAATGCCTCACCCAAAGATCCTTAGAACAAGGATGAAATATAGGCTAAGATAAAAAAATTTGAACAAGTATGAGTGCACATGACTACATCATACATGGATCACAAAGATTGCAACAAAAGACTTAACCACCACCTCGACAAACACCGAATCTCCAAATGCCACTACTCAAATTGACATAGACACAAACATTAAATATAATGAAAAATATAAGATTTTTCAAAGCATGGAAAATTAAGTAAACCCAAAGGGTACTTGAAACACAAAAAATTGATCCCCAAAAAACTAGTAGAGATGCCCCTTATTTTTCATGCAAGGACCAATGAAAAACATAAACCTCACACAAGGATGTGTACCAAATGGTGTAAGAATGTACTTGACCCAAAAACCAAGACACCTAAAGTTGGTTTTGGGTTTCACATGAAAAAGTACTAGAAGTCGTTCGTGAAGAACCAACACACCATGTAAGAACTTGTATTCTCAAGTCAGAAACTATAATTTCATGCAAGAAACAAAATTAGCAATCTATAAATTAATAAGGGAAGAATGCTAGAAAATGAATTCCTCTACATCGAGGAGTACCCAATTGACACATCGAGGAAAAGACACTCAAATGAATAACTAAAAGACATAAGCTAAATCTAACCATCTGACAAACAATGAAGTGAAATAAATTGAGCAACCAAACTAAGTATAGGGTTCCTCCTAACCATAATATCATCATAAGACCATCGTGGGTCCTAGTCATCTCCTACACGTAACATCCCAAACTACCAACCAAATTGTTGGTGCTATCTTATGAAGATGTCACTACTACAATGTGCTACAACATAAGAATAAGGAAATGTAATATGCTAGAATTAAAGCATAAGATAATCTTACAAATAAAACTCATCATCTAACATATGCTAAACATCATAATAAGGACATGAGTCAATACTAACATCATCTAAACATGATATACACATATTCCAATGAAAGCATAAATCACAAGATAACATACTCTATAATTTGAAGTACCAAGTGAAACCATCTAACAAAAGCCATACTAGACAAAAAAAACCCATCTTTGTACACCATTTCCCAATAGTTGTGAAGGTAGCTATACCTCCCAAACATGTGGAACTCATAGGTCCACTCCCATTGTGTTGATGGAGATAATGATCCAACCAGAAATACATAAAGAAAATATCCATGACTAACACTCATACTAGATAATATGATGACTAAAACCAAGATCATAGACAATTCATAAATATAGGTCCTATTGAGCTATCATTTTAAATGATGCTAAATGGAAGGAATTCTTGTGAACTCTTCTCTTGAAAAGCTTATTTTGTGAATCAACTCCAAGGTTTCAGGCAATCTTGTGACCTAATAGAATCTACTCAGTTCAAGATAAATGTGAATGTTCACAAGGAGGCCTTTTCTAGTTCATCTTGATTTCAGATGAAATGAAGAATCTACATAATGTTTTAGAAATAACACTTAAAAAGAACTATGTTTTTGTATTTTTATTTTTTTAATGAATGCAATCTAACAATGTAGCTAGTATGAAATCCTAGTCTAATAATGGGTTTAATAGAGCAAATAACAAGGGATTTAAAGAAAATAATATGAAATTGAAAATAAATAATGTGAAATTGAAATCCTAAAGGACATAAGCTACAAAAAACAACATGTTTGGGAGTTACGCTTTCAAAGAAATATGTAGGTAACCAATGAAAGTAGGAGCAACACTTCCTCAATTCAACTGATGCAATTGTCACTGAGAAACTTTAATGATCATATGATATTTCACTCTTCATCAAATTGCAAGGCCACAAAAAGTGAGCTCATGCAAGACAGAGAGTTATGCGGATACAATTTGATGATTCCTTCTCAAGCTAGATATGTCAGCAAAATTCATGAAACTGTAGTAAACACCAGAACTAAAAGATCACACAACTAAAAACAATGTAATAAACCTTTGGCTCAATCACAATTCCATGAACAAAATTCACAAAAATATGATACATTCAGGAAAGAATTATTACACTCCAAATGCAAGTACCAAAAGCATAATTTTATTGCAAAATAACAACAACACCAATTACATGTTACAATGGAGTATTTATAAGAAATTGTCTCCTCAATTCATGTTGAGAGTGAGAGATATCCTTCATGCAATAAAATTCTTTTAAATAATAAAACAAACTAATTATATAAAAACTAACAATCTAAATAGTGTTAAACAAGACTCCATCCATATTTTATTCATTAATTGGATGCATGAGCCTTTACATGTTTAAAAAAAAAAGAATGAGGAAGAATTCAGTCAAAGTGGGAGTTTCTGGAGGTGCCAAAAATGGAAGTTGATCCTTCACAAGGTGTTTGTTAGAGTTAAAATACCATTAGAATGCATTTTCAATGCATGGAAAGCTCTATTTTTTGAACTAGCAATTAATTGTTGGTGGAGCTTCTGAAAATCTGCACCTACAGAGTATGGATCTGCATACCTATAGACCTACAGAGCTCAAAATGGTCCAAAATCTCAAAAAATTACTAAGTGTCAAAATTAAAATTTTGGCATCTATGTTTTGTTCCCCTTCATCCCAAAGCTATGTTTGGATGTTTGCCCTTGAATTTTTCTATAATCTAAGTGATTTTTTCTACATCTAGTAAATTCAAAGCCTCATACTAATTGTCCACATCAATTTGGGTATCAGTAAAATCCCCAAGTTTGGTATCCAATTCTGACAAGGCTTCTTCTATTTTCAAGGCTTGTTGAATATCTTTGTCATCAATAGCTTCCACAAATATCTTCTCCAAATTCTCTACCATTGTCTATACAGGAAACAACTTCTCATGTTCCTCATCTTCAAAAATATCTATGCAATCATCATTGTAATGCTTCTCTGCTTCCAAAATTTGCTCTCGGGCTTGGTCCTTGAGCCTATGGATCTTCGCATGTAATGTTTCCATTTCTTTATTACTATCTACAATTTTCTCTATCAAATCATAAATCATATCCAACTCCTCCCTTGTATATACATCTATCAAAACTCTATACCTTTGCCCCTTTATAACTTGCAAGATTTGTAAATCCTTACTTGAGGCCTATACTTCATCCATAGTGCTAAAGTCTTGCTTCAAAATTACTACCATTTTATTTACATTCTCTTGTGTAGTGTGCAATAAATTTAGGTTCCCTTGGATAATCAAAATGCCCTTCTCTTCAAAAATTTCCCACCATCATTGATAGGCTTTCAAAAATGGGTCTAACTATACACCTCCCCTTCTTTGAGTATGGTATTCAATGTCTCCTTAGGGCATTTAGGATCTCAAGGACCAACCACTTCATCCAAATATCCCTTTAGGATTTCAATCTACCTTCAAAGTTTTTGGAGTTCAACCTCTTCCTACTCCATGCTCCTAAATACTTCCTTGATTCCCATGGTCACCATTAATCAGGTTGTATCCTGTGTGGGTCTCCCAAGGAAGACCTGTTTGATATGATAATCTTGTGGACCAAGGCTTTTTGCATCTATACCTTTAGGAGGGATAACCACTTGAGCAAACAATTCCTAGTTCTATGTATTTTTAACAAAGACCAATGGTCTTGCCTCATGTAAAACCAACTTAGGTTTGTTCAAAACCATAGCAATGTCATAAATGTTTTCCTCAGCAGCACAAAACTAAGGTCTAGTAATCCTCATTACTTCTTCCTACAACCATCTTGGGATGTGCTCAATTGAAGATCTACCTCTCAAGGATGCAGGAGTATGTTCTACTACCTCCTTCCCCTTATTATTCATCCTCAAAGTTGTTTCCTTCTATGAGGGCTCTTCTTCTACAACCTTTATTTTAGTAGACCCTATAGCTTGCACCTTAGTGTCTTGGGAAGGTGGTTGAGAATATTCCACCATTTTCCCCTCCTTTGAGACATCATTGGTTTCCATTTATTCTAGTTCCTCCCTTGTGATGGTTCCTAAATCTATTCCTCTTCTAAACTCTGGGGTGGAGGAGTAATCGAGCCTTTATCTACCCCTGTGACTTGTGGTGGAGATGGGGAGTAAGATCAGGAACCTATGAGTTTGGTAGAATCTACATCCATTCTTCTTGTTAAGGTTCCCCTGTAGGGGTATCCTTGTTCTTATCCCCAACTAGCTCTATTCCAATAGGCATAAAATCAAAATCTAACATTTTGAAAATGACATCATCTTCTTCACCTTACTCACCCACCCACTATTGTACTTCAACTTCTAAAGAAGAGAATTTTAAGGGTCATAGTGGGTTGGATGGAAATTTACTCATGGTACTCCTTCTCCTTTCTTGCTCCATGGCTCTAGTTAGCTGGGTTCTTTGCAAGGGCACTTGTTCTTCTTCATCCGTCTCCTCTTCTTCCTCCTCTTCTCCTTATGGAATGGTCTTGGGAATGGATGAAAAAGGCACCATTCTCCTACTCACCCTTTTCCTATTCTTCATTCAAATTTTAATCCTTTTTTGTTTTGTGCAAGTAGAATGAGATGATGGATCTTCTTGTGAAGAAGCAATGATAACCTACTAACTCTCTCCCTCTTTTGATTAGCTAGGCATAGAGGGAGGCAATTGAGGATCATCCTGGATTTGAGTACCTCCAATATCCTCAAACCCTTGTACACTCTCCTCCTACTACTGGGAAGGTGCTTGTGCTTCACCTTGTTCTGTTTCAATCCTCTAAGGGGAGGTCCTCTTCCTTTCCTCTTTGGAGGATGGTAGTATCCAACTAAGTGGTCAAGTTGGCATATTGTCTCTAGCTTGATGGGAGACTAGGCTAAAAAGGTAGGAATTGCAACTTTCTTCCCTCTACCTTTCTCTAGATAGGCTTGAGCATGAAATATCACAATGTCAAGTATTGGATCAAGTTGAAAAGGATACTTGATCTAATCCTTTGTCATTCTGATGACATGCCTCACTTGATGATTAATATCATCAGCCTCCTCTCTATCAACCTCGACATTCATGATGGGTCTTTCTCCTATTTTTTCCAACTTGAACAAGGGGTCCAGTGCTCCCTAGAATCCTATTGCCTTATTTCCTCTAGGATGTTCAACTTGAGAGCCTTTTCTACTAAATACAAATTCATCTTACAATAATCCCTTATGTGGACATCATAGTCATTTTTAGTGTTCATCCAATGGTCTTCAATGGCATCTTCATGGTGGAACTCCTTGCTAGCTAGACTCTCTACTTTCTTGATATTATCAAAATAAAGCCTAGGGGAATTGTACTCCTTGAGGGGATAATTCTCCCATTCCCACTCAAAGGAAGGAATATCTTGCTTCCATTTCACCTAGTATGGTCTTATGAATAGGGGTCATGTCCAACAAGGTCTTCGTTGTCTCTTCACCCTTTCATATGCAGATTCAATCTACCATGAAATCTCCAACAAAACCAATTTATCACTTGGATATTTGGGGAGCTTCTTAGGTTTGATAGTTGTATGAGATACTCATAGATACATGAATATCTTAAACTAGATGAAGTAGGCCCTGAGAGCTATTATCTATGATATTGCCTCATCAGATAACCTCTTTGTGTAATCACCTTCTATGAATTGGATGACCACAAAAATGAATGCGTCATTCACAATTTTTTATTCCTTACTCTATGCTAAGAGATTCTTCCTCACTATTTGAAAATAGACAATGTAGGTCTAGGCATTAGGATCCTACATGCTGCCTCTTTTGTACAAACCAAAGTAGTTTGTTGCCCTTGCTACAAGTAGATATAACATGTGTGAGGTCATATAGAATTTTTGTTTTCCTTAATCGACCCCAATTTTTCACATAGGTTCTCAGTCAATGTGTTGGCCCATTCCAATAGAATCCTTGTCATCTTGATCATTTTAATGAAGTTGACCATGAAAGCACTAAGGTGGCCATCTACTTGCAGACCCATGACTCTACTCAAAAGAATGATGGAATAACAAATATCCTCCTTCATGTATCCCCTAGTCATGTCCATCTTTTCTGTGAACTTTCCCAGAGGAGTCTTCTCAATGAGGTAGCAGGATTGGATGATTTTTTTCACCGCTTTCTAGTGTTCCTTATACCACCTCTCTCATGCTTCATAGGAGAGTCTTATGAATTGATCTACCCTTAGGAGATGGAAGACCCTTTCAATGTTGTTAGGTTGGAGGTCAAGAACCACTTCTCTTGTCTCACTTTTTACCACTCTCTCTTTAGGAACAAAATGTTGTGCTAGTGTCATAATTAATTCTGTTAATTACACTGATGCTAGATGCAAAGATGTGCTTACCAACCTAGAATAGATCAAGGTGGATACCAGGGATGATCTCTTAGTGAGTTTATTGCAGATTCTAAGGAACTCTCCTAAGTCAATATGTCCCAAATCCATGTCTTTGATTTATGCATAATTATCTTAAAACCTTGACTTTGACGACATGCCTTGGAATTTGAACACAACAAGCTTAGGTGCCATTATATTTGCATGACATAAGAAAAGAGTTTATTAGTTAAAATTAATGGAAACCTAAAAAAAGAAAACACAAATGTATTTGATTACAATTCAATTAATTATTGAGGAAAAAATAAAAATAAAAACAAACTGCATCTTTTTTATTATTTTATTATTTTATTATTTTTTATATTTTATTATATTTTGTTATTTTATGTTTTGGTTTAAGGTTCTGGAGGTAGGTGGGGTGCACATGGCATGTGGTGTAGTGTGCTCATGGATGGCACGCATGGTGCATGGCATAGTTGAAGGTGCACACATGATGCTTTGAGGTGCGCATGAAATGGAGGGTTTTTTTTTATTTTTTTGTGTGCATACACATCATGTTAGTTTGCATGGTGTAGTGTTGCAATGGTGTGAGCACATGCCACACATGGGTTAAAGTGGAGGCATGGTGGAGTAAAGTGGGTGGAGGGTTTTTGCACACAATGCCACATTGTGATGTGTGCATGACACATTATGGAGATGCAGTGGCTTTGGAAGTGTATGATGCATAGTGTTGTACCAAGCATGCATGGCACAAAAAATGTGCACAACACAGTACTAGATGGGCACATGGCACAAAAGCACTTGTAGTGTGAGAAAAATAAGGTGCACATAGCACAAAATGTATGGGGAACACAGTGTGCAAAGTGTATGGGGTGCACAACACCAAATATGC
The DNA here is from genome assembly GCA_028749045.1 of Cupressus sempervirens. NCBI lineage: Eukaryota > Viridiplantae > Streptophyta > Pinopsida > Cupressales > Cupressaceae > Cupressus > Cupressus sempervirens. The sequence goes on from CM053787.1 coordinate 137,330,532, forward strand.
ATGCGGCTTTGGATGCATGTTCAGTGCGGTGTTGGGTAACATTTGAATGCACCTCAAATAAGTGTGGAGGGTGTGGTCTCGAAGCAAGTTCAAAACTTTTCAAAACACAATGATAAAAAAAACCAAAGTGAGGAGATTTTCATAGGGGGGGGGGGGGGGGGCTTTATAGCCTCACCCATCCATTGCAAGTGCACGGTCGCACATTGCACCCCATTGTGGGTGGGAATGTGCTCCATGACCCTTGTGAGGTGCATAGGTGCATCTTTTTTTGATTTCTCAATTCTTTAACATTTCTTTAGATCCTAAATTGTGATTTCAAGGACCCAAAAAAAGTAGGGGGTCCCCATTCCTAGTAAGGAATGGGGCATGCATTATGGAACCACAACAAATAGCCTTGGAAAAAGGAAGAAATGACAATGACATTTCTTCATCAACAAACATCATTTCAATGTGTGTCCAACATCAACGGAACTTCAAATGCCTCAAGCATTATTTTGAATGACTTTATAGTCAAAACTTTAAGATCTAAAATCTTCAAGCTTAGTGTGTTATTCATGCATTCATTCCCATCAACCTCTTAGGATGTAGTCATTTCAAGTTTTTGGACAACTCAAAAACAATCTTCCACCCCTTCTTGCTCATTCATTAAGAATCTTCATGAAGGTTATTCATCAATCACTTGCTTGACCAAATGAGAGAATCAATTGAAGGTCTCTTGGCGAGGTGTCACATTCTTTTAGCTTTCTAAAAAAAATTGAATAATCATTCCAGGTAGTTCATAATGTTAGTATTTGATGAAGCAATGTTTTTGATATGAGATACTTTGTTTTGAAAACATATATTTTATCATGTCAAATCCTTTTAGAATCCTTCTATCTTAACACCATTCTTTTCTTCTTCTTCTTCTTCTTCTTCTTTTTTAATCTTTTGTATCCTAACTATGCTTAAACTATGTAGCCAGGACATCGGTGTCATTTCTTGGATTCGATCTTTTGTGAACATCCCTTGCATTCCTCTTTTATAACTTTTATAAACTCTCACACCAAACAATGATCTTAGCAACCTTTCAAGAAGACCCCTCCTATTTGAGCCAATTTGGGTTTAGATTGTTCCTTGCCATTTTGACCTTAATTTGACAACACCTAAAACAATCAATTTTTTAAGATTTGTAAAGTGTTGAGAACTCGTTGGCCTAGAATCTTGAATTTTAGACTAAAAATCTTCTCATTTCCACAAGTGGTGCTCGTTTCTTAGTTGGCATAAGACAAACAATTGTCCAAATCTTTTGACAAAGAAATACTTCTTCCTAAAATCAAAACCAAAAAAGTAGTTAGTAAAGTATCTTGAGATAAAATCTCAAGTGCACCTTTACCCCCCAAGATTGACACAACTTTGAAAACAAACACACAATTGGAAGCTAACACATAACTAAAAGAAAACACTCACAAGAAATAAACACACTTGCAGATATAAAATCTAACTAATTTTTTTGTTTCTTTTAGGCTTCAAAATAATGTTTTAGAAATTTCCCATTTACTGGTAAGGGAAAAAATTTCCCCTGTAAGGAACAGAGCCTAAAATTTTTTTGTCCAAGAATTTTTGTGATTTGATAAGGACTAGTCCACAAGCATTTAAACTTGGTATGGCTATCCAATTTTTCTTTTGCCTTATCCCAAAGTAGAACAAGGTTAGAAATCTTGAAAGATTTTATTGTGGTTCACTTTTTGAACCATCTTTTCATGACAACTTGATGTTTATCCATATGCTCCAATGCAGTTGTCCACTTTTCATCCATCTCTAAAAGATTCATTAATTTGATTTGTTCTTTGTCAACGTCTTCAGTATATCCACTAATGAATTTCAAAATAGGAATCTTAAGGTTAAGTGGCAACACTTGTTCTTGTCCATAAACAAGAAAATATGGAGAAGTACCCAAAGCATTCTTAACTCTAACTAAATCTATCCATAGGGCATATTTCAGTTGGGTATGCCAATCTCTAGGGTTCTCCTTCAACAATCATCTTATTACTATGATCAAGTTCTTGTTTGTAGATTTTTCTACCCCATTTCCTTGCAGGTAATAATTTGAAGAAAACTTGATAGTAACTTGATTTTTAAATGTCCATTGGGTTACGAAAGCTGATGTGAAAGAAAACCCATTATCACACACAAGGGTGAATGACATTCCAAATCTGGTAATAATGTGTTCTTCCAAGAAGTTTGTTACCACCTTAGCAGTGCAGTTTTTGAATGTTTCTACTTTCATCCATTGTGTGCAGTAATTAGTAGCTATGAGAATAAATGCATGCCCAATTGACAATGGTGGATTGACTAAACTAATGAAATCTAGCCCCTAATTTGCGATGGGGCACACCTCATACATTGGCTATAATGGCATCACCATGTTTCTTTCTTTATTGGCATTGGTTTGATAGATATGGCAAGAGCATACATGTTTGAAAGTGTCTTTGAATATCAAAGGCATAACCTAATCTTAAAATCATGTGACTAGTTGCTTCTACTGAAACATGTCATGTACCATACTTGTCATGAAAATGTTCTAAGACTTCCTTTTCTTCTTCACATCCTAAGCATTTTAGATAAATCCCTTCATAGTTCCTTTTATATAACTTGTTGTCACAGAACATGTAGGACTCATACTTCATTTTGAGTCCCCTATGTTGTGAACTATTCATCCAACTGGGACTTGGTCCTGTAGAAGATAATAAACAATGTCTTGATACCAAACATCTATCACCACACATTGACCAATATCAACATGAGATACAATCATTTTATTATGATCATCTTCATTTATTTCACTATTAAACTTAATTTCCTTTTCATTTCCATCCTGGTTATTAGCTATCATTCTTGACAACCCTTAACCTTTGACTAATCTCATAGGCTAAATATCTAGATCAAATTCTTGAAGTATGTCCATCTATTTACGTCTCCTTTCACCGAGTTCATTTTGCATCAAAAGTGTCTTTACTATTGGATCAGATACAATTGCATTTACCTTCTTAGTATGTAATGATAAAACTTCTTTGCCACCTTGATTAATGCAAAATATTGCTTATCAAGGTTTGAATAATTCAACTTAGCATTCTTTAGAGGGAAACTCATGAAAGCAATTGGTCTTTCATCTTCCTTTTCCTTTTTCCATGTCAGGATCCCAGCAGAACAGTGTTCTGAAGAAAATGCATATATCTTAAAAGGTAACTCATAATTAGGACTTAATAAGACCAGAGCCATAGAAATGGCCACTTTGATATCTTCAAATGATTTCTCAATCTTTGGGACCCATTCCGTCTTAGCCCCCTTTTTGAGTAAATCATTAAGGGGAAAAACTATTTATGTGAATCCACTTATGAATTTCTGTACAAAATTTATCTTCTTGAAGAAAGATTTGAGTTCTTTTCAACTATGGGGAGGTGAAAAATGTAGAATAGCTTTAGTTCTATTAGGATCAATGGAGATCTTAGCTTCAAAAATGATATGACCCAGAGCTTTCCTTTAGTGACCCCAAATGAACATTTCTTGGGATTGAGGGATATGTCACACCTACCACATCTATTTAATGCCCACCTTAAATCAGTAATGTGAGTGCTTTGATCTTTTGAAAAGATGGTTAAATCATCCATGTAGATGACTATACACTTTTTTACCAATCCCTTAAAAGCTTCATCCATGTCTTATTGAAATGTAGCCCCTATGTTAATCAGTCCGAAAGACATTATCCTATAGGCAAAAGTTCACCATGCAATTGTGAAAGTTGTCTTTAGTTGATCTCCTTCATCAACCATCACTTGATTATACCTAAAATATCCATCTAAGAAAGACATCATTTTAGACCCATTTACAATTTGTGGAACCTCATCAAGTGAGGCCAAAGGATAATTGTCCTTTTGAGATTCCATGTCCAATTTACAAAAATCAACAGAAAGACGAATCTCTCTAGTCTTCTTCTACATGGGAACCAAATTAGCCACCTATGTAGAATGGCAGATGGGGAATATGATCTTAGCATCTAGTAATTTCTTAACTTCTTTCATTATTAATGGTTCAATGATAGGATTAACAAGCCTTTGTCTTTGTTGAAAGGCTTGGCATTTGGTTTCGATGGGATGTCATGTGCTATAATCTCATGGTCATACATCTTTAGTTCTTTGTAGCTCTGAGAAATAACATCTTTATACTTAGTAAGTAATTTGAGCATTTCTTCCCTTGCACACTTTCCCTATCTGGACCATTCTCAAATCATTTTCAGTTCCTAAGTTGTATTCATCACACTACTCAATCCCCTTTTCTTGGGTTGTTCTTTTATTAAATGTTGATTCATCACGATCAAAAATGCATTCTAACTCAGGCATCCCATTGGGAATAGTGTTAGTCTTTAAATTCAAGATATCATTTTCATCTTCAAGTTCATCATCCTCAAGCTTATCATCTAGATTGTCTTTAATTTCTTTCCCTTTAAAGTGACCATTGCACATGTTAAATTCAAGTATGTGTTGATCATCTTAAAAGACTCAAAAGTTTGTAATATAATTTGGAATAGATGGGGCAGCGACCAACTCTACTAAAAAAATTTTCAATTTTGTTCTTTTGACTGATTGTAGTGCACTTCTTGAAATAGTGAGAGCATCTACCACCATGTTCTTCCTCCTTGGAATAGACCTTATGTTTAAAGCTTTAAATTCATCTAATAAATCCCATACTCTCTTCCTATAAGAAATTAACCTTTTGTCATTAAAAGAGTATAATGATTTTACTTGCCAAAGAACCAATTGAGAATCTCCTTTGATTATGTGTGTTGTGACTCCTTTCTCGAGTGCAAAGAGAAGTCCTTAGATCAACACTTTGTATTCTACAACATTATTAGTGCATCTAAACTATAATCAATATGTTGCATAGAAAGACTTACCCTTTTGGTTAACCAATTATATACCCACACCAGCTCCTAATTTGTATCTAGAACTATTGAAGTGAAGTGTCTGTTGGTGTTTGAAAATGTTACCAGTTTCAAATTACCCTGATGAGAAAAAAACACATCTAGGGGTAGCTAACTCCCATTTTCAAAATCCCCATTTAGACACCAAGCCAACTATAAGGCTAGACCCTTCTTCTGTTAGCAATCTCACCACATCATGACCTGCTCAGAATTCATTCATTGCTTCACTAACTACAACTACATGTGGGACCCACATTGTATTTTACATTGGAGTTTTCTTTTCACCAGTTTTCAGAGTTTTTCAATGACTTCGCTATGTTGCTAACCAAATTTTTAAGATTTCTCAACTAGCGATATAGCAACTAGCCAAATTTTTACTTTTTCGGCATCTCCAATCCGCTGACATCATCTCCTCTACATGCTTATTAATTCAAAATTTATTACCACTATTAGTTCCAATATAGCACTAGGGTCCACCATGGGAGCATGCAGCTTCCAAAAGCCCACACTTTCAATTCATTTTAACTATAGTGCTACGTTGTATTTAAAAACTTAAAAGCCCCAATGCCCAGCCAATGTGGGATATTACAAATTGTGATTCCTCTGCTCCCTCCGTGGAAGAAACACGTCTACCCTCCACCATGCTATCCTCTACCACTATGAGGTATGAGGCGTAGATTTTAATTTCAAAATGTGAACATTGTTGTTCTGCAAAATTCCCCTTTTCATGCCATAGAACTCCTTATTTACCTATGTGTTACCGTATCTATGCAACATGAATGGGAGCTTCACTTGCTGAAGCTATGGCTATTTGCTCAAAAACTCTCCCCTGCTATGTTGGATGGAATTGACTACGACTTCCTCTTGTGGGTTTCTTCAATTTTGTAGTGACTTCTTTGATTGCATGAGGCTCCATCATCCATTGGTGTGGGAACCCATTGAAAACTGCCTAATATCCCCTCTTATTGGATGTGGACCTTTTGGTGCAGTTTTGGATACTATTGTTGTGAGTCATGGGTATCCTTCCTGATGTTGACCTCCACTCACCTTTCACTTTCAAACCTCTGGTAGAGTATTAAGAATCTTTTCCATGTGCTTTTCAAATATGGATATTACGCTTTGCCTTCAAGCATGACTTGGAATGTGTAACTCATACCTTTTTGAGAAAAAGATTGTAGAAGATGTTAAAGCCATAACTAATCTTAAAAAATGTTAAATATCTCCCCTCACTTGCTAATCTAGTACTTAACAAAGGTGTTTCCCTTTTAAGCGAAGATGCTTGCCAATTGACCTCTAGAATTCTAGTCCTTAGCTCGTGCAATCCATCCATATAAGTCATTCCTAGGATCCTTCAAATGTCAGGGCACCATTGTACACTTGCTAACAACCTTACCCTGATGACCTTCATAAGTCCATATTGCACAAGCCTATGCTAGGATTAAATTAGAAAATCTCTCCTTCAGTTCACCAATCTAACACTCAACATACTTCATTCATTACCACATATTTTCTTAAAAAAATCCCGTCATCCTTTCTATCACTAAATGTTGTAGCATACACCTCTAACTTATAAAAGTAAAAAAAATTATTGCTTGCACATATTGGCTCCACTGGCATTCAAAATACGTTTGATCTTCAATTAGTCTAACCAAAAGTGGGTCCAGCTAAAAAAAATTTCATTTTCGAACAACCGAATCTTATAACTGGCCCACTAACTACCTAATAGTGATTCAAAAAAAATTGATCACTGAATCAGCATTTGAAACTCATTTTATCCCTTTTTGCACCCTGTCACTTTTGCATCAGGAGTTTCACTAATTGGCCTTAAAAACTGACCCACACACCTGATCATACTCTAAAAACTGGAGCACTAATTCTCTGTTTTGCACACTTTTACAATGTCAAATCTCACCTCATGAAAAATTTGGGGTCAAAATATATTGACCATCAAAGTTAACCTTTCAAAACTACCTACAAGTAAAACATGTCAAAAAACAATAAATTGGGTCTGGGATTGGCCTCAAAAACTAGGAAAATTGACACTTGGGGACACAAAAATTGGGGCATTGGTTCTCTGTCATGTGGACATTATGGATCTATGATTTAGGCTCATGATGAATAATAGGACGCGAATGGTGAGCAGTCAAAGTAGGCTACTTGGAATTAGCAGACTCGAAACATTGGCAGTAAACATTTTTTTGCAAATGGAATTGACCTGGAAAAGTGTACAAATGGATTCGTCATGACTTGCAAAGTAGCACACTTGGAGAATTTTTAGAGTATGATGTAGTGGTACAATCCATTTGATCTCATATATCATGAATTTCAAGATATAGCATCATGAACAGGGGCTCCAATCAATCTGCACTTGTTGACACCAATAAAAAGATAGAAATTGCATTTGGAATTGCATTTGAAAACTAATCAAACGGATTCTTCATAACTTGAAACTTGAAACATAACAAGTCTATGACATCTAAAATGCAACACAAAAGGAAATTTAGCATTTGGATCAATTGGTCAAAAGTTACAACTCGTCAAACAAGGCTTCCCAAAATTATGTGCAATGTGCATCAGCATGAAAAATTTAAATGACCAACTTTGAGGGATTCAAAACCTAGTCAAAAGGACTTGAAATGACTCAAAATATAAAACATAGGCTCTTAGGTATGGACACTAGACACTCTCAAAGTGGCCTATCACAAAATGTTTCTGGGTGCAAGATATTCACTTGCAAACATAGCCTCCTGTCGCCGTTTGACACAGGGTAAAATGCAGATTTAGAACTAGCTCAAAATAGGACTTTACCAAATGAATTTGAATGATGCTTTAACTTCATAAAACACTTCGATACACTGAATGCAGGGTGTTAGAAACATTATAGCCGGGTACAAACTCATCAAAAGCATTTATAGGGCTCAAAATCTCAATGGTACTCAAAATTGAGCTTGCAATTTTGTCCCAATAGTGTCCAAATTGGATCTTCCTTGGGCTTTTTAACCTTGTGTTTATTTTTTCTTAACTTCTCTTTTACTTGAGAGTTAAAAGATTATTTCTTGGCAATCCATTGCAATTTTTTGTGGGGTGGACTTGATGATTCCCCTTTGTAACATGTTGATGGAGGAAATTTATTCTTTTTTTGTTTGTCTTAAATTTCCTCTATCAATTCTTTAGTTTCATCTATTTTGGATTTAGGATGAATGATGGCTGAAGTCCACCCTTGGCCTTTCACATACCATCTTCTTCTTTGAATCTTGATCATCCTCAGGGGAGGAGAAGACAAACCTCCACCATCTAAAGAGGTATCACTATATGATTAATTTAGCTCTTCAATTTCCTCTTCGATCTTCTCTATCGACTGAGTTGAGTTTATAGGACTTCGATCTCCCACGAGTCCCTTTTCTAGAATGTGTTTATCATTGCCTTGCATCATATGTGTTAAAAGCTTTGCAACTAATTCTTGGCATGATAAGCATTCAAATTTAGAGTGACTAACTTTGTGTAATTGGAAAAATCCTGGGAGGAGTAAGATACTATGATCAACTTCTTCTCCCAAGCATTACAAATTAGTCACCATGTTATCTATGAATTGTGTCACAATCTCATCCTTTCAGATTGATATATTGAGTTCTTTATCCTAATTTCTTGATATTTTGGTGGAAATTGTATAAAATTCCATCACTTTGTATGAGCCCAAATCAGACTAGAGGAATGCCACCTCATTCAAAGCATTGTATTCTATGACCATTATTTTAAATTTGGGTTCTATATCTATCTTGATATGATTGTTCAATCCCTTCCATGCCAGCCATAGCTGAGTAAAATCTATAGAAAACCATCCTCTTAGGAATTTCATCCATTCTCTACTCAAGAGCAACCCATACATCTCTGGAATGTCAACCACATGTATATCAATGAAATCTTGAATCTAGGGATTCATTGTCAACTATATTTGAATGTCTTTCAACACATCGATGACTTTCACCTCTATTTTGTCCAACTCTATCACTATCTAATTGGAAGGTTGTGTTAGAATTGCTTTAGAATAATTGAGAGGGAGGTTGAATCAGTTATTCAAGGTCCAGATGTCCCTTGTAAACTTTTTACTAAGAGTGATAAATCTATTCAATCATTCATTCATGCAAAATTTAACTTTTCTAATTAGAAACTTACTATAAATCAACATGCAAGTGCAACACATAGGAAATCAACACATGACATAGTGATTTACATGGAAACCCAATTTGGGAAAAACCACCAGTAACATGCTACTCAATTCTCACCCTTCTGAAGTGATGCTCTATGAAAGGCCTACCCTATTAAACGCTTACAAAACACACTATTAAATGTGACCTTGTTGGAGGATTTAACCAACCTATTAGAAGTGGGCTTGGTAAAAGGACTTTAGAACATTCACTTCAAATGTCACCCTATTAAATGATTTACAAATGGCTGTTAGGCCCACCTAAGTCCATAGTATTTTCAGATCTAATACAATTTCTAGAGAGTATTAGAAAATCTTGACCTAACTACAACATACAACTTATCTTGCAGATTTTAGATCACTTCTCTGCTCATATCCTTGTATAGCCTCCTATCTCTGCAACTCTTAACTGCTTTCCTTTTCTTTCAAGCTTTTTCTTTTTGACTCTCCATATTCAATGTACCAGTGCAATCATCTCTTCATGACCACTTGTACAAGAAGAGCCTCTGTGCTCTTCCTTCTCCTAGATGTCTCCTTCTTGACACCCTTACAATCACTTTGCAGATTTTGGCACTTCTGTAGCAATAGGATTAGCAACTTCTTGCTTCTTGGTCTATGACTTCTTAAATATAAGTCTTAGAGTTCCTTTTCCTACTCGATTCTTCCATTTTTCAATTTTAATTGGCATGGATTAGGTAGGATACATTGTATCTATCCTAGATTCTATTTCCTCTAGAAACTTCTTGAATAATCCTTTAGAATTCACCCAAAACAGTTTACATAAGATTCTATGCCAACAACTCACCATCCTTATCTTTGAACTTGTTCACAAAATTCAATGCAACCACTATGTTAGCATAGATTTGGAAAATCTTCATCATTTGAAATAATGCAGTAGCTTGGCACTATTGAAATACTAATGCTTGGCACATACTGTGTTACTTGGCATCAACTATGTTTTTCCTAATGCTTGGCACTTAAAGATCACTTGACACTAACTAAAAATTTATGTTACTCTACACCTGATCTTTTACTTGACACTTGAAGATCACTCGACACTAACTAATTTTTTTTTTTACTCGACTTCTATTAAGAATTTTCTTGGCTTGAACTGACTTGCTCGACAACTTCTGATGATCAAAGTTAAAGCTTTGTAGTCAACCTTGTTACAACTTCTTCTTCCAATGTATCTAAGTGTGACCAACCTCTATATCTTTGAGTATGTCATCAATACATTACTTAACCATTGTCTTAACTAATTCTTGCACTTTATTACAATATCATAACTCAACCCTTCCTTTAGGCACTCTTGTTACATCTTGTTGATCAAATCCTCTTCATCAATCAACTAAATGATAGTGGATGAATCTTGTAAGTGACTATCATCCCTGCATATAGCAGGTTTGACATCAATGGCAAAAAAATGATTGAAAACAATCTTTTACAACAATCTCCCTCTTTGATCTTCAAAAACAATGAGCTTTTCAGTCAGATTTCCAACAATCTCCCTCTTTGGCATTGATGGAAAACTAAACTATTCCACCAAAAGCTTACTAGGTTAGAACAACAAGTCAAATGCCAAAAAGTAAGTTGTTACATCACATCTTCATTTCACTTCTCCCTCTTTTCTTTTGTATCCTTTATCTTTATCTTTCTTCCTTTGTATTATTCATCTTTTGTTGTTCTGATCAACCTCTGAAATCTCCCTCTACTTCTTTGATCCTTTATCTTTAACAATCTTGTTGATTAGTTTTTCACTTCTCCCTCTTTGACAACAATGCCAAAGATGTATTAGCATCTTTAACATGTAGATGTAGCTTTTACAAATTTAGTTAATCTCCCTTTGTCACCTTTCTTGTGGCTGATTTGAAGTTTTTAGTACTTCTATTACTTTAAGCATGAATCTCAAAGTAAACATCCTCCACATTTGGCTTATTTGATGTAGGGCATTCTTTCTTTTTCTTTAAGTAGCTTTAGCTAGGGGTATCACCCATAACTTACCTCTAAGATACTCGAAAGCATCTTTAGGCAGTGTTTTTGTAAAGATATCAACAATCTATTCCTTTGAGCTAACATATTCCATCTTCACTTGTTTATCTTCCACTAGCTCTCTTACATAGTAATACTTAATTGCAATATGCTTGCTTTTAGCATGCATTACGGGATTCTTTGATATATTGATAGCACTTGTATTATCACAATAAAGTGTCACAGGCTCAATTACCTCTTCCTTCATACCTTGTAGAAAATGTTTGATCTACACAATATTAGTGCATTTTATAGCAACTGCCACATATTCAGCTTTAGCAGTAGACTATGAGGTGCAACTTTGTTTTTTTCTTATCCATATAATCAAGCTTTTTCCTAAGAAAAGTGCTCCTCTACTAGTGCTTTTTCTATCATCAATGTTACCTCCTCAATTGACATCAATATAAGCTCTTAATTAAAATTTCTCATTCTTTTTGTAGTACAAACCAAAGTCATCAATTCCTTTCAAGTATCTCAATATTCTCTTTACTGTCATTAAGTGTTTTCTTTTGGATTGGTAGAAAATCTAGCCACTATTCCAATAGCTAATGCAATGTCTGGTCTACTGTGTACAACATATTGTAGCTTTCTGATCATTGACCTATAGAATGTCTAATTTACTTTAGTAGACTCATCATTTTTGGATAGCTTATGTCCAATTATCATTGGTGTGCTAACTAGTTTTGAGTCTTCTAACCCAAATGTTTTGAGTACTTCCTTGATGTATTTGGATTGGGTTAAAAAATGCCATGCTTCAACTAATGTACTTGTAATCCAACAAAGAATTTGATTTCTCCAAACATTGACATCTCAAATTCATGCTCCATTTGGTCAACAAAATCTTTGCATAAAACATCTTTTCCTCCAAATATTATGTCATTAACAAAGATTTCTAAAATCAAAATGTCTTTACCTTCCTCAGATTTGATGTATAGGTTGATGTTGTCATCTATTCTTTCAAATCCTATCTTCACAAGATATTTGTGCAGCCTTTCATACAATCCTCTTGGTGCTTGCTTTAGCCTATAGAGTGCTTTGTGTAGTTTGCAGACCATGTCCTTGTTCTTCTCATCAACAAATCCCTCTGGTTGTTCTATATAGACTTCCTCTTCTAGTATACCATTCAGAAAAGTTGACTTTATGTCCATCTGGTAAACTTTGAAACCTTTATATACAACATATGCAAGTAATGTTCTTACTCCATCCATTCTTGCAATAGGAGTAAATGTCTCCCCATAATCCAGTCCTTCTTCTTGCACATAGCCTTTGCAAACTAGTCTAGCTTTGTTTCTTGTTATTTCACCATTCTCATCAAGTTTGTTTTTGAACACCGACTTGGTACCAATCACATTCTTATCAGTTGGTTTGGGGACTAGAGACCAAGTTTTGTTTTTCTCAATCTGATTTATCTCCTCTTTCATGGCCTTATACTAGTCATCACCTTGTAGTGCATCTTTGACTATTTTGTGTTCAACCTTTCTTAGTAGACATGATTCATTTCTGAGTCTATTCCTTGTCATTGGTCTAGCATCCTTATCACCAATGATTTGATCTACAGGGTGATGTCTTCTTATATACTTAGCTAATCTAGGTTCAATCCTTCTTTCCATGTTTGAACTTTAGCTTTAGAGCCATTTCATTCTTCTTCATTAGATAATTCATCATTCCTTTCATGTATACTATTTTCAAAACTAGTTTGTTCATTCTCTCCATTCTATAGCTCAACTTCTGAATGTAACTCAGCATTCACAGGCTAAGACTCGATAGATACTAAAGTTTGTTGCTGATTCCCAACTTGATTTGCAGCATTGCCTTTAGCTATCATTCCTTCATAGTAGTATACAAAGGACCTATAGTCCTCTACTTGCTTTGACTCATCATCCTGAACTTCTATATGCTCATCAAAATTTACATTTGCACTCTCCATAACTTTGTTGGTGTTAGTATTCAAACACTTATATGCCTTACTTTTAGTGTACCCAAGAAATATTCCTTCATTACTGTTTGCATCAAACTTGCCATTTCTAGCGTCTTTTAGAATATAACATTTGCAACCAAACACTTTGAAATGTTTAACATTAGGTGAATTACCATATCATAATTCAAAGGGTGTTGCATTTATAACTTTCTTGACTTGAACTCTATTTAGTGTGTAGACCACAATACTTACAGCTTCCCTCCAGTACTTAAATGCAACATTTTTCTCCATCATCAAGGTTCTAGCAGAGTTAATCACTAGCCTATTTCTCCTTTCAGAAATACCATTTTGTGATGAAGTTCTTGGTGATAACATTTTCCTTTTGATACCTCTATCATTGAAAAATACTTCAAATTCTCTTGATGTGAACTCACCTCCTCTATCTGACCTTAGGAATTTTAGGTTCTTTCATGTTTCCTTCTCAACTCTAGCCAAATACCATTTGAACATTTGAAATACATTAGATTTTTGTTTTAAGAACATAGCAATAATCATTCTAGAATAATCATTTACAAATAGCATTATGTATCTATCTCCTAGGTAGCTTTGTACTTCTATTGGGCCACATAAATCTATATGAACTAACTCTAGAACTTCATTGGAAGTGTATGCTTTGGTTTTGAAACTAGATTTAGTCATCTTCCCTAGTTGACATTGTTTACACACTATATTTTCAGGGTTCTTTAACTTGGGCAATCCTCTGACTTTGTTCTTTCTACTACTGCTAATCAGATTATCAAAATTCACATGACATAGCCTTTTATGCCACAACCACACATCATCAATTCTAACAATAAGACATTTTACTTCTTTCGTATCTAGGTAAAATAGATTACTCCTAGTTTGTTCACCTTTTCCTATCAGATTTCCATCAATATCATAGATCCTAGCTATTTTGTTTCAAAATTCCACTTTGCAACCTACATTGCCTAACTGAGATACACTCTACAAGTTGTAGTTCAATCCTTCAACATAGTATGCATTGTCACATGAAATTTTCTCTATAAGTTTGATAGAGCCTTTTCCTTTGATTTGACATGGGGCATCCTTACCAAATCTAATGTTATTCCCATCATATTGAGTAAAGGTAATGAATTTACTTTGATCTCCTGTCATGTGATATGAGCACCCCCTATCTATGATTCACTTTTCATTCTTATTCACACAGGTAACCAATGCTATTGCTTCATCTTCATCTTTGTCTAATTCATCCTTCATGGCTACATAGACTACTTCATCATCATTTTCATCAGAATCTTCTTCAACAATGTAGTATCTCTTTCCTTTCTCCTTGTAATCTTTGCTATCAACTTCTCTTTTATTCTTGAACTTGCTTCCTTCTTTAAAGCTTTTCTTCTATATGTATCTTGCATCTATATGATCTACTTCATTGCAATTGAAACATATGATAGGAAGCTTACCTTTGAATTTATCTTTACCTCTATGAAATGTCCTAGCCAGTAGTGCTTCTAACTATTCTACATCTTCCTCATCTCTACTGCTATCACTAGATGCATGCTTTTCTTTTCTTCTTCATTTTCTTGATGTGTCCTCCTTAGTATCTTTTATTGTCATTTTGGCCTTGAAAGTAGATTCAAGGTTCTTAGGTCTATAATTGTCAAAATTAGATAGCTCAAATGCGGTTAGTCTTCCAACTATTCCTTCAAAAGTTAGTGTTTTCCATTGTACACACCTCAACTCTTGAATGGCTGAAACTCTTATAGCATAGATAGGAAGCAAAGTTCTCAAGTATTTGTTGATGGATGTTTCTTCTTCCAGTTGACCACTTAGACTCCTTATTGCACTCACCACTTCTTTTATTCTTGCAGCATACTAAGCAGTATTCTCACCTTCCTCCATCTTCATGTCATCAAACTTCCCTCTTAGGCTTTCTCTTTTTGCTATCTAGACATTCTGATCTCCTCCATACATTTTTGATAGGGTTTTCCACATCTTGAATGCAGTGTCACAGTCTTTGACATCATCATATTCAGCATAGCTAAGTGTAGAGACAATCTCCAACATTACTTGATTGTGCTCCTTCTTTTTGTTCAAATCATCTACAGTAAGAGGTCCTTCTAGAGTTACATATTCTATTCCAATTGAAGTTTGTGCATAGTCACGTATTGACCGAAGGTACAATTTCATCAAACTTTTCCATGTAGAAAAGTTGTCTTTGTTAAGCTTGGGAGCTTCTCTCTTGGACATCTTGATCTTCCTTCTTCTAGTATCTTGAAACTAAATTAGCAGAAGGCTCTAATACCAATTGTTAGAATTTATTTAGAATAACTAAGAGGGGCGTGAATTAGTTATTCAAGGTCTAGATTTCCATTGTAAACTTTTCACTAAGAGTGATAAATCCATTCAATCATTCATTCATGCAAACTTTAACTTTTCTAATAAGCAAGTTACTATAAATCAATATCCAAGTGCAATACACAGGAAATCAACACATGACATAGTGATTTACATGGAAACCCAATTTGGAAAAAACCACTAGTAACATGCTACTCAATTCTCACCCTTCTAAAGTGATGCCCTATGAAAGGCCTGCCCAATTAAATGTGACCTCATTGGAGGATTTAACCACCCTATTAGAAGTGGGCCTAGTAAAAGAACTTTAGAACATTCACTTGGAATGCCACCTTGTTAAAGGATTTATAAATGGCTGTTAGGCCAACCTAAGTCCATAGGATTTTTAGATCTAATACAATTGCTAGAGAGTATTAGAAAATCTTGACCTGACTACAACATACAACTTATCTTGCATATTTCAGATCACTTCTCTCCTCATATCCTTGTCTGGCCTTCTATCTCTGCAACTCTTAATTGCTTTCCTTTTCTTTCAAGCTTTGTCTTTTTGAGTCTCCATACTAGTGCAATCATCTCTTCATGACCACTCATAGAAGAAGAGCGTCTATGCTCTTCCTTCTCCTAAATGTCTCCTTCTTGACACCCTTTCAATCACTTTGTAGATTTTGGCACTTTTGTAGCAATAGGATCAGTAGCTTCTTGCTTCTTGGTCTATGAATTCTTAAATAGAAGTCCTGGAGTTCCTTTTCCTACTCGATTCTTGCATTTTTCAATTTCAATTCACATGGATTAGGTAGTATACATTGTATATATCCCATATTCTATTTCCTCTAAACAATTCTTGAATAATCCTTTAAAATTTAGGCACAATAGTTTACATAAGATTCTGTGCCAACAACTCACCATCCTTATCTTCCAACTTGTTCAAAAAATTTAATGCAACCACTATGTTGGCTCTAATTTTATGAATCTTCATCATTTGAAATAATGTAGCAGCTCAACACTATTGAAATACTAGTGCTCGACAGATACTATGTTACTCGGCATCAACTATGTTTTTCCTAATGCTTGGCACTTGAAGATCTCTCGGCACTAACTAAAAATTCTATTAATCAACACTTGATCTTTTACTTGGCACTTGAAGATCACTTAGCACTAACTAAAAATTTATCTTACTCGGCTTCTTAACTAACTTGCTCAACAAGTTCTGATAATCAAAGTTAAATTTTTGCAGTCAACCTTGTTACAACTTCTTCTTCTAATGTATCTAAGTGTGAACAACCTCTATATCTTTGAGTATTTCATCAATACATTACTTAACCATTTTCTTAACTGATTCTTACACTTCATTACAATATCATAACTCAACCCTTCCTTTAGGTGCTCTTGTCACATCTTGTTGATCAAATCCTCTCATCAATCAACTAAGTGATAGTGCATGAATATTGTAAGTGAATATCCTCCCTACATATAGCAGGTTTGACATCAATGGAAAAAGAATGTTTGAAAAAAATCTTTTACAACAATATCCCTCTTTGATCTTCAACAACAATGAGCTTTTCAATCACATTTCCAACAGGTTGAGGACTTACCCCTAACCTTTGCGTTATTGATAGTGGCATGACATTACATGAGGCTCTTGAATCAATCAAAAAATTGTGAAGATTCTTTCCATATATCCTAATGCTAAGCAAGAACAAGGGTACTTTGACCTTGTATTTAAACATAGTGGACATTGCTTCTACAACATTAACTTGTTGAGATACCATCTTTTGAGGAACAATATTTGTATTATGGGGTACCTTTGTATGATCTAGAGTTTTCATGAGCACTTCTTAATGTTGTGGAAATTTTTGCAACATGTCAAACATGGACATATTTTCTTTGGTTGGTTTTAAGTCTTCGATGACACTATACATTTTAGTAGACCAAGCAAGATTTTTCAATATTGTTGGTATATTCACTTGATTCTGAATCTGTTGGCCTCCATAGGGTGGTCTAATTGGTGCTAGATTGTTACTTGCTCTTAGATCAGGAGGATTTGGTTGTAAGGCTCGAGGAATTCCATTTGTCAAAGGTTCCTTTCTATTTCTCAAATTATATGTATTCCAATTGGCATTGTGAAAAGCAAACACCTCTTCATGTTGAAGGTTAGGTTCTTGACTGAATGGAAAAGGGTACTCTTCACTAGTTGGTTGTTCTACCTACACATTCTGTGTAAAATCATAGGATTCTAGTAGCATAGCATTAAATTTTTTAGGAGGAGCATTGTCATTTTCTTGTAAGCTTTGAGTCATCTCTTGATTCCCATTATAATACGAACCATCAATATTGGATGCATTTTGACTATCATCATACTAATTAATATCTACATACTAAACATTGTTATTGTTGTTGTCAACAGGAATGTTCCCATTATTCAACCAAGTATTCCATTATCAGTTCTATATTTGGAAGCTGTTATTATGATTAGGAGGATTAAAATTGTTCCCCCCATTGTTATTTCCTGCATTATTGTTGTTGTTTCCACTGAATTTCCTATTATAATTTTAGCCATGATTTTTTTGCAAGGAGTAGCATTATTTATTTGGAAGTTGTTGTTTTATCCTTGTGACAACCTTAGATGAGTCAGTTCATTGTTCATTTGGGACATAGTCTTTTTCATTTGACCAAATTTGGAAACAAAGTCATTGTCTGCTTCAGTGGGCACCACTTTCTTTTGCTCAAAGAAGGAAACTTTCAGAGGTCCAAACCATGGATACATCAGACCAAGACTTTGTAAAGTGGGTGCCTATTGTAATGGAACTTGATTCATAGGTATGAATTGACTAGGAATCATGGGTACTCTGGTGGTGTATGTTAGCATTGTTGTGATAGCTGCAGCTAGAAGCATTAATCCTCCTCCATTAGGATTAGCTTTCTTAGTGAGGGTAATTGCTTCTACAAATACTTTATCCAATGTGTCGATATTCACTATAGGAAGTCTTCTTAGAAAGATAGAAGTAAGATGGTCCATTAGCATTCAAATAAATCTGAATAGCAGCTTCAACTGGTATAGTGTATGGTACCTCTATCTTGCGATATACCATATGGAAGCAATGGTTGAAGCAAGAAACTATCTCAGCTAGGTCCCTTTTGATTGATATTAATTGTTGATGTATCACAACTAGGTTGATGAATGTTTTGAACTATTCTAGGAAAAAAATTTTGAAAGTATTCCAATCTCCAATACATCCAAGTGGCAAATTAATGTACCAATTAAAGGTAGTTTCCCCCAAAGAGTAGGAGAATAAATGAAGAGCCACATCCTCATTAGCAACCTACTTGTGGTTGCAAATTTCTTTGAATACTTTGATGTGATCTTTGGCAGTTCATGTCTCACCATAGATGAACCTTGGGAAAAACTTCTTAGGATTCTTAGGGAGGTCATGGAGAGCACCTCTCAAGTTTATTGGTGAGTCTACAACATTTGCAAAAAAGCCATTGGAGGGTTTGGTGGACCTAACAGTGGTTGTTGAGGTGTAGCTATTGGAATATGTGGTGGTCCACTAGGGGGTTTGATTGGAGGTGGGGTTGAAAAGGATGATGAAAGTTTGAATGTAAGTGGTTCAAGAAACTCGTGTGCACTTGGAAAAGACCACTATGCTTGCTGAAATGGGGATTCTAAATTAGAACCCTCTAGTTTGAATCAATTTTGGAAAAAGTGCACCTCTACAAAAGTACACTTTCTCACACCACTAAATTTTGTGCACCATAGAGTTTTGTGCACCTACGAACTTGTGTGGCTACAAATTTGTGTACTCGTAGACTTGTGGAGCTGTGTACCTATGCACCTACACACCTCAATTTCTCAAAACTAAAAAAAAATTGAACTTGTGTGAAGCGCAGATTTTTGCAAAAAGTGTAGAATTTTGAAACTTTTACAAATTTTCCTTCCTTTTCCAAGAATCAAAAGTGTGGCCCTCCTTCTAGCCACACTTCTATTGAGCTATCATTTTACATGATGCTAAATGGCAAGAATTCTTGCGAACTCCTCTCTTGAAAAGTTGATTTTGTGAATCGACTCCAAGGTTCTAGGTGATCTTGCAACCTACTAGAATCTACTCAATTGAATATAAATGTGAATGTTCATGAGGAGGCCTTTGTTGGTTCATTTTGATTTTGGATGAAATGAAGAATCTACACAATTTTTTAGAAATAACACTAAAAAAGAACTATGTTTTTGTATTTTTATGTTTTTAACGAATGCAATGTAACAATGCAACTAGTATGAAATCCTAGTTTAATAATGGGGTTAATAAAAAAAAACCAAGGACTTTAAAGAAAATAACATGAAATTCAAAGTAAATAATGTGAACTTGAAATCTTAATGAACATGGCTATAGAAAACAACACGTCTGCAAGTTAAGCTTTCAAAGAAATTAGTACATAACCAATGAAAGTAGGAGCACTGCTTCCTCAATTCCACTGATGCAATCATCAATGAGAAACTTTAATGATCGTATGATATTTCACTTTTTATCAAATCACAAGGCCATGAAAAGTGTGCTCATGCAAGACAGAGAGTTATGCTGATACAATTCGATGATTTCATCTTGAGCTAGATATGTCAACGAAATTTGTCAAACCATAGAAAACACCAAAACTAAAAGATCACACAACTATAAAAAAAGCAATAAACCTTTGGCTCAATCACAATTTAGTGAATAAAATTCACAAAAATATGACACATTCAAGCAAGAATTACTACACTCCAATTGTGACAACCAAAAACATAATTTTATTGCAAAATAATGGTGGCCCAAATTACATGTTACAATGGAGTATTTATAAGAAATCGTCTCCTCAATTCATGTTTAGAGTGAGATATATTCTTCATGCAATAAAATTATTTTAAATAATAAAAAAAACTAATTAGATACAAACCAACAATCTAACTAGTGCTAAATAGGACTCCATCCATATTTTATTCATTAATTGGATGCATGAGCCTTTACATGTTAAAAAAAAAAGAATAATGAGAGAAAAAAGAATGAGGAAGCCTTTAGTTGAAGTGGGAATGTCTGGAAGTGCCGAAAATGGAAGTTGATCCTTTACATGGTGTTTGTCAGAGTTAAACTGTCATTGGAATGCATTTCTGATGCATGGAAAGCTCTATTTTTGGAACTAATAGTTAATTATCTACAAAGCTTCTAGAAATGTGGAGCTATAGACTTGTGTACCTGCAGACCTACGGAGCTCAAAATGGTCCAAAATCTCAAAAAATTACTAAGAACTAACAGTTAACTATCTGCAAAGGTTCTAGAAAAATAGAGCTATGAACCTATGTACCTGCAAACCTACGAAACTCAAAATGGCCCAAAATCTCAAAAATTACTAGGTGTCAAAATTGAAATTTTGGCATTTGTGTTTTGTTCCCCTTCATCCCAAAGCTATGTTTGGATGTTTGCCCTTGAATTTCTCTATAATCTCAGTAATTTTTGTTGCATTTGATAAATTCAAAGCCTCATACTTGTCCTTGACCTTCTGTCTATAATTATCTACCTCGATTAGGGTATCATTGTAATGATTCTCTACTTCCAATATTTTCTCTTGGGCTTGGCCCTTGAGCCTATGGATCTCCACATGTAATGATTCCATTACTTTATTACTATCCACAATTTTCTCTATCCAATCATAAATCATATCCAAATCCTCTCCTGTATATACATCTATCAAAAATCTATCCCTTTTCCCCTTTATAGCTTACAAGATTTGTGAGTCCTTACTCCAAGCCCTTACTTCATTCATAATTCTAAAGTCCTACCTCAAAATTGCTACCATTTTATTTACATTCTCCTCTGTAGCCTACAGTAACTTCAAGTTCCCCTAGATAATAAAAATGCCCTTCTCTTCAAAACTTTCCTACCACTATTGACATGCTTTCAAAAATGGGTCTGACTATACACCTCCCCCTTCTCTGAGTATGGTATTCAATGTCTCCTTGCAGTATTTAGGATCAAGAGGACCAATCACTTCAGCCCAATATCCCCTTAGGAGCTTGATCTACCTTCAAAGTGTTTAGAGTTTGACCTCTTCCTACTCCATGCTCCTAAATACTTCCTTGATACCCATGGTCAACATTAATCAGGCTGTATCCCATATGGGTCTCCCAAGAAAGACCTATTTGATCTAATAATCTTGTGGATCGAGGCTTCCTGCATCTATATCTTTAGGAGGGACAACCACTTGAGAAAAAAATTCCTGGTTCCATGTATTGTTAACCAAGGCCAATGGTCTTGCCTCATGTAATGGTGACTCAGGTTTGTTCAAAATCTCAGTAATCTCATAAATGTCTTCCTTAGCAGCACAAAATTGAGGTCTGGTACTCCTCATTACTTTTTTTTGGAGCCATCTTGGGATATGCTTAGCTAAAGAACTACCTCTCAAGGATAGAGTATGTTCTGCTACCTCCTTCCCCTTATCAGTCCTCCTTAGAGTTTTTTCGTTCTACGAGGGCTCTTCTTCTATAGCCTCTATTTTAGTAGACCCTACAGCTTACACCTCAATTTTTTGGGAAGGTTGTTGGGAATATTCCACCATTTGTCCCTCCTTTGACACTTCATTTGTCACCATGTGTTCTGGTTCCTCCCCTTGTGATGGTTCATGAACCTAGTCCTCTTCTAAACTTTGGGGTAGAGGAGTAATTGAGCCTTTATCTATCACTATGACTTGTGGTGGAGATGGGAGAGTAAGATTAGGACCCTGTGAGTCTGGCAACATCTATGTCTAGTCTTCTTGTTGAGGTTCACCTGTAGGGGTATCCCTAATCTTATCCCTAACTAGCTCTATTCCCATGGGCATAAAATCAAAATTTGACATTTTGAAAATGTCATTGCCTTCTTTACCCTACTCATCAACCCACTATTGTACTTCATCTTCCAAAGAAGAGACTTTTAAGGGTCTTGCTGGGGTGGATGGAAATGTACTTGTGGTAATCCTCCTTTCTTGGTCCATGGTTCTAGCTAGCTAGGTTCTTCTTTGTAAGAGAACTTGTTCTTCTTCATCTATCTCCTCTTCTTCCTCCTTTTCTCCTTCTGGAATGGTCTTGAGAATAGACAGAAAAGGCACCATTCTCATAGCCACCCTTTACCTCTTCTTCATTTGAATTTTAATCTTCTTTTTTTTGTACACGTAGAAGGGGATGTTGGATCTTCTTATGAAGGAGGAATGGAAACCTACTAATTCTCTCCCTCATTTGATTGGCTAGGCACAAAGGGAGGTAATTGAGGGTCATCCTAGATTTGAGCAGCTCTAGTATCCTCAAACACTTGTACACTCTCCTCCTGCTACTAGGAAGCTGGTTGCACTTCACCTTGTTCTATTTAAATTCTCTAAGGGGAGGTCCTCTTCCTTTTTTTCTTTCCTTTCCTCTCTGCAAGATGGTAGTATCCAATAGGGTAGTCAAGTTGGTATACTATCTTTGACATGATGGGAGACTAGGCTGCAAAGGTAGGAATTGTAACTTTCTTCCCTCTACCTTTCGCTGGGTGGGCTTGAGTGTGAAAGATCATAGTGTCAAGTATTGGATCAAGTGTAAAAGGCTTCTTTATCCTATCCTTTTTCATTTTGAAAACATGCCTCACCTGATGATTAATATTATCAGACTCCTCCCTATCAACCTTGACATTCATGATGGGTCTTTCTCCTATTTTGTCTAAGTTAAACAAGGTGTCCAATAGCTCCCTAGAATCCTATTACCTTATTTCCTCTGGGATGTTCAACTTGAGAGCCTTCTTTGCTAAATATAAAGTCATCCTACAATAGTCACTTATGTGGACATCATACTCATTTGTTGTATTCATCTAATGGTCTTCAATGGCATCTTCATGGTGGAACTCCTTACCAGCCAAACTCTCCACTTTCTTAATATTATCAAAATAAAGCCCAGGGGAATTATACTTCTTGAGGGGATAATTCTCCCATTCACACTCAGAGGATGAAATATCTTGCTTCTATTTCACCTGGTATGGTCCTATGACTAGGGGCAATGTCAAACAAGGTCTTCATTATCTCTTCACCCTTTCATACATAGATTCAATTTTCCATGCAATCTCCAATAACACCAATTTATCACTTGGATATTTGGAGAGCTTCTTAGGCTTGATAGGTGCACAAGCTACCCACAGATACATGAATGTCTTAAACTAGATGGAGTAGGCCCTAAGAGATATTAATTGTGCCTTTACCTCATCAGAACATCTTTGCATAATCACTTTCTATGAATTGGATGACCACAAAAATGAATGCATCATTCATGATTCTGTATTCCTTACTCTATGCTGAGAGCTTCTTCCTCACTAGTTAAGGATAGACAATGTAGGGCTAGGCATTAGGATCCTACATACTACCTCTTTTGTACAAATTGAGGTAGTTTTTCACCCTTATTGCAAGTAGATATACCATGTATGAGGTCATATAGAATATCTTTTTGTCCTTGACTGACCCCAATTGTTCACATAGGTTCTCACTCAATGTGTTGGCCTAGTCTAATGGCATCCTTTCCATCCTAATCATTTTAATGAATTTGACCATGAAAGCACTAAGGTGGCTAGCTTCTTGTAGACCCATGACTCTATTCAAAAGAATGATGGAATAACAAATATCCTCCTTTACATATCCCCTAGTCATGTCCACCTTTCTTGTGACCCTATCCAAAGGAGTATTCTCAATGAAGTAGCATGATTGGATGATTTCCATCACCTCTTTCTGGTGTTCCCTATACCACCTCTCTGTTGCTTCATAGGAGAGTCTTATGAATTATCTACCCTCGGAAGATGGAAGACCCTTTCAATGTTGTCATGTGAGAGGTCAAGAACCACTTCTCCTATCTCACTTTTAACCACTCTCTCTTCAGGAACAAAATGTTGCACTAGTGTCATAATTAATTCTATTGATTACATTGATACTGGATGTGAAGCTATGCTCACTAAACTAGAATGGATCAAGGTAGATACCAAGGCTGATCCTTCAATGGGTTTATTGTAGATTTTAAGGAACTCTCCTAGGTCAGTATGTCCCAAATCCGTGTCTTTGATTTTTGCATAATCAACTTGAAACCTTGACTTCGATGACATACCTTGGAATTTGAACACAATGAGCTTAGGTACAATTTTCTCTCCAGATGTGGATGCCATTATATTTTCACAACACAAGAAAAGCATTTATTAGTTTAAAATAATTGAAACTTAAAAAAAACATAAAAGTATTCAATTACTCTTTAATTAATTAATGATTAAAAAAAAAAAAAGTGCATCTTTTTTAGTATTTTAAATCTTTTTTGTTATTTTTTATTTTTTGGTTTTAAGTTTTTGAGGTAGATGGGGTGCACGTGGTATGTGGCATGGTGCACTTGTAGATGACACACATGACGCATGGTGTAGTCGAAGGTGCACACATAGTGCTTTGAGGGGCACATGGCATGAAGTGAGGGTTTTGTCTTTTTTTTTTTGTGTGTGTGTGCAACGCATTAGTGTGCATGGCTGAGTGTTATAGTGGCATAGGCATGGGCCACACTTGGGGTGAAGTGGAGGCATGATGGAGTAAAGTGGGCAGAGGGTTTTTTCACATAGTGTGGCATGCTGATGCGCATATGATGCATTATGGAGATGCGGTGGCTCTGGAAGCACGTGGAATAGACTTTTGCACCAAGCACATGCATGGCACAAAAAATGCATGTAGTGCAGTGTAAAAGCATGTGCAATGTGAGAAAAATAGGGTACGCATAGGGAAAAATGTATGGGATGCATGGTGCACAAAGTGTATGGGGTGCCTGGTGCCAAATGTATGCACAACTTTGAATGCACATATGGTACGGTGTTGGATAAGGTTTGAATGCACCTCAAATAAGTGTAGACGACATGGTGTAGAAGCAAGTTTGGAACTTTTCAAAAGATAATGACAAACAAAAACAAAGTGAGGAGATCTACATGGGGGAGGCTTTATAGCCTTGTCCACCTATTGTGATGCACAATGTGTATAGTGCAAGTGCACGAACATGCATTGCACCCCATCGTGGGTGAGAATGAACTCCTCAACCCTTGTGAGGTGTGCAAGTGCATTTTCTTCTTTTTTAAAAAAATTTCTTGACTCTTTAAAATTTCTTTGAATCTCAAATTATGAGTTTGGTGACCCAAAAAAAGTAGGTGGTCCCCATTCCTAGTAGGGAATGGGGCATGTGTTATGGAACCACAAAAGGTCCTAGTAAAATAATAAATGTGCTACTAAGTAGGGGTTGATATAATGGAAATTCACTTGGTATCAACAATCCCAAGCTTGGGACTATGCGGACTCAACTTCCCAACAAAAGGCTCTCACACTAAAGCATTTTTATTATATTAAGTTTTATTACCACCTAGTGTTGCATTTAGTTATCACTTAAATCTTCCTATACCAACCCTATGGTACCATAAACACCAGGTTGTGAGATAGAACCTCCCTCCATATTTGACCCTACCCTACCCATGCTCATCCAATGATGAGTGACCATAGGCATGCATATTTTTAACCCAACACCAATGATTGTAGCTTCTTGAAATACCATGGAAGATCAAGAATCACAAGTCACTTGATAATTATATGCACACATACTCATGTGTGATGCACCACTATTATGAAGATACTAACACAAGGACTAGATGAGAACATAATACAAAAATACACTCAACTAAAAATAGACTTAGGAGGAAAGGTGTGAGACACATCCCAATGCAATATAAAAGTGAAACAATGGTCTAACCAACATCCAAATAGATGATCGAAGTCTACGAACAACAACATGCAAAAAAAACCTAAGAAAATATGGTGGTACACAAAATGATGTAAAATCCCCAAAAATTGGAAAACTTTGAAATTAAAACCCATTTGGTCTTTGGGGATAAAAACACTAAAAATCCAATAAAATTTGGATTTAGACACCATGTGCAAAAATGGCTAGCATAGTGACACAAAACCCCAAACCCCCATCCCAAAAATAGGGAAAATGTTTATACTTGAGCAATCGAGTAAAACCAAAAAACATAAATAAAGGGGAACACTAGCTCTCAACCTTCTAACAAAATACTACCAAAAAAAAAAGCTAAAATGAATCAAAAACAAGAAAATGGGAGAGCCCTAACTGACAACAAAAGGGGTTGAAACTAAAAATAGCACAATAAAATAAATCGCCCACTAAAACTACTAGAAATCATGACAAAGAAAGGTCTACTTGAGCTAGATCCAATGATACTAACCTCACAAAGATCCCACACTCACATCTCTCACAATGAATAGAAATGTGATCCTCTAAAAGAGGATTCTCAAAAAAGCTCTCAAAATTTTATTTTGTAAAATTTGGAAGTGAGAAAACAAATCCCCTTTTTAATACTTACTTGCTTTTCAAGTGAATAATCGATTAGGAAAAAAAGTTAGTTAGATTAGCTAAATTCTAAATTGACCCAAATGAAAATAGGCTACCCCTTATAATAGGAATTCAAGTAAGGAAAAGATACCAAAAATTAAATTGAATAAAATTTAAAGTCCAAAAACCCAAATCATAGAAAATCTCTTAACAACTTTCATGACAATGTGAACAGCTAGATACATAGGCACACACTGGTCTAATCACATAATGAAAATGAGTTTGGATTTAATAGTCATCAAAAGGTTTAATTAAGGAAAATAAATAAGGATACATCAACCATAAGGGGATGACATTGGTAAAATATGAATGGTTGAATCACTAACTCCATGTGCTACTACCAAGGATATAAATCTTGTACACTAAAACATACAATCAAGTGTTAGAAATTCTTTAGAATAATTGAGAGGTGGGGTGAATCTATTATTCAAGGTCTAGATATACCAATAAAACA
Source organism: Cupressus sempervirens (assembly GCA_028749045.1). Lineage (NCBI taxonomy): Eukaryota > Viridiplantae > Streptophyta > Pinopsida > Cupressales > Cupressaceae > Cupressus > Cupressus sempervirens. The sequence continues at coordinate 137,357,903 of CM053787.1, forward strand.
TTTCTTTACTTTAGCTTAGTGAACCCATTAACCATTCATGCATTCAAGCTAATCACTCAAACTTGCAAATTATAGATAAATCAGCATGCAACAATAAAACATGAAAGATCAACACACATAACATAGTGATTTAACATGGAAACCCAATTTGCAAAAAACTACTAGTAACATGCTACTTCTTTCTCACTCTTTTGAAGTGATGTCCCATAAAAGACCAACCTTGTTAAAGGTTACAACACACACTATTAAGTGTGACCTAGTTAAGGGATTTTAGTCACCCTATTAGAAGTGGGCCTAGTTAAAGGACTTTAGGACATTCACTTGAAATACCACCTTGTTAAAGGATTTTCTAATGACTATTAAGTCAACCTTAATCCAAAGTATTTTACTATAACTAATAGAATTTATAGAGAGTAACAATAGGGGCTTTTGATCTGATACAACTTACAACATATCTTGCAAATTTTAGATCTCAATTTAGTTCTCAATTTTGCTTGGCTTTTAGTCTTTGTAGCTCTGACAACTTGTTCATTCTTCAAGCTTTTTTCTCCTTAATCCCTTTTTCTCATCATGTCAATGCAGTCATTCTTGTGGTCACTTAACAAAGAAAAGTTTTTATTCTCTATTCTTCCTTGTCAGTGTCTTCTCCTTGGCACCACACACTTCAACTCCTTGCTTCATGATCAAACATTCCTTAAGTAGGAAATTTAGAATACTTTTCCCACTCTATTTTGCATCATCCAAATTAGGGTTTGAATGGATTAAGTAGGATGCAATGTATCTACTCCTTATCTTGTTTCTTCTAGAAGTTTCTCTTAGAATCCATTTGAAATCTCTTAAAAATGTTTAACCTCAAATTCTCTACTGCCAGCTCATCATCCTTATCTTCCACCTAGTTCACAAAATTCAAGATAACAAATTTATCAGCTTAGATTTAGTGAATCTTTGACTTTTCAAATAATGTAGTTGCTTAGCATTATTATCCTACTGATGCTCGACACATACTGCATTTTTTAGGACCTATTGTGTTTCCACTCAACATCAATTAAAATTTATTGATGCTCAGTGCATATTTCATTTTGTGCAACACTGACTATGTTACTTGACACACATTAGAATTTTCTTTTACTCTACACCAACTAATATTCTTCTCGGCATGAACTAACTTTTCTTGGCACCTACTATCAACTTTGGTCAAGCTTTGTAGATAGTCTTAGTATTACCTATTCTTCTAAAGTCTCTAAGTGTAGCCATTTGTATCTTCAAGTATATTATTAATACAATATTTCACCATTATCTTAACTAGTCCTTGTACTTCATTATATAATCATAACTCAACCTTTCCTCTAGGTGTTGTTGTTATGTCTTATTGATTAAATCCTCTTCATTAATCAACTAAGTGATAGTACTTGGATCTCATAAGCAATTGTCTTTCCAAAAAATAGTAGGTTTGAAATTAGTGACAAAATAATGATTGAAACATTCTTCTTCAACAATCTCCCAAATTCAACAATAATCTTTTCAATTAGATTTCAATAATCTCCCTCTTTGGCATTGATGGAAAACCAAACTAATTAACCAATTTTCCTAAAAACTAACTACGTTAAAACAATAAGAAAATTCCAGAAATAAATCTTGTATTAAAAATTGTTCCTTTTATTATCAATTTCCAACTTCTTATGACTCCCTCTTAATTTCTTATAGCTTCCTTGTTTGAAGTATTAGGGTAATCATCTCCTTTGTTGATACACTCTCTTTTCTCCCTCTTTGATCTACTATCTTGTGTTTCTTCCCCCTCTTAGTTGTGACTTCTCATTCTCCTTCTCTTCTCTTTTCAATTTGATCCTTTATATTTAATCAATTTCTTCTATTTCTCCCTCTTTGAAAACAATGCCAAAGACATATCATCTCAACATCTTAAGATGCAGATGTAGAATTTGTAGTAGCTCTAATTTCTTCCTCTGTCACCTTGCTTATGACTGATTTGGAATATCAACACTTTGATTAACTCAAGTAAAACCTAATGTAAGATCCTCTACATCAATTTATGTCATTCAATAATTAGCCTATTTGATGCAGGGTAGTCTTGTTGTTACTTAAACAACCTTAGGTAGGGGTATCACCCCTCACTTACCTCTATGATATTCATATTAATATTTAGGTAATGGTTTTGTGAAAATTTTAGCAATTTTTTCCTTTGAATTGACATACTCCATTCTCATGTCTTTTTCTTCAACTAGCTCTCTTACGTAATGATAATTAATTGCAATGTGCTTTGTTTTGGCGTGCATCACTAGATTTTTTGATATGTTGATGGCACTGGTATTATCACAATAAAGTATCACAGGTTTTGATATCTCTTCATTCATACCTTTTAGCAGATGTTTAATCCATACAATATTAGTATAGTCTATGGAAACTACAACATATTTAGCTTTAGTTGTGGATTGTGAAGTACAACTTTTCTTTTTACTAGTCCAAGTAACTAGTCTTTTGCCTAAAAAGAGTGCTTATCCACTAGTTCTTTTCCTATCATTTATATTTCCTCCCCAATCAGCATTAGTGTAGGCTCTTAATTAAAACTTTTCATTCTTCTTATAGTATAGGCCAAAGTCCTCTATTCCTTTTAGGTACCTCATTATTCTTTTCACTACCATTAGATGATTTTCTCTTGGGTTTGTAGAAATCTTGCAACTATTCTAATAGACAATGTAATATCAAGTCTCTTGTGTACAACTATTGTAACTTACCAATCATTGACCTATATAGTGTCTGATTCACTTTAGCTAAGTCATCATTCTTTGATAACTTATGTCCTATTACCATGGGTGTACTCACTTATTTTGAATCTTCTAGTCCAAATGTTTTTAGTATCTCCTTAATGTACTTTGATTTGGTAACAAATATTCTATACTTTAGTTGATTAACTTGTAGCCTAACAAAGAATTTTATTTCACCAAAAATTGACATCTCAATCTCATGCTTCATCTAATTAGTGAAATCCTTGCATAGGGCATCTTTTGCTCCAAATATTATTTCATCAACAAATATTTCAAACAATAGTATGTTTTAACCTTTTTCTGTCTTGATGTACAATTTTTTTTTATCATCAATTCTCTCAAATCCAATCTCAACAAGATACTTGTGAAGCCTTTCATACCATGCTCTTGGCACTTGTTTCAAGCCATAAAGTGTTTTATGTAGTTTACATTGTTAGAATTAACAAGTGGGAAGATTTACTTCTAAGAGGTGGGGGGGGAGGTCGTGAATTAGAAGTAACTAATTTTAACCTTTATAAATCCTTTTAACTAATACTATCCACATGCATCTAATTAATCTAATAAACACGAAAAAGTAAAAGAAATGCATGGAAATAGATAACACACAAATTTGGTAACCCAAAAACCCTCCAAAATGAGAAGGTAAAACTGGGGTGGGGATGACACCCACAAAATATAACTATAGCAATGTGTAATTGTTCAAGGTTACAATGTTTGACCACTTCCAATAGTCTTCCCTATGAAACGCCTGTCCTTTTAAAGACTTTACACCCTATTAAAAGTGAGTTAGTTAAAGGATTTCACTACATACTAAAGGATTTACAAATGGCTACAAAGCCAACCTAAGTCCATAGGATTTCCATTTCCAATATCATTTCTAGAAAGTATTAGAAGTTCAGTGCTGGTGTATCCTAGTCCTAAAGTATCATTACTAGCCCTTGGTGATTTTAGTAGCTGCTCAAAGTATGTAATTTCCTCATTAGGTTTACTAAAGCTTTCTACAATCTCCTTTTCTCTTTTCAAGTCATTTTGTAGTTGATAATTTTGCATCTTCAGTGTGGAGATCTCAATATCCTTAACATTTAGTTCATGATGTGCATTCATCATCTAGCTCAGGGTGTATAGCTACATGTTTGAAATTCTTGCAAGCTCAATTGACTTTTCTTCCAATCTATTGGCAAGGTTTCTCTTATCTTCTTCTAGCATAGCCTTGTCTTCAATGCCTCTTTTCTTTTGTTCAGTCACTTCACAAAGCATCATGGCTTGTGATTCTTGTTCAAGCTTGAGTATTCTGATTTCTTCTACTTGAGCTCTATTCTTCTCCATTAGGTCTGCTATTGTTGCATCAAACTCTATGGAATCTCCATTTGAAAATAAATTTGAGGTGTCAATATCTTTGTACTATGTGTCATTCTTAGCTATGGCAATCTCTCTTCTTCTCTTTAAATATTTTCTTAGTTCCTCCCTAGCTTCTTCTAGTGCATGTAAAGAATGTTGTATATCAATTGCCTAATTCTCTATGATCTTCCCAAGTTTCTAGAGTTCCATTTCTAGATCTTTTCTCCAAGCTGTAAGGATCCTCCTTTTGAGAACTTGGCTCTGATACCAATTGTTGGAATTAAGAAGTGGGAAGATTTACTTCTAAGAGTGGGGGTGAATTAGAAGTAACTAATTCTAACCTTTAAAAATATTTTTAACTAATATTATCTACATACATCTAATTCATATAATAAACATGAAAGTAAAATACATGCATGAAAATAGATAATACAAAAATTGGGTAACCTAGAAACCCTCCAAAATGAGAAGGTAAAACTGGGGTGGGGGTGACACCCATAAAATATCACTATAGCAATGTGTAGCTATTCAAGGTTACAATGTTTTACCACTTCTAATGGTCTACCCTATGAAAGGCCTATCATGTTAAAGACTTTTACACCCTATTAAAAGTGACCTAGTTAAAGGATTTTACTACCCTACTAAAAGTAAGCCTGATTAAATGAGTTTGGTACATTCACTTGGAATGCCACCCTATTAAAGGATTTATAAATGGCTACTAAGCCAACTTAAGTCCATAGAATTTCCATATCTAATACAATTGCTAGAAAGTGTTAGAAGATTTTGACTTGATAACTTACAATCTTCAATTGTTGATTATAGATCCTTGTTTTGTTCTAACTGATCTGGTCCTTGCTTGATTTGATATGTCACTCTTCAAGGTTTTGATACTCTGTTCTTAATCAACTAGATTTTGTAATGCTTCTTTGTTCTTCACTAAGTCTTTTTATCCTTCTGCACTTCGCTATAATTCACCCATACACTTCTTTCTCACATATCCTCTCTCTTGCATAATAGGGCTTCATCCTCCTTTTAAATATTTTGAAGTTTTAGGGTTTGGTATGAATCTATGATCAATATTAAACTTTCATTTCCTACTCATTTCTTACACTTTTCCTAATGGTTGCATGCTAATTGCATAGGTAATGCAAAAGATTCAGTCTTATCTTCAAGATCCTTCAAGATTCATCCTATGTTAGCTTCAAAAATGGTTTATATCTAATTTTGTGAAGGCACAAACCCATATTCTAATTCTATGTTACTTGACACTTACTAGTTGTTGATGCTTGGAACATATAGGGAAACTGGCTCACTTGGCTCCTATAGTAACTCTGTTTCAATCATCATCTATACTTTTCTTGGCACTTGAACTTCACTCCACACCTAAAGATTGATTGACACTTGAAGTTCACTTGGTACCTATTGAATTCTCTAGCGAGGCATACATTGTAGCTTGGCTTCTATATTATACTCAACATCATATTGAGAATTTGGTTAAGTGTGTTGACACTCAAATGTCAAAACCAATCTGAGACTAACATACATACCATATCCTTGTTGTTGTCATCCACAAATCCTTCTGGCTATTCTATGTATACTTCTTCTTCTAATATACCATTAAGAAATGAAGACTTAACATCCATCTAGTATGTTAGATTGCGGTGATTGATCAGGAAAGTACTATACATACTTCATAAATTCAAAAAATAAAATTTGGGCCCTATTTTATTGGGATTTTGGGCCAACATGTAATTATAAATTATAACCCTAAAGTAGTTAAAATACTTGTATAAAAGGGCTTAGGGTTAGGGATTGTTTTATAATGTTGTGATGCGAAATTGGTTCTTGTGGCGATATTGAGCTATAAGGGATTACAGATTGTAATCAAGTTGTAATCACTGGATCATAAAAATATTGGACTTGCTATTTGGTGGATGTAGCCCAAGGATTGGGTGAACCACGTTAAATTTTGGTGCCTTGTGTTCTTTTCTATGTGATCTATTATTTTCTATTATTGGTTGCATTTGCATGTAATTGTTATTTATATCCATGGTTTAATCCTAGCATGGTAGACTTTGAATCCTTTGTACGTAGCATATGCAAGTAAAGTTCTTACACCTTCCATCCTTGCAATAGAGGAAAATATTTCCCCATAGTCTATTCCTTCTTCTTGGGCATATCCTTTACAAACTAGTGTAGCTTTGTTTCTTGTGATCTCACCATTTTCATCTAGCTTGTTCTTCAACACCTACTTGGTACCAATCACATTCTTGTCATCTAGTCTTGGAACTAAGATCCAAGTTTTGTTCTTCTCTATCTGATCAATTTTTTCTTATGTGGCTTTGTACCAATCATCATTTTCTAGTGCATCTCTTACTATCTTTGGTTCTATCTAGCTCATAAATCATGATTCATTCCTTAGTCTATTCCTTGTCATTGGTCTTGCATGCTTATTTACAATGATTTTTTTAGTAGGGTGGTGTCTTCTGACATACTTGGATAAACTTGGTTCAGTCCTTGTTTCTACATTTGGTCTTTTGGCTTCAAAGTCACTATGCATATTTCTTTCAGGTAACTCAACATCTTTGTCATGTGATGTGAGCATCCACTATCAATGATCCATTTTTCATTCTTGTTCACATAGGTTATAAGTATAGTTGCCTCACTTTTGTTAGACTCATCCTTAATTGCAACATAGACTACCTCGTCATCATTTTCATCTAAATCATCTTTGTCTATAATGTAGCACTTTTTGCCTTTGTCTTTGTCCTCTTTGCTATCTTCATTTCTTCTACCTTTGTATTTGTCATTTCCTTTGTAGTTTCTTTTTTTTGGACACCTAGCAACAATATGTCCAACTTTATTGCAATTAAAACAAATGATAGGCAGCTTATGTTTAAATTTTCCTTTTCCTCTATGGAATCTTCTTTCCAATAGTACTTCTAGTTGATTGGCATCCTCTTCATTAGTGTCACTATCACTAGACACATGTTTTATCCTTCTCTTCTTCCTCTGCTTCTTCTCATCAGAATATTTCAGCAGTAACTTGGCCTTAAAAGTAGATTCAAGACTTTCTAGCTTGTAATTATCAAAGTTGGATAACTCAAAGGCAATGAGTCTTCCTACTAGACCTTCAAGAGTTAGACTGTTCCCTAGAATGCATCTCAGTTCATGTATGGAAGATACTCTAATAGCATAGATAGGCATTGAAGTTCTTAAGACTTTACATAGAATAGTGTCATCATCAATATGACCAGTTGCACATTTTATAACACTTATAACTTCTTTTATTCTAGCAACATATTGAGCAATGTTCTCACCTTCCTCCATTCTCATGTCATCAAACTTTCCTCTAAGGCTCTCTAACTTGGCTCTTTGTACATTTTTATCTCCTCCATAGATGGTTTGCAAGCCTTCCCACATCATTCATGCACTATTGTATCCCTTGATCTCATCAAATTCTACATAACTGAGGGTAGAGGCAATCTCCAACATTTCCTCACTGTGCCCCTTCTTCTTCTTCTTCATATCTTTAGTAGTGGCACACCAACTGGATCAACATGTTCCAATGTAATTGAATATTGTACATGGTCTCCTATTCCTCCAAGATGCAATCCCATTAGACTTTTCCATGCATAGAAGTTGTCTCTGTTGAGCTTGCACACTTCTCTCTTGGACATCTTTTATCTTTATGCTTCTAGTACCTTCAAACTAGTTCAATCAGTAGATGGCTCTAATACCAAGTATTAGAAATTCTTTACAATAACTAAGGCAGGGGGGTGCGGGGTCAATCAGTTATTCAAGGTCTAGATGTACCAATAAAACATTTCTTTACTTTAGCATAATTAACCCCTTAACCATTCATGCATCTAAGCTAATCTCTCAAACTTACAAGTTATTGATAAATCAACATGTAGCAATAAAACATGAAAGATCAACACACATAACAAAGTGATTTAATTTGAAAACCCAATTTGGAAAAAACCACCAGTAACATGCTACTTCTTTTTCACTCTTCTCAAGTGATGCCCTGTGAAAGGCCAACCTTATTAAAGGTTACAACACACACTGTTAAGTGTGACCAAGTTAAGAGAATTGAATCACCCTATTAGAAGTTAGCCTAGTTAAAGGACTTTAGGACATTCACTTGGAATACCACCCTGTTAAAGGATTTTCTAATGATTTTTAAGTCAACCTTAGTCCAAAGAATTTTACCCTAACTGATGCAATTACTAGAGAGTAACATTAGGGGTTTTTGATCTTATACAACTTACAACATATCTTGCATATTTTAGATCTCAATTATGCTTGGCTTTAAGTCTCTGCAACTCTAAAAGCTTGTTTAGTCTTCAAGATTTTGTCTCCTTAATCCTTCTTTCTTGTTGTGCCAATGCAATCACTCTTGTGGTCATTTGACGAAGTAGAGTCTCTATTCTCTATTCTTCCTTCTCAATGTCTTCTCCTTGACATTACCCACTCCAACTCCTTGCTTCATGACTAGACATTCCTTAAGTAGGAAATTTAGAATACCTTTCTCTCTCTACTTTCCATCATCCAAATTAGGGTTTGGATGGATTAGGTAGGATATAACGTATCTACCCCTTATCTTGTTTCTTCTAGAATTTTCTCCTAGAATCCATTTGAAATTACCTAAAATGGTTAACCTCAAATTTTGTACCACCAACTCATTATCCTTATCTTCCACCTAGTTTACAAAATTCAAGATAAAAAACTTATCAGCTCAGATTTAGTGAATCTTTGAATTTATAAATAATCCAGTAGCTCAACACTATTATCCTTCTAATGCTTGGCACATACTGCATTGCTCAACACCTATTGTGTTTTCACTCGGCATCAACTATAATTTACTGATGCTTGACACCTATTATATTTTTCATAGCACTAATTATAACTCAGAACACACTAGAATTTTCTTTTACTTGGCACTAACTGATATTCTGCTCAGCATGAACTAACTTTTTTTGGAACCCACTATCAACTTTGGTCAAGCTTTGCAAATAGTCATAGTTTTACCTATTCTTCTAAAGTTTCTAAGTGTAGCCAACCTTTGTATCTTCAACTATATTATCAATAAATTATTTAGCCATTATCTTAAACCATCCTTTTACTTCATTACATAACCATAACTCAACCTTCCCTCTAAGTGTTGTTGTTACATCTTATTGATTAAATCCTCTTCATTAATCAACTAAGTGATAGTACTTGTATTAGAAGTAGTAATCTTTCCTTGGTTGTATTTATTTATTAAATGGGATAAACCAAGGTATCCCTTATGTATTTTATCCTTTAGTACACATGTGAAGAACATATTATTTTCTTGTCCTCTAGTACACATGTGAGGATAACTCTTTTTCGTAATTCCTTTATTAAGGAAAATAGTTTATTCCTCCTTAAGAGGATATTGACACTTTGCACACACTTATTATGAATGGTGGCATTCACATAAATGGGAGTTACACATGCAACTCCTTCCTCATCTCTATAAAAGAGATGCTTCTCTCATTCTTCCATACTTCTTCTTTACATCTTCTTGATGTTATTATAATGAGCTAATTTGCTCCACAATGCTTCTTCCTCCTCTCTCCTTTCTTAGGCTTCTTTGCCACATTCTTAACATTACACAAGGGGTTTTCTTTGCTTTACCCTTTCAAAATCTCTTGTCTCAATTCTTGTTGATCCATTGGGAAACTAATTTGGTTTATGGTAATATTCTTTACATTAAGCTCTCTTGGATTGTTTTATTAGTTTTTATTTTACTCGATTTATTAGATAGTATCAGAGCTTTCTAATCCTTGTTTTGAGCTTTCGTGAAGGTTGCCATATTGGAGAACTTTGTTGAGAGAAGTGAAGAAAAAATTCGTTCCTATTTCTTTTGTTAGGTTTTTTTATTCAATCTACAAGTTTAGTTTTTTTTCTAACCCTCTTTGGAAGGCTTGCCACCAAAGGAATTTTTTTTTAAATCAATTTTTTTTTTAACAAGTAGCATTAATAAATTGTTAGATTAATAGGTTTTTTAAAATATATTTTTCCAAAATATTAAAATTAAATTATTTTATTTCCTTAATATTTTATTAAAGGGAACACTTCAATAATACTAAGTATGATTATTTTTTTTATTCTACATATACTTATTCGTTAAATCTATTTCATTTCTCTTTAAAACATTTAATCCAATTCCTCTCATCTAAGACCTCCTTAAATATTTAATCTTTAATATATATATATATATAAAGAAATAGCATTCCTTTCTATTCTTTCAATCTACACTCCACTTTTTTTTATAGATCTTTAATTCTTTTTTGCTCATTGCGTGAGCTTTCCTTCCTTCTGCATGCCTCCTTGTAGATGCTTCTTGCCTCCTTGCCTTTCTTGCATGAGCCTCCATTACGTGGACCTTCTAATCTTTTTTTGTTTTTTTGCAACTCTCCCTTTCTACAGTGTTGTCATCCCTCCTTATTGCAAGCTACCTCCTCATGCAAGTTGCTAACACCTTTCTGGGTTTGATGTTCATTTTAGTCCCCCTTTGTTCACATAGTCAGTAAATCTAGGAGGGACTGGCACCTCCAGATTAATCCAAATTTATGGCCATATAGGACAAGCATCAGGACTCCAACGGGTACAACGCCCTTTGCTTTAATTTATGGGGCAGATGTTGTACTTCCAATAGAGGTTGAGATTCCTACCTTAAGAATCTCTATGAAAGGCCTTATTACTAATGAAGATTACAGAATAGCTTGGCTTCAAGAGCTATTCTTACTAGATTAACATCAACAAATGTTGTGTGATCACTTGTGAGCTTATTAGCAGTGAATGCCAAGAAGCTAAAATAGGAAAGTTAAGCAACGCGATTTCCACCTAGGTGATATCATCTTGAAAGAAAATCCTAGGAATCAGCAACAATGAGTCCAAAAAGGGAAGTTCAAACCAAATTGGCTTGGTCCTTACATAATCACTGAAGTGTATGGATCTGGTGCTTACCAACTTTCAACAACTAAGGGAGAAGTGCTCAAGGAGCCTATCAACACTCTCCACTTGAAGTGGTTTTATAGCTGATCTGATCTTAGAAGCTCTTTGTGCATATCTAAATGTCCTGGAAAAAAAAATCTAAAAATTGAAAAAAGTCCTAAAAAAATCATTAGCCTGGTGAAAACCTAGCAATAGGCACCTTGGTAATACCAAAAAAAATTGAAAAGTTTCAAAAATACAAAAAAAGAGAAAAAAGAGAAAAATTAAAAAAAAATTGAAAAAAAAGAAAGTAACATTGGTGACAAGCTGGAAATAGGCATCATGGTAGCAAAAAAAAAAATGAAAGTCCTACCAAGAACGTGAAAACCTGGCAAACAGGCACCCCTTGTTCTCAATGCTCCATCTTGCAGTGCATCTTCTAGCTCCCTGTATAGTTGCTTTCCTACTTTAGTTTACTACTTTTTTCTCATGTATCCATGAATTAAGTCTTGTCACAGCTCGAGGGCACTACTATCCAATGTCCTAAAATCTCTTTTGCGACAATCACCAGTTGTTTCAGCTATGTTTTCCTACTATCGCCAGTGTCATCCTTTGTCAAGATTCTCCTCATAGAATGTCTTTTGCAATAGTCACCAGTTGTTTTAGCTATATTTTCCTACTATTGCTTGTGTCACTCTTTGTTGAGATTCTCCTCATAGAATCTCTTTTGTGACAGTCACCAATTATTTTAGCTATGTCTACCTAATGTCGCTCATGTCACTTTTTCAAGATTCCTTAATGGTAGATCTCTCTTGCATGAGTCACTAGTCATTCTAGTTGTGTTTGTCTACTATCACTCAGTCCTATTTAGGTTCTTCACATTGAAGATTCCTCTTTGACCTTAGTCACCAGTCATTCTAGCTACATTTGTCTACTATTGTCACCATACTAAAGAGATTTCTTTCATCTATGTTCTAGACATTGACACTTGACATCAATCCCAAAAACATTAACTCAAAATGACATACTTGTTTAGATATACTGAGCATTTTCTTTCTTTTTTTTGTTTTTTCTTCATCATGTCTCCTTGAGAAACTCAATGATGTCATTTTTTACTAGAGAAGCAAGGATTGGGGGGCATGATCTTTTCTTTTCTTTTTGTTTGTGGTTTAGTTCCAATGATTTGAGGCATACATATAAATGGGGTGTCCACTATAAGAGTCTCCATCTTGTATTGGATGTCCGTGTGTACCTCATTTCCTTTTCTATGAATAAATCAATGAGGTTCATTCTTCTCCTTGCTTGTTGGAGTGAACTCTTTATGCTACAGTAAATACTAATACTTGTCCTACTAAGTGAATGTATGGGTCACTGTGAGTGTATATGGAAACTTGTCTCAAGTTACAGACACAAGGGCCATTGTGGACATAATACTTATTGACTACTTAGCATAAGAGGGATCTCCCATGTGTCTGGTGTGTCTATATGCAAAAAACATTCTAGTCATCCTAACATTTCTACTCTGATACTTATGTTCACTTGCTATATTAAAAGGGACAAATGTTTTGGTCATTCTGGCTTCTTGTGCCTCGAATGCTTACATTTAATCCCAACAAAACTAGAATAGATGTCCTATTCATATTCCTATGATTGCAATGTTAGTGGGGATTGTATGACATCTGGGATTCATTATACGCTCAGTGATGATAATTATCAAAGCTTGGTAACCAAACCTAGGGTTACATCTAGTATAAGATTGTATCTAGCATAGGGTTGCATTGCATAGTTTTCTTGCATAAGTTTGATCATTAATTTACTTTCATTATTTGTGATGTGGGGTTTATCATCTTCTTCAAAGTATCATGTTTCTTCATGATTTCACAAATGATTGGTTCATCACCCTCTTGGCTACTTTGATTGCTTTGAATCCAATTTTGGGATTGAATTCAAAATCTGACACACTTAAATAGTTCAAAATCACATTTTAAAATTTTGGGACCAATGTGATTGAATGCTTGTGTAGTCCATTTTTTTTTTTGATACTTTGTGAATGTTGAAATCTTTTCAAATCACACTTTCTTCAAACTTTCCAAGATTTCTTCAAATTGGCTTCTATATTTCTTTTGATCATTCTGATCTTTTCTATATTCCTTCAGATCATTCTGATCTCTTCATATTTTCTTTTGATCATTTTGACCCCTTCTACATTCTACTAAATCTCAAATTTCTTCTGCATATCTTTATCCACTACTTTACATCATATTTCTGGTGTGGCATCTTTCAATTTTTCTCCCGAGGGGGCAAGATGATTACATCATTGAAATAGAAGTTTCAAATCAATCTGAATCTTCATCACTTGGGGCATGTTGTTCCCATCTTTTTTCCTCATCATTCGGGGCATCTCACCACTAGGGGTCTCTTGTTTCCCTCTTTATGGCATCTTTGTCATATAGCTCATTATTTTGAATCTCAGGTATCTAGATGTTCTATCTGGATCCTTATAGATTAAGCTTCATTCTAGAGATAGTCTTTTAAATGCTTATCAATCCCAAGTACCTAGACATGCTATCTATATCCTTAAAGATTAAGCTCTATTCTGGAGATAGTCTTTTAAATTCTTATCAAATCCCAAGTATCTAGATGTTATGGAGATAGTCTTTTAAATGCTTGTCAACCTTCAGGTATCTAGGTGTTCTATCTAGATCCTTAAAGATTAAACTCTGTTTTGGAGAAAATCTTTTAAATACTGTTGATCTTAGGTATCTAGACATTTTTTTTATATCCTTAAAGGTTAAAGTTCATTTTGATGGAAACCTTTAAAATGCTTATCATTTTCGGTATCTAGGTGCTCTACTTGGATTCCTTGGGATTAATCTGTGTTCTAGAGATAGTCCTTAAAAGCTTATCAATTGGTCTTCATATCATCAGTTTCAAAACCAATCTCATTTCTTGATCTTTGCATCATGCTTTCTAATTTTCTTTGGATTGAAGGTCTTGCTCACACATTCATTCAAACAGGGGAAAAATTTAATACCCCAAAATTGGCACATTGCCATATTAATGAACTTTGGTTTATTCAACTATTCCTAAGTCCTATTTTACGAGGCAATTCTAATTCTAATAATTGCTACTTGATCTAGGTGTCAAATGTAGAAAACTATAATTTGCATTAATCATATTATTTATTTAATTCTTAAATATCAACTCAAATTAGCTAAACAAACCTATCGATTTAAATTACTTTAATTATAAATGTTCTACTTTAATTAAATTAAAATTACCTCTTTAGCTAATATACAAAGGAATTAAATACATTTAATTTAATAAGATGTCTCCTCTTTTTAATAATTTAATTATTCAATTAGTTAAAGTTATCCATTTATGAGGTCATATTCTATTTTATTAAATTAGATATTCACTCAAAAAAAAAAAAAAACCAGTCAGCTCCCTTTATCACTCAAAAGGCAGTTAGGCAACTCCTTTTATCACTCAAAAAAGACTCAGTTAACTCGTTTTATCACTAAAAAAGGACTCAGTTAGCTGCTTTTATCACTCAAAAAGGACTCAGTTAATTCCTTTTATCACTCAAAAAGGACTTAGTTAAACTCCTATTATCACTCAAAGGCAACCAGTTAACTCCCTTTTCATGAGGAAGTTACCTTTATGATTGGCTCTCCTCTTCAATCTTGACCATCCATTTCGGTTAATCTTGATCGTCGATCACCTCTTGGATTCTATAAAAGAAGCTCTCCATTCCTCATTATAGAGGGTGATTTTTGGAATTTACATCAAACTTATGCTGAAATTTTTACTCACTTTGCTCATATTTGCATAGCTATATTTCTTTCATTATAATATCTGTAGACACCTAAATCTGATTACATCACTTTGGTAATCCTATTTAGCTATCTCTAAAGGCATCATTAATTAAATTCCTATTTATTTAATCCTTTGCCATCCCCTAGTTGATTAATTTAATTAATCATCTATAGTCCTAATTGATAAATCAAATAACCCACTATTTGTCAATTAATCCTATTTTCCTATCTAATTCCAAATCCCAAATTTATTAAAATCACTTTAATAAATAAAAATCTCAAATCTAATAGCCCCTAAACTATCCTAAATCCTCCATTTAGCCTAATCCACCCCATCCACCCATACTAACCTAGCTTAGCCACTAACTCACCCACCCTCATGAATGCCATCCACTTGCACATCTCTAACATCCTTAATCTAATCCTAAACCAAGCCTAATCCCCCCCCTAACCTTGTCACATTCCCTAAGTAAGCTTAAGACTTTCCTAAGCCAAACCAAAGTCTCCTCCCTCAAAATATCCCAACCATAAAACTTTATCCCAACCACAAAGCCTTACATGCTCTTACATGCTCTTAAAATCTCTTACAAGCCATTATGAGGGCCATTTAAGGCCTTGAGCCTCCTTTGTTGACTCATCCTTTCCCTTTCCTCTACCCAATGACCCTGTGACATGTGTCACTCCCTAATTGGTGCTAAACAAGCACAATCCATGTGCTCCCCTTTAAATACATCCTAGCCCTCCCTAAAGCTTTAATCTCTCCTTGCATCTTAACCCTCCATACCTCAAACCCTTGGCCTATAAATTGAACCCTCTCCCTTCACTAAAATCAATCCATCCTCTATGAAAAGTTATAATGCTATTTTGAGAGCTCATAAACTACCAAAATACCATTATAATGTTGGAATCACTCCATGACTCCATTGTTGGAACCTTGCCTCATTCACTCCATCCATCCATCTAAGCTTGATCTATACTCATGAGCACACATACCTTAAATCGGGGACATATCTATTGCATCATTGTGTTATACCATTTGGAGCTTACCATTCTTGGTTTTCCTCCATTTGTGGTGATAACAAATCGGTCCTATCTTAAGTGTTTACTCATTTTAGTATTGTTAATGCTTTCCTTAATAGTTAGTGTTCATTTTACTCTACTAAACTAGGTGATACAATATCATTTAGATTATCCATTTAGCATACTATGCTTCTTCATTTCTTAGATTAATAATTGCATCTCTCATCTAGATTAATTGCACTTTCATTTAGCTGCATAAATCCTTCACTCTAGAGGTCTGGTTGCCTATTTCTCATTCTAAGAGCAAAGGAATAATCCTTCTAGTTAGAAGGCAATAGGTCACTATGTTAGACTTTTCAAATAAACAACACAATGTTTATTTCAAGATAATCTCATAGGTAATGACCATGTTGAAGTGTATGTGAGGATCAGAGGCCCCCAATTCCACATATACAGGGATCTACTTATTGCTTTGGAAGAATCTAAGAAAACTAGATCTATGCTCAAGTATTTCAACTCTACAAATATTATTTTAATCCCAAAAATTAAGGAGCCCAAAACATTTCTAATTTCTACCCAATATCTCTATATAATTTGACTTACAAAATTGTCTCCAAAGTTATTTATTTACATCTTCAACACCTTCTCCCACATATCATTTCCCCCAAGCAAGGTGGGTTTTTTCTAAGAAGAGAAACTATGGAGGGGGAAATGGTTACTCATGAAGTTCTTCATTCTATCAACATTAACTAGTCATCCAATTTAGTCATCAAATTGGACATGCAAAAGGCTCAGTAAGATGGAGTTTTTTTGTCCTTTCTTTTTTAGTGCTTCAAAAGATGGGTTTTCTTAAGCATTGGTGTAAGTGGATTAAAGCTTGCATTTTGGGAGCTTCATTTTTAGTGATTTTTAATGGATCTGCTTCAGGTTTCTTTACATCTACTCAACATGTGAGGCAAGGAGATCCACTTTCTCTGGCATTATTCATTATCATGGCAAAAGATTTTAGTAGAATTATCAAGCATTATCACTATTCGCTCCTAATTTAACAATTTTGAAAATGACCAAAAAACCAAATGAATGCATCTATGGCTAGAAAATTCCTATGACAGATACACCTGACTGTAGTCTTGGGCCAACTATACAGCATAACTCCTTCTTCACTTCAGGCTCTGCAAAACCTAGGTAGGTGAACCTCAGATCTAATTAATATGGTACCAATGCAAAAACGTATTCCTGAAACTATTCATGCATATTAAAACCCTTATATCTACTAATAACTCATGTAATAACATAGATCTATAGTAACAAATTGAAAATCTTATAATATTCACAAGCTAAGTGAGGGCATCACATTTAGGTTCTTCAACATGAAAGGGAAAGAATGTTTGATTATTAATATTGAATTCAACAAACCCTTAGATATGCAATAGTAAGACTTAATGATCCTGTAACTGATAAGTGCCTTAACCAATGGGAAAATCCATGAATCAAATGCATACATATGGTTATCTGATACTTATTTATATATTCAGATATACGATCTATCTATTTACCTTGTAAATAAACATTTGTGCTCAATCTGAACCTCATTCTTACATGTTATCCCCCTCAGTAAAATTGCAACCCTGTTGAATTCTCTAAAGCATTTACATAACCCCTTGGGTTATAAGCAACAATGAAACAACATATAGCCTTAAGGGACTGCAACTATGACCTAGGATCTTTGTTCAAAGACCATAAAACATTGGAAATTCATTGAGGCAAGAGACGAGAATCAGAATGAAACTAACAAAAATTTTGTTCATTTGTATTCATTTCCTTGAAACAATAAAACCAAATGCATGAAATGAAAACATGAAAACACCTAACAGATTTGAACTATTTGTATTATCCTTCCTAATGTTGTTCATACAAGAGAGAAAGTGTTGAAGGAATGGTTTCACAATAAAATACTAGAACCCTGTTGGTATTACCTAGAGAAAAATGCCAACCTTTACAATGAAAGAAAGAAAGAAAGATATAGGAAAGAAAGAATTCTCAGATCTGATATCAGAGTGACATGTGTCCATTTGGAATTCAATCTTTTGCAACTGAACAACCTCTCTCTTCCTTCTCCCATTTTGATCTGATTTGGTTTCATCACAAATTTGTAACAAACTTAAAATATCTTCTATTCAATGATGAGAACCCTTTTGTTTCACCAAAATCTGATTTGCTTCATGAAAATGCTGGTAAAATTTGAGGTTTTACTGAGTGAATGTGATCAGGTTCAACCTTAACTACATTTTCACTATCTTTTAACCACATTCAGGTCATTACCCTGCTAAAAATTAAAATTGAACTTTGATACCTGAATTTGGTTGCAAGTTAGGAATCTAATAGAAAACCTCTTATAGCTCGAACAGATTGCTTCTTGTGTAGAAACTAACTACATAGTTAGAAAATTCAGATTCTCCCAATTTCGGCAATATATAACATCACATACTTTGCCTTCTAGAAACCCTCTAAATCTTAGTTTGAAAATCACCCCTTTGCTATGAGACTAAGGTCTGTATCCTTGATTTTAAAATTCAAAAATTTTAAATGTTCTAAATTTTGACTTTAGAAAAATGACCCTTTTGAATTTAAAACTCACTGACGCTGTAGTGGCTTATCAAAAAATAATTAACAATAATTATTTTTTATTTCTTTCAAATTTTCCCAACCTCTGAATTCAGGTCAAACTAGGTTTCACTGACGCCACATGTCACTTCTTGATTGGTTGACCATTGCCACCAAGCACCACTTGTCATGATTTAATTGGCCCATCTATTGCACTGCCATGTCATCATCTGCCTTGACCCGGTGCCACATGTTGCATTACCACTTACCTACATTCCTTAAATTTCTTGTACTTTGAAATTGTGGGTACACGGCATTCATTGATCAAAACAAAATCAACGATCACATAAATTTACAGTTGACTAAGGCCTACTTAGCCATTTTAACCAATAGGAAGTCTCCATGTGAGTCTGCACCTTCTGACAACTTCTACGTAGGCGAGTCCCATATCATCTTTTGAGAAGGTGAGTACTTAACGTCATTCTTTCCACGTATCAAGCATGCACATTCTTGCTTTCCTTATTGAATGAGCATCTCCATATGTGGGATTGCACCAACTATTGATCTTCAAAAGATCAATGGTGGTAATGTTGGAATTTTATAAACCTTACAAGATGGGAAAAGTGATGTTACCATGGACACGTGTCTGCATGGCACATACCCACTTTATTTAAACTTCATTCAAGTTCTCAATGTAGGCAACAACCCTTCGTTGATCAGGATAGGATCAATGGTGTCAAACAATTTTTCATTTTATGCTTGCATCATCCACTTGGACCAATAAAATGACTCTTCTCAACCCTCGTGCTCTAACCCACCTGACTACTACATTTATTTTTGAGGTTTTCGTGCCTATAGCAAAAATATTTCCAACTAAGAACATGTGGCATACAATATGGCACAACTCAATTTTCTTTCCCAATCCTGGCCCTACTATGACATGCGACGCCAAGGCACATTCTCGCATTCCTTATTGAACGAGCAGTTCTTTGTTGCAGGCTTGCGCCAACCCTTGATCTTTGAAGGATCTATGGCTGACCAAACTTTGATCACATCTAGCAGGGAAACCTCCTTAACAGAACAACTGGCAGTACATGTCAGCAATCACTTTTCAATTTGGTACACTACAACATATACTAAGAACTCCTGACCCTACCTTACTACGTGTCCAAAAATTGCTTGCCCACTTTATTTAAAAGCCTTGCATTTGAACATTGCGAGAATGCGGTACCTGTTTATCTAAACAAGATCAATGGTCACATAGAATTAATAATACTTTTGACACTTCTCAATAAAATAATCAAGTCAAAAAGAATGTGGTCAATGATTTTTAAATGAGCTTTTAATAAAACCATGCTCACGTAAGCCCAACCTTAGGGTAAAATGATATATTTTCAAAATCATTTTTATGAAAATCTATTTCGAGGGCTTTTCAAAACTAGAGTAAAATAAGCCATGGTACTATGGTTTCTAAGAAATTCCCTAAAGACAAACCTTGAGAATTTAATAGGATTTCAAAGACACAGAGACTAGGCTATGAACTAGGGCAATCTAAGGGTTTAAAAATACAAGGAAAAAAACCCTAATTTGCAAGACACAAAGACTCAAATGATTTTTCACTAAAAATTTTCAAAATTTTTGCATTGTGAAAAATCAAACCAACAATCACTTGATGGGTAAGTGGAAAGATGCAAAAATTGGAGGGACATCTATCTCAATCACACATTCTTTGTTTTTTGATGACACTTTATTGTTTGGAGCCTCACAAGTCTTAGAGGATAAATAAATTAAGAAAACTCTTTAGTTATACTGGGAGATATCGGGGCAAAAAATTAATTCTCTAAAATCTAAGATCTATTTATTTAACACTAATAGAGCTATCTCAATTAAGATAGTACGAATTTTAGGCTTCTCTGAGGATACCTTGTTGTTTACTTATCTTGGCATTCCTTTCTTCATTGGTTCTAATAAAACAAGTTATTAGGAAGGTGTTCTCCAAATAATTAAGAGAAAAGTGGTCTCTTGGAAAGTTAGATGGCTTTCACTTTCATAAAGAATTTTACTTATTAAATTAGTCCTTTCTGCAATCCCAAACTATTATTTGGCAATTCTACGGGCCCAATCGTCAATCTTTTTTCAAATTTAGAAATTAATTAGAGGTTTCATTTGGGTGGGAAATATGACAAATGAAAAGAAAATTCCTTTGATTTCCCTTCAAGATATGGCCTTTACCCCTACAGCTGGAGGTGCTAGCGTGCATGACTTAGCATTGAGGAACAAAGCTTTTGTGGGTAAGCTAGTATGGCAGATGTATTCTAAACCTCATTCTTCATTGTGTCAAATAGTGCAACAAAAATATCTTGATAATTCTGATCCTCATAGATTTTTTTCCATTTTAAATCCCCCCAAGTGATCCATTATATCGTATTTTTTGATTGCTTCTATAGACTTTTTCCTTAAGTTCATTTCTTGGGAATTAAATTGTTGGGATAAGATCAAATTTTGTAGAGATTCTTGGAATGATCATATTAGAATTCTTTAGAGTAACTTGGGGAAGGGGAGTGAATCAGTTACTCATAATCCAACAAAACTTTTCACTTATCCTAGTGAGCCCATTAAACATTCATGCATCCAAGCTTGTCAATATAAACTTGCAGGTTACTGATAAATCAATATGTTGCAATAAAACATGAAAGATTAACACATAACACAGTGATTTACATGGAAACCCAATTTGGGAAAAGTTACCAATAACATGCTACCTTCTTTCTCACTCTTTTGAAGTGATGCCTTGCTAAAGGCCTACCCTGTTAAAGCCTACAAAACACACTATTAAATGTGACCCAGTTAAGGAATTTCAACCACCCTATTAGGAGTGAGTCTGGTTAAAGGACTTTAGAACATTCACTTGGAATTTCACCCTATTAAATGATTTCTCAATGGTTGTTAGACCAACCTAAGTCTATAGGATTTTCCCTAACTAATACAATTTATAGAGAGTAACAATAAAGGCTTTTTGACTTGATTCAACTTACAACATAACTTGTAGATTTTAGATCTTTATTCAGTTCACAACTTTTCTTAGCTTTCAAACTCTTGTACCTTTGACAGCTTGCCCACACTTCAAGCTTATGTCTTCTTCAGTCTCCTTGCTTATTGTGCCAATACAGTCACTCCTATGGTCTCTTGTTGAAGCAGAGTCTTTGTACCCTATTCTTCCTTCTCAATGCCTTCACCTTGACACCACTCGCCAACCTTTTTTGCTTCTTGACCTATAATTCCTTAAATAGAAATTTTCAATTCTTTTCCCACTCTTATTTCCCTCATCTAAATTAGGGTTTGAATGGATTAGGTAGGATAGAATTTATTTTTCCTTTGTATTGTTTCCTTCTAGAAACATCATGCGGAATCCACCTGTATTCACCTAGAAATGGTTAACCTAGAATTCTGTACCACTAGCTCTAAAACATCCTTATCTTTCATCTGGTTCACAAAATTCAAGGTAACAAACTTATCAGCTCAAATCTAGAGGATCTTCAACTTTTTAAATAATGCAATAGCTCGACACTATTGACATTCTGATGCTCGACACATACTATGTTACTCGACACCTATTACATTTTCACTCGGCATCAACTATGTTTTACTGATGCTCGACACCTATTATGTTTTGCTTGGCACCAAGTTACTTGGCACACACTAGATTTTCCATTTACTCGGCACATACTAGCAATCTAGTCAGCATGAACTAACTTTTCTTGGCACCCACTATAGATTTTGTTTAGGATTTGCAAATAGTCTTTGTTACAACTTGTTCTTCTTAAGTTCTTAAGTGTTACCAACCTTTGTATCTTTAAGTATATTACCAATACATTATTTCATCATTGTCTTATCTAATCCTTGCACTTCATGACAAATTCATGACTCAACCTTTCCTCTAGGTGTTGTTGTTACATCTTATTGATTAAATCCTCTTCATCAATCAACTCATTTATAATGCTTGGATCTTATAAGCAATTGTCTTACCAAAAAATAGTAGGTTTAACATCAGTGACAAAATAATGATTGAAACATACTTATTTAACAATATCACTAATTCATCAAATGATCTTTTCAATCAGATTCCAACAATCTCCCTCTTTGGAATTGATGGCAAACTAACCTAAACAAATCAACCAAGTTAGTTAAATGAAAAACATAACTAAGTTAAAACAGCAAGATGTTTCCAAAAAGAAATTTCTTGTCATCAACTTTCATATCTCCCTCTTTTCTGATATATACTATTTCCTATAATCTTGTCCCTCTTAGAGCTATTATCCTGATTGATTTCTTTTCTTCTACTTCTCTTAGCTATTATACCCCTTTCTCTGTTTGTAGTTCTCTCTTTTCTTCTACTCTTTCTCCCTCTTTTCTTCTACATGTTCAAACTTGATCAATTTTTTTCTGTATCTTTCTTTTATTATCAACTTTGATCAATTTTTCTATTTCTCCCTCTTTGATAACAATGCCAAAGATTCAATGTATTAGCATCTTCAACTATGCAGATGTAGACTTTATAGTTTTCAATTTCTCCATCTTTCACCATGCTTGTGATTGATTTGGAATTTTAGCACTTTAAGTACTTAAGGAAAAACCTAAAGTAGGATACTCTGCATCAACTTTTTCATTTAGCAATTAACCTATTTGATGTAGGGAAACTCTACTATTGGTCAAATAGCCTTTGATAGGGCTATTACCCCTAGCTTAGCTCTAAGATATTCATATGAATCCTTAGGTAATGGTTTTGTGAAGATAATAACAATTTGTTTCTTTGAACTCACATATTCCATCTTCACCTCTTTTTCTTCCACTAATTCTCTTACATAATGATACTTAATTGCAATATGCTTTATTTTTACATGCATCACAGGATTATTTGATATGTTGATGGCATTGGTATTGTCATAATAAAGTATCATGGGTTCGTTATCTCTTGCTTCATACCTTTGAGTAGATGCTTGATCCAAACAATATTTGTACAATTTATGGCAGTAGCAATATACTCAGCTTTAGCTATGGATTGGAGGTACAACTTTTCTTTTTGCTAGTACAAGTGACTAATCTTCTACCTAAGAAGAGGGCTCCTCCACTAGTGCTATTTCTATCATCTATGTTACCTCCCCAATCTACATCAATGTAGGAATTCAACTCAAAATTTTCAGTTCTCTTATAGTATAAGCCAAAGTCATATGTTCCTTTTAGGTACCTCATTACTCTCTTTGCTGCCATAAGATGATTTTCTCTTGGGTTTGCAAAAAATATTGCCACTATTCCAACAGATAATACAATGCCTAGTCTACTGTGTGCAACATATTGTAACTTTCCAATCATTAATCTGTACATTGTCTAATTTACTTCATCTAATTCATCATTTTTGGTTAACTTAAGTCCTATTATCATTGATGTATTGACTAATTTTGAATCCTCTAAGCCAATTTTTTTAAGTATCTCCTTGATAAATTTTGATCGGGTCACAAATATGGCATATTTTAGTTGATATACTTGCAATCCAAAAAAGAATTTGATTTCCCCAAACATTGACATCTCAAACTCATGTTTCATCTGATCAACAAAATCTCTTCATAGGGCATCCTTTCCTCCAAATATTATATCATAAATAAAGATTTTAGATATCAGAATATCATTACTGTAAGAATTTGGCTTAGGCCAGAATTCACCTAAGACCAAGGAACTCAAATAAAAGCACACAATAGACCAAAATAGAGAGAGTATGATTAGAATGACGATATTCATTCAATATACCAGCTTAAGAGTACACTAGGAGTGCCTATATATAAAGGCCTCAGGAGAGCTTCTAGAATGCATAGAAGTCAACATCATGATAAGTCATACAGCCAGACACATGTCCACTAGATATGGGTTATCCTCCATTAAGAACAGAATTAAGTGTGATGATGTGAGGATAAGACTACAATGGTGTAGCATGCAAATCAGTGGTGTAGAAAACATGTGCTAAATGAGGAGTGTAGATAACTATGTTGTCAACATGAAAACTTAGTGAATGATGCAAACTCCTATGTTATAGACACCATGTGCATAATTAGAATTGTGTACATCAATAAGAGTACACAAATTCCTAAGTGTCTCGCCTAAATAAATAATAAAATAATGCATTAACCTAAGTAAACTTAAGTAAGTGTAATAAGTAAATACTTATTTACACCAACACCCCCCCTTAAGTACAACTTAGCAGAATGCCCTTAAGCTTACAAAATCTAGGATGCAACGCAAGATGGGTCCCAGCTACTAGGCCATGTTAAGTACCCATGTACATAATGATATGAAATCTCTCATATAGCAGAGAAAGAGGGAAAACCTCATGGGGAAAACCCTCCCCCAAAAAAGAGAGATGAATCGGGATGCATGGATGGATGGAGTAATCAAGACCCCCCCATTATGACATACATCCAATATACACATAAGAGAATGATGAGAAGAGGAAGATAGATAAGATAGGCTCCCCCCAAAAGAAGAATGTCCAATAGTGACTGCTCTAATGAAGAAGCTGATTGAAGACTATAGAATGGTGTTCCTTGCCTTGGTAAGAAACAATGCCAAGAGTATAAATGAGATGCTTCTGCTATGTGTGGAAAAAATCCCATAGATAAGTGATGTCTCTAAAACCTTCTCAACCGGCTGAAGAACCTATCCCAAAGAACTATTTGTCTCTACATTTGATGAAGAATCCTGCTGCAACTATTGATCATAAGTATCCATAAACACTTCAACCTATGACAATTGATCATGTAGAGAATGAACAAGAGAGTTGGATGGAGCCCTCATGAAAATTGAAGGTTATTTTGCATCAAGAAGAAGAGGTAGATCATCAATAATATCTCCCAAATCTGTCACTGAACCTCTACCTAGAATATTGGATGTACCCTACTATTTTTGACCTATTAATGTGGCTATGTATGCATGTGGACTGAACTAATGAAGTGACCTCTGACTACAACTATCCATAGAACCCCACATGTTTGAATCTATTGAAGCACTAACGTTGGTGTCACTGTCAGTTTCCACACTGTATGATTTGTGAAGAGTAGAGGACAAGCTAGGTGAACTTTCCTCAAAATAGACATCCTTCTCCACAAAAATTCGATGTGTCTCTAGATCTAGAAGTTTGTATGCCTTCACACTGTCTTCATTCCCAATGAAAGTACAAGGCCAAGGTGAGTGTGCCTTGCTACCCCTAGAAGATATCTTTACCCATGCAGGACAACTAAAGACTCTGAAGTGTGTCACAATAGGCTTTCTACCACACTATGCCTTAAAATGAGTTTTTCCATCTAAGGTGGATTAGGAGAACAATTAATAATATGAGTGGCACTAGAGATTTCTTGGACTTCTAATGATCGATCAAGAGACTTGGCATGTATCATGCAACTTTCCATAGACTTAAGGGTTTGGATCCTCAATGATGTAACATCTGCCTTATGCAGACTAAATGTTGGAGGAGTCTAAAGATCAATTCCCTTGAGTCTACAAAAGTCCTTAAGTCTTCTATTCACATACATACTTCCATTGACCATTCAGAGTACTTTGATGGCCTTTCTATATTTCTATTCTACATGAGTCTTGAAGTCTAGAAACTTTTCCACCACTTCATTCTTGTTATCTAGAAAGTAGACCCAAGTGAACCTTGAAAAGTCATCAACAAAAGTTAGTATGTAGCGAACCTAGCTGATTGCAAAAGGACCTGCTAATATGATGTGAACCATTTGCAGAACATCTAGTGCTCTTGAAGACTTCCCCTCTGGATGCATATCCACTAAAGCTATTCAACATTCACCTTTAGAAAATTTGATTTGAGGTAGACCTTTGACCATTCTATTTGTGCAAAGTTGCTGAAGATAGCAAAAGTCAAGATGACCATACCGCTCATGCCATAATTTCATGTTTGAATTGTATTGAGATAACAAGGCCTTTGAAGGAGAAATGGGTACAAAATGAGAGAAAGATTATAACCTTTTTTTATAATTCACTTTCCCCATAGCAACCAAATAATCATCTTTAAGACTGTGCACTTTTGCTAAGTCTAGAAGGAATTCAACTCTATGTCCATCTCTAAGATGAGTGATTTGGTAGATTGAGAGGAGATTTGAACTTAGGTTTGGAAAATAGAGAGCATTTTGAAACTCTCCATTTTCCATCTCTACATTTCCTTTCCCTTCAACTTCCATTTTTCTATCATCTCCCATGAAGATGTGCAGTGCCTTATACTAGTTCATTGAAGAAAAATCCTCCTTTGAAGAATCCATGTGATATGAGGTACTGGAGTCAAATATCCATTCCTTTGAAGAGTTTGAATTAGCCATGAGTGCTTTCCCTTTGCCCTTTGAATCTGAAGAATATGCCTTCTCCTTGTAAGCATTAGGCAATGGAACATTATGTTTCTTCATCATGTTGGTCAACTCATCAATCTTTTTAAGATAACACTCATGCTCTTCATGACCCAATTTCTTGCAATAAGCACACTTCTTCTTCTCCTTATTATCGTCCCCTTTCTTGTTCAAATTTGAGAACTTGCCTTGTTGATTGGATTGTGGTGTTGTCTTTTGTACATTCTCTAATTTGTCCTTCTTCCATTTCTTTTTACCCTTTCCTTTGTTTGAAGATTGTGTAGTTGAATGTTGAGAACCCTTATTGTTGGCCACCAATGCTTTAGACTAAGGCAATTTGAGAATCCCCATTGCTTTCAACTTCTTTTTTCATCATGCAACAGTTTAGCATATTCATCAAAAGTGACTTTCTTGTAGGTAGACCCTAAGGTAGTATTTGATGTGTTAAAAGAAGATACAAATGTGGAATACTCTAATGGTAGCTTGTTATGTATGAGATAGATTAGTCTATCATCTTTGATAGAACTCTCACAACTAATAAGCTTTTTCCTTAGTTCATTCACCTTGATGATGAAATCGTGTATTTAGTCATATGACTTAGGATCTAAGGAGACAAGCTCATCTTCAATTTTGAACACATCCTCTTCAAACACTTTACCATAAAGGTTTTTGAGGGTATCCCAAGCTTCCTTGGATGTAGAACACTTCTTGATTTGATACATGATCTTATCATCAACCCCCAAACATATATCACCTAGGGCTTTCCTATCCATTGCTACCCAATCTAAAATATCACTTGCTAAACATTATCACCTACTAGTTTAGGAAGAGTACCATATACATATGGTGAAACTCTATTATGAATTAATTAATACCACATTTTGATTGACCATGTAGCATAGTTATGAGGAATTAATTTAGGACACTTAAAGTTGCCCATAATGTATAGAATGAAAGAAAAGTGCGGAAAAGAGAAAACATAACAGCAAGAACACCCCCCTTTTCACTAAATCAAGAAACCCCCACAAAATAGATGCTTTGGGCACTTTATCAGTAGTGCAATTACAATGGGCCACTTGCCAATTTTTTCCTTTGTGGACTTCTAATTTTTCTTATTACAACTTCTAAATAGATTACAAAATTGGAACTTTACAATGTGCTACAATCTAAAGCATTACAAAGCAAAGAAAGACCCTATTGCTGAAAGGGACACTTTTGTACACACAACCCAAAAATCTAATAATAGATATAGAAAGTAGACAAAAAATAACACACTTTCAAAAAAAATGAAAAATATTTTCAACTCCAGATGTGCCTGTATGGAGAATTTGAAGTTGCAAAATGTAGGATTATGCAAGTACAATCACCAAAAAATGTAAATTCTGACAAATCCTTGCACCAAAACTAGAAAAGAGCTACACCACTAAAAAATTTAGAAAATTCTACCCAATTTCAAAGAAAATTCCACCTAATTTGGAGTTCAAATGTTTGAGTTATGGGCTCCGAAGTCAGACTACAAAAGCCAAAATCAATCTAGAAAGGGGTTGCATTAGTGAATGATAGGGTTAAATTTGATGGTCACATGACCATCATAGAAATTCTATTTTTCCTTGGAATGATGATCAAATGGCTGTCAAATTTAGGCCAGCGATTAGAAGACATCAGCATCCCCTTGGGCTATGATGACATTAGCATGACATCATGTTGTATGAATTGTACTAAAATTTGACATGCCTACTAACTATATGTTGACATGGGTTGATATGTTGGTACACATGGGTGTTGAGTAGGCTGGTAGTACAGGTGGTAAATATGCCACATGGAGAGTGTAGATTGGTTCTACCAATGATGACGAGGCTATATAGGAGTTCACCATGTGTCTGCTTGTTTGTGTGGTAGTTCTAAGCTTGTTGTCCACGTGGGTGGGTGGATTTGGCTGCCATATGTCCTTAAATGCAGCATTAATGAAAACTTTTAATGAAAATTGGAGACTACAAAAATATTGTTGAAATATTCTACCAAGATACTTGTTGGAGATTCACTGCACAAGTCTTTAACTCCATAATACTAGATTTTTTAATGTAGAGGCCAGAGTTTAAAATTGGTCATAGATAGTTCGTAGGCACTAGAGTTTAGTTTTTCGATGCCGAGCTATGGGTTTTGTCCCACATTCATGGGGTAAGGTCTCCACAAGGGTTTTAAAAACCACACGTTGTGCTTGTTTAAACAAATGGACACTAGGTTTTGAAGGTGGGCTCAGCCAGATAGTTGAAGTCCCCAGCCAGTGGATTGCTACTCATAAACAGTTGGAATTTGTGGTAGAGGGTTGCGATCGATATGATTGCTAGATTTTACAGGCATTCAATTTGGACTATGAATTATGCAAAGGTGTAGTACAGAACCAAATATAATATCCTATGAAAACTACAAAAATAAATAAAGAAATATTTCTCCAACCAAAAATATAGAGCCAAGCTGGGGTGTCACTTCCCAGTTTGGCCAAAAAAAAATTTCTCTATCTATGCTAACTGAAAAAATAATTCCAAAAATAAGAGAGAAATTGTAGAGATTCAAATCTAAAAAATAACTAATCAAATCAATAAAATGGCCATACTTGAATTGCAAATCAGGGCCTCTAGGTTCTTATTTGTAAAAAAATTTGCCTTACGATCAACTTTCACCTAGCATAGGAAAATTTATAGTCGATATGCACCAAATTGATGCTCCAAATGCAATGCTAAGGTTAGATCTGGCTCTAAAAGCTCCCAATTTTTGTGGATCCTTCAGATTTGGGTCGAGGTGTTGAAGAAGGAGCGGTCTTGAATGGCTATGTGATGAAAATCTCCCTTAGAGCTCTGATACCATGTAAGAATCTAGCTTAGGCTAGAATTCACCCAATACCAATGAACTCAAACACAAGCACACAATAGACCAAAATAGAGAGAGTATGATCAGAATGATGATATTCATTCAATATGCCTGCTTAAGAGCACACTAGGAGTGCCTGTATATAAAGATCTCAAGAGAGCTTCTAGAATTCATAGAAGTCAGCATCATGATAAGTCATACAACTAGGCACATGTCCACCAAATATGGGTTATCCTGCATTAAGCATGGAATTAAGTGTGATGATGTGAGGATAAGCCTACAATGGTGTAGCATGCAAATTAGTGGTATAGACAACATGTGCTAAATGAGGAGTGCAGATAACTGTATTGTCAACATGACAACTTAGTGAATGATGCAAACTCCTATGTTGTAGACACCATGTGCATAATTAGAGTTGCATACATCAATGAGAGTACACAAACTCCTAAGTGCCTCACCTAAATGAATAATAAATAAATGCAAAATAATTAAATAATGCATTAACCTAAGTAAGTTTAATAAGTAAATACTTATTTACACCAACACTTACATTTTTTCATCTTGATATGTAGGTTACTAATGTCATCTATTCTCTCAAATCCAATCTTTACAAGATATTTGTGAAGTCTCTCATACCAAGCTCTAGGTCCTTGTTTCAAACCATAGAGTGCTTTATGCAGTTTGTAAACCATATCCTTGTTGTTTTTTTCATCAAAAAATCTCTCTAGTTGTTTTATGTAGACTTCCTCTTCTAGTATACCATTCAGAAAGATAGACTTAACATCCATTTGGTAGACTTTAAAACCTTTGTAAGTAGCATATGCAAGTAAAGTTCTTACTCCTTCAATCCTTGCAACAAGGGCAAACGTTTCTCTATAGTCTAGTCCTTCCTTTTGAGCATAACTTTTACAAAATAGTTTGGTCTTATTTCTTGTGATCTCACCATTCTCATCTAGCTTGTTCCTAAATACCCACTTGGTACAATTCACATTCTTATCAGCTAGTCTTGGAACTAAAGTCCAAGATTTTTTCTTCTCTATCTGCTCAATCTCCTCTTCCATAGCTTTGCACCAACCATCATGTTGTGGTGCATCTCTCACTGTCTTGGTTTCAATCTTTCTCAATAGACATGATTTATTTCTTAGTCTATTCCTTGTCATTGGTCTATCTTCCCTATCACCAATGATTTTTTTAGAAGGGTGATGTCTTCTCACATACTTTGATAGCCTTGGTTCTATCTTTGTTTCCATGTTTGGTTTATCAGCTTCAGAGTCACTATGCAGATCTCTTCCAAATAGCTCAGCATCTTTTTCGTGTATATTAATTTCAGACTCAGAATGTACATTTTCTTCATTCTGCAACTTGACTTCTAAATGCAACTTGGCATTAACTATTTTTGACAAAGTAGATATTGAAACTTGTTGCTAGTTGACCGTTGGATTGGCAGCTTTTTCTTTAGCAGAAATTCCTTCATAGAAGTATACAAAATATCTATACTCTTTTGTTTTTTTTATGGATTCATCATCATGAACTTATGTATGCTCATCAAAGTTTACATTTGCACTCTCTGCAATTTTGTTAGTGTTATTATTTAAACACTTATATGCTTTGCTTCTAATGGAGTATCCAATGAATGTACCTTCATCACTCTTTGCATCAAAGTTGTCATTTCTAGAATCTTTAAGAATATAGCATTTATAACCAAACACTTTGAAATTTTTACATTGAGTGAGTGACCATAAGATATTTCAAAAGGTGTAGCATTTGTACCTTTCTTGATATGATCTCATTTCAACGTGTAGATAAAAGTGCTTAATAATTCTATCCAATATTTTAGAGAAACATGCTTCTCCATCATTAATGTTCTACCACATTCCATTACTGATCTATTCATTCTTTTTGCAATTCAATTTTGTGGGGGAGTCCTTGGTACTGATGTCTATCTCTTGATTCCTTTGTCATTATAGAACATCTCAAATTCTTTTGATGTGAATTCTCCTCCTCTATTTGATCTCAGGCATTTCAGATTCTAACTTGTCTCTTTTTCAACCCTTTCTAAATACCACTTAAACATTTGGAAAGCGTTAGAGTTTTTCTTTAAGAACATGGTAGTCATCATGTTACAGTAATCATCTACAAACAACATTGTGTATCTATCGCCTTTGTACTTCTATGGGTCCACACAAGTTAGTATGAAAAATCTCTAAAACATCTTTTGAAGTACAGGTTTTTCTTTTGAAACTAGACTTGGTCATTTTTCCTAACTAACATTGTTTGCATATTATATTGTCAGGCTTCTTTAGTTTAGGAAAACCTCTTACTTTCTTCATATTGCTAATGCTAATCAAGTTATCAAAGTTAACATGACAAATTCTTTTATGCCATAGTCACACATCTTTAGTTTAACAATAAGACAAGTGTCATTATCAATATCTAGATAAAATAGATTGCTCCTAGTTTGGTCTCCTTTTCCTATTAGATTTCCATTTGTGTCAAAAATCTTGGCAGTTTTGTTCCCAAATTCAACTTTGCAACCTATATTGCTTATTTGTGACACACTCAATAGATTGTAATTCAATCCTTCAACATAATATGCATCATCACATGTGATCTTTTCTATGAGCCTAATGGAACCTTTTCCTTTTATTAAACATGGAGCATCATTACCAAATCTAACATTGTTTCCATTATAATGAGTTAATACAGTGAGCATACCTTTGTCTCTTGTCATGTGGTGTGAGCAACCACTATCAATTATCCATTTTTCATTATTGTTCACATAGGTTACTAATGCAATTGCTTCATCTTCATTTGATTCATCCTTCATAACAACATGGACTACTTCGTCATCATTTTCATCTGAGTCACCACCTTCTCCAATGTAGCACTTTTTACCATTTTCTTTGTATTCTCTACTATCTTCACTCCTTTTGCCTTTGTATTTATCATTTCCTTTGAATTTTCTCTTCTTTGGACACCTAGTAGCAATATGTCCTACTTCATTGCAATTGAAACAAATAATGAGCAACTTACCTTTGAATTTACCTTTTCCTTTGTGAAATCTCCTTGGTAGCAATTCTTCCAATTGGTCAACATCTTCTTCTTTAGTGTCACTGTCAATGGACACATACTTTATCCTTCTATTCTTCCTTTGCTTCCTCTCATTAGAATCTTTGAGCAGCAACTTAGCCTTGAAAGAAGACACAAGACTTTCTAGCTTGTAGTTGTCAAAGTTGGATAACTCAAATGTAGTGAGTCTTCCCATTATACCTTCAAGAGATAGTTTGTTTCCTAGTATGCATCTCAACTCTTGGATGGATGATACTCTAATAGCATAGATGGGGAGAAAGGTTCTTAAAACTTTGCTAAGAATAGTTTCATCTTCTAGATGACCAATAGAACTTCTTATTGCACTTACTACTTCCTTTATTCTAGAGATATATAGAGCAATGTTCTCACCTTCCTCTATTCTCATGTCATCAAACTTTTCTTTGAGGGTTTCTACTTTTTCTCTTTGGACATTCTTATCTCCTCCATAAATATTTTTCAAGGCTACCCACATTTTGAATGAAAAGGTACATCCCTTGATGTCATCAAATTTAGCATAGCTGAGAGCAGAGGCAATCTTCAACATTTACTAATTGTGCTCCTTCTTTTTCATATCTTCAGCAATAGGGACACCAGCTAGATCAGCATGTTCCATTGTGATTGAGGTTTGTGCATTGTCACCTATTGATCCAAGGTATAGCTTCATTAAACTTTTCCATGCAACAACATTGTCTCTATTAAGCTTGGGAACTTTTCTCTTAGGCATCTTGATCATTCTGCTTCTAGTACCTTTAAACCAAATCGACAGATGGCTCTGATACCAATTGTTAGAATTCTTTAGAGTAACTAAGAAGGATGGGTGAATCAGTTACTCATGGTCCAATAAAACTTTTCACTTATCCTAGTGACCCCATTAAACATTCATGCATCCAAGCTCATCAATCTAAATATGTAGGTTACTGATAAATCAACATGCAACAATTAAACATGAAAGATTAACACATAACACAATTATTTACACGGAAGCCCAATTTGGTAAAAATCACCAGCAACATGCTACCTTGTTTCTCACTCTTCTGAAGTGATGCCCTATAAAAGGTCTACCCTATTAAAGGCTACAAAACACACTGTTAAATGTGACCTAGTTAAGGGATTTCAACCACCCTATTAGGAGTGAGCCTGGTTAAAGGACTTTAGAGCATTCACTTGGAATATCACCCTATTAAATTATTTCTCAATGGTTGTTAGACCAACCTAAGTCCATAGGATTTTCCCTAACTAATACAATTTTTAAAGAGTAACAATAAGGGCTTTTTGACCTAATTTAACTTACAACATAACTTGTAGATTTTAGATCTCTATTCAGTTCACAACTCTACTTGGCTTTCAGTCTCTTGTACCTCAGATAGCTTGTCCACACTTCAGGCTTCTATCTCCTTGAGTCTCCTTACTTGTTGTGAAATACAGTCACTCCTGTGATCACTTGTTGAAGTAGAGTCTCTAAACTTTGTTCTTCCTTCCCAATGCCTTCAAATTGACACCACTCTCCAACCTCTTATACTTCTTGACCTATAATTCCTTAAATAGAAATTTTCAATTATTTTCCCACTCTAATTTCCCTCATCTAAATTAGGGTTTGAATGGATTAGGTAGGATACAATGTATCTATCCCTTATATTGTTTCCTTCTAGAAACATCATGTGGAATCCACCTATATTCACCTAAAAATGGTTAACATAGAACTTTGTACCACCAGCTCAATATCCTGATCTTCCATCTAGTTCACAAAATTTAAGGTAACAAACTTATTGGCTCAGATCTAGAAAATCTTTGACTTTTCAAATAATGCAATAGCTCAGCACTATTGAATTTTTTATGCTTGGAACATACTATGTTACTCAACACCTACTACATTTTTTCTCAGCATCAACTATGTTTTACTACTGCTTGGCACCTGTTACATTTTTCTCAACACCAAGCTACTTGGCACACACTAGATTTTCCATTTACTTGGCACATATTGACAATCTGCTCAGCATGAACTAACTTTGCTTGGCACCCACTATAGATTTTGTTCAAGCTTTGCAAATACTATTTGTTACAACTTATTCTTCTTAAGTTCTTAAGTGTTGCCAACCTTTGTATCTTCAAGTATGTTACCAATAAATTATTTCATCATTGTCTTAATTGATCCTTGCACTCCATTTCAAAATCATAACTCAACATTTCCTCTAAGTGTTGTTGTTACATCTTGTTGATTAAATCCTCTTCATCAATCAACTAACTAATAATGCTTGGATCTTATAATCAATTGTCTTACTAGCAAATAGCAAGTTTGACATCAATGACAAAACAATGATTGAAAAATACTTCTTCAACAATCTCACTAATTCATCAAATAATCTTTTCAATCAAATTACAATAGGTCAAACCCTACTAATCACACTTCCAAATGTTCACCAAATGTTGGCTACCTCAGAATTAGCTTAGGGAAGTCTTGTTATTCATTTCATAGATGCACTCTACCTCCATTCAAGGAGAGTTATTTGGAAAGATCCTAATCAACTCTTTTTAGATAACCAAAATAAACATCTATTTCATAAGATTTTGGTGGGTAGAAAAGAATTCATTTCCAAATTTGAGAATTGATTAATTTGGTTCCTGCTACAAGGGGGAAATACTCAATTAAAGAGGGTTATAAACTTCTTCAAAATATTGCCTCAGAGAAAACTCTGTTGAGAACATTTATGTCCTATTAGAATAATGTAGTGTTACCAAAGGTGGGGTGTTTTGCATGGTTAGCTATTAAGAATAGAATTTTAAAAAGTGATTTTTTGGAAAGGTTGAAAGTTGCTCCTTCTTTTAAATGTGTTCTTTATCAGGATGAATATGAATTAGTGGATCATCAGTTTGCATATCAGTGTTGGATGTTTCTTCTCCAAAAATTGAATTACTCCATGCTTTTTCACAATAAAATTTTGGATATTTTCCAAACATGGCGTATCCTCTTTCCTGATGCATTCTTTAGGGGAATCTAGAAATGCATTCCTGCATTAGTAATCTAGGTGATTTGGTGGGAAGGAAATAAGAGGACCTTTAGAAAAGATTTCTTCTCTCTAGTAAAGGTCATAGAGGGCATTGAACATTCAATTTTAGAGACTACTAATGCAAGTGTCAGTAATTGTAAATTCAATCCACCTATTACTACATGGGATGGACAAATAATTCATGAATAGAAATTAATATTTATTCCATTGGGGGCCAGAGTAAAAAGAACTCAAGATAAAATTGATAAATCCTCAGTCCATTGGCAACCTCCACATCCAAGATTTGTGAAGCTCAATTTCGATGAGGCTTCTAGAGGAAACCCTGGTAAGTCTAGTATTGGTGCTTGTATTAGAGATTGCAAAGGGTTTGTCCTTGCAGTTACAATGGCTCCCCTTCCTTCTGGGACAAACAATTTAGAAAAGGCTGAAGCTTTATTTTTTGGTTTAATTCTTGCCAAGAAAGGGGATTTTCAGTGGGTTCAGATTGATGGTGACTCCTTAGTTATAATCAATGTGTGTATTAAGAGGAAAATGTCATCATGATAGTTTCATTATATACTACAACAAATTTGGAATTTACTTGATCAAATTAAAGAAGTGACAATTTCACATACATATAGAGAAGGAAATAAAGTTGTGGATTGCTTATCTAACCTTGGTTGTGATGGGATCGTAATATTTACATTATAGCCTTCCACATCCATTGAGCATCACAAATATTTGCAAATATTGATTTATATTGAGATAGTGGATTATTAGTAGTAATTGGAATTTTTACTCATATTTGTATTGTTGATATTGTGGTGACTACTCAATCTTTTCCAAGCTCTAGCACTCTTGTTGAGCTCCAATACTTGCCAAGCTCTAAGTAGTTTCCAAGTTCTAGTGCTTGTCAAGCAATGTAGGGAAATACTCTATCTAAGTTACTTGAGCATAGTGTTTTTCGAGTGAACTTGGGCCTAGTGTTCACTGAGTTGCTCGACCATAGTGTTTGTTGAGTAAGTATGGCCATTGTTAACCAAGTGTTTTTCAGGCACCAAGTGATGGTGTGTTGACTGAGCATGTCAGTGATGACCAAGTGGGAGGTGTTGGTTTAAGTGACTGGTTGTCACTGAGTTTTACTTTGGCAATATTGACACACACAAATTTTCTCCATTTTTGATCCTCCCAAGGGTTCCATTACTTGGGATTTTATGATTGCATCTAGAGACATTATTCTTAAATACATTTATTGGGAATTGAACTGTAGTGACAATATCAACTTTTGGGGAGATTATTGGAATGAGAAACCTCCTTTAATTCCAATGCAAAAATATTAAAAAATTGTATTAGTATCAAAAGCAGAATGGGAAATCTTGGCATTTTCCATGTTTAGATAGAAGGTGAAAACTTATAATAGAATTAAGTATTGACTATTACCCCTCTCTCACATCATTATGGCATGTACTTGGTGATGTCAAGGTAATACCTACAAATTTCTTTTTCATTACCTACTATCATGTAAGTTGTCATCACCCAAGTACAATTTTATTTCACATTGGCCACATGGTTTTATTACATATGGTGAGATCAATACAAAGATCAATTTTGCAATATACTCACATAGTTTTTGATCCTTCATATGCTTAGCACGTATTCACAATAGGTGAATAATTATTATCCTACATGGGTACCATGAAGATTTTTGCTATTGTTTTTATAAATGGAGATAGTGGCTTATTTAGCTTCTTACATTGATGGAGTTGAGAGATCTTCGACCTATCCTATTCAAAAATGTTTTTGCCTTTAGAGTTATGTGGCAGTGTGAAGCCTGCAATTAGTTTCACTAGTCACTGCTGCCCAAAATTATCATTTATGGATTAACCCTAATGTCAATAAAGTTGTCCCACCTCTACATATTGATGATAGGGCCATGGAAATGATGTTTTTCATCAAATCTCCTTCAATTCATCAAGGTATTTGATAGGTAATTGGTGAAGCAATTCTATGCCCTTCTATGAATCATTTCCTATACCCATCAAATGTTGCGTTAATTTTTCTTTCAAATGCCATAGATTTGTTACAGTGAGTTTAGTTGCTGGAAATTTTGGTGGCAAAAGTGCTTCCTCCTCAATTTTGGAATGAAAATAAACTTGCAAATGCCATACAATAGTGTGATCTTTGGTCTAGGCATGCATTAGTGGGTGGTCTCTTCCAAAGTTCTCAATTATTAAGGTGACATGAATACATGGTCATGTTTGATGCTCTTTAAAAAGCCTTTGAAAAATAGAATCCCTGCATTATGAAATTTTCTCTCCAAAAAAATACAAGGGCTTTGGCTCATCAATTCGAAGATAGATTTAGGTGCACTTATTATGCTATATTGGATTTACTAAGCATGTCCAACTTTGATTATCAAATTCATGAAGGGCCTCCTTCAAGTGCATTCCAAGATTTAGGTCTTGATTTGCAAGATGACATTTTTGGATGCAATTGTTCAATTGTGTGTTGTCTTTGATGTTACACAAATTTCATATCAGTTATCAGATAGAGTCTACTGAGCTTAGTTGGTCAGCAAAGAAAATTCTAGAGTCTACTGAGCGTTCCTAAAAGTTACTCTATGGAAAATAGTTTCTACCAAGCTCACTCGAGTGTTCAAGCTTTCTGTGGTAGAAGTTAGTGTTAACTAAGATCACAAAGCAAATGAAGGAAATTTAGTGCTTATCAAGTTCACTCAATCTCTAAAGGATTTTGCAAAGTTTACATTGTTCACCGAGCTTCCGTTGGTTAACACTGGAAATCATTTCTGGAGTGGTGTTTACTGAGCAGGGTCAGCCAATGAAGGATTTCATTATTTTGGGAAATAAAGTTTAATTATTTTATGTAATGATTGTAGCCTATTGATATAATGATTATTGACAATTATAACTTGTAAATGAGCTGAATTGAAATTTGTAAGGTATAAAAAAATTAGGCCAAGTTATGACCTCTAAAGTATAGATGAGAAAGCATGCAAATGTGTTGATTATGTGAAGAAGAAAGTGTGAGAAAAGTTTTGAAGAAGGATCAAATACCCTTGCAGAGCAATAAAGCTATATTCAATCAATGAGGATCTAGTGTAGTAGAACAAAGATCTATATTAGCAAATTTAGTTGCATCTCATTCAAGGTATGCCACTAATAGGGCTCACTTAAGAAGAGTGGAAATTGGTAGCCAATTACTTTGTGGTTTTTCCCATATTGGGTTTCCATGTTAAATCTAGTGTCTCTTGTGTTCATGTTATTTTTTTATGCATGCATGTTAAATCACTACGAATTCTTAAAGATCAGTAATAAGTCAACTTACAATACATCTACTGAGTTACAATATTTTTCTGTGTGGCTACTGAGTGATAGTAGTAACTAGTTTTTAAGACATCTAAGGGATCTATGGATTTATTTTTGTGGTAGCTAATTAATCCGCCCCCCCCCCCACCCCCCTCTCATTTACTCCATCTATATTTCCAACAATTGGTATCAAAGCTTTTGGTGCTTGTAGGAAGGATTTCAAGGATCTAAGCTAAAGATTAGGATCTCTTACAAGAGGAAAATTCTAAGGCTTAACAGGGATAACTTTTTAGCATGGAAAGGTCTCGTGAGACTCCATTTGGCTTCCATTGGAGATATAGGATTGAAATATATTGATATAGAATATGTAAATCCTTATGGTACACTATTTGTCAATGACATTGCTAAGAAGAAGACTCTTAACACCATGATGATAGACATTGCATCAACCCTAAACTATGAAGAATTTGATGATATCAAGGACTGCAAAACTGCCTTTTTTATGTGGAACAAGTTGAAAGATATCTATGGAGGTGATGAAAATGTGAGGAGAGACAAAGAAGAAAGTCTAAGAGGACAATTTGATCAGATGAGGATGAGAGAGGATGAGAACATTGCCAAGTATGTTGAAAGAGTCAAAGCAAGTGTTGGTGCAATCAAAGCTTCTGGAGGGGATATTAAAGAGAAAATAGTTGAAAGAAAAGTTCTTGGAACATTACTTCCCATTTATGCAATTAGAGTTTCTACAATTCAAGAAAAAAGATGTAAAGAAAATCATAAGATAAATTTAGAGGCCATAGTAAGAAGATTGACTACATTTGAGCTATATAACTATGACAACTATGTTCCAGCTTCCAAGAACATTGAATTAGCATTTGAAGCCAAGCTTTCACTCAAAGAAAAAGGGTAAATTATAAAGAAATTTTAGTCAAAAAGTGAATAAGAATAAGAATAGAGTTCTGATAGTGATCTTGAGGTGGTTGAACCTCTACTTGCAAGAAAATATTCTAGAGGAAAAGGAAAATACAAAGGTAAGGTTTCTTTGATATATTTTTCATGTGAGGAAATTGGTCATATTGTTGCTAGGTGCCCAAATAAGAAAAACAAGGATGAGAAGAAAGGTCACAAGTGCAATGGCAAGAAAGACTTCGAATCATTCAAATACAAAGGTAAGAAAACTTGTTTCATGGCTAAGGATTCTAAGGATTCTGACAATAGTGAAGATAAAATTGCTTACATTGCTGTGAAAGATGAATCTGATAATGATGAGGAAGATAAGATGGCACTTATCTCTCATGTAAGAAAAAATGATACATGGATCATAGACAGTGGTTGCTCTCATCATATGATTGGTGATAAAACAAAGCTTGAACCTTTTGAAGACTATGATGGTGGTAGTGTGAAGTTTGGTAATAATGAACCTTGTTGCATAAAAGGAAGAGGAAGAATATCACTAACCAAAGAGCTTGTATGTGATAATGCCTATTGGGTTGAAGAACTAAAACACAATCTGTTGAGTGTGGCATAGCTAATCAATATTGGATTCAAGGTTGAATTCATGCATGGAAAAGAAAGACTGTTGGATGACAAAGGAAGCTAATTGGATCAAGGATACAAACAAAAGGTAACTTGTTCTATCTTGAACTTGGTGAATGTTCATGTTTTATGGCTTAAGTTGAAGAAAGTTGGTTATGGCGCAGAAGGTTATGTCATGTGAATTTTGATAACCTAGTGAAAATAAGAAAATTTAGGAAAGTAAGAGGCATTCCTAGTATAAAAAAACTTGATGTTGGTCTATGCAAGAACTATCAGATTGGTAAGATGGGAAAGACTAGCTTTAAAAGTAAAAATTATCAGTCTAAAGAAATTTTGGAAATTGTGCATACTGATTTATGTGGACCCATTGGAATTGAGAGCCATACTGGAGAAAAATGATTCATTATTTTTTTTGATGACTACTCTAGAATGATGACTATCATATATCTGAGAGAGAAATTAGAAGCATTTGAGAAGCTCAAATGGTATTTGGCTAGAGTAGAAAAAGAAACAAGGAAAAGATTGAAATGCTTGAGTTCAGACAAAGATGGTAAATTCATCACCCATGAATTCAATAATTTTTTCATTGAAAGAGGAATCAAAACATAGGTATTAGCTCTTGGAACTCCTAAATAGAATGGAATTGTTGAAAGGAGGAATAGATCCATCATGGGCTATGCAAGAACTCTAATGATTGAAAATAATATTGATATCAAATGCTAGAAGGAAGCTATCAGCACTGCAGTTCATACCTTGAACAGAATATAGTTGAAGAAGGACCCATTCAAGACTCCCTATGAGTTATGGTATGGCTATAAACCTTATGTAAGTTACCTAAAAGTATTTGGAAGTAAATGTTACATTTTGAAACAATCTAGAAAAGGTAAATTTGATGTGAAGAGTGATGAAGGCATATTTTTGGGATATTCTTGCAAGAGTAAGGCATATAGATGTTTGAATTTATCTACTCACAAAGTCATAGAAAGTGCACAAGTGAAAGTTGATGAGTTTGAAAAAAGGAGTAAAGAAGAAAGCAAAAAGGAACAAGAAGATTATAGGAGATTTGTTTTCACTAAACCTGACACAATGCTAGATTCATATATCAATCAAGAAACTTCTACTCCTGAGTCTTTTGTCACTGAGTTGCAAGAAGTTCAAACTAAGTTATAGGAACCCAAGTCACATTTAGATACTACTGAGACAATTCCTACCGAGTCTGAAGGGCTCGAGCAATAGTTAGATTAACCAGAGCTAGAAATTGAAACTCAAAATGAAGATGATAGAACTCAATCAAAAGGCAAGGAACCTATATTAGCAAAGTATGTTAGGAGACATCATGCACCAGATTAGATTATTAGAGACAAATCTAAAGGTACTATGAGAAGAAGTAAGCTAAAAGCTACTTGTTTACTTGTTGATTTTGAACCTGGAATGTCAAAGATGCATTAGAAAATGAAAGTTCAATTGATGCTATGAATGAAAAGATAGAGAAAATAGGGAAGAACAAAACTTGGACTCTTGTACCTAGGCCTAAAGATAAAAATGTGAGTGGAACTAAGTGGGTATTCAAAAATAAGTTGAATGAAGATGGTAAGGTATCAAGAAACAAAGCTAGATTGGTATGTAAAAGATAATCTCAAGAAGAAGGAATAGACTATGGAGAGACTTTTTCTCTTGTTGCAAGAATGGAAGGTGTCAGGACCTTACTTGCATATGCTACATACAAAGGATTCAAACTATATCAAATGGATATCAAATTTTCATTTCTTAATGGTATTTTGGATAAGAAGTCCACATTGAACAACCTGAAGGTTTTGTTGATCCTAACAAAGAAGGACATGGTCTGCAAATTACACAAAGCATTGTATGGTATAAAAGAAGCCCCTAGAGAATGTTATTAAATATTGCATAACTATCTTATTCAAATTGGTTTTAAGAGAACTAATGATAACAATAGATTGTATATCAAGGAAGGACCAGATAACAAGATTGTTTTGGCATAAATATTTTTGGAGGAAATGATGATCTATACAAAGAATTTTCAAAGAAAATGAACAAGGAATTTCAGATGTCTATGTTTGGTGAGATAAAATTCTTTGTTGGTCTTCAAATTCATCAAAGAAAGAATGGTATCTACATCACTCAATCTAAATACATCAAGGAGATACTCAAAAAGTTTGGTATGGAAGATTGTAAACTAGTTGAAACTCCTATGTGTACTGGACTAAAGCTTACCAAGGATGATGAATCAAAAGAGGTAGATCAGATATTATGTAGATCAATGATTGGAAAATTGCAGTATGTAGTTCATACAAGGCCTAATATTGCTCTTGCAGTTGGTATTGTAGCAAGATTTTCAGAAAAATGAAGAGAAAATCACATGATGGAAATCAAGAGGATCTTGAGATACTTGAAAGGCACTGAAGATTATGGATTGTGGTATAAATTTTGAGGTAATCTGGACTTGAAAGTGTTTATTGATGTTGATTGGGTAGGAAACATTGATGATAGAAAAAGCACAAATGGAGGACCATTATTTCTTGGAAGGAGGTTGGTTTCTTGGACAAGTAAAAAGAAAAATTGTGCATCCCAATCTATAGTAGAAGTAGAGTGTGTTATAGCAGCAGTGAACTATTCTAACATTGTTTAGTTTAAACAATTATTGTAAGGCATGAAGGTTGAAATCAAGGAGCCATTTGTTATGATTTGTGAAAATACAAGTGCTATCAACATATCTAAAAATCTAGTGATGCATTCAAAAACCAAGCACATTGCAATAAAGTATCACTTTGTCAGAGAATTGGTCTAGGACAACGAGATCAAATTGGAATATGTCCATACAATGGAACAAATTGCTGACATATTCACTAAGCCATTACTTAAGGATGCATTCTTGTATCTAAGAGGTAAGTTAGGGGTCATTCCCCATTTGAAGTTCACTAAAATGAAGTTTTAGTGATGCATCAATAGGAACCAAGTTGGAAATCTATCAATTAATGTAGCATAGCCATGGAAACATTGCATATGAATCAGTACTTAAGATACATTGCTACTCATTTGGTTTGTGTTGTCTTTGACATGTGTTGTCAAAGAGGGAGAGTATACTGTCATATCTTTCTAAAATTTGAATTTGATTGTGGAGAGTTTTCTGTTTAGAAAAGATGCATGTAATTCCTTCACAAAGGGAGATTACAGCATAAGAGAATTTTGTGGTGTAAAATCTAAGAGGGGGAAATGCTCTATTATAAAAAGACTTGTCTTCAAATTTCATCTACTATGACATGTTGTGTTGCCATCAATTCCAAAGAGGAAGATTGTTGGATATAATTGTTCAATTATGTGTTGTTTTTGATGTTACACAAATGTCATATTAGTTATTAGACAAAGTTTATTGAGCTCAATTGGTCAGCAAAGAAAATTCTAGAGTCTATTGAGTGTTCCTGAAAGTTACTCTGTGGAAAATAGTTTCTACCAAGCTCACTCAGGCATCGAAGGTTTCTGTAGTAGAAGTCAATTTTAACTAAGCTCACAAGGTTAATGAAGGAAATTCAATGCTTACTAAGTTCACTTGGTCTCCAA
Organism: Cupressus sempervirens; assembly: GCA_028749045.1. NCBI lineage: Eukaryota > Viridiplantae > Streptophyta > Pinopsida > Cupressales > Cupressaceae > Cupressus > Cupressus sempervirens. The sequence continues at coordinate 137,402,214 of CM053787.1, forward strand.
AAGATTTTTCAGAGTTTATAGTGTTCATCGAGCTTTAGTTGGTTAACACTGGAAATCATTTCTAGAGTAGTGTTTATCGAGCAGGGTTGGCCATTGACAGATTTCATTTTTTTGGGAAATAAATTTTAATTGTTTCATGTAATCATCATAGTCAACTGATGTAATGATTATTGTTAATTTTATCTTCTAAATGAGCCGACTTGAAAATTTGTAAGGTATAAATAAAAGGTCAGGTTGTGAATTCTAAAGTATGGATGAGCAAGCATGCAAGTGTGTTGATTGTGTGAAGAAGAAAGTGTAAACAAATTTTTGAAGAAGGATCAGATATCCTTGATGAGTAGTAAAGTTGTATTCGATTAGTGAGAATCTAGTGAAGTAGAACATAGATTTGTATCAACAAACTCAGTTGCATCACATTCAAGGTTGGCTCCTAATAGGGCTCACTTTAGAAGAGTGAAAATTAGTAGCTAGTTACTTGGTGGTTTTTTCCATATTGGGTTTCCATGTTAAATCTGGTGTCTTTTGTGTTCATGTTATTTGTCTATGCATGCATGTTAAATCACTATGAATGCTTAAAGATTAGTAATAATTTAACTTACAGTACATCTACTGAGTTACATCACTTTTTGTGTGGCTACCGAGTGACAACAATAACTAGTTTTTAATACATCTAAGGGAACAGTTGATTTATTTTGGTGCTAACTAATTCACCCCCAGCTCCCCTCTCAGTTACTCCATCTATATTTCCAATAGACATAGTGGTTACTAATTGGGTGCATTGTCTTGCTATATTGACCAAGACTACATCACATGAATTGGAAATTGTTTGAGAGGAGGCATGCAGAACTATGGAGGAGCCTCCTTTCATAGATACTATAGATGATGTTGTTGGTTCGGACACAGGTTGGGAGGTTGGTCCATTACCAAGTTTGGACTTTGGGTGGGGACACTCTCTGCAAATTGGTATGGCCTTAACTTCTATTTATGGTGATTCATGTGAGGATATGGAGGAATGAAAATTTTAAGGTTGTAAAGTCTTCCACTTTATGGGATTTTTGACAAAAGGCATGTATTTATTCATTTTGTATTTTTTGGTCAAGTTTGGGACCTTCATACCTATTTGGTTAAAATGTTTTTGAAAATTGTAGTAACTCAAAAATTTTTGAATTCTATTGGGAATATTCCCTCATTTTATAATTTCAATTACATTCATTAATATAATATGCCGCAAATACCAATGTTTTATACTTGTACATATCGCAACGATGCTAGGTTTTCTTTCTGGTTCTTTCCTACTTAAGTACTTGAACTAGTTTTATTATTAATATATTTAGTGGTTCGTCGACTTTTTCCAAAAAAAATTGAAATAAACAATAAATTTAATTAATCAATTTTAATACAAAAATAACCAAAAAAGTAATTTCAAAATATTTCTTCAATAAAATTTTACAAAACTTAACTTTTTTAATATTAAAAATGTGAATATCATTAAATATAACAATTTTTAAAATAACACTTAATCTTTAAAATAAAATACGTATTTTATTGTTTAAACCAATAAAGTTTTTAGGTTGTTGTATTTGATGTGCTTGATCTAGTTCAATTGGATTGGATCCAACCAAAACTGTGTATGTGTCATCCGATGTGGCACTTCCTTTAATGTTTTTACAATTCAAAAGAACTTCACACTTCATATGCCATTTTTATAATCAAAATTAGGGTTTCAAATAAAATGAAAAATACCATTGGATAGAGCTTGTAGTCATGATTATGACAATATAAAATTTTTATAGGTGACAAAATATCGATTACAATAACTGCAAAATAATGCAAGTAGGTATTTGAACATTGAAGATGATGTAAATTCAAAAAAAAAAAATTAGTAAATGGTACCAATTTTTTAATAAAGGATGAATTGTTCTAGATGAGAGTGTTCTTCTATAATAGATAACATTCGTAATGGTTAACATGGATTTACTAGCGAAAAGATGGTGGGAATGAAAACATGTTAAATTATGAAAAGTTTGACTTTAAATAGCTATAATAGACAAAATATTTTTTAAAATTTATTTTTGATAGTTCTAGGTACAATGTCATCAACAACATACTTCAAATATAGATGGAAAAATATTTGTTTCCAGTTATTTTTGTGGTGAGAACTATAACCCCTAATTGTTTCCAAATTGGTGATTAATTGTTTCCTCAATTGTTTCTAATATTATTTATGAAACTACAAAAGAAGAAGGTTGTGATATTGGTGAGTAGAAGACTTATGATCTTAATGATATGCTTGAGGATTTTAAGTTTTGGAATAGCCAGATTATCACTAAGAATGATAACCACTACAAGATTAGAAATCTTGTGGAAAATACAAGTCAAGTTCATAAAGCGGAGCTGTTATTAGATACGCTTATCATCAATTACCCTTTAGTAGTGGAGGACTGTTTATTTTAGCAAGTAAATAACAATTTTCCATCTTAATATGAGGACATGACTTTGGGAGAATGTGGGCTTTCTAGGGATCAAATTGAAATATAGTCCTAGAAATCCTTGAGCTCTTTTGATCATCATCAAACCTTCTTAATTGTTTAGTCTCCTTCTCTCTTTCAATATTCTTGTAAGACTCTGAAATCAAGAGGTAGACCTAAAGGTTCTAAAACTAAATTTGAGATAGAATCAGGGGTTCAATCTACATTGGATGATAATTTTTTTATTACTAAAAGAGTGACAAGGAGAACAAAGTTTTCTCCTTGTTAGTAATGAAAATAAACTCATGAAATGTCAAAGACATCAATGCCTCTAACAAAATGAATCAAATTCACCAGTCAATTGCAAACATGAAAGTTGATATTTTTATATTACAAGAGACCAAATTATCACAAGTCTCATTTGATAATACCCTATCCAAATGGCTAAAGTGGTCTTCAATTCATTCTCCTTGCAGTGGAGCTTCTAGTGGCCTTGTTGTTCTCTAGAACCCTTTATTAATTCAAGGACATATTATCTTTCAATATTCTAATTTTCAAATGCTGAAGATGTCAAATTTTGATGTTTCCTTCACTCTGATAAATGTATATGGTCCTAATTCTTTAGAAGACAAGCTCAAAATTTGGGATAAGCTCTCTCAGTTAATTCAAATACAAAAATCTCATCAAGTCATTTTGGGAGGTGATTTTAATACAATCCTGAATCAAGAAGAGAAGGTTGGTGGTATCTGCCCTCCTCTGAAAACTATTTAGAATTTTTTACAATTTGTGGCAAACAATGACCTCATGGATTTTAAACCATAAATGGTAATTTTACATGGATAAATAGTAGGGTGGGTTTTGCACAAATTGTAGTTTGGTTGGATAGATTTTTTCTATCACATGATTGGAAATTAGATAATTGTCATTTTCTGTCAGAAATTTTGTCAACTCCAAACTCTGATAATTTTCCAATCTCCATCAATATCAGTAAACCTGTCAGTGTTAATCAGGATCAGCAAAAGCCTCTTTTAAATTTGAAAGAATGTGGTTACATCATCCACATTTCTTGCCACTTGTAGAACAATGGTGGGTCTGCGTTCCTTTTGTCTTAGGTTTGAGGATGCACCAATTTGCATGTAAACATAAACATGTTAAGACTCAGATCAAAAATTGGAATCACCACATTTTTAAGAATGTTGTCAAATAGAAAGAGGTAGTTAAGTCATTGGCATGGGATGAATAATGATATTTATGTGAAACAAAAATATCTCCAACAAGAGTGGGAAGAATTGTGTAGTAGGGAGGAAGAATACTAGCATAGAAAGTCCAGAGAAGTATGGCTAAAACAAGGAAAAAAAATACGAAGTCATTTCATGCTTTTGCACAACAAAAAATAGCTGCTCAAACTACCTCTCAAATTAAAGCCTCAGAATTGGGTCATATTTTATCTAACGCTCGGCAAATTAGAGATGAAGGTTTCAAGAATTTTTTGAATCTTCTCACCCCTATAGAATATCCATCTCCCCTTCCTTCGCAAGTGGATGATCTCCTTTAATATCTCCCAAAAATGGTGTCTCTGAATGAGAATTCAAAACTTATGGCTCCTTTTACCTTGCAATAATTGAGAGAGGTAGTATTTTCATTTTTTCCTGACAAAGCTCTAGGCTCGAAAGGTTTTACCACACTATTCTTTCAAAGTTGCTAGGAATTTATTTCTAGGTATCTTCTTATTTCTTTAAAAGAATCTCAAAAAACTTGATCTATTCTCAAATACTTCAACTCTATAAATATTTTTTTAATCCCAAAAATTAAGGAGCCCAAAATATTTGTTGATTTCCAGCCAATATCTCATTGCAATTTCTGTTACAAAATTGTCTCCAAAGCTATTTATTTACATCTTCAACACCTTCTTCTACATATCATTTCCCCCAAACAAGGGGGTTTTTTTCCCAGTAGAGAAACAATGGAGGGAGCAATGGTTTCTCATGAAGTTCTCCATTCTATCAACATTAACCAATCATCCAATTTTGTCATCAAATTGGACATGCAGAAGGCTTATGACAGAGTTTTATGGTCCTTCCTTTTTTTAATGCTTTAGAAGATGGATTTTTCTAAACATTGGCATAAGTGGATTAAAACTTGCATTTTGGGAGCTTGGTTTTTAGTGATTGTCAATGGATCTACTTCAGGTTTCTTCACCTCTACTTAAGGTGTGAGGTGTTGGTAAATAGATTTTTTATTTTTTATTCTAACTCTTAAATGTCCAAATTATGGACAATATCTAATTCCAAACAGTTGAAAAGTCACTTTTGTAAAGACTAGCTTTTCTCTGAATTAATAGGTACAACTCCCTATGGTGGATTTGTAATGAATTATGTTTTATCCCTAAAACTAATATGGGGGTTTTTTCTTGACCTAAGAATAGGAGAGGTAAAAAAGTTAGGCCTAAATAGGATCTAACATAGGAAAAAAAAATGATTTCTAAAGAATTGATTAAGTTCCTAAACCCACACATCTTATGGACTCATGAAGCTTAGCAACTTAGAATAGGATAATAACTACTATTAAGCTGATTCAACTAGAATCTAAGCTACAAGGAAGGAAAGGTTAATTAAAGGGAAAAACAACTAAGAGATTTCTCTTTGAACATGTAATAACATTTCTTATCACATTCGTTCACTACCTTGAAATAGGGGAATGAAACTTTGTTCTTTCCTTGCTCCAATCCAGATAAAAGAGAAAACATCTAACTATCAACTAATAGAAATGGAATAGAAAATAGTTGATATCAAATACCATTAAATCAACTCTATAACATCAAGTACTTCACACCAAAAATTTTCTAACCTTTTATTAATCTTTCAAGTTCATAAATATAGGATTTTGAGATGACCATTACCATAGAAGCTCAATTGGTTCATCTCCTCAAAAGAATGACAAATGGAAAGAAACTAGTTTTTCATATTACAATGATTACATAAGAAAGTGAAAAGTGGGTGGAATATGAATCAGTTCACCTTCTTTCCCTTTTCTATTTTTTTTCTATAGGCCTTAGCAACAACCATGATTGGGATTAGCTCTTCATGCCTAGGCACATGTATGTTAGTGTATCTCAAGTGCCATTTAGAATCCTCCCTGGCCAACTCCTTCATATCATTCAATTGATCCAGAAATTCCTCTGTGGCCACATGTATACATCCATTGAGCTTCTAGAGTTCAACAACTTTTTTTTTGATTGCTAGAGGATATATCCATCATACTATCTATGAATTTGGAGAAATTTTCTTGCATGATAGTTATTCCAATAAGTTATTTCCCTTGGTTGCTAGTCTATGAATTAGTAAGTAGTCCTCTCATGAGTTCAAAGCCTCTGTCTTGGACGTTCTTCACTTTATCATCTATCTCTTTAAGTCCTTTCTCTGCTAACAAGGTCATTTCTTATTTCAACTGCATGCTCAGAATCCATTCAAATAAAGGTTCATCTCGCTTTGGCAAGATCTTTGCTTCAATAGCTTCCTTTGTCTTCATTTGAATAATCATTTTCAGAAGAGAGATACAATCATCAATCTTCACTCTTTCTCCAACCAAAGTATTACTATTTTCAAAGATGTTATCCTTCTCTGTTTCTAATCTTAAGATAACATTACCAATTTTCCCTATAATAGAGACTCCCTGCGATTTGAGCTTCCTAGTCTAGTCTTTACCAATTTGGCCAAAATACCTATCTTCTTGAAGTTGAAAGATAAGGACTTTAACTTTAGCAATAGTAGGATTTTTTGTTATTAACACTCCAGAGAAAGTTGCCAATGGAGTAACCAATTTTCTAATAAATTTGTTCAACTCTTCTATCCCATCCTTTATTCTAACTTTTGACAAATTGAGGTTTTCCAACTGTCCTTCGATTACTTCATTGGTTGACTTCAATAAGCCAACCTTTTCATTGCATCTGGCCTCTCTAATATCTACTGAGTGCAGAGTGAAATCATCAGTAGTCATATCTTCAATTCTTCCTTCATTGTTGAGCTTTGCTATCTCCATTGTTAAATGTCTTTTTTTTTAGATCTTGCCACAGTATTGACAAGGTTTATTGCTTCTTCACTTTGGTTAATGCAGATCTAGAATGAACAGCAAGGGATATAGTACCCTTGGCAGGGGCGCTTTCATCTTCCCTTTTTGGTTTTCTCTCCAAAGTATCCTACAACTAGGAATCAATGCCTATCACCTTGAAGGCCATTCCAAGTGAGTTGAAGCTAAACATCTTCTTCTTAACTAGAGTAATTGACTTTGCAGTTGAAGAGAAGGGATTCTTCAGGGCCTGAGAAATGAGCTTGGAAGAGCTCTAGCCTTTCTCCACCTCTAAGGTTTTCTTAGTTGCCTCATCAAATTCAGTAGATTCACTACTACTACTCTTTCCACCTCCTAAATCCACTATCTACACTAGGGAGCTACTTGGTTGTAGAAGTGTAGCGGTTAGTTGTAGAACTGGGCTATGATGAGGTGAAGAAACTAGAGTGACATGAGGAGAAGGAACTAGGGAAATATGAGGAGAGGGAACTAGGGTAACAACACTATCCTTCGGCTCCTTCATCTTTTTATTAGCCTTTGATTGAGTATCAACCAATAGAGGGGGGCCATCTTGACAAGTCTTGGTCAACAAAATGTTCTTGTCTGGGATTTGTTCGCCTCCACCTATCGATTGAGCTAGTCTTTAAGTGATAGCTAGTTTTATTCCTAGTGTACCACTATGAGAGGAAGAAGGATTTGGAGTTTTTGGAGAAGCTTGAGTGGTTTTTCCCTTTCTTTGACTCCTTTTTGTTGTCCATTTGACCCACTTCATGGCTCTTTTGATGATTTGGGCCATCATGATATCTAAGTCCTCCTCAACATCCTCATAAGGCTCTAAATTAATAGGGTTGTTTCTTAACTTAGTCAAATATGTATTACTATGCATATGTTTCCCATCTTCCTCCAATCCTTCAACATCAAGATTGATGTTATATGTTTTTATTTGCTCCATTGTGAGCCTAGCAAAAGTGTGATCTCAACTTTCAAATTCATCTCTACAATCTGCCCAATAATCCTGAATAGTGGTAATGTGTTTGATCACATTTCCAATTTGTAATACCTCCCTACCATATCTTTTGGAATCAAACATAGGGCTCAATACCTCATACATCTCCAATTTGCACTTCATCTTGAACACTTTAAGCATATTCTTCACATCAGATCGAGACTCACAACTCAAAGTTCATACTTTCATAAGGAACTTATATCCTTTATTCTTCAAGCTCCCACTTTGCATGTTCACCTAGACTGCCTACCTCATGATCTCTATCAACATGATCATGTTTCTTAGATATCTAGGTAGCTTCAAGGGGAATCCATTGAAAGCTACAAGGCACAAATACAAGAAAGATGAGAACTAGATAAAATAACTCATGAACTAGCTAGTAGCTACCATTGCTTTTGGGTTGAATCTCCTCTCAGGGCATCCCTTGAGCTCCCTCAAAATTCACATAGTGAATGCATCATTAACTTTGGCATACTTCACATAACTATTTTGCAATTGCAAACATGGATAAAACTCATAATACTTCACATCATCAAGAAAGTTTTCTATTCTTGGGAGGCCTGGCCATAACTATAGAGATGCTAGCATGTAAATTAGGAAGGAAGATGTATAGAGAGTGTTGTAGAACTTTGTGATACTGAGAGCATTGGAAATATTTTCACTTGCCTCATGGACCCAGTCAATATATTTTGTATCTAAAAAAATAACTTGTACCAGAAAGATATATTTCTCAGTGAAGTTTGGAACCTCTATCCTACCTTTCAATTTGTGTAGAAGAACAAGAATATCTACAATCTAATGTTTGAGATTAGTACCAAATAAAGTTTTGGGGACCTACTCTTGAAGCTCCATGGCTTTTGAACCAATACTGCATAATCTCCTTCCCCCAGACCATCTTCTTTGTCACTAACTTAGAGATTTCTCCTCCTACTATCAAATCTAGAAACACCTCTTGTTCTGGGACTTGGAGACAATTCACCATGGTTTGCCTATTAATGGAGATCAATACTATATTATCTAGAAACACAATCTGTCTGGTATCCAAATTGTATTGATTTATGCATTCATAAATTAACTCTAGAGCTTGAACTACCACCGAGAAACTAGCCACTTCCACTAGTCCACATCCTTAGAGTTGCTTAGTTATGGGTTGAATCGGCTCTAATTTCAGCCTCTTTTGGAAATCTTTCATATTATAAAAATAGAGTGAAGTATCCATGAAATTCTACAATATGGACTTGATTCCATTCAACCCATCAAAATCCACAAACCTAGTTGTCATTCTATTTGAGAATGAAACAAATTAAAATTTTGAATCTAGGAGAAGAATAGGGAATTGAATTCACAAATGCAGACTATTTGAAAAATGTTGTGCAATTTTAACAGAATAATAGTTCAAGAAAAAGTGGTAGTTTGAATAATTGTTGTTCCATCTACATAGGAGTCTTAATACATCATTTAATCTTTATAATTCATGCCACTCGAATGAATTAAAGGATGAATCTATTGAAATTGCAAATGCAGGAGCTCTAGTGAGTATTCAAGTGTCATTTCACTATTTCTGTTGGCCCAATGTTAACTTTCCATTCTTTCATACTTACTTTCCTATTTCCCATTAAGTCTCAGAAAATTATGAATGGAGTACCCCATAAGGAAATATATGCCTAACCAAATTCTGCACAATATACTTTTCCCACAATGCTTGGATTTTTTCCATTATGATCTTAAGATGTTTTTTGAATAATTTTTATGTCCAATTTGCTTACAAAGTTGATTTTCTTTTGGATGCGTAAAATCATCCTCATGGGTTGAAAACCCATCGAGAAGATGATTTCATTTCTTCACCCAAGCTTCCCTTTAAACTTTACCTTTTGAGTCAATATCTTCTTTGGGTTCAAAGAAGTTAAAAGGATTATGAAAGTCGAGAGGGACCCACTTTCTTGTTACCTTTCCTTTACAATTACCTTTGGTAGAAAATGGACTTCATGGGTTGAAAACCCATCGAGGAGAAGCCAGTTCTAAGTTTTTCACTTAAGATGATTTTGGGCATTGTGATGAATCATGAATACTTCCCAAGGTGGTATATCATAGTGAAAAAAAAGGAATTTTCCATAAGATATCGCATTATCCTCTTACATAGACCCATGAGCATCATTTTCTATCTTTCGCCAAAAATTGCCTTCATGGGTTGAAAACTTGCTAAGGAGAAGGTGATTTTCAATTTTTTGTAAACTTCCTCTTTTCATTGAAAATATGGCAAGCTATGAGTGAGCTCAGTTTTGTGAATAATTTTTCATTTTGCAAGGATCTCCATCAGATTAGGTACTAAGCTACTCGTAAGACTCACCACATAAAGAAAAACCACCCAGACATGAAATGTGGGAGAAGGGAAAGGTGAAAAATCTGATGAAGACTCCTTTTAGCTAAGGGAACTTAAAACTAGACACAAACATACCTAGGCTTAATGAAGACACAAAAATTTTTTCTTTTGCAACATGGTTATAGGGTGCAAAGTGAGGCAATAGCTAGCTTTGACTGGTGACTTGGGTAGACCATACCTAAGCAAGGAACTCAAAATCTCTAGTTTCACAAAAAAAAAAAAAAAAGGTGGCAACAAAACAAAACACAAGCAAGGAAAAATAAGGAAGCAAAGAAAAAAAAGGAAAACTAACTAGGAAAATACGGAAAGGAACTAAATGTAACTATAATACAATATAGGGAATTACCTGGTCTCAGTTTGAAATTTAATAAAGCTTCTAAACCTGACCATTATAGGTCAGAGGTAGCACTTCACCATCTTGATAAGCCAATTTGAAAGAGTTATTCTTGAATGCTTGATGAATTATGAATGGACCTTTCCACAAGGTATCAAACTTCTTATGCATACCCTTTGGAGATCTTTTCTTATCACATAGTAACATGATGTCTCCTACCATTAATTTCCATGGTCTTTCCCTCTTATCAAATAGATTCTTCACTCGCATCTGATGTTGTGTAATGTGATCCATTATCTCTTCCCTTTCTTCTTCAAGCTTGGTCAAGTACAAAATCCTCTTTTCTAAGCCATCTTTATTGATGTCATCATCAATTATTGTTCTAAGTTTATTCATAGCCAATTCCAAAGGTAAGGGAAGATTAGCTTTGGTTCCATAGACTAATTAAAAAGGGGATATACCAATCACCCTCTTAGGTGTTACCCTATCAACCCACAATGCCTCATGAATTTTCTCATGACAAGTTTTATGATTACCTAAAACCAATTTCTTGACAATATTCATCAAATTCTTGTAACTAGACTTGGCTTCACCATTTCCTTGTGGGAAATAATTAGATAAATGATTGACTATGATTCCATGCTCAAAGCAAAAATTGGTAATCTCAATTGAAGAGAAATAGACTGCATTATCAGTTACCAATTTGATGGGAACACCAGACCTAACCAGTATGTTTTCCTTAATGAATTCACATACTATTTTAGAAGTAGGTTTCTTGGTTGCTTTGGCTTCCACCCACTTAGTGATATAATTAGTCATAGTTATCAAATATTGGTGACTAGCACTGGATGTTGTGTTGATAGGTCTAATAAAATCAAGACCCCATTGTTGAAACAACCCTTCAATGATGATAGGCAAAGTAGCCAATTGGGGTCATCTTGAAAAAATCCTACATTTCTCACATTTCACCACCCAAGAATAGGAATCTTTAAACATTCTTGGCTAGTAGTAACACTATCTTAATAGCTTAAAAGCCATGAATGAGGATGAGAAATTCCCTCCATAGGCTTCATCATGAAATATTTTAAACAACTTTTCTTGCTGTTTTCTTTCTACACATCTAAAGAAAGTGCCATCTATGGCTCTTTTAAACAATTTTCCATCCCAAATTACATACTTAGTTACTTTTAATTTAAGATCTCTCCTTTGCCTTGCAGTCAGGCCCTCTAGACATTCTTCATATGTTAGAAGATAAGTAATATTCTCAAGCCAAGGATCATGCAGACCTACAACCAAAACTAGCTTCTTTTCTCCCAATTCTTCTGATTCTTCAGTGATCTTATTTTTCACAATTTCCTTGCACAAGGCATAGCTTGGTAGGTTTAACTTCTATATCATACTCTTGTGTCTTTGCTATCGACATTCCTCTAACATTACACCCTACATCCTACTACGTTAACACACTTTTCACTACTAAATCCTGGACCTAAACCACAAAATGCAAATGCAAGATGTAAAATAAAATAAAAATTAAGTACTTTGACTACTACAAAAGAATTTTTCTCAATTTGTGAGTACTTTAACTCATGATTTTTCAAGGGTATGCTCATGAAAGCTATTGGGGCTTGTATCCCTTCATCATTATCTTGCATGAGTATTGCCAATAAAGTCTGCTCGGAGGCATAATAGTAAATGATGAAATCTTATTTATAATTTGGGTGGCATAGTATTGGAGCATTGGCAATAGCGATTTTTATATTCTAAAAGGTCTACTTTCCTACCTCATTCCATTTTAAATTTGGATTTCCTTTCATCATGTCCACAATATACTTAGTGGTCTTTAAAAAATCTAGTACAAACCTTCTAAAAAAATTCACTTCCCCAAAGAATGATTTAACTCCCATTTTATTTGATGGTAGGCTCAATCTTTGAATGGCTTTGAATCATTCAAGATCAATTCTAATACCCTCTTGAGAAACTATGAGACCAAGGAGCTTTCCCTCTATCACATCGAAAATGGATTTTTTGGATTAAGTGAGATTCCATGTTCTTGACACCTTTGCAATACCTTCTTCAAATCTTCTATGTGATCTTTTCTCTTCTTTGAAAACATGATGAGGTCATCTAGATATATAACTATAATATGAACCTTTAAATTGAAAACATTCTACTCATACACCTTTGAAATGTAACACCAGCATTAATGAGTCCAAAGGGCATTCTGTGATATGTGAATGTACCCCATGGAGTAGTGAAAGTATTTTTGTGTTGATCCTTCTCTTCTACCTCTATTTGATTATACCCGAAGAAACCATTGAGCATGGACATCATTTCAGCTCCATCTACTATTTGTAGTAGGTAATCCATATTGGGAAGAGAAAAAATTTCTTTCAAAGATGCCTAGATCAAATTTCAAAAATCAACATAGATTCTTATTTCTCCATTCTTCTTCCTTACTATAACTATATTAGCTACCCAAGTGGAATGATGAATAGGATAAATTATCCTTACTTTCAACATCTTATCTACTTCCTAGAATATGGCATCAACTATTTTAGGGTTATAATTCCTCTATTTCTGTTGAAAGGGGATCACAACAGGTTTTAGGGGAATTTGGTGTTTCACTTTCCTATCTCTGTAGCTTTTCAAGTCTTCATAACTCTAGGCAAACACATCTTGATATTGTATGAAAATTTGTTTAGCAGCTCCAATGTTGATCATTTTAGGATTATGGACATCACCAATATTTATTCTTTCATACTCATCGCTAGTAGGCCCCTTTTTTTCTCTCTTTTGTTTTATGTAGGTGTCATGTCTATTAAACATTTTTCCCAAAGACAAAAAGTATGGGGAAATAATATTACCTCATAATTGGACTTCACCCATTTGATTTTCTTTTGACTCATGATTAAAATCTTCATCATTACCTTCACTAGGCTGAAGTTTGGAAGTAGCCTTATTTCTTTCTAAAAATAGTTGCAAGATCTTGTCATTTTCAAAAACTTGCCAAGATTCTATATTATCTAGAACAGAGGCTCAATATACAATCTTGATCTAGTACTTCTTGTCTTTCAATTCTAGATGAGGTAACAGTAGAGAAGCAAAAAGTAATAAGGAATCAGCTTTGGTGTTCATCTCTCTTGGTATTGATTTGATAAAAAAGGCATCAAGACATTCTATTTCATCCCAAACTCTATTTCTATAATTCTTCAACTTGTGATTCTTCACAGAGTATTGCCCTTTAACTTGTCTTACAATGAGCTCTGCATCACCTCAAGCTTTTACGATCTTTATCCCTTTTTCTTTCATTGTCATTATCCCTAGTAGAAAGGCCTCATACTCTATAGTGGTATCCATATTTCCAACCTCCAATTTAAAGGACATGGGTTTAAGTTATCCCACCAGGGGTATTAACACTACACCTATGCCAGGTCCTGAAGAGGAATAGCTTCCATCAAATTCTAGTGTCCATATGCCTATTAAATCTTTTATATTTCCTATGCAATCTACATGCAACCAATAAGAAAAGTGCAAGGAATAAGTGGGAAACCGAGATTCAATATGGATTTTAGATCCATATCTAGCCCTAAGTCTTCAAATGTCTTTATAAGGAAGAAGAAATCTCATTAAAAAAAAGTGTGAGTGAAAAGGACTGTATGAAGAAGATATACTGGAGTTCAGAGTGAAGAGTAAAAAGACTTAAAGAAATAGAGCAACAGTGAAATATTCAATTGATCAAGAACAAAGCAAGGGATACAAACAAGAATCAGATCTCAAAGGATCAAGATCAAAGTAAGCAGATCAAGTTCCTGTATTCAGCAATCAAAGGATTGTAAGCTATCAGGTTTATTATGTCTAATACTCTCTAGCAATTGTATTAGAAAGGAAATCCTATGTTGATAGGTTAGCTTAACAGCTATTTTGTAGATCCTTTATATAGATGATTAAATCCTTTAATAGGGTAACACTTCATGTAAAGTGTTAGTAAATCCTCTAACCAAGTCACTATTGACACAGTGTAAAGCCTTTATCAGGGCAGGCCTTTAATAGGGCAGACCATTAGAAGTGGTCAAACATCATTGCTATAGTAATTTTGTGGGTATCATCCCCACCCTAGTTTTTACCTTCTTATTCCTGGAGGGTTTCTGGGTTACCAAAATCTCAAGCGTTATGTGGTGATGCATATTTGTTTTTCATGATTGTTTTTTATGTTTATATGCATGCAATCTATTTTCAGATAAATTATTTTAATGGTAAAAGTACAATACTTCTAATTCACACCCCCCCCCCCTCTCAGAAGCATTATTCCTATTTGAATATTCCAACAATTGGTATCAGAGCTAAGTTCTCTCAAGAAGAAGCCTAACAGCTTGGAAGAAAAGATCTCAAGATGGAAGTTTTCAAACTTGGAAAGATCATTGAGAACCAAGTGATAGATGTACATCTTTCTCTACACAAGGTAGAAGAAGCTAGAGTGGAATTAAGAAAATCCTTGAAAAGAAGGAAAGAGATAGCCATAGCTGAAAATGACATAAACTACAGGGAGACTGATACCACACAAGTATTTTCCAATGGAGACACTAAAGAGTTTGATGCAACAATAGAAAAACTGATGGAGAAAAACAAAGTTCAAGTAGAAGAGATAAGATCTCTCAAGATGGAACATGAATCACAGGCCATAATGTTATGTGAAATCACTAAACAAAAGAAAAGAGCAGTTGAAGATAGAGTCGTGATGGAAGATGACAAAAGGAATCTTGCAAACAGACTTGAAGAAAAATGTACTGAATTGACAAGGATCTCAAACATGCAAATGGATACACTTTCCCAAATGATGAACCTTCATCATAAGCTCAATATGAAAGATATTGAGATCTCTACTTTGAAGATGTAGAATGAACAACTACAGAATGAATTGAATAGAGAAAAAGAGATAGTAGAAAATCTAAACAAGTCAAGTGAAGCCATCAAGTACTTTGAACAGTTGATGAAATTCCCAAGATCAGCCCATGATACATCAGGACTTGGATACAAAAGCACAGAAGTTGGTGAATCATCAAAGAGTGGTGAGCAAAGAAGTGATAAAAGTAAGGATTCTAAACCCACTTGTCATTATTGTAACAAAAAGGGGCATACTGCTAATGTTTGCAAGAGTAGAAGAATCAATCAACCAAACACACCCAAAAGCAAGGGTTACTATCACAAGTGCAACATGCAAGGACATATGACACAAGATTGCATATCCAAAGTCACAAGGACACAAAGATTTGATGGACATTGTCATAATTGCAAAAAGTATGGACATAGAGCATTTGAATGCAAGTCAAAGCCTATGTGGACACCAAACCAGCATATAAGAACAGACAACTATGAACACCATTATAATTGGGACTATAATACCAGGTATAGCTATCATTATTGTCAGGAATATGGACATATACCTCAGAACTACATAAGAACACATTTCAAAGGGAACTATAAAAGATGGTTGAACCAAACCACATGTTTTAGTTGCTTGAAAACTGGACATGTTAGCAGGAATTGTCCAACAAAACCCAAGGCACCCAAGACTGAAGTAAATAAGGGCAAAGAAAATATTGACATGGAACACATAAGAATAGACATGAAGAAAACATGGCAGCAAAAGAATGAATCAAGTTCATCCAATGAAAGGGTCACTTTATCCACAAGGTCAAGTGATCATTTCTCATTCAATTAATCACAAAATGAGCCTATGGGGCTGATACATATAAGGAAGTATCATACATTAGCCCCAAACCATGAAGAAGCATTGCAAAGTATAAATCTGCATGAGATAAGATACTAAGACTAAACTTGAATGATGATGCAGAGCTATTTTTGGATGCTGAGTTACTAACAGTGACTGAGCTGATAAGCTAATACCAAGATAAATAAACTCCAATGGAAGCCAAGTAAAGTGGGAATATAGTGCAAGCCAAATAATATTAAATTTCTTCAGAAGCCGAGTGGGCAGTTGAGCATTTAATGCGATGAAAATAGGGTATATTATCGTGATTTCAATCATTCTTCCTCATCGCAATCAAGAAGAAAAGAAGAGAAAGAGAGAGGAGCGACTTCATAGCAGAGAAACCAGCATTCCAAGAAGATTCCAACCTCTTACAACATGTTTTCATCAATATTGAGGTATTTTCATTTGTGTCGAGCTACATAGTTTCATATTTCTATGTAAAAGAAACCCCAGTTTGCACAAATGGCTTCGAGCTCTAAGAAAACCCATGACAAAGAGTCGTTTGAAGTCCAGCTAGTATCTAATGAAGTTAAGCAACCTAATTTTCATCCCATTACTAAAGTTGCATACAAAAATGACCCAGCTGGAGCCCTTTCTCGCATACCTCCAAAAGTTATAATGGTTCAAGACATAAGAAGATGTTATAATTGTAAGATAGGAGCCATAGGATACATGGGAATAAGGGAAGCCTATGAGAAGTTGTGTGTAGATGGAGTTTTGAAAGATGAATAAAAAATTGTTGAAAGGAAAGGTTTAACATGAGTTTTGAGCTTTCCCACCACATTCAAGATAGAATGGATCAGATTTGTGTCAAGAAGAATTGATGATGGAAGTCTGTGGCTAGAAGATGTTCCTACCAAGATCATGAAAAGAATTATTCATAGGGTAACTAGATATCCTACCCTAGATCAACCCAAGACCTTGAGAAGTGAATCCAAGGATGTTATTGAGAAATACACAGGTGCCCAGTGGAATAAAAAAGGAATGACGATTCATACCATTCAAGATCCTCTAGTTGAGTTTGTTGTCAAAGTTATTGCCCATGAATTCTGTCAATCTAGTAGACTCAACAATGTGCCATGTATTGCAATAGATGTAGGTTACAAATTGGTGAAAAAGGATCATACTTATGATCTTGCAAAACTGCAATTACAACAGATTAATGAAAACCTAGTTGCTATAAGAAGAACAAAGGGTGCTCAATGCAAATTTGGAGCAATTTTGGTATGTGTATTCTTCTATGTTCTGAATGAATTTCCCTCTTTAGGAAAAGTTACATGGAGAAATGATAAAACTATCATATCCCAAATTAATGAATATATAGAACAAATGGGAGACAATTTTGATATACTGATGACAAGTTATAGTGAAGATTTCAAGAAATCCATGAAGCGAAGAGTAAGAATACCAATTTCTTTAGTGGAAAAACATACTAATGATATATGCTACTTAGTCGATATTGATTTTACCTATATCCAAGCAGTAATTCCAAGGGTGAGATGGCTAAGGCCATTTGGTTATGAAACCAACATAGATGAAGCATCTGTAGCAATCACTGCATTATTGGTAGAAGAAACAGATAAAGAGTGCCCCACACTTTGGCACTTATGATGTGGTAAGGTCAAAGGTAAATATGGAGTTAAATATTACCTCCACAATAAAGAAGAAAGTAAAATTGATGAAGAAAATTAAGAAGAAATTTGGTGAAGGGATTGAAGCTAAAGCAGAAGAAGAAGATGATGATGAAGATGAGGATGATGAGGATGAAAGAAAACAAGGCCAAATGGAATTAACTCAAGGCCTAGGAGAAGACAAGGAGGAAGGTGCTGAGGAAAAAGAAGCCAAGGAAGCACCAACTCAAGCCGAGCCAAAGAAAAGAAAGGCAACAGTGTAGCCTCCAACCCAGCCTAAAACAAAGAAAGATGCAAAGCCAACTCAGGTCAAGCCACAAATACCAGTCACAAGGGCTACCACAAGGGCATCTTCATAAAAAGCCAAAGAACAAATCAAAGAGAAGAAGGCTATTGAACAGACTGGTGAAGAGCCAAGAAAAAGAAGAAAATATGTAGCTCAACTAGATTTTGATGAGGAGGAAAGAATAGAGTCAGAAGACATTAGCCAATTCAGAGTGGTAAGTCATCCTCCAAAATCAGCTTTAGATAAAATCTATGAAAATATTAAAAATGCAAATTTTACTGATTTAAAAAGTATTGACTTCAACAAGCTTAGTAAAGAAGAGAAAAAAAAATAGAGGAATCAGTATACGCCATGATGATTGAATTCAAAACTACACCTTTAGAGCTAGACAATACTATGCCTAGAGAATTATATGAGATAATTAAAAATAAATGGCATCATTGTTTGAAAATTGAAAAGGAGATAAGAGAACATATCTTAGCTCAGGTGATGCCTGACCTAACAAGAGGTCAAATAACAAAGGCTAATAAGAAATATAGTGTCAATTTCACACCAAAGCATAGAGCCTTTGACATCTTACGAAATGAGATTGAAAATCTAGTCAATAAATCAACAAAAATATGGAGATTAATACATGGCTTGACTACTGTCAAAGATGGTGAAGAAGGTCCCCTTGAGGGACAAAACACAGAGCATGAAGAGCCTAGTGAGACAGAGGAGGAAGAATTAAAGTATATAGAAAAGATAGAAGAAGAGAAGAAGGAAGAAGAAAAGAAAGAAGAAGAAGAGAAGAAGGGAGAAGAAAGGAAAGATGAAGACGAGAAAGAAACAGAGGAGACACAAAAGCAAGATGAAATGGCAACAGCTAAGCAAGAGTAGTAACAAGACTAGAGTGTGCAAGACACACAATTTCCACCTTTTAGCCCTCCTCATGTACTCATCACACTTGCAGAAACTACAACTATATAGGATGTTCCTGACACTTCTGCTTAGAACATCAATCCATTAACTACAGAGGATCTCAAAAGAATCCTTGACCAATCCATAGAACAAGCAAAATTATGTAAAGATCCAATATTGGTTGTGTGGATGAATTACAAAAATTAGTTAAAAACACAGTAAGAGACAAGGTAAAACAATAAGAACCACCTTCCATTATCTCTATAGCTACTAGTGGTCAACGTCAAATGCAAACAATTGTTTCATCAGGAATAGTTGACACCACAGTACAGAAACCAAGTGAAGTAGGAGACAAAGAAATAGAACAAATAGGATAGACTATTAAATCTGATCCTACAGCACAAACACAAGGTGCACTTCCAAAAAATATTATAATTGATCAAGGTAGTAGACAATAGGAGGAGAAAAAAAAGGAAACCCCCAAAGAGCAAGAGGCAATATAGATATTGATAAATTTGCCTACCTCGGGAACTCCCTCACAACAACCAAGTAATGTTGTAGTGCCACTACAAATATCCACACCAGGATCAAGTTCTACAAAAGTTGCAAGGGTACTTCACTATGGAGACCCTGAACTAGATGAGGAGATAGTCATACCAAGTTATGACTCAAAAACAATAAGTGTTGAACAAATAAATGAGGTGCAAGAAGCATTGAATAGAAGAAAGAGGTAGGAGATACTCAGAAAGGAGTATAAACAAAAGCAAACATTACATGAGATTAAAGACATCTTTATGGATGCCTTTAGTTTGCAGTCACCAGATGAGTCAAAGCATATCATGGAGCAATTATCAGATATTGTTGACCAGGTGACAAATGCAGACCAAGAAACAAATGTAAAACTTATAGAATGGTCTAAAAGGAAATTTCAAGGGAAAGTAAATGATAAAATATCTAGTGAAATTGTACTTTCCTAGGTTGAATTGGCAAAAATGCTTAACAAAGTGAAAAAGGTACTTGAGAATATATTCTCATTGTACAACAAGTTGTGTGACTTTTCATACTTCACATAGGAGACAAGCCAAAGAATAATGAGTCTAGAGAGAAATTTGAAGATTTCAAGCATGCAACTACCCCAAGGCCCAGCTCAAAGTGAGAAGCACTTCAATCAAATGCTTCACACTCAGAAAGAAGTGGCTATGTTAACAGAAGAAGAGGCAACCATCAAGGTAAAACTAATATAGCTCCAATCCTCCATTACCCCACATTTGGAAGTACTCCATAAAGAATAGGTCCATGCTGAAACTATTCTCAAGAAAGATCGTAATCTTTCCACTTTAGATGGACTTGTTCACCTTGCTGCAGAGACTGCCATCTAGCACAAGTCATTGGAAATTGCTTTGCATAATTGGGATGTAGCTCTCAATATGATTATGGAGGTAAATAGCCCATTTTTGGCGAAATATGGACTTAACCCTTAGAACCCTTTGACATAAGTGTCAAAAAGGGGGATGTGATGTTCCCATATTAGTATATAATTTAAATAATAAATAAATATTTTTTATAAATTAATAATGATATTAAAATAATAATTATAAAGTAATATTACATTCTAATTATATAATAATATCATATCATGTTATAATAATAATCTAATATAATATAACAATGTAATATATTAATAAAGTATCATAATCTAATAAAGTTGATATATTATTAAATTAATATATATTATAATATAAATATTTTGTGATATTATTATAAATAAATAATTTATATTTTGTGATATTAATATAAAGTTAATATAAATAAATAATTATATAATATTATAAATATTAATATTACTATTAATAAAAAATAAATATTATATATTTATATTATCAACAAGATATCAAATTGATATAATATTATATCAATTAACATAGTAGCAAAATGTAAATTATATAAATAACGAATATATTATTAATGTGATATATTATATTATTATAATAATATAATAAAATTATTAAATTATAAGAATATATATTATTATATTATATTATATTTGGCTCAATAAAGCATCATAATAATATACATTGTAAGTGTATTACTCAATTTATTATTATATCATAAACATATATTATTAATAATATTCCATATAATATTATAAACTAGTTACATGAATTAGTTTGTGAAGGAATGTGTCCCTTTAGTTTTAGAGATATTATAATAAGGTCACACCCACTTGATTGGATAGGGAAGAAAATCATCAAATGAGATTCATATCGGATGAGAAGAATAATAAATCTCCAACTCCAAGAAGAAACAATAGACTCCAGCGAACATGAAAGAGTTGACAGATAGGAAAAGACTATCATAAATGATATAGATAGACGTCTCCTTGCAGATCGACCAAACTGAAGTCCAACATGGATTATAAAATGAGCTACTCACATTTAAACAAGGATTCTAGATGAAAGGGGAGATAGAAGATTTGGCAGATAAGCATTGCATAAGATCAAGGGTTCATAGTCTTGACAACAATAGAAGACATTGACAATATCCAGGTTCAAATTGGTAGATAGAAATCTCAATCAAAGACTACATAAACTAGCGGTCATGTTGAGAGCACTAGTGGCCTGAAATATTAGAACTTATCTGGTCTCTATCATTAGAAGGTTTAATGCTATTCAAGGAACTTGCAACATTCACGTGATTGGGCAACAATGAACAAGCAAGAATTTTAAATATATTGCATCCCTTCATGGATCACTCTGTTTAGAGTGGCAGATTGTCAAGGCAATCAAAGGTGCAAGTATTTATTTGCATGATCAGAAAAAATACATACAGCAAAAAGGATACAATAGAAGAAAAAATGGATGACCTAAAAAGGGTCATTACAGGGGAGATATTATAGAATGAATGGGGGAGACAAGTTAACAGGGGGAGACAAGATAAAAGAGGAGCATCAATTTTGGTTATCAAAATAGCATAGAGAAAGATAATGGCACAATCAACTCAGGGGGGGTTACAATAGTTTTGAGGTATATATATTGTAAATTACAAAATTTTGATCAAGTTTTATTTAACCTCTGTATATATCGAGCAGATTAGTGAATGTACTCATAAGGACAGATAAATAATACTTAGTTAAGTGTTTTTGTCACTCGTGTCAAAGGGGGAGATTTTTAGTCTCAGAATGGTTTTGACATTTGAGTGTCAATACACTTAATCACTTTTTACATTGGAGTCGAGCACACTATGTATGTCGAGTCAGGAAATAAAATAGATGTCGAGTGATCTTCAGGTGCTGAGCAGACTTCAGGTGCCAAGTGAAGATCAAGTGTTGAGTAAAGAACAAGTGTTGAGCGACTTCAGGTGTTGAGCATGATACAGGAGCCGAGTGATATTTAAGTGCCTTGTCATAGACAATGCCAAGAAAAATAGGGACGTAGTAAGTGCCAAGTAAGCTAGTTTATTATATGTGTCGAGCATCAAGAATTAGTAAGTGCCAAGTAACACAAAATGCACATATAAGTCTATAACTTCACTAATTAAGATGTAAACTATTTTTATGGCTGACATATGACGAATCTTGAAAGATTATAATGATAAGATCAAATCTTTTATATTTCCTATGCAATCTACATGCAGCCAATAAGAAAAGTGGAGAAGGCATGCAACCAATAAGAAAAGTGCAAGGAATAAGCAGGAAATAGAGATTCAATATGGATCATAGATCCATATCTAGCCCTAAGTCTTTGAATGTCTTTATAAGGAAAAGGAAATCTCATTAAAAAAAAGTGTGAGTGAAAAGGAGTGTATGAAGAAGATATACTAGAGTTTAGAGTGAAGAGTAAAAAGACTTAGAGGAACAGAGCAGCAGTGAAATATTCAGTTGATCAAGAACAAAGTAAGGGATACAAACAAGAATCAGATCTCAAAGGATCAAGATCAAAGTAAGCAGATCAAGTGTCTGTATTCAGCAATCAAAGGATTATAAGCTATCAGGTTCATTATGTCTAATACTCTCTAGCAATTGTATTAGAAAGGAAATCCTATGTTGATAGGTTAGCTTAATAGTTATTTTGTAGATCCTTTATATAGGTGATTAAATCCTTTAATAGGGTAACACTTCATGTAAAGTGTTTGTAAATCCTCTAACCAGGTCACTATTGACACAATGTAAAGCCTTTAACAGGGAAGACCATCAGAAGTGGTCAAACATCATTGCTACAGTAATTTTGTGGGTATCATCCCCACCCCAGTTTTTACCTTCTTATTCCTGGAGGGTTTTTGGGTTACCAAAATCTCAAGTGTTATGTGGTGATGCATATTTGTTTTTCATGATTGTTTGATATGTGTATATGCATGCAATCTATTTTCAGATAAATTGTTTTAATGGTAAAAGTACAATACTTTTGATTCACACCCCCCCCCCCCATCTTAGAAGCATTATTCCTATTTGAATATTCCAACACCTGTATCATGTCTTTCTATACACACCTCTAAATGTAAACTGTGCAAGTATGATCTCCTCCATAAAACCCTAACAAGAAGCCTCAACAACACCCAAACCATACCATATAACTACTCATGGATGTAAGCCTCTCACAAGAAGATCAAACTCATAAATCATTCCTAATCCAAGGAATATGCCCAATATAAAACCATCTCCCAAATTTAACCATCATAACAACATATGCAAATGGAGATAACCAATGCTAAACCATCTATCAAATGAACCATCTAGAACTAACTCATGTACCATTGCTCAAGATTCATATCCATGAAAGACAAGCATAAATATAATACACCTAAGAAAAACAATGGGCTATACCTGTCTAGTAGACCGCCGAGTAGACCAAGAGTGGGGAATGAGAATGCTCATCAAGATACCCAAGTCTCCAACCAAGACTCATCTAAGAACAATCTCCTCTCAAGTCCATAAAAAGTGACTGCCCCTCAGACTTCTTGTTGAAACCATTAATTGTCCCAACAAATACATCTCTAATCCAAGAGAAATCAGCATAACCGCCATCTCTAAGTATCCATGAGCACCTATAACCAATCAATCCATGCCAATGTCAAATGCAACATAAAAATATCATGAAGTATCAAACTTATTGTCAATGTACTCAATACCAAGAAACTAAACCAAGATCAATGTTAAAGTTCCAAACATGGCCTCACGAACATAAACATGACAAAATGATCTTACCATCTCAACCAAATAGATAAAATGCTCCATATGAACATACTATAACATGTCAACAAATCTAAACGTGTATCAAGAGTATACCATGACATAATAATGAAATCATCCTCACACCAAGGATAACATGTCAATAAACACACCTTTACTAAGAACCCTATGAGTCCTCAAAATTCAACCATCTCCATACACCATGAAGATAACCAAGGACTCCATGAGTCCTCAAGATCTAATCATCTTCACACACCATGAACATAACCAAGTGCACCATGAAAATGTCAAAGATGCTTCTGCAATAACAGGATCTAAGACACCCTCCAACATCTACAAATAGTCAATAAATATATCAATGCCAACAACTCCCACTCAACTGTGGTACCAAGTCACCTATGGCATCATAAAATCCATCTCCTATGTGAAGATCCAAACTAAACCAGGAACTAATCTTGCATTGTCACCTCATCACTATCACAAGCTAGCACTAAACTATGTATCCAAGCTATCCATGACATCATGATGAAAAAATTCATCCTCTAACCATGAGAATCAACCAAGGCATCAAACCATCAAAGAACTCAAAGTGCACATCATGAGCTCCTCAAAAGAAACCAAATAACCATGATCCTCAATCAAGAAGATTTACCACCATAACTAAATAAAAAATAAAAACTAGTGAAAATCAAGGATGTGCCTGTATATCCAATCATGTCATGCCAAAATCCATAGCACCATGATCACATCCATGAACCAAGCATCTAGCTCTCAATGTGTCCAACCTATCAGCATAAAATAGTCAACCACAATCCTCCACCATGACTATACCTGGTAACAACATCTCATCCCTTATATATAAAGAAAAAATCATCAAATCATTTGACTTAGGGCATAAAAAACCCAAATCCAAGCCACCAATCTAAATATGCATCAATAATGAAAGATCAATGGGCAAAGACAACCCATAACCAAGCCATAAATGTAACCTATAAGTATAGACCACTTACAACACTACGCAACTTGTAGATCCAATAAGTTATCATACATATCCAAACCAAATACTGATAACCATATCATAACCAAATACTGATAACCATATCATTATGAGACCAATCTGAATAATGAATTGAGTATACAATTACATCAAATCGTAAATCTCCAATGCCATAAACTCACAATGTTACCATAGTAAAAATATACCACAGACTATTCAGATCAATATATCACCAAATAAACCATTGCAAACCTACACCAAATATGAACTAATGTGTAGAGCTCTCCAAGAGCTTTTTGTTGACTACTTGAAGTCCAAAATCTAACTCTGTATGCCCAAGTTATGCCCTAATCTATGCTCAAAAGAAACAACATCTAAATTTTGGGCTCTCAAAACCTAAAAAAATGTCAAAATCATAGAACCAAACCTACACCTTGTTATAGTGCTCTGAATTAGCTTTCCAACACTTGTAAGAACTCTGAAATTTGATATCTTGAGAGAAAGTTATGGTTCTTTTACTAAGACAGTATTTTTACCATTTTCACTACAATTTTTTATTTTGTATTTTTTTTGTGAAGAAAATTTTGATGGGATTAAATTTGATGACCATCACGAGCTGAAACCAAAAAACTCTTTCATTTCCTCTAAACATGGCCAAACTAGGGCATATTATATATCAAAATTTATGAAAACATCGACCCAGATCCATTAGTGAGATCTATTTTTACTCAGGAGGTCATTTCTGCAAGCTCCCCCCTAAAATCCTCATTTAAATGAAACATCCAAAAAATTCTTTTGTCCAAAAAATTTCACATGCCCAAATCTTTTAACATCCCATCATAATAGCAAACCCAAAACTCTCAAATCTATAATAAACAACTCATATATCTTGCCCTTTCTTTTATCCTCTCATGCATTCCCATGGATTCAATCTAGGGTTACTATAATAAAACCATAGCTCTAATACCAATTGTAAGGAAATTTGAAATAATATAACAATTTCCACATTACCCATAATAGATCTGAAATAAATATGCAATTGAAATCCACATGCAAGAGAATAGACAACATACCCACAAATTTGTGACACAAGATATACCCTAGGAAACCCTCATTGAGGGAAAAAACCCAGCCTCCAAAAGCATCCATGATGTATTATTCATCAAAAGCACCATTGCAATACAACCATAGAAGCCTTCAAATCCATAGCCACCATCAAGCAATCCATGTGAACAAGCATGAATCACACATCCCATGCCATGCTTCCAACCTTCACAAATGCTCCTTTGGCTAACTTGTCAAGCCTTGTCCTACTCGACTCTTGCCTTTCTCACACTACAGCAACTACCCTTGTGGCTTCTTATATAGTAGCAAGTCCCATAAAATCACCAAATGGTATTACATAAACCATGTGCTACCTAACCCACTGACCCCACATTTAATATTGGGCATGTAATGCTTTTCCTCAATATTAAATAATTACATGAAATATTTTCACAATGTTACAATGCAACTCATCAAGAATATTCTATGGAAATCTTTACATGTTGCATGTCCATCTAGATGCTCCTAGATAAATCATTACATAGTAAAATAAAATAAAATAATATAACAATATTATGCAATGTGTTCAACACCCATTATCTCAATAGTAATGTCTTTGATCACACTTTCAATCTGTAATACCTCCCTAGCATATCCATTCGGATCAAACATAGGTCTCAAGACCTCATACATCTCCAATTTGTACTTCATCTCAAACACTTTAAGAATATTCTTTGCATCAAATTGAGACTCGCAACTAAAAGCTCCTACTTTCATAGGGAACTCATATCCTTTCTTCTTCAAGCTCCTACTCAGCATGTTCACCTGGACTGTCTGCCTCATGAACTCTATCAGCACAATCATGTCGCTTGGATACCTAGGAAGCTTCAAGGGGAATCCATTGAAAGCTACAAGGTACAAATACAAGAAAGATGAGAACTACATAAAATAACTCATGAACTATCTAATAGCAATCATTACTTCCAAGCTAAATCTCCTCTCTGGGCACCCCTAGAGCTCCCTATAAATTCTCATAGTGAATGTATCATTAACTTTGACATACTTTGCATAACTATTTTGCAATTGCAAACATGGATAAAACTCATAACACTTCACATCATCAGGAAAATTTTCTATTCTTGGGAGGCCGGACCATAAGTGTAGAGATGCTAGCATGTAAATTAGGAAGGAAGACATACAAAAAGTGTTGTAGAACATCATGGTGCTGAGAGCATTGGAAATATTTTCACTTCCCTCATGGGCCCAGTCAATATATTGTGTATCTGAACAAATAACTTGTACCAAAAAGAAATATTGCTCAATTAAGTTTAGAGCTTCTACCTCACCTTTTAGTTTGTGTAGAAGAACTAGAATATCTACAATCTAAGGTTTGAGATTAGTACCAAATAAAGTTTTGGGGACCTTACTCTTGGCACTCCATGGCTTTTGAGACCAAGACTACATAATCTCCTTCCTGAAAACCATCTTCTTTGCAGAGAACTCAGAGACTGCTCCACCTAGTGTCAAATCCAAAAACTCCTCCTGTATTGGAACTCAAAGACAATTCACAACAATCTTCCTATTAATGGAGATCAATACCATATCATCTAGTAACACAATTTGTCTTGTATGTAGATTATAGTGATATATGCATTCATAAATCAATTCTAGAGCTTGAACTACCATCGAGAAACTAGCCACTTCTACTAGTCGACATCCTTAGAGTTTCTTAGTTATGGGATGGATCGGCTCTAGTTTCAACCTCTTTTAGAAATCTTGCATATCATAAAAATGGAGTGAAGTATCTATGAAATTCTGCAATGTGGACTTGATCCTATTCAGTCCATCAAAATTCGCAAACCTAGTTGCCATTCTATCTGAGAATGAAAGAAACTAAAATTTCAAATCTAAGAGAAGAACATGGTATTGAATTGGACAATGCAGACTATTTGGAAAAAGTTCTGCAATTTTAACAGAATAACAGTTCAAGAAAAAGCGGTAGTATGAATAATTGTTATGTTCCATCTATATATGATTCTTAATACATCTATTAATCTTCAAGATCCACACCACATAAATGAATTAAAGGATGAATCTATTAAAATAGTAAACATGGGAGCTCTAACAGGTATTTCGGTCTCTTTTCCCTATTTCCACTAGCCCAACAATAACTTTCCATTCTTTCATACTTACTTTCCTATTTCCCATTAAGTCTTGAAAAATTATGAATGGACTACCCTATAAGGAAATATTAACCTAATCAAATTCTACTCAATATACCTTTCCTACAATGCTTAGATAGTTTCCATTATCATCTTAAGATGTTTTGTGAATAATTTTTGGGTCCAATTCCTTTCTTTTCTCTACCCAGGCTTTCCTTTAAAATTTACCTTTTGAGCTAATCTCTTCTTTTGGGTTTAGAGAAGTGTAAAAGGACTATGAAAGTCAAGAGGTACCCACTTTCTTATTGTTTTTCCTTTAAAATTACCTTTGGTGGAAAACGGACTCCATGGGTTGAAAATCCACTAAGGAGAAGTCAGTTTTGATTTTTTTGCTTAAGATGATTTTGGGCATTGTGATGAATCATGAATACTTCCCAAGGTGGTATATCACAATGAAAAAAGGAATTTTCCATAAGATATATCATTATCTTCTTACATAGGCTTGTAAGCATCATTTTCTATCCTTCACCAGAAATCACTTTCATGGATTGAAAACCCGCGGAGGAGAAGGCGATTCAATTTTTCACAAACTTCCTCTTTTCATTAAAAATATGAAAAGTTGTGAGGAAGCTCAATTTTGTGAATAATTTTACATGTCATAAGAATCTCCATTGGATTAGGTACTAGCTACCCATAAGACTCACAATGTAAAGGAAAGCCACCTACCCATGAAATGTGGAAGAAGAGAAAGGTGAAAAATCCGATGAAGACTCTTTTTGCCTAAATGAAATTAAAACTAGACACAAACATACCTAGGCCTAACTAAGACACAACATTTGTCACATTTTCAAAATGGTTATAGGGTGCAAAGTGAGGCAACATGAGGCAAGGAGATCCACTTTCTTTGGCATTATTCATTATCATGGCAGAAGCTTTTAGCAAAATTGTCAAGCATTATCACCTAATGGGTAAGTGGAAAGGTGTAGAAATTGGGGGGACATCTATCTTGGTCACGCATTCCTTTTTCATTTATGGCACTCTATTGTTTGAAGCCTCACATGTCTCAAAGGCTAAACAAATTAAGAAAACTCTTCAATTATACTTAGAGATATCAAAGAAAAAAGTAATTCTCTGAAATCTAAGATCTTTTTATTTAACACTAATAGAGCTATCTCAATTAAGATAGTAAGTATTTTAGGCTTCTCTGAGGATAACTTGCCATTTACTTATCTTGGCATTCCTTTCTTCATGAGTTCTAACAAAACAAGTTATTGGGAAGGTGTTCTCCAAAGAATTAAGAGCAAAGTGGTGCCTTAGAAGGTTAGATGGCTTTCACTTTCAGGCAATATTTTACTTATAAAATCAGTCCTTTATGCAATCCCAATCTATTATTTGGTAGTACTATAGGCCCCCTCATTAGTCTTAATTCAAATTTAGAAATTAATCAAATTTTTCCTTTAGGTAGGAAATATAAGAAATGAAAAGAAAATTCCTTTGATTTCTCTTCAAGATATGGCCTTTACCCCTATAGTTGGAGGTGTTGGTGTGCATGACTTGGCATTGAGGAATAAAGCCTTTGGGCGTAAGCTGGTATGGCAGATGTACTCTAAACCTCATTTTTCATGGTGTCAAATAATGCAATAGAAATATCTTGACAATTCTAATCCTCATAGAATTTTTTCCATTTTAAATCCCCCCAAGGGATCTATTATATGGGATTTTATGATTGCTTCTAGAGACCTTGTCCTCAGGTTTATTTCTTGGGAATTAAATTATGGGGATAAGATCAACTTTTGAAGAGACTCTTGGAATGGTCAACCCCCACTAATAACACTTCTAAATTTTCACAAAATGACGGATGCCTCAAAATCGACTTGGGGAAGTCTTGTTATTCATTTCATAGATGCAGTATGCCTCCATTCAAGGAGAGTTATTTGGAAAGATCTAGATCAACTCTTCTTAGATAACCAAAACAAACATATCTTTTGAAAGATTTTGGCAAGTAGATCAACATTCATTTTTGAATTTGAGGACCGATTACTTTAGATTCTAGTTGCCAAGGGAAAATACTCAATTAAAGAGGGTTATAAACTTCTTCAAAACATTGCCTTAGAGAAAATTCCTTCGAGATCATATATGTTTGTTTGGAATAATGTGTTGTTACCAAAGGTGGGGTGTTTTTCATGGTTAGCTATTAAGAATATAATCTTAACAAGTGATCATTGGAAAGGTTGAAAGTTACTCCTCCTTTTAAATGTGTCCTTTGTCAAGATGAATATGAAATAGTGGATCATCTTTTTGCAAGTTGTTTGTTTGTGTATCAGTGTTCGATGTTTTTTCTTTAGAAATTAAATTACTCCACACCTTTTCACAATAAAATTTTGGATATTCTTCAAACATGGCCTATTCTCTTTCCTGATGCATTCTTTGGGGGAATCTAGAAATGCATTCCTACATTAGTAAGCTGGGGGATTTGGTGGGAAAGAAATAAGAGGATTTTCAAAAAAGATTTCTCACCCCTAGTAAAGGTTTTAGAGGGCATTGAACATTCAATTTTAGAGACTACTAATGCTAGTATCAAAAATCATAAAATCAATCCATGTATTACCACATGGGATGGACAAATCATCCATGAATGGAAATTAATATCTATTCCATTGGGGGTCAGAGTAAAAAGAAATCAAGAGAAAATTGATAGGTCCTCAATCCATTGGCAACCTCCACAACTAGGATTTGTGAAGCTCAACTTTGATGGGGTTTCTATAGGTAACCTAGGTAAGTCTAGTATTGGCAATTGTATAAGAGATTGCAAAGGTTTTGTTCTTGCAATTTCAATGGCTCCCCTTCCTTCTGGGACTAGCAATTTAGTAGAGGTTGAAGCTTTATTTTCAAGTTTACTTCTTGCCAAGAAAGAGGATTTTCAATGGGTTCAAATTGAAGGTGACTCTTTAGTTATAATCAATGCATGTATTAAGAGGCAAGCATCATCATGGAAACTTCATTATATCCTACAAAAAATTTGGAATTTACTTGACCCAATTAATGAAGTGATGATTTTTCATACATATAGAGAAGGAAATAAAATTGTAGATTGACTATCTAACCTTGGTTATGATGGGTTCAAAGTTTTTACATTGCAACCTTCTGCATCCATTGAGCATCACAAATATTTGTAGAAATTGATTTTTTATGAGATAGTAGATTTCCAATAGTAATTGGCATTCTTTATCATATTTGTATTGTTATCATTATGGTGACTACTTAGTTTTTCCCAAGCTCTAGTACTCTTGCCAAGCTCTAGCATTTGCCAAGTTCTAGTGCTTATCGAGCTCCAATGCTTGTCAAGCTCTAGTGCTTACTAAGCTCCAGTTTTTTCGAGCAAGGTAGGGTGACACTCTTGCCAAGTTACTCGAGCATAGTCTTTTCCAAGTGAACTTAGGCCTAGTGTTGTCTGAGTTTCTCAGCCATAGTGTTTGTCAAGTGACTAAGGCCAGTGTTGACTGAGTTTTTTTCGGGCACCAAGTGATGATGTTTTGACTGAGTAAGGCAATTATGACCTAGTGGGTAGTGTTGACTGAGTGACTGCTTCTCATCAAGTTGCTCAGGCCAGTGTTGACTGAGTGTTTTTCGGGCACCAAGTGATGATGTGTTGACTAAGCAAGGCAATTATGACCTAGTGGGTAGTATTAATTGAGTGATTGGTTCTCACTGAGTTGCTCTTAGGTAATAATGACCCACATAGAATATTTCCATTTTGGACCCCCCCAAGGGTTCTGTTATTTGGCATTTTTTTATTACATCTAGAGACATTTTTCTTAAATACATCTCTTGGGAATTAAAATATGGTGTTAAGATCAAAAAAGTTCTTTTCGTGAATCATTCTAGCATGTACTGGGTGATGTTAAGGTAATTCCTACAATTTTCTTTTTCATTTCCCAGTGTCATGTAAGTTTTCATCATTTGGGTATGTTCTAATTTCACATTAGCCGCGTGACTTTATTACATATGGAAATATCAATATGGAGATTGATTTTGCATTATTCTCACATGGTTTTGATCCTTCATATGCTCAACACATATTCACAATAGGTGAATAATTATTACCCTACACAGGTATTTGCTATTGTTTTTATAAATGGTAACAATGGATTATTCAACTTCATACATCGACAAAATTGAGCAATTGTCAACATACCCTATTCAAAAATGTCTTCATCTTTAGAGTTATGTGCCAAGTGTGAATCCTGCAATCATGTTCACTGGTCTCTACTACCCAAAAATGATCATATATGGATTAACCCCAATGTCAATAAATTTGTTCTACCCTTGCATATTGATGGTAGGGCCTTGGAAATGATTTTCACCATCAAGTTTCATTCAATTTTTTGGGGTCTTTGGAAGGTAATTGGTCAATCAAATTTATGCCCTTATGTGAAACATTTCCTATAGCCATCAGATGTTGTGTCAATCTTTCTTTCAAATGCTACGGACTTGCTATAGTCAGCTCATAAGGCGACATGAATTCATGGTCATGTTCGATGCTCTTCAAAAAGCCTTTGAAAAAGAGAATCCTTGCATTATGAAATCTGCTCTCTAAACCACTACAAGGGCTCTGGCTCACCAATTGTAAGATACAGTTAGGCACACTAGTTATTCTATATTGGATTTGTTGAGCCTATCCAATTTTGATTATCAGCTTCATGAAGGGCCTCCATTTGGTGTATTCCAAGATTTAGGCCTTGATTCACAAGATGACATAGTAATTACTAACTGGGTGCATTGTCTTGGTACACTGACTAGGACTACATCACATGAACTAGAACATGTTCAAGAGAGATATACTACAAATGACACTGATGCTGGTTTGGGATGGGGTTGGGAGGTTGCTCCATTGCCAAGTTTGGACTTTGGGTGGGGTCACTTTGTATAAATTGGTTCGGCCACGTCTTCAGCTAAGGGAGCTTCATGTGAGGACATTAAGGAATAAAAATTATAAGGTTTGCAAGTCTTTCACTTTGTGGGATGTTTTGACAAATGGCATGTACTTAATCATTTTGTATTTCTTGGTTGAGTTTCGGACCTTCATGCTTGTTTGGTTGAATTTTTTTTGAAATTGTAATAACTTGACAAATTTTGAATTCTAATGGGAATATCCCCTCATTTTGCAATTTTGATTATATTCATCGATATTATATGTTGTAAATATCAATGTTCAATACTTGTACATATTTCCATGATGCTAGGTTTTCTTTCTAGTTCTTTCCCGATTGAGCACTTGGACTACTTTTATTAATATAATATATTTAGTGGTTTGTCCACTTTTTCCAAAAAGAAAAATATGACCCCATAATTGAATATTCTAATTAATTAAATAATTAAATTCAATGAGGATGTATTAATTAAATCAAATATATTTAATTCCTCATGTATATTAGTTAAAAAGTGATTTTTGATTAAATTAAAGCACTAGGAGTTGTAATTAAATTAATTCAATTAATAGGTTAATTTAGCCAAATCAATGAGTATTCAAGAATTAAATAAAGTGTATTTGACACTTAGGTCAAGTAGCGATTGTCAAAATTAGAATTGCCTAGTACAATAGGACTTTGGGTAAGATCGATAAACCAAAATTGGTTCAACATACCAATGTGCCAATTTACGTGTATTACAATAGGCATGATGCATACAGTAAGATATATATATATATATATATATATATATATATATATATATATATACATACATATATATATATACATACATACATATATATATACATACATACATATATATATATATATACATACATACATACATACATACATATATGTATGTATATAGATATATATGTATGTATGTATATATATATATATGTATATATATATGTGTGTATATATATGTATATGTATATGTATATGTATATGTATATGTATATGTATATGTGTATATGTATATGTATATGTATATGTATATATGTATATATATATATGTATATGTATATGTATATGTATGTACATGTACATGTATATGTATATGTATATGTATATACATATACATATACATATACATATACATATACATATACATATATATATATATATGTATATGTATATGTATATATATATATATATATATACATATATATATATGTATACATACATATATGTATGTATATATATATGTATGTATATATATGTATGTATGTATATATATGTATGTATATGTATGTATATATATATATAAAAGGAAATTCTTATGATGAGTATGATGGAATTAATATAGTGACAAAAATTAGTCCAAAAATGATAAACATAGGAAAGTTTTGCTTATTAAAGGGGAGGATAGAGATTAGAAAATTACTCATTGAATTTCAAGACATGTTTTCTTGGATCTTTGAAGATCTTAAAAAATTCATGGATGAGAAATTCAAACACCAAATCCCTCTTAAACTAGAATCAACACCATTTACACAAAAACAAAAGAATTATAACCCTATAGTTGAAGGAGGTTTCTTCAAGGAGATTAACAAAATGTTGTAGGCTAGGATTATATATCCTATTCATCACTCTACTTGAGTTGTTAACATTGTGTTGGTGAGGAAGAAGAATAGAGAGATAAGGATTTGTGAGGATTTTAAATATCTAAATTAGGTTTCTCTCAAATACAACTTTTCTCTTCCCAATATGGATCATCTATTGCAGATTGTTGTAGGGTCAAAGATGATGTCCATGTTAGATTATTCTTCAAGATATAATCATATTGAAGTAGATGAAGTATAGCAATTCAAAACAACCTTCACCACACCATGGGGTACTTTTTCTTATAATAGGATTCCTTTTGGCTTAATTAACATAGGTGCAACATTTCAATGTATAATGAATTTTATCTTTTGGTGATTTAAAGGATAAGATCATTGCCACATACCTTGTGTTGGATACAATTATTCAATTGTGTGTTGTCTTTGATGTCACAAAAATGTCATATCAGTTATCAGACAGTATCTACTGAGCTCAGAAGGTCAGCAAGGAAAAGGACAGTGTCTACCAAGCTCAAAAGGTTAGCCAAGCAAAGATACAGTTCTTACCGAGTTAACTTGATAATCAAAGAAATTTAGTTCTTACCAAGTTCACTCAGTCATCAAAGGAAAATTAGAAATTTAGTTCTTACCAAGCTTTTAAGGTAATCAAAGAAATTTAGTTCTTATCGAGCTCACTCAGTCATCAAAGGGAATTTTGCAGAAGCAGTTCTTACTGATAAAACTCTATAGACAAAGGATTTTAAGGATATTTCAATGTTAACCAAGTCAAGATGGTTAACTCAGGAAATTCCTTAATGCAGTATTTACTGAGTAGGATCAGCTAGTAAAGTATTCCATTATTTTATGAAATAATGTTTAAGAGTAATATCTGTAGCCGACTGATGAATGGTTTGTTGGTAAATGTAACATGTAAATGAGTTGATTTAACCATCTGAATGGTATAAGTAAGAGGTCAAGTTGTGAATTCAAAAAGAAGTATGTGGAGGTATGAAAAGTTAATGTAATATGAAGACTGATTGTTGTGGAAGTCAATTAGAAGGATGAACAAAGATCGTTAAGGAGCAGCAGAGCCATATTTGATCAAGGAGGATCTAATAATGCTAAACAAAGACCCATATTCAGCAAATTCAATTGCATCTTGTTTAGGTCAATTCATTGTTACTTTCTAACCATTGTAGTAGTGATTTCAAATCTCTTAATAGAGTTTGTTTAACAGCCATTTTGGAAATCCTCTAACAAGGTGACAGTTCAGTTGAATTATTCTAAAGACCTCTAGCAAGGCCACTCCCAATAGGGTGATTAAATCCTCTAACAAGGTCACACCTAACAGTATGTATTGTAACCTTTAATAGGGTTGGCTCCTAATAGGGCTCACTTCAGAAGAGTAAAAAATTGGTGACTAGTTACTTGGTGGTTTTTCCCATATTAGGTTTCCACGTTAAATCCAGTGTCTCTTGTGTTCATTTACTTTAACTTTTGCATGCATATTAACAACTTTGAATGCTAACTAGTTAATCTACCAAGTTATAGTATTACTGCATTATTTATTGAGCTTCAAAAGTAAATAAACATTATAGACATCTAAGGGATTTGAGAATTTTTTTTGGGATAATCGATTCACCCCCACTCTCAGTTACTCCATCTATAATTCCAAGAATTGGTATCAGAGCTCTTGGTGCTTGCAGGAAAAGATTTCAAGGATCTAAGCCAAAGGTCAAAATGTCTTATAAGATGGAAATTCCAAGACTTAATAGGGACAACCTCTGAGCATGGCAAGGATTGATGAGACTTCATCTAGCTTCCATTGGAGATATAGGACAAAAGTACCTTGATGAAAAACATGCAGAACCTACTAGTACATTATCTGTCAATGATATTGCCGAAAAGAAGACTCACAAAAATATGATGATAGATATAGCATCTACTCTAAGTTATAAATAATTTGATGACATCAAAGATTGCAAAACTACCTTTGAAATGTGGGAAAAGCTGAAAGAAATCTATGGAGGAGATGATAATGTAAGAAGAGCCAAAGTAGAAAGTCTAAGAGGACAATTTGATCAAATGAGGATGAGAGAGGATGAAAACATTATAAAATATGTTGAAAGAGTCAAAGCATGTGTTAGTGCAATCAAAGCATCTGGAGGAGATATCAAGGAGGAGACACTAATAAGTAAAGTTCTTAGAACTCTACTTCCCATTCATGCAATAAAAGTCTCTACAATTTAAGAAAGAAGATGTGAAGCAAATCATAAGATAAATCTAGAAGCCATAGTTGGAAGATTGACTGCATTTGAGCTAGACAACTTTGACAATTATGTGTCAACTGCCAAAAACATTGAATCAGCATTTGAAACCAAGCTTTCACTCAAAGAAAAGGGGAAAAAGTTGAAGTATCTACAATCAGACAGTGATGAAGAATCAGAACAGAGTTCAAATAGTGATCTTGAAGTGTTTGAAGCTCTGCTAGCAAGAAAATATTCTAGAGGCAAAGAAAAATACAAAGGTAAGGTTCCTCTAATCTATTTTTCTTATGAAAAAAATAGACATATTTCTACTAGATGCCCCAATAAGGAAAACAAGGATGAGAAGAAAGGTCACAAGTGCAATGGCAAAAGAGACTTCAAATCATTCAAGGATAAAGGTAAGAAAACATGTTTTATAGCTAAATATTTTAACAATTCTGATGATGAAGAAGGAGATGAAATTGTTTACATTGCTATGAAAGATGAGTTTGATAATGATGAGGAAATGGCACTTATTTCTCATATGAGCAAAAATGATACATGGATTATAGATAGTGGTTGTTCTCATCACATGACTAGTGATAAAACTAAGTATGAACACTTTGAAGACTATGATAGTGGTAGTGTAAGATTTGGTAACAATGAACCTTGTTTTATAAGAGGAAAAGGAAGAATCTCACTAACCAAGGAACTTGTATGTGATAGTGCATAATGGGTAGAAGGACTAAAGCATAATTTTTTGAGTTTGGCATAGCTACTCAATAATGGATTAAAAGTAGAATTTATGCATGGAAAAGCAAGATTGTTGGATGGCAAAGGAAAATTGATTGGATCAGGCACTCAAACAAAAGGTAACTTATTTTATATTGAACTTAGTGAATGTTCATGTTTTATTGCTCAAATTGAAGAAAGTTGGTTATGGCATAGGAGGTTGTGTCATGTAAACTTTGACAACTTAATAAAGATCAGTAAATTCAAAAAGGTAAGAGGTATTCCTGACATAAAGAAACCTGAGGTTGGTCTATGCAAGAATTGTCAAATTGGTAAAATGGGAAAGACCAGTTTTAAAAGCAAGAACTATCAAACTAAAGAAGTTCTAGAAGTTGTGCTTATTGATTTATGTGGACCTGTTGGGATTGAAAGTTATACTGGTGAAAAATTCTTCATTCTATTCGTTGATGACTATTCAAGAATGATGACTGTCATGTACCTAAGAGAGAAATCAAAAGCATTTGAAAAGTTCAAATGGTATTTGGCCAGAGTAGAAAAGGAAATAGGAAAAAGACTAAAATGCTTAAGGTCTGACAGAGGTGATGAATTCATTTTACATGAGTTCAATAACTTTTGCATTGAAAGGGGAATCAAAAGATGGGTTTCAGCACCTAGAACTCTTGAACAAAACGGAATAGCAGAAAGAAGGAATAGATCTATCATGGATTGTGCAAGAACCTTAATGATTGAGATAGACATTGCTATCAAATATTGGAAGGAATCCATCAACACTGCAATTCATACCTTGAACCGAGTATAGGTGAAGAAGGACTCATTCAAAACTCCCTATGAGTTGTTGTATGGCTACAAACCTAATTTAAGTTATCTAAAAGTATTTGGAAGTAAATGTTACATTTTGAAAGAATATAGAAAAGGAAAATTTTTTGTAAAAAGTGATGAAGGAATATTTTTGGGATACTCTTGCAAAGCAAACCATATAGATGTTTGAACTTATCTTCTTACAAAGTCATAGAAAGTACACATGTGAAAGTTGATGAGTTTGCAAAAAGAATAGAAAAAGAAAGAGAAAGGGAACCTAAAGACTATAAAAGATTTGTTTACATTGAACCAGATACAGTGCCAAGTATATCCATTAATAAGGAATCCTCAACTCCAGAGTCATCACTAACTGAGTCACAAGAAGTTCAAACCAAGTCAGCATCTACCAAGCTACAAGAACCCGAGCTGAAAAAACCCAAGTTGCAAACT
Source organism: Cupressus sempervirens (assembly GCA_028749045.1). Lineage (NCBI taxonomy): Eukaryota > Viridiplantae > Streptophyta > Pinopsida > Cupressales > Cupressaceae > Cupressus > Cupressus sempervirens. The sequence continues at coordinate 137,441,206 of CM053787.1, forward strand.
AAAGCTACCAAATTAGCATCTACCAAGCCCAAGCAACTAGATCTAGGATAGGAAGTTGAGATGCAGAATGATAACTCAAAAGGCAAGGAGCCCGTGCTAACCAAGTATGTCAGAAAGCATCATGCACCAGATCAAATCATTGGAGATAAATTAGAAGGAACAATGACAAGAATTAAGTTAAAGGCACTTGTTTACTTGCTAATTTTGAACCTAGAAATATCAAAGATGCACTAGACAATGAAAGTTGGATTGAAGCTATGAATGAGGAGATAGAACAGATAGAGAAAAAAAAAACATGGACTTTTGTACCTAAACCCAAAGACAAGAATGTGATTAGAACAAAGTGGGTATTCAGAAACAAACTAAATGAAGATGGTAAGGTATCAAGGAACAAAGCTAGACAAGTATGCAAAAGATACTCTCAAGAAGAAGGTGTAGACTATGGAAAAATTTTTGCTCTTGTTGCAAGATTGGAAGGTTTCGGAACCTTACTTGCATATGTTGCATTCAAAGGATACAAAGTCTATCAAATGGATGTCAAGTCAAAATTTCTCAATGGCATATTGGATGAAAAAATCTATATTGAACAACCTAAAGGTTTTATTGATCCAGACAAGAAAAACATGGTCTGCAAATTGCATAAAGCATTATATTGTCTGAAACAAGCCCCTAGAGCATGGTATGAAAGATTGCATAACTATCTTATTGATATTGGTTTTCAAGGACTAATGATAACAGTAGTTTGTACATAAAAGAAGGACCAAATAATAATATTGTTTTGGTAGAAATATTTGTGGATGATACTTTATTCATAGGAAATGACGATCTTTGCAAAGAATTTTTAGAACAAATGAACAAGGAATTTGAAATGTCAATGTTTGGTGAAATCAAATTCTTTGTCGGTCTTCAAATTCAACAAAGTAAGAAAGGCGTCTACAACACTCAATCTAAATACATCAAGGAGATACTGAAAAAGTTTGGTATGAAAGACTGCAAACTAGTTGGGACTCTCATGTGTACTGGATTAAAACTTACCAAGGATGATGAATCAAAGGAAGTCGATCATACATTGTATAGATCTATGATTGGAAAGTTGCAATATGTAGTGCACACAAGACTAGACATTGCCCTTGCAGTAGGAATTGTAGCAAGATTCTCAGCAAAATCAAAAGAAAATCACATGATGGCAATCAAAAGGATCATGAAATACTTAAAAGGAATTGAAGATTATGGATTATGGTATAAACTTGGAGGAAAATTAGATTTAAAGGTGTTCACTGATGTAGATTGGGCAGAAAATATTGATGACAGAAAGAGCACAAGTGGAGGAGGTTTCTTTCTTGGAAAAACATTAGTTTCTTGCACAAATAAAAAGCAAAATTGTACATCTCAATCCATGCAGAGGTTGAATATGTTGTAGCAACAGTAAATTGCTCAAACATTGTATGGTTTTAAAAATTATTAGAAGGTATGAAGCAATAAATCAAAGAACTTGATGTTATGTTTTGTGATAACACAAGTGCAATTAACATCTCCAAGAATCCAATAATGCATTCAAAAACAAAGCATATTGCCTTAAAGTATCACTTTGTTAGAGAATTGGTGCAAGAAAAGGAAATAAGATTGGAATATGTGCATATAAAGAAACAAATTGTTGATATATTCACAAAACCTTTACCTAAGGATGCATTCTTGTACCTAAGAGGTAAGTTAGGGGTCATTCCCCTATCAAAAGCTCACTAAAATATAGTTTTAGTAATGCATCAATAGGAACAGAGTTGGAAATCTATCAGTTGATGCAGCAAATCAATGAAGACATTGCATATGAATCAGTACATTAGGTACAATAGTATTCAGTTGTTATGAGTTATCTTTGGCATGTGTTGTTAAAGAGGGAGAATATACTATCATATCTTTTTGAAATTTGAAAAAAGATTGTTATGAAAGAGGGAGCTTTGTATTTTGTCATTAGAAAGACTTGTTTTCAAAATTCATCCTGCTATGACATATTGTGTTGCCATCAATTCCAAAGAGGGAGATTGTTCGATATAATTGTTCAATTGTGTGTTGTCTTTGATGTCACAAAAATGTCATATCAGTTATTAGACAGTATCTATTGAGCTCAGAAGGTCAACAAGGAAAAGGACAGTGTCGATCGAGCTCAAAAGGTTAGCCAAGAAAAGATACAGTTCTTACCGAGTTAACTCAGTAATCAAAGAAATTTAGTTCTTACCAAGTTCACTCGGTCATCAAAGGAAAATTAAAAATTTAGTTCCTACCAAGCTTTCAAGGTAATCAAAGAAATTTAGTTCTTACTGAGCCCACTCGGTCATCAAAGGGAATTTTGTAGAAGCAGTTCTTACCGAGTAAAACTTGGCAGACAAAGGATTTTAAGGATATTGCAATGTTAACCGAGTAAAGATGGTTAACTCAGGAAATTCCTGAAAGCAGTATTTACTGAGTAGGGTCAACTAGTAAAGTATTCCATTGTGTTATGAAATAAATTTTAAGAGTAATATCTGTAGTCGACTGATGAATTGTTTGTTGGTAAATGTAACATGTAAATGAGCCGACTTAACCATCTAAATGGTCTAAGTAAGAGGTCAAGTTACGAATTCAAAAAGAAGTATGTGGCGGTATGAAAAGTTAATGTGATATGAAGACAGATTGTTTTGGAAGTGAATTTGAAGGATGATCAAAGATCGTTAAGGAGCAACAAAGCCATATTTGACCAAGGAGGATCTAATAATGCTGAACAGAGACCTGTATCTAGCAAATTCAGTTGCATCTTGTTCAGGTCAATTAATTGTTGCTTTCTAACCATTGTAGCAGTGATTTCAAATCTCTTAACAAAGTTGGTTTAACAGCCATTTTGTAAATCCTCTAACAAGGTGATAGTTCAATTGAATTGTTCTAAAGACCTCTAGCAAGGCCACTCCCAATAGGGTGATTAAGTCCTCTGATTAAGTCCTCTAACAAGGTCATACCTAACAGTGTGTATTGTGACCTTTAACAGGGTTGGCTCCTAACAAGGCACACTTTAGAAGAGTGAAAAATTGGTGACTAGTTACTTGGTGGTTTTTCCCATATTGGGTTTCCACGTTAAATCTAGTGTCTCTTGTGTTCATTTACTTTAACCTTTGCATGCATATTAACAACTTTGAATGCTAACTAGTTAATCTACCAAGTTATAGTATTATTGCATTTTTTACCAAGCTTTAGCAGTAAATAAACATTATAGACATCTAAGGGATTTGTGAATTGTTTTTGGAATAACTGATTCAACCCCCCCTCAGTTACTCCATCTATAATTCCAACACCTTAATGATTTGATAGTATTTTCCAAGAAAAGAAAAGATTGTATCAAAGATTTAGAAAGAGTGTACCAAAGGTGTAGAGATCATGGCATCTCATTAAATCCTAAGAATTATTATTCTATGTAATCGAGGGTAAATTATTTGATCATATTGTATCTCAAGGAGGAGTGAAGATTGATTGAGACAAAGTTAAGGCTATTCAGCAATTAAGTCTACCATTGAGAAAAACTAGGATAAAATCTTTATTTGGCTAGGTAAATTTATTAAGGAGGTTTGTGTGCAATTTTTCAAAATAGTTAAGTGTATAATTGATATGATGAAGGGTAATAAGACTTTCAAATGGAGTGATATTCGAAAGAGGGTTTTGAATACATCAAAGCTACTATTGTCAAGGCCCCTATTCTTGTTCATCTAGATTACACTAAATAATTCATCATATATTGGTATTCATCAAAGCATACCATGTCTGCTATATTGATGTAGAAAAATAAAGAAGGAATACAAGTCCCAATTACTTTTATGAGTATGACATTGAAAAATCAACAATTGAGATACTCAAAAATGGAGAAACATGTGTATGCAATGGTGAGAACACTTAAAAATTTCAGTTTTTAAATTTTGCATTCTCATTCAATGATATATGTGCTAGATTCTATAATTAAAATAATCTTGACACAACAAGAGTTGGGTTGCAATAATAGATGAGCTTGGATAGTAAAAGTCCAAGAGTATGAAATTTAGATCAACCTAACTAAGTTTGTAAGAGGAAATGCACTTTGTAATGCTTTAGAAGAGGATCAACAAGTTGGTAAGTCTTTAGGATACATGGTTTTCAAATATTGCATATTTTCTGACATATGGTAAGTGCCTTGATGGATTGATTGCTAAGACATGAGAGATTTGAAAACAAAGGATTGAAAGTATATAATTCATGATGATGTTTTATATAAGATATTTATTGATGGTACATTAATAAGATGTGTTGATAAGGAGAAACAATAGAAGATTTTAAAATCTTTTCATAATGAAGCACGTGGAGGACACTTCTCTTCCACTCTTACTACATTCAAAATCTTAAGGCAATTCTACTATTGGCCTGGTATGTTTAAAGATGCATAACTAGGTTGCCAATTGTAAGAAATGTAACATGTTTACTGGTAAACCTCAACTAGTTGGGTTACCTCTTGGGCTATAGTGATTGAAGCTCCTTTTCATCAATGAGGTTTGGATTTTATGGGTCCAATCAATCCTCCTTCCAATCAAGGACATTCTTATATACTAATTGCCACAAATTATTTTAGTAAATGGGTGGAATTCAAGCTAGTAAAGAATACTTCATCAAAGGTGGTACATGAGTTTCTCAAAGAACATATATTGGTCATGTTTTGAGTTCCTATGATATTTATAATGGATAATGCATTTTATTTTTCTTCCTCAAAAATTATTGAGTTTTGTTATGATAATGATATTCAAGTTGGTCATTCATCTAATTACTAACCATACCTAATAGAGCCATTGGTATTTTGCCTTTTGAGTTAGTTTATGGGGTGGAAGCTAACTTGTCATTGCCTCAAGAGTTTTTTGCATGTAAATTGAAAATTGTGATTGAAGAGGGTGTTTTCCAACATGGATTAGAAAATAGAATTTTGTATCTGACCATGACGTAAGAAGATAGGGAAGAAATGGTTGACAGAATCATTGAACATTAGGGAAAAGTCAAGAAGTTATTTGATAAAAGAGAAAGACCAAGGAAACTTATGTAAGGTGATTTGGTCTTGCTATGAGATAAGAGACATGAACCAAGAGGGATTCATTCTAAATTTTGGTCTTTGTGGAAGGGGCCATTTCAAATCATACAAGTGAGCCAAAATAACTCTTTCAAGTTGGAATATCCCACTGGAGAAACCTTTCCATGTTCTTATAATAGGCAAGATTTGAAGTTATATCAAATGCAAAATTGGAAGCAGTAAACCCTGCATAGTAGCTTTTTAGGTAGGTTTTTCCTTCATGCATTTTTTTTTTCTTTTCTTAGTTGTTGTTTCTTTCCTAGATTAGTTTGTTTTTCTCATTGCCAAGTTGTTTCCTTGTTGTGTGGAACTAAAGATTGTTAGGATTCTTTTAAGCATTGCAATAATTAAATCCCCAGATGGAGATAGTTGTTGCCTAGTTTTCAATCCTATTCCTTTTGCTCTAGGTTGTTTGTCAAGTCAATGTATAGCTTAAGTTCATGTCTAGAATGCCTTTAGGAAAACCTCACTTCTCACCATCCCCTTTCAATCTAATGTATGTGGGAAGTCATGTAAGCATTACACTATTCAAAGGCTGGGTGATTTAGGGTTTGGTGGGTTCATTATGAGCATCTCCTCAATGAGAAATATTTTTTTTAACTCTAATGATTCATTATATATAGATTTATAAGGATTTCAGAGACAAAGATCTATGACAATCACATTTTAATGGAAGATATCACACGTGATTAAGCTCAAATTGTAGAGAAATCAATTTGTATTAGTAGCCTATGTGGATGAGCGGAAAAGCCAATCAACTTAAAGAATGGATACCATTAGTTAGTTGAAATTCAATTATTCTTACAACTAGATTCATGGTCATTAGATGAAGACCAGATCAACAATGTTTAGAATGTCGCAAGAGGTTAGTCATACCCTAAAGTTAGCATTGTGAAAGAGAGAAATCAAGTATGTGTAGCTTTGTAGGGTTATGAAATGACTTAAGGAGTTAATTTGTGAAACTACAATGAAATGAAATAGTTAAATAAATAAAAAATTTGTAGGTTCACACATAATTAAAGCTAGATTCATAATAACATTATGAAGATGTGATAAATAGATAACAGTTAAGTCATGGCACTGATCACAACATTGCTTAAGTGAATGCTAGAATTCAATATCAAGATGTGAACATGCAAAAAGTGATATTGATAGTTAAGTATGAAATGATCACACAATCACAAGTCAATGCTAACCAATGGAAATCAAAGTTGTGATAGTGGATAGAGGAAACAACATAACAAGTGGAGCAAGTGGATGGACATTTCATAATAGAATAAAGAGTTAAGATCTTCTATTCCTGACCACCAGATTTAAAATATCAATCCTTATTGCATTTTTTCAAGTGATTAAAGATAACCCACAATTAACATAGAAAAGCATCGAACTATCATGGATTGCATAGTCATAGGGATTAAAGATAAATCATGAGTTAGAGTAGTGGAGCTGCAAAAAGACTAAAGATTGCATGATCACAAAGAGTTAATCATAACCTGGGGTTCAAGTTGTGATGGAGCAAAAACATGCATTTGCATGGTTGTGAGGGGTTAGATTAAACCTTAAATTAGTGATATAGAAAAAAATGATTGATTACATTGTCAGATCAGAAGAAGATATCATACGAATAACAAGAAGCCACGAGGAAAAATAAAGAATATTATTATGTTTTAATCATGATCATTAATTTGAGATCGATGGTCAGAAATTAAATTTCTAGTCATCATTGGAATTTGAATTATACAAATATGGTGCCAACAACAAAATATGAAAAAAATGAATATTTTCACAGGTTTTCTAAAGAAGTATGAAGATAAATAGTCACGATGTGTTTTAGAAGTGTCATGATAATCAAGATCATTGATGGGAAGATTCCACGTGTCCATACCATTTTGTAGATTAGATATTTTTGTGTTTTATCCTTATTCTTCTTTTATTTATGTGAATGTTGCTCTACCAAAACGGAGGGATGATAGAAAACTATAAATGTAACCTTTTTTATAATACAAAGGTCAGAAAACTTGATGGTGAATTGAATCTATAATTCCATTTACCTAATTTTATTTTCATGTTTTGTTTCCAATAGGTTAGTTTTGCATTGACAGCTGAAAGACAATTATACATGATTCTATGATAACCACATGGATTCCATTTCAATATGGTATTTAGATTATAGGTAATTCCATTTTCTTTTTCATACATGATTCTGCTTCTCCTCTTGCTTGTTTCATGGCATGTTAAATAGTTTCATTAGGAATTGAAGGATAAATTTGGATGAATCTATTAGTAACTTGTTGGATTCCATTTCATTCAAGACTAATGGTTAAAGAAATTTCATTTTCCCTCATGTGCACCCCTCCTTCCTTTCCTCTTTTTCATTTATATAATTAATCTACATTTAGAATAGGAGTAAGAGTCAAAAATTGTCAAGATAACCTACTATAGTCATTCCATTGGGTATAATAGGTTGTCCAAATCTATTTTTCCTAAATTGTTTGTGTCTACAAGAAATTTGGTTACCCTTTTTTGCTCTCAGGTTAAGAGCTTATTATGTCAAAAATTCTAATCTAAGAAAGACATTCATTGCACATCATTGCAAGTCTTGAGGAAGTTGTACCTTATAATTTAGAGGGCAATGATAGAGAACTTGCACTAACCCATTTGTTGGTGACATCCTTTTTTTTCTCCAAAACCTTGGGCGTTAAAAGATTCAAATTATAAAATCAAATAGGAGAACAAACTTTCAAGCAACACATAACAACTTATATTGGTTTATCCTAACTTTCACAAAGTTTCTACAGTAGAATGTGATACAAGTAATAGGGCTATTGGTGGAGTCTTCAGACAAGAAGGGAGGCATTTTGTCTTCTTCAGTGAGAAATTAAATGAGAAAAAATAAAAATAATGTACCTATGATCTTGAAATGTACACTATGGTGCAATCACTTAGGAAATGAAGACATTATTTATTTCCTAAGGAATTAATTTTCTATATTGATAACCATGCATTGAGTTTTCTAAACAGGCAGGAGAAGTTCAACCACAAGCACATCAAGTGGATGGTGTTTCTTTAATCCTAAACTTTCATCATTAAACACAAGAAAGGGGCCTCAAATGAGGTTTCATATAGATCGAGAAAAAGGAAACTTAGTGTAAGAATTTTCCTTAGGAAAGAATTCACCCAAGACCAAGGAACTCAAAAACAAGAACAATAGTGGACCAAAGAGAGAGTATGATCAAAATGACAATATATTCATTTAATATGCCATATGAAAGTACACTAGGAGTGCCTATATATAAAGGCCTCTGGAGAGCTTCTAGAATGCATAGAAGTCAGCAACATCATAAATCATACAACCAGGCACATGTCCACCAAATATGGGTTATCCTTCATTAAACATAGAAGTAAGTGTGACGATAAGAGGATAAGCCTATAATGGTGTAGCATGCAAATTTATGTTGTAGACAACATGTGCTAAAAAGGGAGTGCAAATAACTATATTTTCTACATGACAACTTAGTGAATGATGCAAACTCTAGTGTTGTAGATACTATGTGTTGAATTAGAGTTGTGTACTTCTATGTTGTCAACATGACAACTTATGAGAGTACACAAACTCCTAAGTGTCTCACCTAAATAAATAATAAAATAATGCATTAGCCTAAGTAAACTTAAGTAAAGTGTAAATAATAAATACTTATTTATACCAACACCACCCCTTAAGTGCAACTTAGGGGAATTCCCTTAAGCTTACGAAATCTAGGATGAAATGCATGATGGGTCCCAACTACTAGGCCATGTTAGGTACCCATGTGCATAATGAAATGAAATCTCTCATAAAGTAGAGAAAGAGGGAAAACCTCATGAGAAAAACCCTCCCCCAAAAAGAGAGATGAAAAAACATATGATTTATAGATGAATGGAGTAATCAAGACCCCCCATTATGACATACATCCAATATATACATAAGAAAAAAATGAGAAGAGGAAGAGAGATAGGATAGGCTCCCACCCCCCAAAGAAGAATGCCTACCAGTGACTACTCTAATGAAGAAGCTGATCCAAGACTACAAAATGGTGTTCCTCCCTATTGGAAGGAACAAGGCCAAGAGTACAAATGAGATGCTTCCACTGTGCATGGAAAAAATCCCATAGGTAAGTGATGTCTCTAAAACTTGCTCAACTGGCTGAAGAACCTATCTCAAACAACTGTCTATCTCCTCAACTAATGTAGAAGCCCTCTACAACTACTGATCATAAGTATCCATTAACTCTTCAACCTGTGACAATTGATCATGTAGAGAATGAACAAGAGGGTTATATGGAGCCCTCGTGATAACTGAAGAAGGTGTTATTGCATCAAGAAGAAGAGGTAGATCATTAATATTGTTGCACAAATCTATCACTAATACTAGACTTGGAAGACTATGTGTACCCTGTTGTGCTAGACCTGTCATTGTGGTGATATATGCATGTGGACTGGATTGACGTAGTGACCTCTTGTTGTAACTATCGATAGAACCCCAGGTGTCTGAATCTATTGAAGCACTATCACTAGCGTCACTATCAATTTCCACATGATATGATATATGGAGAGGATTAAAGGACAAGTTGGATGAGCTTTCCTCAAAGTGTACATCCTTCTCCACAAAAACCTGATGGGTCTTTAGATCCAATAGTCTATATGCCTTCACATCATCTTCATAACCAATGAAAGTACAAGGGCAAGGTGATTGTGCCTTACATCCCTTGGAAGATATCTTTTCCCATGTAGGAAAACCAAAGACTCTAAAGTGTGTCACAATAATTTTTCCACCACACCATGCCTCAAAATGAGTCTTGCCATCAAAGGCTGGATGAGGAGACCTGTTAAGAATGTGAGTGGAACTATTAATTGCTTCGACTCCAAGTGATGGATCTAGAGATTTGTCTTGTATCATGCAACTTACCATAGACTTAAGAGTTTAAATCCTCAATGTTGCAACATCTATCTTATGCGGACTGAATGCTAGTAGATTCTAAAGATCAATTTCCTCAAGTGTACAAAAGTCTATAAGTCTTTTGTTCACATATCAGCTTTCATTATCCATTTGGAGAACTTTGATTGCTTTCCTCAATTTTTGTTCAACATGAGTCTTGAAGGCTAGAAGACTTGTCCAACACTTCATTCTTATGATGAAGAAAGTTTACCCAAGTGTACCTTGAAAAGTCATCAATGAAGGCAAGTATGTAGTGACCCTAGCTGATTGTTGCCACTGCAAAAGGTCCTGCTAATACCATGTGAACCATTTGAAGAACAACTAGTGCTCTTGAAGACTTCCCTTTATGTAACCTCTCCTCTAGCTATGTATCCACTAAACCTATTCGACATTCACTTGTGAAAAAGTTAATTTTGGGTAGACCTTTGACCATTCTATTTGTGCAAAGTTGCTGAAGATAGTAGAAGGAAAGATATCCAAGCCGCTCATGCCATAATTTGATTGTTGAATTTGATTGAGATAACAAAGCTTGTGAATGAGACCTGGGCACAAAGTGGGAGAAAGAATACAACCTTTTTTCATTATTAACTTTCCCCAATGTAACCAATGAGTCATCTTTAAGACTGTGCACTTGTACTGAGTATGGTAGGAACTCGACTCTATGTCCATCTCCAAGGCGAGTGATTTGGTAGATTGATAGGAGATTAGAACTTAAGTTTGGAACATAGAGAACATCTTTGAACTCTCCATTTTCCATTTCCATGTTTCCTTTTCCTTCAACTTCCATTTTGGTATCATCTCCCACAAATATGTGTCATACCTTTGACTGCTTTATTGAAGAAAAATCCTCTTTTGAAGAACCCATGTGATAGGAGGTACCTAAATCAAGAATCCATTCCTTTGAAGAATTTGAATTTTCCATGAGTGCTTACCCTTTGCTCTTTGAATCTAAAAAAGATCCTTTATCCTTATAAGAATTAGGCAGTGGAACATTATGTTTCTTCATGATGTTGGTCAACTCATAAATCATTTTATGATAACACTCATGTTCTTCACACTTTTTCTTGTCCTTATTATTGTTTTCCCCCTTCTTGTTGGAATTTGAGGAAGACTTTCCTTGTCGATTGGATTGTGGTGTTGTCTTTTTTGTATCCTCTAATTTGTTCTTCCATTTCTTCTTCTTACCCTTTCCTTTATTTGAAGACTATCCAATAGAATTTTGAGAACCCTCATTATTGGCCACCAATACCTTAGGCTTAAGTGAATTGAGAATCCCCATTGATTTCAACTTCTTTTCTTTTGTATCCAATAGATTAGTATATTCATCAAAAAAGACTTTCTTATAGGTAGACCCTAATGTAGTCTTTGAGGTATTATAAGAAGAAACAAATGTGGAATACTCTAATGGCAGCTTATTATGAATTAGATAGATCAATCTGTCATCTTTAATAGGATTCCCACAATCAGTAAGATTTATCCTTAGTTCATTCACCTTAATGATGAAATCCTATATAGAATCAAATGACTTTGGATCTAAGGAGACAAACTCATCTTCAATTTTGAAAACATCATCTTGAGACACTTTACCATATAGGTTTTCGAGGGTATTCCAAGCTTCCTTGGATGTAGAAGACTCCTTAATTTGATACATGATCTTGTCATCAACCCCGAAACATATATCACCTAGGGCTTTCCTATCCATTGCCACCCAAGCTGAAATATCACTTGTTGATACCTTATCACCTGCTAGTTTAAGAAGGTACCATCTACATATTGAGAAACTCCATTGTGCATTAAATGACACCACACTTTTATTGACCATATAGGATAGTTATGAGGAGTTAATTTAAGAAACTTAAAATTTCCCATGATGCAAAAAATGAAAGAAAATTCAAAAAAGAAGGAACACAACACCAAGATCACCCCCCATTTTCACTAAATCAAGAAACCCACCCAAAAAAGATGCTTTTGGCACTTTATAAGTAGTGTGATTACAATGGACACTTACCAATTTTGGCCTTGATGGACTTCTAATTTTGCTTGTTACAACCTCTTGAAAGATTAGAAATCTAGAACTTTAAAATGTACAACAATTTAAAGTAATACAAAACAAAGAAAGGCCCTACTTTTGAAAGTGACACTTTTGTCCACACAACCCTACAATTTGATTTGAGATCTAGAAAGTAGACAAAAAATAATGCACTTTCAAGAAAATGGAACTTGTTTTTGTGTCTAGATAAGCCCGTACAAAGCATTTGAAGTTGCAAAATGTAGGATTGGATAGGTACAGTCACCAAAAGACATAATTTCTAACAAATTCATACACCAAAACTAGAAATGAGCTACACCACTAAACATTTTAGGAAATTTTACCCAAAATAAAAAAAAATTCACCTAATTTGGAGTCTAGATGACCGAGTTATGGCCTTTCAAAGTCAGGCTACCAAATCAAAATTGCATCTAAAGAGGGGTCTGGAGAGGAAAACATGATGTTAAATTTGACGGTCAAATTGTCATTGCAGCAATTCAAAAATGCCCTAGGATGACAATCATATGGCCATCAAATTTAGGACAATACTTTACTGATGTCAACAAAAATGCAGGCCCTACTAACGTGGTGATGATGTCACCTGTATGGCTGATGACATCAACATGTATGAACTATATGAAAGTGTATAGATTAAGCTGACATGTATAGGTGAGTTGGCAGTATGGATTCACATTGTCTATATAATGTGCTAATGTGTCTTCAATAATGTGTCTACCTACGAGGTAGCCACGTGTCCTTTTCGGCTGACTAAGCGGATGAGGAGCCAGTCTGACTAGATAGAAAGCTAGTGAATACTAGAGCGACACATGTCACTATAATAGTGGTGCAGAGTGGTAGTAGCTCCACATGTCCTTTTCAAAGTTTGACTCAACTACCTGCATGTAAGTTGTTACAGTAGATAGGATTGTGCCACATGGAGGGTGACAATGTTCATTGCTGAATTTAAAATGTGGGCACTGGTTTAATTTTGTAGGCTACCAAACTTTGTTTTAAAATCCCAAATTGAGTGGGAGTAAACTTCATGAGGGGTTTAAAAAGAAGACCAAACTGATGTAAAACAAAGATCTGCTCATGGTCGACATGCGATGGAGAAGCATGATGAAGAGTGGCTGGCAATTAAAATAGCCGCTACTGGTAGGAAGACATGGAGGCTAGTTTTTTTAAAGAAACAACACCAAAACCAAATGCATTTGTCCCACATGTAAGTGGGAATAGAAGTCTCAACTTCTTAAGAACAAAGACCTGATCGGTAAGTGTAAACAAAGTAGCCCATATAGTTAGACTTGTCTGCTTGTATAGGGTGCTTGCTGCCAGAATATATGCCTACTGATAAAAAATAGAATATTCTACAAAATATTCTCTACATAGGGCCAGGGTGTGACTACCTAGTGCTTGTGCAAAAAGAAAATTCTCTGTAGAAATAAATTCAAAAAATGCAGAGGATTACAGATCTAAAAATGAATTAATCAGATCATACAATGACCATACTAGATTTGCAAATCGGGCCTTCAAGTCCCAATTTGCAAAAATAAATTGCCTCACAGTCAACTATGGCCTAAAATATGAAAATTTATAGTCGATCTTCGCTGAATCATTGCTTTGACTTTAGATGCTTCCAATTGTAGCTAATGCTCCAGATCTAAATCGACTCCCTTCGAGAGATGAAGTAACAAGGTCTTCCAATGGCTTTGTGATGAGAATCTCCCTCAGCTCTGATACCATGTAAGAATTTTCCTTAGGGAAAAATTCACCCAAGACCAAGGAACTTAAACACAAGCACAATAGTAGACCAAAGAGAGAGTATGATCAGAATGATGATATATTCATTCAATGTGTCATATGAAAGTACACTAGGAGTGCCTGTATATAAAGACCTCTAGAGAGCTTCTAGAATGCATAGAATTTAGCAACATGATAATTCATACAACTAGGCACATGTCCACTAGATATGGGCTATCCTCCATTAAGCACAGAAGTAAGTTTGATGATGAGAGGATAAGCCTATAATGGTGTAGCACACAAAGAAGAATATAGGAAAAAAGAACCAAGAAGGTCTACTATTCAAGGGTAGTCAACTATGTATAGTAAAATGATCCATGAGATAAAATATTATAAAGGATAAGCATTGTGGTAGCATGACAGGACATTTTGATATAGATAAAACACTTGAATGGGTGAGGAGGTACTATTTTTTTCCAAAATTTCATACACATGTGAGAAAATATGTGGAGAGTTATTTAGTTTGTCAAAAGGATAAAAGGACATACCTCAAATAAAGGGTTATAACTCCACTTCCAATCCTTAATAAGCCATGGGATTTAGTATGCATTTTGTACTAGGACTACCTAGAACCAAATCAAGATGTGATAGTATTTATGGGGTACTATATAGGTTTTCAAAAATAGCACTCTTCATTCCACGCAAGACTACACATGATGCATCGCACATTGTATGATCATTTTTCAAAGTAGTTGTCAAAGTCCATGGTATTCCATTTTGTATAATATCTGACAAGAATCCTAAGTTTCTAAGCCATTTTTGGAGTATATTATAGAAAAATCCTGGCACGCATCTATGTTTGTCATCATCATACCATTCTCAATTTAATGAACAAACTAAGATGATTAATAGATAACTTCAAAACTTGATAAGGTGTCTGACAAAACAACATGAAGCTAGTTGAGATAGTGTTTTTGCCTAGGTAGAATTCTCTTATAATGACTCTATAAAAAATCATAGGACTAACCCCATTTCAGATTGTGTATGGAAACCACCCTAGAGAGACTCTTGAACCAAGAAGCATGAAAGACGTGGAGAAAAGGAAATGCTCAAAAAAAGGACTTTGCATAAGAGATGAAAGATATAGAACAAAAAATTAAAGACAAGATTGAGCAAACTTCAGCCAAGTACAAGCAACATGTAGATAAGAAAAGAAGAGATCTCAAATACAATGTGGGAGATATGGTGATGATTTATCTAAAAAAGGAGAGGTTGTCCAAAGAAAAGTACACTAAGTTAATGATGAATAAAATTGGACCCTTCAAGATCTTCTAGAAATGTGAGAACATTTCTTATAAAGTTGATTTACCTAATGACATCGACTTGTCTCCCATGTTTAATGTTTCTAATATTTATCCCTATAAAGATCCTAGTACTAGTGTTTTGGATAGAGGAGTACAATTAGATAATGAGCTTGAAGAATTCATTGCCAATCTAAAATTAGAGATTGATTGTATTCCTACTAAGAGGGTAGGAAAAAAGGCCAAAATGAATGTTTACTATGACTATTTGGTCAAGTGGAAGAACCAACCTCCTAAAGGTTCAACATGGATGACAAAGATAACTATTACACAAGAAACATTGCAAACACACCAACTCAAGAGACTTGAGTTTATTTTTTCCTAGGGAGTATGGTTCAGGAAACACTACCTATTTATTTAAGGTCAAAATCACATATAGGTAGGAAATAAGTGAATTATTCAAACTTTCATTGTAACCCAAATTTGTGAGACCAAGGAATCTATTGGTGC
The DNA here is from genome assembly GCA_028749045.1 of Cupressus sempervirens. Lineage (NCBI taxonomy): Eukaryota > Viridiplantae > Streptophyta > Pinopsida > Cupressales > Cupressaceae > Cupressus > Cupressus sempervirens. The sequence continues at coordinate 137,456,865 of CM053787.1, forward strand.
ATTATAAATCTTGGATTACACTAAGTAAACTTGGGATTTTTCAAAATTAATCCATATTTGGTAGATTAGGGTTTTTAAAGATTTCTACAAGGTTTTAGATGAGTCTTCAGCATCCCAAGTTCATAGGTTGGTAAAAGGTACAAAATTACAAAAGTTACCAAATATTGTCAATTTTTTCAAAATTGCAAAGTTGTATTTTGTTAGGTAGAGATTTTTTTTGCAAAACATATTGTAACTTATTTTGAATATGTTTTTAGTCTCCCAAGGTTAGTGGTACAATTTTTGATGTATAATTGCATTAAAATCAACAAATTGCTAATATTTTTCCTTCAATTTGGTTATTTCTTATAATTGTACAAATTGGGACGATGGATCAATTGCTATGGTGGGATATAGGAATGGTTTATCTTTCCATTGCACTTGGTTTGGTATCAATTTGTGTAAGTTATTCAAGTTTTCCTCTTGAGTAGTTGTAAACCCTCATCATACTAAGAGTTTCACAAGAATGTGGCCCTAACTTGGCTTTTCACCAATGGAATTCAACGGCCACTTGTGAAAAAAAGTCTAGGGAGATGTACTGTAGAATTCCTAAGTTTTGATATGAGATCTCTTGGTTTAATGGTAATCCCTAGTTCAAATATCCCTATGTATTTGACCCTATTTTGTATGAAATATTTTATGTAGACATTCAAATTATCTCAATGACCCATGAAATCTAACATTTTTTGTATTTGGGAGTAGGAGGATAGATCCAATTTTGAGCTTTTAATTGATTTATTTTAATTTCTAGCATCTTTGTCATAAATGAATCCAATTGCTTGGAATTATCTATTTTCATTTGGGTTGATTCGATGTTTAACTATGTTATCTAGTTATTTACCCTGATTGATCATTCACTTGAAAAGTGAATATCCAAAGAGGAAATTAATTCCTTACTTCTAACTTTTGGAAATTATAAATTTGAGAGCTTTTTCCAAAATCCTCTACTAGAGCATAGTGATTCTATTTGTTCTGAGAGCTATGGGCATGGGATCTTCACAAGATTGATCTCGTTGGATCCAATTCGGGCAGACCTTGATTTTCCATGACTTTTGGTAGCTTCTATGAGATATTTATTTTATCTAGATTTTTTTTTTAGTTTTTGCCCCTTTTCTATCAAGTAGGGCTCTCCCATTTTCATGTTTTAGCTTTTTGTTTTCTTTCATTTCTAGCAATTGTATGTTAACAGGTTGAGAACTAGTGTTCCCCTCTAATTTTGTTTGCTAGTTTTGCCTATTTGGGTGGTTATGAACATTTTCCTAGTTTTTAGGATGAGGGTTTGGGGTTTCACAATTTTATGTTGGTTTTTTTTACATACGGTGTCTGAACCTAAATTTTATTAGATTTTTGTGGCTTTTCTACCCTAAGACCAAATGGATTTTTGTGGTTTTTCAAGTTTTGAGGGTTTTACCTTGATTTATGTGTCGGCCAATTTTCTCAATTTTTTCTTGGCACAATAATTGGTCATGGACTTGGATTATCCATAGGATGTCAGTGAGACCAGTTTTACACTTTTATGTTGCATTGGGATGCATGTCACATCTATTCTCGTGAGCTTGTATTTGGTTGAGTGTTATTTTTGCTTATGTTTTCATTCAACCATTGTGTTATGATCTTTGTGATGGTGGTGTGCCCACACATGAGTATGTACATGCACAATTGTTGGGTGACTTGCAAAGCCGGATCTCCCATTTTTATTTTGTTTGAGTTATGTTCATTTGGGGTTGGGTTGGGAATATGCATGCCTATGGGTGTACATCATTGGATAAGTATGGGTGGGGTAGGGTATCTTATGGAGGGGCTTCTACTAAAACCTTGATGACTTTTCCCAGGTTGGTGGAAAGAAGGCTTCACAAGTGATAACTAAATAAATTAACTAGGTAATAAATTCAATATAATAAAATTCTTTGTGTGCCCTGGTTTTAGTTTGGGGATATAGTGTGTAAGCCTTCCATTCAGAAGTTGATTCAACATAGCACTATCTTGGGCTACTAGATGCCAAACAATTTTCCCTCCAAGCGGGTCCCTACATAGTTAACCATTGAGTGTCTAATCAAGACCTATTGTACTGGCATCATCTCATGATCTTGGTTTCAGTCATGTTTACTGTCTAGCATGAGTGTTGGCCATGGATTTTTTTTCTGTGTGTTTTGTGTTGGATCATTATCTCCATCAACACAACAAGAGTAAACCTATGGGTTTCACATGGTTAGGAGGTGTAGCTACCTTTACCACTGCTAGGAACTAGTGTACAGAGATAGTTTATTATTCTAGTGTGATTGGTGCTTGTTGTTTCACTTGGTACTTTGGATTCTAAAGTATGTTTTCTTGTGATTTATGCTTTTATTGGGATTCTTGGATATCACATTTAGATGATGTTAGTTTTATTGACGTATTCCTTTATTATGATGTTAGCATATGGATAGATGATGAGATTTTACTCAGTTGCAATATATTCTACTTTACTGTTGTAGCATGATTAGATGTTCTTGTTCTTATGGTGTTATTATGTCCTCACAAGACAACTCTAGCTATCCAGTCAGGGGTTTGGGATGTTATGCACAAGGGATGGCTAGGGCCTTTGGGCTCTCATGATGCTATTATAGTTGGGAGGAATCGTGTGATAGTTTAGTTTTTCTATTCATTACAATGTCTCTTTAGTAAATTTCCTTTATTGTTTTAGTTTAGATGGTTAGCTTTATTTTCATCTTTCTTTTATGGTTTGTGAGTGTCCAAGCCTCAATTCATAGATTGGGTACTCCTCAATGTGGAGGAATTATTTTTCTTATCCTTTCATTTTTTTATTTTCTTAATGTCATGTTTCCTTGCATGATAATGCATTCTCTTGTATGAGAAAGAATTTGTTTACATGTTGTGTGAAGGTTGCTCACATGAGATTGTACTCTCTCATGCTAATGCTTGTACTTCCTCATGTGACTATTGGCACTTCCTCATGTGAGCTTTGGCATCAGTGTGGAGGGAATTTCATGCTGGTCCAAGCATTTCCTCATGTGAGAGGTTAGTTCCTTGCATGACACATGGTACTTTCTCATGCAAAGATGTATTTCCTTGCGCAAGACTATAGGTTTTATTTCCCCATGCAGAAAATAGGGGGCATCTTCATTGTTTTTCAAAGAACACAATTTGGTGAATACAGTAACCTTTTGAATTGCTTGTATTTCTAGGCTTCAACAGATCAGAGATTTTATGTTCTGTTGTCACCTTTGGTTTTTGTCTTCTACTGAGCATGTTAGTTTGGTAGTGGCACTTGGAGATTCATCAGTCTCTTAGATAGTCAATTTAGTCTTCCATTGTGATATTTTTTATTTAGGTATGTTGAGTGTTGTGTACATCCATACTTGTTTAAAAGAAAATTTATCTTGGCTTATATTTATCCTTGTTCAAAGGATCTCTTAGTGGGGCATTACATGATTCATCTAAAAAAGGAGAGGTTGTCCAAAGAAAAGTACACTAAGTTAATGATGAATAAGATTAGACCCTTCAACATCATCTAAAAAATGTGGAAACATTGCTTATAAAATTGATTTAGCTAATGACATCAGTTTGTCACCTATTTTTAATGTTTCTGATATTTATCCCTATAAAGATTCTAGTACTGATGTTTTGGGTGGAGGAGTGCAATCAGATAATGAGCTTGAAGAATTCATTCCCAATGTGAAATTAGAGATTGACTATATTCCTATTAAGAGGGTAGGAAAAAAGGCTAGAATGAATACATACTATGACTATTTGGTCAAGTGGAAGAATCAGCCTCCTAAAGATGCAACATGAATGATAGAGACAGCTATTACATAACCAAGATTCAACATTGTAGACATACCAACTCAAGAGACATGATTTTCTTTTTTCCTAGGGAGTATGGTTCAAGGAACACTAGCTATTAATTTAAGGTTGATAAGACATATAGGGAGGAAATAAGTGGATATTTCAAACTTTCATTGTAACCCAAATTTGTGAGACCAGGAATCCATTGGTGCATTATAAACCTTAGATTATATTGAGTAAACTTGGGTTTTTTCAAAATTGATCCATATTTGGTATATTAGGGTTTTTTATACTTTTTGGGAGGTTTTATATGAGTCTTTACGATCCCAAGTTCATAGGTTGGTAAGAAGTACAAAATTGCAAAAGTTACAAAATATTATCAATTTTTTCAAAATTGCAAAAGTTACAAAATATTATCAATTTTTTCAAAATTGCAAAGTTATATTTTGCCGGGTAGAGATTTTTTTTGCAAAACATATTGTAACTTATTCTGAACATTGTGACCATTGGGAGAGGTCTATTTAAAAATTTCTTTAGTCTCCCAAGGTGAGCGGTACGAAGTTTGATGTATGATTGCATTAAAATCAATAAATTGCTAAGATTTTGCCTTCAATTTGGTCGTTTCATGTAACTGTACGAATTAGGAGTATGGATCACTTGGTATGGTGGGATATAGGAATTATTTATCTTTCCAATGCACATGGTTTGGTATTAATTTGAATCAACTTGTGTAATTTATTCAAGGTTTCCTCCTAAGTAGTTGAAAACCCTCATCATACCAAGAGTTTTACAAGAATGTGGCCCTAACTTGGGTTTTCACCAGTGGAATTCAACGACCATTTGGGAAAAAAAGGTTGTGAAGATGTACTATACAATTCCTAAGTTTTAAGATAACATCTCTTGGTTTTCTATTTTTAATGGTAAGCCCTAGGTCAAATATCCCTATGTATTTGACCTTATTTTGTATGAAATATTGTATGCAAACACTCAAATGATCTTAGTGACCCATGAAATCTAATATTTGGTGTACTTGGGATTAGGAGGATACATCCAAGGGGGTTTAGTAGTTCTGTGTACCCATTTTCATACACTTGTTTTGTATTCCAAGCTTAATTAGGGCTACTTGGTATGTGAGTAAAGTAAGTGTTTGGGAGTGCTAGAGTGAACTCAGTCTCTGATCTCTTGGAATCTCTTAGAGGTCCCAAAATGGTATTTGAAACTATATTTTTTTGGTGGTTAAGGTGGGTTTTTGAAATGTTATGGGGTAAAAACTTATTGTTAAGGATTAATTGGTCTACTAGCCCAAGTTGGGATTTTGAGGTTGTGGGTTTGTGGGGACCCAACTAATAATTTATTATCCTAATTCAAACATAATCTAAATCATTCAAGCCATTGAATTGAGTTTTGATAAGATGTAAATGTGATCTCTTCTACTTGCCCAAATTTAGGGAAAATGTCCTTAAAGTCAAATTTGTCTCAAAGTTGAATTTGACCCTTAGTGACACAGGCAAAGAAGTGAATAACTAGGGCCAAAGGCTCACCCAGCTATCCAAACCACCCTATAAGAGTTAACAAAATAGAAGAAAACACAAGGAACATCAACTAAAGGAGGAAGAAGAGTGAAATACTTTTATTGATTCATCAAAACATCTTCATACGTGTCTAGCTGTAAGGCCTTCTAGGTTATAGCCAATTACAAATACATTCACATTCAAAGATCCAACTACAAATTCACACTTTTCATTTTGCTCTCCAAAATTCCTTCCAAAAACTTACCTAACTCTAAGCCTAAACACTCTATATATACTTGCCAAAATGACTTACAAACCATTCTAGAACATGACAAAGAGGAAGGTCAACCCAACAATGATCAGGACACATCCCAACAAAAGATCTTAATAGAAATGTCATGATCAAAATAAATCTTGCAAGTCAGCTCAAAAAAATCACATCCAAATGCTAACACTCGGCATAAACAAGAAAACTTGGCACATGAAGGGTCACTCAGCATATACTAGGTAACTCGACACATAAAGAGTCACTTGACATACATTGGGTAACTTGACATCCACTAAGTGCTTCAGTAACTTGGCACCAACTAAGTGCTATAATAACTTGACACCAACTAAGTGCTATAGTAACTTGGCACCAACTAAGTGCTATAGTAACTTGGCACCAATTAAGTGCTATAGTAACTCAACACCAACTAAGTGCTACAATAACTTGGCACCAACTAAGTGCTATAACAACTCGGCACCAACTAAGTGCTACAATAACTTGGCACCAATTGAGTGCTAGTAACTCAACACCAACTAAGTGCTACAGTAACTCAACACCAACTAAGTGCTACAGTAACTTGGTACCAACTGAGTGCTACAGTAACTCAGCACCAACTTATAGAATGAAAAAAAATGAGTAGGATAACAAGACAACCCAGGATGCTCCTGCATCAGACAACTAGGGTTGAAAGAAATGATTCTCTTGAATAATTGAGATGTCACAATCTGAGCTGAATCTAGCTCAAATTGAGAAATCCATGAAGCATCTTCGATAGATCTATTCTTCCACTTCACCAAATATTCATAGTAATCTTTTCCACTTGTGCTCTTGCCAACTCTTTGATCCAATATATTTTCAACTTCTTCAATCTACTTCTCAGGATAATCATCTAATACAACAACTTCATCCTCTAACTCATGATACTTATACAAATCAGCAATATTGAATATAGGAGATATAACCATGTCATTAGGTAACTCAATTTCATAAGCATTACCACTATCAAACTTCTTCAAGATCTTGCAAGGTCCAAATTTCTTCATCTTCAAGTTACTAGATGTTCCAACTAGGAATCTTCATTTCTTCAGATGAACCATTACCTCATCACCAACTTGAAAATCATGGTGTCTTCTAGACTATTCAACATTCTCCTTATACTTCTGATTACTTTGTTCCAACCTCAACTTCACTTCCTTATGCAAAGATTCCATGAAATTAGAAAATTCTTCTCCTACAGTGCTTCTCTTTTCTTCACCAACAACATCTCTCAAATCTGATATACCTCTAGGATGCATTCCAGTAACAATCTCAAAAGATTTCTTCCCTGTACTCCTATCCACAGTATTATTATATGCAAATTAAACTTGTGCCAATACCATCTCCCAATTACTTGGCTTATTCAAAACTAAACATTTTAGCAAATTACCCAAGCTTCTATTCACAACCTTTATCTGTACATCTATTTGTGGATGAAATGTAGAACTAAACTTCAATTCAATACCCATCTTCTTCCATAAAGTCTTCCAAAAATAACCAAAAAACTTACTATCTCTAGCAAAAACAATACTTCTTGGTAATCCATGCAATCTCACAATCTCTTTAAAAAAAAATTCAGCAACATGCTCAGCATCAGATGTCTTCTTACATGGTATAAAATGAGCCATCTTAGAAAATCTATCCACTACAACAAATATCGAATCATACCCCTTCATTGTCTTAGATAATCCAAGAACAAAATCCATATTGATGTCACTCCAAGGTTTCTCAAGAATACTAACTCCACTCTTATGCTTAATAACAAATGTGAAACTCTACAAGTACTCAACCTATTTCATATATCTCTGATTCAATTTATGTTGAATTCTCAAGTATTGTAAAGCTTTATAATTAGTATACAATAGAAAATCCTTAGGAATCAAATAGTGTATCCACTTCTTCAATGCTTGAACAATAGCATAAAATTCTTGATCATGCACAAAATACTTCCTTTTAGCATCATTCAATTTTTCACTAAAGAAAGCAATAGGTTTACCTTCTTGATTTAATATAGTTCCTATTGCATTACCACTCGCATCACATTCAACTTGAAATACCTTATTTCAGGAAAATCCAATATAGGTAGTTCAACAACCTTTTATTTCAAAGTCTCAACACTCTTATCAGCTCCATGTGTCCACTTGAATTCTTTTTTAATCTCCCCTCATTGTTTCAATCATAGCATTGCAAATAGCACTCAAATTCTTTATAAACTTTCTATAAAAACTAGCCAAACCATGAAATGGTCTTACCTCACCTACATTCTTAGGTGTAGGCCATTCCAAAATTGCTTTGGCCTTCTCAAGATCCATCTTCAATCCATCAGCTAAAATCACAAATCCCAAATACACAATCTCCTCTTGCATAAAAGAACACTTTTTCATATTAATTAGCAACTTTTCATCTTTCAACCTCTACAATACTTGTCTAATATGCTCAAGATGTTCTTCCTTAGTCTTAATGAATATCATAATATCATCCAAATAATAAATCACAAACTTACCCAAAAATATTTTCAGAACTTCATTCATCAACCTCATGAAAGTACTAGGTGCATTAGTCAAACCAAAAGGCATAACCAACCATTCATACAAACCATCTTTTTTCTTGAAAGTAGTCTTCCATTCATCACCTTCTCTGATTTTGATATGATGATGGCCACTCTTCAAATCAATCTTGGTAAAATACTTTGCTCCACTCAAACAATCCATTATGTCATCCATCCTCGGCATAGGAAACCTATATTTCACTGTTATCTTGTTAATAGATCTAGAATCAGTACACATTCTACATTCTCCATTATTTCTAGGTGCTAATACAATAGGTACAACACATGGACTCAAACATTCTCTAATCAAACCTTTCTACAACACCTCATGCACTTGTCTATTAAGTTCTTCATTCTCTATAGGTGTCAATCTATATGGTGCTTTGTTTGGCAAACTAGCTCCAGGAATCATATCCATACAATGACTTATACTTCTCATTGGTAGTAAACCATTAGGAATATCCTCAATAAGAATATCCTTATTCAAGAATTCTATAATTTCTACAAGTACTCGACTATCACTATCTGTTGTCACTTGGTCATTACTAGCTTTTGCTGCTCGATCATTACTACCAACACTCGATCCTCTAGGAACTATGAAAAAAAAAACTTGATTCTTTTTCATTTCCTTTTCAAATTGTTTCCCATTAACCATGCAAATTTGTATTATAGTACAACTGACCTCATCTAGATTTTCAATCAAAGGCAACAATATTTGTTTCTTCCCATTCACCCAAATAGTATATTGATTCAATCTTTTGTCATGCACAACATATCTATCATATTGCCAAGATCTACCCAACAAAATATGACCATAATCCATGGGCATAATATCACACAAAACTTCATCAAAGTAATGTCCAATTTTGAACTTCACAAGGCATTGCTCACTTACTAATATCTTATGCTCATATTTGATCCATGAAACATGATAAGGTTTGGGTTGTTTTAGCCTCTGCAACTACAACTTTGTAACCAGCTCTTCTGATACCAAATTTGTAGAACTTCCACTATCAATGATCACTTTGTAGCATTTTTCAACCATCTTACATCTCGTCTTGAAAATACTTCTTCTTAAAAAAAGTTCCTCATCACTTCCCTTATTACATAAGGTTCTCTAGCCTCAAGTCCACTTGGTGAACCCTCATCATCTCCTTGAATCACAATATTTTTGTTACCTTGCCCACCTTTAGAGGATTTACATTCAAAAGATCTATGTCCCTCTTTACCACATCTAAAACAATTACTTTGAAATCCACCTCTAGAATAAGAATTACATCTTCCTCATTAAAAATTAGTACCTCTTCGGTAAGAATTACCACTTTTACATTCGGTCTTGCCTCTGTCATCATTCTTCCATTCAGATTTGCCTTTATATTGCACAAAATTGTCAGATCTGCCACCTTCACTATAAGATCTACCTCTACCTCTCTAGAATCTACCACCTCTACCTATTTGTCTTTGTTCATGTTTCTTTGTCAAGATCTCCTCAGCTTTCAAGGCATATTGATATGCTTCTTCTACACTTTCCAACTTCACAAAACTTATTTCATCTTGTATTCCAAATCTCAATCCATTAATGTGCTTTGCAATTTTCTCAACATCATCATCCACATGTCTAGATCTAATGTCCAATCTATAGAATTCCTTGGTATATTCTTTCACAGTCATGTCCTTTTGTTTCAAATTTTGCATCTTTCTCAACAAGCTAACTTGGTAATCAAAAGGGAAGAATTTATTCTTTACCTTGTTCACCGTCTTTGGCCAAGTTCTGATCTTCTCCTTTCCTCTCCTTTGTCTATCAGTTTGTGAGTGCTCCCACCATAGTGATGTATGACCTTTCAACCTAGTGACTGCAATCTTCACCTTTCTATTATCAGGAGTGTTTTCATAGTCAAAGAAATTCTCCATATCTGAGATCCAATCCAATACAGCATTGGTATCTAATTTTCCATCATAAGGAACATCTTCTATAGGAGGCTTTGAATTTTCCCTAGACAACACTCACAACAATCTTTCCTCATCTTGATCTTCTTCAAGTTTTGGATTATGGTTTGGTGTTGCTACTTCATCATCACTTACATAATCAAGATGTGCTCCTCTCCTTTGGGCTATCTCCACAACATCTAATCTAGCTACAATTTGCCTCAACTAATCCAATATGGCATTATCAATATTTTCTCTACCCCGAACCATCTTTACAAATTGCAAGATTGTAACCCTCTACAAGTTATAGGTCAAATCCATAGATCTGCCACCCTACAACCAAATCCAAATTAGGGTTCTACGTGATCGAATCTCCACAAGGATGAACCTCAAGCTCTAATACCAACTAACGCAAGCAAAGGAGTGAATAACTACGGCCAAAGGCTCACCCAGCTATCCAAATCACCCTGCAAGAGTTAACACAACAGAAGAAAACACAAAGAACAATAACTAGAGGAAGAAGAGTGAAATACTTTTATTGATTCATCAAAACATCTTCATACATGCCTAGTTGTAAGGTCTTCTGGGTTACGGCTAATTACAAATACATTCACATTCAAATATCCAACTACAAATTTGTACTTTCCATTCTACTCTCCAGAATTCCTTCCAAAAATTTACCTAACTCTAAGCCTAAACACTCTATATATACTTGCCAAAATGGCTTATAGACCATTCTAGAACATTACAAAGAGTAAGGTTGACCCACAACGGTCAGGACACATCCTAAGAAAAGATCTTAACATAAATGTCATGATCAAAATAAATCCCGCAAGTTGGCTCACAAAAATCATGTCCAAATGTTGACACTTAGCATAAATAGGAAAACTCAACACATGAAGGGTCACTCGACATACACTAGGTAACTCAGCACATGAAGAGTCACTAGGCATACACTAGGTAACTCAACATCCATTAAGTGCTACAGTAACTCGGCACCAACTAAGTGCTACAGTAACTCAACATCAACTGAGTGGTATAGTAACTCAACACCAATTGAGTGGTACAGTAACTCGACACCAACTGAGTGCTATGGTAACTTAGCACCAAGTGCTATGGTAACTCAACACCAACTGAGTGCTACATTAACTCAACTCCAACTAAGTGCTATAGTAACTCGGCACCAACTGAGTGCTACAGTAACTCGGCACCAATTGAGTGCTACAATAACTCAACACCAACTTAGTGCTATAGTAACTCAGCACCAACATGTAGAATGAACAAAAAGAAGTCGGATAACAAGGCAACTTGGGATGCTCCTGCAACACTTAGGTATTTGGAAGGGTCTTGGAGAGGGTTGAATTGCTTGGTAGGGTCAAAACTAGTTTTTATAAAGGAGAAGACTTGGAACCCTATTTGGAGGAATTGGTTAGAAAGGTTACACCTACCACCTTTCTTGTGCACTCTGCATCAAAAATGTTCAACAAAAGTAGAACAACCTTCACCAAACTAGAGACTTGAAAAACCTCATTAATAGCTTGTGTGATGTATTCTAGGCAGATATGTTTATTCTTTATCACATGAAAATGATCCAAGACATTGTTGAAATATACCTCAACTTGGTGAAAATCTTCAAAATCATAATGGAGGAGGAGGAAGAAACCAATCACATTTGATAGCAAATAGACAAATTTGAGTGTTTGCAACCCACACATATGACTCAGGTCTTGCAACAAGTTAGTCATGGTGTATTGACCATTAAAACATTAATCCCTATCAAGATATTTTACTAGTTCTTGAATATGCACCACCTAGTTCCTAAGATCAAGGTATTTGATTTCACACTTCAAGAATAATGTAAAATCTACAATTATGTCTTCAATTTAGATATACTACTACTTCCTTCATTTTCCTTTCCTTTGAATGAAAATTCACCAACTATTTATATAAGATTTTGGGAACTCTTGTACCATGTCCTAGATAAGACACTATCCAAAGCCTATAGAACTCCTACACCATGTCCTAGATAGGACACTGTCCAAAAACTATAGAAATGACCAATTACTAACTCAAATAAAAATTGGACCTTACACCTCACTATTTCCACTGGACATACTAATACATCAATGTTGCAACAATGGAAAAAAGATGTCTCGTCTAATCCATCACACACAAGATCAAAGAATCATTCAACAAATTTCCTCTCCCCCCTCTCTTATTGATTTTATTTTATTTATTATACATTTAAATGATGTAGTTTACTTATAAAGGATGATATGTTATTAGTTCCTACCAAAGGCAAGATACTAATGCTTTCATTCAATTCAACTGACCAATCAACTAATAGCATTTAAAAGGTTAAAAGAAATTTTAAATGTTTATATCTTTTTCTAATTTTTCATTATTTTATAAATCGCATTTTTTCATTCATTCTACTGGACCATATTATTTTTGGTAGGGAGAAAATTCATTTTTCCTTAACAAAAATACAAATATTTTCTAACAACTCTATCATGCATTAATTACAACTTTTTTTCCACATTTGTTGCAAGTTGATTTTAATTTTTTTTAAATCATTTTATCTTCCACCTCAGATGAATTTCTTTGGACAAAAATTAATGTCTAATCAATATTAATTATCACAATCTATTTTTGGTATCAAGTTCAAATATAGAGTTAAATGTTTTTCCTATTTCTTATTTAAAATATATTTATTATTAGTTTTACATTAGTGTTTATTTTTGACAATTGTAAAATGTTATTTTTTTTAAGTTTGCACTATGTTTTACTAGCTACTATTTTACAATTTTGCTCTATTTTTTTAATACCATTTTACAAATTGTAAAACTAATACTACCCCTCAATTTTACTAGATATTTTGGTACTTTGAATTAGGTAATCAACAATTTATTTTTTAAATTAAAAATTTCAACTTATAATTGAATTGGTAGAAATGAGTAGTTCACTCATATGATATAATTTTTATTTTTATTTATATATTTCTTAAAATAATATAATTATTAATATTTTTTGAATTCCCTTCAACTCTCTCTATCAATCTACCTTTACTTGTCCTTATAATAACATATCATTCTCTCTTTTAGCTCTCTCTTCATATATTTCATTTCTATCTATAAATCTTTATTTTCCTTCTTTTCCAATTATTGGCAAGAACTTTGATGCATTGTGTCTCTTGTTTTATTACATCACTTATAAGGCTCAAATTTTCTTAAGATCTTTATATAATTGTGACACACCGATCCTTCTTTCAATAAAAACTTATTTTCATATTTCAATTATTTATATTGAAGATAATTTGTTTATTAAAGATCAAATCACCATTAATTTATATAGAATTTTACATACAAAAAAGTAAACAAAGTGTTTGTCCACTTGTTTCTCTCAAATTTGAAAGCTAAAAAGTCATTCTAAACACTCAGTTTCTTTGTTATTTTCTTAATAATAATTCATACTTAACAATTGCTCCAACAAATTAAAAGGTCATTTTTTTATTGTTGATTGACCTAAACATGATTCCCATTGAAGAACTACTAAATTAATCATCTAAAACTTACATGAAGATGCCCAAATCTAACTTTGAAATGGTTTTTTCTTTTTTAAAGCTTCTTTAAAAAGCTTGTTTTTTTTATTCTAGTTTTATAAAATGAAAAATCTAATCATAGAGATTAACTCAATGGAAAGGGTTTACCCATTTGTTCTCATTGGCATACACTATCCACAATCAAATGGGCCCTTGCAAGATATGAGATGCAAAGCATCCCCTCATTCATATTGTCCAATCCCTATCATTGAATCTTTCCCTATCTCTCCCTTGTATACTAGTTAATCTATTCCATAATTGTCTTTATCTTTTAACAAGTACTATGCTTACATGTTCTCTTAGGACAGCTAGAAAGGGACCAATGCAATGGTCCCGAGTGTGTACATGTTTAAAAGATGGAGGTGCGAATTACGCTAGAAAAGTATAAGGAGAGTGTATAGGTGGCGATAGCAACCTATCAAATTTGGCCGCCCCACCAAATCGGACAAGGAATATTCTATCACAATGAACGTCACTATGACCGTATGCATATTGTCATCATCTAATTTAATTTTGAACGTTAGACTATTGCATGGTTTCCCTAGTATATTTAATTTCAAATTCACATTTGGGCCCTACTCTCCCTATATTGATGGAACTTTATGTCTTGGACTTGACCTTGTGGAGATATTTTTAGTGTTCATGAGAGCCTATGATGGGGAAGGAAGTAGAAGGAGGACAAATAGGTGCAGCCAATTTTAACTCGATTTTTTATAATTTATTTGAGAATGAATAAGCTCGTACATTATTTTTATTATTGGTTGTTTTGAGATAGTTAAAGAATATATATTTGTTAGACTTTTTTGAAGTTATATTTGTTTGGAGATGAATTTGAAAGTAGTCTAATAAATTATAAGATAAATGACACAAGATAAATGACACAAGTCTAATCTTCATAGAATAGAATAAAGATCAAATTCATTTTGAGATGACCAAAATGACACAAGTCAAGTCTATCAAGGATAAGGATCATCATCAAGAGATTATGATAATGAAGAAGACGCGAAAAGGACAATAAATGAATGAAAGCAATTATATTTAGATTTTTGTTTTGGAATTTGACCTCTTAAATTATCTTACATCAGTAATTAGCTATTATATTCGAAGCATTTATTCTAATTTATAATATAACCATGCTTTGATAAGATTATTTTGAAAATACATGTAGAAAATATAAGATAACTTTTTGGCTATATAGGGACGGTGTATTGATGAAAGCAATTTGGTTTAGATTTTTATTCGAAACCTGACTTTTGAAACTATCGTACCTTTATTATTATTTACTTTAGTGGAGGTATTTATTCTAATTTGTATTATAACAATTATTTGATATGTTCATTTTAAAGTTATAGCAAGAAAATGATGACTTTTTATTACAATGATGACTGATAGAAAATGGAAAATAAATACATGGAAGCAATTTTATTTAGATTTTTGCCTGGAATATGAACCATTTTTAATTGAGTGTAATAGACCAAGAAAATACATTTTTTTGCATCTATTAAAGGCAAGTAATATCCACCCTAAAAAAATGGATGTTATGACATCCTTGCGTTAGCTTTTACACTACAAAAATTATAGTTTGAATAGTAGAGCGCTATATTGCTTTATACATGCAATCCAACCTATAACATAACTCTATCTCTAGAAATTTTAGTGATCCAACCCCGTGGCCCTGCATGGGAGATAGTCACTATCTTAGGAAGATGAATAGATAGATGGTCACAACTATTGGAGGCACTTTATGTGCACTTCCCCTACCTATGTTTTCTTGCGGCCGGTTTCTGTGTCTTGCTAGTACATGCTCAAATACAAGGGATTTTGCTAGATCTTTTTCAACAATGTAACCAAATGTTACTTCTTTCTTAGCATCTATGTAGCTCCATCATTTAACATCTCCTCAAATTTATTTTCATCCACTTTCAACGTGAGAGTGACCTATAGAGAAATGGTATGATATATGAGACTTTGTAGAGATTCAGTAAGATTCCTAGGTACACTAGCAACAATATTATCATTCATTTTCTTTCATATAAGCCATAGTAACTAATAACATAGGCTAAAAAAGACTACAACTACTTTTACCACTCAATATTTTGCCAAAAATAAAAATATTTTAAAGTTTTGTTCAAAATAGAATCCATACATGGTCCAAACCTTTCAGGAAAATATACAATCAAAGAAAATGTGAGAGATACTCTTTGGTTTCCTACAACAAGAACATATGTTCACATCTCCACCTGGCTTAGTAATGGGCAACCTATTCAGTAGAAAGTACCAAAGAAAAAAAACCATCTTGGGATCACAAGATATGTACCACGAGTTAACTAGAGAAACATTCCAAGTATCACAATGAAGGTATAGGTTCTAAAGAATATTAATATGATCATAAATATCATGGGTGTGAGTGAGTAGATTATAAATCAATTTGTTTTTGATATTGGGAAAACTAGTTCCGTCTATCCAAGTGAGGGAAGAGATCTTAGAGTCCTCAATGGATCAGAGTCTAGGCAAGAGCAGGGGAGAACATGCAGCTTCAACGATAACATGTGTTCTGAATTTGGAAGAAGGGATATCAAATTTTCTACTGAGCACCTACCAATTTCTTAACATATCATTCTCCAGGATATCACTAAAGGGTCTAATACTTTTTCTATCCCATTTTTTAGCTAAACAACCTTGAATGAGGGCCAAAGGTTTATCACCATGATTTAGGTTCTACTAGACCAATTTCTCACCACATACCATATTGCCTCTACATGTTGAGTTATTATTAGATACATGCAATCTGAATAACTTGACCTCTTAAACGTTCTCAGTTCAATAATTAGTTATTTCATTGGATATTTTTAATCTAATTTATATTAGAACTTAAATTATTTGATAATATCATTCTAAGATGTAGAAAGAAAATACAAGATAATCAGTGTCTTACACTAATTAAAATTTTCATTAAAATTATACTAACCATCCATTGTGATCATTTTTAACAAATTATACAAAGTCATACCCTATGTAACACATTTATGACATTTTCTCCTAATATATTAGTATGTCTATTTTATTCTCATGAAGGTCTAAATGAATTGAATCACACATTACACTAATAACATTTTTAAAAATAATTTTGTATAGTTGAAATTTACATTAGTATCATTTGACCCACTTAATTTGAGTTTGTTTTCATCTTTTTCTTGGTCCAATGCTCAAGTGATATATTTTGGAGCCAACATTATCATTCAATCCATAATTTAAAATCCAATCTCGTCTTTTAGTAGATTCAAACATCATACTTAAAATTATTTTTCTAATTCCTAATTTGTAACATCAATATACTCTAAACTTGGTTTGGGCATACAAGTGTGATTTTATCCATCAATTTCTTCAAAAAAAGGTAATCCTAAAATCATGTAATAACTGCTCTAATTAGTTATTATAAAGCATCATAAAATTAGTTTCTTATTTATATAGTAATAAGTCTTATAGTATTTCATATTAAATAATAATATTTTATATATGTTTAATAATTACTCACCAAATTGAGACAATTACACAACAAACAAAATCTATTTAAGAATAAGGATCATGTAGAGACTATGGTTATGATAACAATAAAGAAAGATAATAAGTAGGTGAAGCATATTTAAGCCAAAATATTTTATTTATTTTTTATTGAATCTTAAATCATCTCATGTTAATAAATATGCATAAATTAATGATATTATTTAATTTGTATCATGATAATTATTTAGTTTACTATTTTGAGTTTGCATGTATAACACACATTGACAAAATAAATCAAATGTATAAAACTTACAAAAATAAAAAATCAAGTTGTACTAATGATTTTTTTTAATGTATATGTGTAGACACCAATGTTTTCTTTTACCACCATTAATTAATGTAGTGGTAGAAATGTGACTCAAGGATAAGAAATCCTAAGTTCATTGCATGACCCTACACAAATAAATATAGAGAGGAAAGTCAAGGAGATAGACCCTTTCCATCTCAATCCTAAATAACTAGATCTAGAAATATTAGTACTAATCGAATGAGAAAGGAGCACTAATGCAAACTAGTTCCAGGGAAGAATAGGGGAAAAGATAAAAAGGTCCTTGAAAAGCCTTTGTAATGTGATAAGCTAGTGCTAGATATGTAAATAAAATATGTAGATAGGCTGAAAGGAAAAAGAAGGTAGAAGACACACCTTTTAAACCTAATGTTATGCGTGTGTTGATCAGAAATAAATAAAAATCATCGAGTCAAGGCCTGAAACTGTATGATGGACAAAATATTGAAATCATTTGGTGATCTCTTAGGGCCAAACATGATTATTAGGGGTGACTCGATTGACCTTTTTGTTAGAGTGGTCATTGCACCAAAAGACTAATATATTAATTCCTAATACAACCACTCAACACATAGTACACAAGAGGTGGTTAAGCCCTTGTCACAAGTCCTAAGGGGAGTGTTGAAAAAAATTCCAACAATTTCCCTATCAATGTTCCCCGAGGGTTTGAGAATGTGAACATGTGACCAAGCTTTGATACCACTTGTTAGAGTGAGGTTTCCATTGCACCAAAAGACTAATTTATCAATGCCTAATACAACCACTCAACTTATAGTACACAAGAGCCAAGAAAGCCCTTGTCAAGAATCCTGAGGGGAGTACTAAATAAATTTTTGACACTTATGTGTCAAGAGTGACCTGATTGACTTTGCAAGAATGAGTGCGATGATGATTCTAAATTTTCAATACTACAAAAAGTTGAAAAGAGTATCCAAATCTATAACCTGTTTTCCAATTTGAGATTCACAATCTACAATAAATAAATAATAATTTATCGTTGATGGGGGATTATCCTTGGTCAAACCCTAGTTAAGAAATTAATTTTGAATTAAAATAATTTAAATTAAATAGATATAAAGTAATATACCAATTCACCTTACAATGGTAGAATCTCTTGAATGGATTAAAGGAGTTATTGGAGATGGATCCCTTAATTTCTTCAAAACTTGAATCCTTGATCTTCAATGGAGGAATTTCTTGAAGAACACTGGAAGAATTGGATGCTTGAAGACTTGAGTGCTTGAATGATAGTATGCAATCACTTGTCAACTTGTGAATGCATTATGATCAAATGGAGAAAATAAAATGGTTTATAAAGGGTTTAGAATTAACTAACTACTAGGGGTCAACCTGCCTAAGAATTAGCACCCCAATATTGTCTAAACACATGATCCAAACTAAAGACCAAACATAGGGCCCAATTAGGGATGCATTGTGTCTGTGGTTGACCTATTAAGGGTGGACTGCATCCCTACTAGGTCAAGGATGTGTTGAATCTTTGATAACCAGGGCCAAGACCCTATAGGATTCCTTTAAAATTCCAAAACAAGTCCTAAATCCTAGAAATGAAATATAGAGTTTGAGCTACAATCATTTCAATGTGGAGAGTAAATTCTGAGCAAATTAATGAAGGGGAGGATGACCTAGGTGAATATATCCTACCTCAAGCCTTATGCTATGAAAATAGGATTTTTAAAGAGGATTTATTAGGTTATATCCCAATTCCACCTCATAGAAATTAGATAGAAAGGAAGAAAGAAAGAAAGATGCAAAGATACCAAGAATATCACATTAAATAGATGTTAAACCTTAATTAAATTGGAGTGATTCCAATTTAAGATGATAAATTTAGCCCCCACTTTGGTGAGAGTATGGACTCAATATAAATTCTTGGTAAAGTAAAGCACAAGGCATAATATACTCTATGATTGTGGAAATAAAAAATCCATCAAGCCCCCAAGGGATTGAGACTTTTCTAACTCCAAGATCATCATAAGAGAAAGATCACTAAATGAATAAGAAAAATTAATATAGTGATTTTATAACCTAGTAGAGCGACCACCCTACTGCGAATCACTGGAAGAATTTCTACAAAAAAAATAGCATTGAATGGTCAAATATTGTGGTAGCTCACTAGTCAACCCATCAAAGGGTCCATCTATAGATCAACATTCTTTGTATCACTATGGCATAGTCCTATAGGAATGTGTTATCCATGCATGGGACTTAGAATTTTTTTATGTGTTACCCATAATTAAGATTTAGCATATATGTATGTAAAGGAAAGAAAGACTCAATGCCAAGAATTCTCACTTCCTATAATGAAGGTATGCATGAAGAATCTATTCTTTAGGATTGTGCATAATCCATAAAGGGATTCACAAGATTTTTGCAAAGAAAATAAATAAAGTAGAAATTCATATATTTGAGAATAACTTAGGAAGCATACTAAGCATCTAGAGATAAAGTACCCTAAGCCATAGTCAACATCTATATTCACTACCCCTTGGTTGGAATGCAAAAATGAGCATAGCATATGCCCCCATGTTAAAGTCATTGCTAACACTTTCATAGGAGTGATTGATTTAATAGAGTATATGTACATCCATTGAGAAATATTTCCACTATGAGATTCCCCAAGATAAGGTAAATCAAGAGAAATAATCATGTCATTTATAAAGAGCATAAAGGGATCTACTAGATTTGGGGTTAGTATGATCATATGATAACATGCGAATATTATATCATGTATATAACATAATCATCCCCCAAAGGTAGTAGAAATAAAATACAATGAAAGAAAGGAACATAAGAGTTAAGAAGAAGAGTCTTTTTGGATTACCATCATGGAGACCAAAAATATTTGGTGCTACTGTATCACCAATCCAATAGGACAACATGAGGATATAAGTACAAACAATAGCACATGTACAACATAGCATATGGCAACCTATAGAATAAGTAAGATACAAATAAAATTATGTTATGATGTTTTGTTTCCTATATCACCTTTTGCCAACACAGAAATGAGGGTCATTTAAATAAATATAAATGAACATTTAAGAAAATATGATATGGGAGAAGCACATCAAAATAGGTAAATACACAAAAATATACTATGCTAGAGCACTCACTTTAGGTGTGTTTCCATCCTTGCCCATCTTGATTAGTAGAAACAAGATAAGGTGGAAAATTTGCAAGAGGAGCTATATCTAAAATAGTAGTAACAATAGCTAAATCTAAAGGACCCTCTTGAGAGTTTCTATGCTTAAAACTAGATGTAATCATAAGCTACATAGGAAGCATGCTAGGTAAATAAAAATCAAGATTAATTATGTCATTATCATCATCATCTAAAGTTCCTTCTTTATCAAGATTGATAGAAATAGAACCTAAAACATGAATATCATATCTATCTATCTCATTAGTATGATTGTCTTCCTCTACAAAGTTGGGCTAATCAGAAGCATTCATACAGTTTTTAGCATGATCCTAAAAGTTCTTTCGACGTGTACTAGAATGTCAGATATGTTTACTCTTATTAGATATCTATTGAGAATAAGGATAAACAACCATAGGTTCCTTTAATTTTCATGGAACAAGATGAGGAACACCAGTAGGTTGAGAACTAGAAGGAGGAAGCACACTAGGAGGATTATTATATAGAAGAGGTGGTTTACCTTTGGAAATGGAAGAATTAGAAGAAATAGATGCAAAATGTGTAGGAAAAAGACCATAATAAATATTCCTAGGCATACTTAACTTAGCAATCTTTGACATTTATGATATTTATAAGATTGAATAATATAATTTGAATGAGTAGGAGGCATAGTAGGAATAGAAGGCCAAAATAAATCAAGAGTAGCACAATGTCAAGCTCTAAAAGGATTATAAAGAGAATAATTTATCTTAATTCAATCATTATAAGTTTAATAAACTGATAAATAGGGGAAGCAATGACTTGCATAGAAGTGAACCAAGGTAAACTAAGCTTCACTTGGAATTGATCAAAAGTAGGATTGAAAAAGGTATTATTCACCATTTTACCACACAACTTAACAAATTAATGAAACCTTGAGGAGGATAGATAAACTATTACAAGTCTGAACTCAAGTATCCATTCAATCATATAAATCATGATATTTTTTCTTAGCATATAAATGTTCCTTAGTTATAATATTAAATATGGAAGTAGGATAAAAAAGACGCCCATTATAAGGATATTTAGCAATTAGAGTGGCAATATAAAGAGGACCATCAGGAGCCTTGAAAATATCAACAACATTAGATGAAATAGCAAGGTCTCTAGTATGCTAGCAATTAGTTTTAGATTAGGTTGATCATTAGATGTAGAGGGAATGTATTTCTTACGTGGAGGTTGAACTACACATTCTATAGCATTGACACTATTGGCATTCCCTTGTTGTAAAGTATCATAAGAAACATTGAAAACGTGAGAAAAGGAAGGAGGTTAAACAATGATATTAGTAGCATGTTGAGGTAAATGATTGGTTTAGATTTAAAGATTTTAATTACAAAGTGCCACAAATTTATTTCTAGTATCATGATTATGAACAAATAAGGCATTAGAATCAATAAAACATTGACTATTATGTTTTAGATTATAACACACCTCATTATCATGTCCAGTATGGTGATGATATTGACAAAAGATTTTAGGATTTAGATGAGGACTTGATGGAGTAGAGGAAAAAATAAGTTTAACAAAAGGAAGTTTAATTAGATTAGCACTATCAAACCTAGCCATAATGAATGTAAAGACTCGTAAATTGGAGTAATCTTATGATTCATCCAAAAAATAAATGAAGAAATAGTGATACCTTGAGATGCAACAACTATTTGTTCATCTATTGTATTTGTGGCTTTGTTAATCTTTACATAGTTGTTAGGTTTTGGTAATTTGTTATGATTATGTGTGATACCACTCTTATCAACATGTACATGAGCCATTGGAGTGATACCCTCAAATTGAATCACTTGTAATTCATAAAGATGAAGTATTGCACAAAGTTGTGCATAAGAAGTTAACTAAGTAGGCATAATCTTATCCCTAATGTCTTTTTGTAAATTCAAAAATATATATGAGGAAAATTAATATTAAGTACAACATAATATATATGAGTATGTAAATGCTTAAATCTACCAATAAAATCAGTGACTTCTTCCTTATGACCTTGTTTGCAATACATCAAATCAGTCAAAGATGTTTAAGGATTAATGCTATTCTCAAATTATTGGATAAAGGCATTAATAAGTTCTAAAAGGAATTAATAGAATAAGGTAACAAAGAGAAATACCATTGAAAATATTTTTCATAGAAGGTGTGAGAAAACAACTTAGCTAAAATTCTATGATCATGAACATAATCACTATATAGAACTTAGAAAGTCTTAAGATGAGTCACAAGATTGTCATTACCATTATAAGTGTCAAGGTGAGGCATATCTAATTTTTGAGGAGCAATGGTATTGATAATCTCAAAAGAAAAATGACTACCCATATCACATGTAGGAATATTCAACTTAGATTGAGTAAAGGAAGAAAGTTGTTATTGTAAAGAAGGAATAATTTTGTGCCTATGAATACCATTAGTGGAACAATAATTTTCAAAGTCTTTGCTGCAATACTCACCACCATTATCAAATATGTGACATTTAAACCTATTACTAGTCTCATTTTTAACCAAGTATTTTTATTTCTTAAAAGTTAAAAATCCATTAGATGGTTTTTTTCTAAAGAAATAAAACCATACTTTCCTAGTTGCATTATCAATGAATGTATCATAATAATGAGAGCCACTATGGGAAGATACCTAAGCTAGTTACCATACATATGTATGCACAAATTTTAATTTCTCATTGTTGTGATCTGGATCCCAATCAGACTTAGAGGTTAATTTTTCCTACTTTATTCAGTATGATTTCCCCTCAAATTTGTCTATAAGGGGTTTGGTGACAATGCCCCCCAAATAAGGTCAAGGGGAAGTGCCACTTCTAGGTCCTAGGATAGATCCCTATATGTGCTCCATGTCATGATAAATGTTTATTTTCTCACATCTAAAGACAACATAGGTCAAAGTGAAGAAAAAAATTAGAAATGCCACCAGGTTTGGCTTCATCAACCTTGAAGTCATCTTGTTTGCCTTTAATATTTGATGGTGCCTCCATGAAAAGTTTTGTTATCTTCATTTTTTGTTTTGTGTATTGTATGTTGTATTGTTTAAGTTTTTGGTATTGATTTTTTTTAATATAATCATTTGATAATCAGATACATCTAAACCTAGTTAATGCAAATGAAACCAAAGGCCACCTCCTTCTGAAGAAGAAAATGTTAACCTATAGAAAATACCTTAAAATAAACCACAAAACCCTCAAGGGGTAGCCCCAAACACAAAAAACCCTCAAATGGTTACGCCTCAACAACAACCACCACATCTTGGGCCTCCAAAAATCTCATTAGATCATGTGAACACTAGCCAAGAAGGCCTTGTTCAATGTCTCACAGAAAATAGTGCTAGGATAAATAATTTGGTTGGTAGATTGAGGTCCTCTAATCTTGGTCACCACTCCACCCTAGCTAACACTTTAGAAAAAATTGCCACTAGTGCCAATTAGCCATGACTAAGGATGTGATTAAATGGGGTTTATAGAGGGATATATGTTGTGTACATTTTGCAGACGGGATATCCTATGATGAAATAAAAGATAAAAGTATCTAAAAAAAAAGGTGACATATGTTCTCTTTTCACCAATTCTAATACTAGCCTTAGCTTAAAGGAAACCAACCCTTGATTTCATATTCATTAGTGTGCTCATAGTGGGATACAATCAGCTTTTTGGGATAGGTGGTATATGACATTTGACCAACCATGCTATAATAATAATAATAAGGTGCCATTATAATTTATGAGAAAACTATATTGTGAATTTATTCTTGGAAAGAAGAAAAATTATTTTGACTTCTTATAGTTCAAGGGTAGAGGGAGGGAGGGGATCTACACATGATAGACTTGGCACCTATAGAGTCACCTAGCCAGAGAAAAGGAAGTTTCTACCATATTTTATTTTTATTCATGTTGTTATCCCCATAGTAATGAATGAGTCTATCGACTTGCAAACTCTTTACAGAACTATATCATTGAGCATAGCATATAGATAGCCCTAGGAATAGATACATCAGATCCATCATCATCATATAATCCACTAAAGTCATTACAACCCCATGCAATCTAATCCATCATAAAATATTCCACTTGGCTCTACTCCCCAACCCATTTAGGATATGTGCGTTAATTACCATTGTTTTTGTGATGTGCTAGATATCGCTATGAATGAGAATGGATCAATATCCAATTCATGTATAAATTTCAAGAAAAGATACTAGACATCTACTATTGAGGATGCAACTCTTAGTAATGATATGATAATGATGGCATTTTCTAGAGGGGTTATATAAGTTTTTTAATTTTTGTTTTGACACGTTGTTTATTAATTTCACCTAAAATATATCAAATTAAATAGATTTTTATTTAAATAAGAATAGATATTGATACATGATATTGAGATATTTGACATTTTTTAATTTATGCATAATGTAGGGTATATTTGATTATAGTAGCACACCCCACATTATCGATCAAGTAGACATACATAGCTAGCTCGAACAACTGAGGTGAGCAAAAAATATTCATTAGAATAGAATAATAATTGTTGGTTTGAAAATATTAATTATATATATATATATATATATGGTTTTTATAAGGCTTCTATGCAAGTTAGACATCCCAAATCGATGATGTGATGCTTTAAACCATTAACTTTTTCTTATAGAGTCTTTTGGTATCATATCTTGCACTTCTCTTATTTAAAATCTTTATATAGCTCATATAGTGTTGGAAGCATGAATGCTGATGATATTCCTATGGGGGAGTATTGTAGAAACCTTATTAGATCATTATTTTGATGATATGTTTCATTCATGACTATGTTTGTCATTGATGTCAACATAATAGTTTTTCGTGGTACATAACAGAAGAACAATGGTAAAGATCAAGTCGATACACATAGGTCATTGAGTATTTTCACTAGAGAGGTTAATGGGAGATACTACTAAGTGTCTAGTATATGTAGCTAACCTTAGGAGAAAAAGATATTAAGTTTGGAAAAATTTATGCAAGTTTTCATGAAGACCATTCTAAGATATAGCTTATAGAACCATGTTTTGGTAAACTTGTTATATCTCATAACATAGTTGTTATTCTAAGAATCAAGTTTAAAGGCATGAAGAAGACATATTGAAGGTGACATGGTTAATATTTCTCATCATAATATTACAAATACAGAAAATTATAAGGTGATATATTGATGTTATCACTAAGCATAACATGTTGTTAATGAGGTCCTATAATAATTAATTGAAAAGGGGTAATAGCTGACTAGGAAGGACATTTTCCTTTGTTATGCATAAATGATTGTATGAAGCACTAAGAGTAGAACTAAAGAGAAAGAAGTTGATATGTGAGGATAAGAAGACCAGAGAAAAGTTGGAGAAAACATTATTGCCAAGGTTTGATATTTGGATTCAAGTTTTGTGAACTGGTCTAGAAGGTATGATAGTGATTGGTTTGGTTGAAAGGACATAGGAAAGAGGATAAAGTACAATATGAACAATTATCCTACAAGGAATAGTTGAGAGATCAATTGAACAATAAAGTTCAGTGGTCTTGCCCCAAAAACTGTTTGGATAGTGGGCCCTTCTGCTTTTGTCCCCTAATAGGGTTGGCACAACTCCTAATAGGATTGGAATCTCCTAACATGGATTCAAAGTCTCCTAAAAGGGACTCTTATGTACTAAATGTTCTTATAGACTCCTAATAGGGTCCATCCTCTAACAAGGAATATATACCAGTATATCTTTGTGGGCATCATTCCCACTAGGTTTTTCCCTGTGATTAAGGGTTTCCCTGGTTAAAAAATATGGTGTAATTGTGTATGTGCATCTTTTTATGGTCATTGTTTACTTTGATTGAATGATTAAGATTAATTAAGGTTGATAAATGTTTTAATTGGATAACTGATTCACCACCCCCCCCCCCCCCCCCGCCCCCCCCGCCCCCCGTCTTAGTTATCTTGGTGGACAATTATTTCCAAAAATTGGTATCAAATAACTAGGTCCTTGAAGATAAAATTTAACAACTTTGGGAGACCCATGGTTAACATATTTAGAAAGGATAGTCTAAAGTTTGATTGAACAAATTATGACATCTAGAAGGAAAAGATAAAGACACATCTATTGTTTATGCATCGAAGATATTGGATCTTGACAAAATAAGAAAAGACAATTATTGTTAAGTGCACTGGAAACTTGTACCAAGGATGAAAGAGAATTTTTCATGTGCAACATGAGAGCTAGAGAAGCACTATTGTCTAAACTTCCTAAAAAAAGGTTCAATTAGATAAAAGCACTTGATACTTCTCATAAGATTTGGAAAGCTTTGGAAAATAGTTTTTAAGGTGATGTACATTCTAAGAAATTGAGCCTACAAAGATAGATTTGCCCATTTCAAGATATTAAAATGATGGAAGACGAACCTAAAGAACATATGTAGGCCAAATATTAAAAATTACTATAGGTATCAAATCTCAAGGAGGAATCAAGGAAGATGATGAGGTGATTTGGAAGATATTGAAGAGTTTAAGACCACCATTTAAGCAGGAAGTTCAAATGATACAATTGTTGATATCTGATACCAAAGATTTCACCAAGGAAACATTACTAGGGAGACTTTAACTAGTTGAGAATGAGCTTAGACAGTCTAGAGAATGGTCTAGAATAGAGACAACTTTTAGTGCCCTAAACATTCGACCTATTCTATCAAGGAGCACAAGTAGTAGAGGAGATTTTTCTAGTAGTAGAACATCTGATGGGACAAAAAGATAGAAGAACG
This sequence comes from Cupressus sempervirens, assembly GCA_028749045.1. Classification (NCBI taxonomy): domain Eukaryota; kingdom Viridiplantae; phylum Streptophyta; class Pinopsida; order Cupressales; family Cupressaceae; genus Cupressus; species Cupressus sempervirens. The sequence goes on from CM053787.1 coordinate 137,484,397, forward strand.
AGTAGCCCTTCTTGTAAGAAGAGGAAAAGATGGTAAGACAATATTTAAATGTTGGACTTGAAATGAGTTTTGTTATTATGAATCTAAGTGTCCTATACAAGAGAAAAAGTATAAAGGAAAGGTCAAACCTAGAAGACATAGAGATTGTTTGTATGCCAATGGAGAAGATGAATCTAATGAACAAGTAGTAAGTGCCAGTGATGATGAAATAGGATTTGTGGCTAGTAAAGAAGAAATTCCAAAGAAAATGGCTTTGGTATCATAGGTTGAAAAGAAATCTAATTGGATAATTGACCATGGTTATTCACATCATATGACTAGTGATATGAAAAAGTTTTTCGACTTAAAAAGTTATAATGCAGGCATTGTTAGAGTTGGAAAAAATGCAACTTGTCATGTTAAAGGTATTGGATCTATAACTCTTGATGGTAAGACTATCATTGATGATGTCTATTATGTTGATGGTTTGAAACACAATCTTTTGAGTATTGGACAACTAGTGGATAAAGGTTATTAGTTGCATTTCATAGAGATGACATGCATGATCAGTGAAAAAAATGGAAAGGTAATTGGAATAGGAACCAGACTTAGAGGTAATGTATTTCAATTGAACCCCATTGAAATGACATGTTTGGTTGCAAAGGTAGATGACAGTTGGTTATGGCATAAGAAATTTTTTCATATAAACTTTGATAGCATTTTGAAAACTAATAATATCTTTGCAGTTAGAGATTTTCCTAAGATTGTAAAGCCTACTGAAACAACTTGCAAGGAGTGTGTATTGGCAAAGCATAAAAGAGCTTCTTTTCTTGGAAAGAAGTTTTCTACTACAACAAAGTTGGATATTGTACACATAGGTCTTAGTTTTCCTACAAAGACTAAAGGATTCTATGGTGAAAGGTGCTTCATGATTATTATTGATGAATTTTCTAGAATGATGTGGGTTGCATTTCTTAAAGAAAAATTTGAGGCATTTGACAAGTTCAAGATATTCAAGAATAGAGTTGAAATAACAACTCCTACTTCTGGTAAGAATATGACAAAGAATTATCCACTAGATCAAATCATTGACAACAGAGATAAAGGTGTGATGACAAGAAGTAGAATCAATGAAGAACTATGTCTGATATCTCAAGTAGAACCAAAGAATACAAATGAGACATGCATAGATGACTATTGGAAGCAAGCTATGAAAGAAGAATTAAACTATATAATGAAGAATGAGAGATGGGAATTAGTCCCTAGACCAATAGACAAGAATGTGATAGGAACAAAATAGGTATTCAAGAACAAGATGAATGAACAAGGTGAAGTTGTAAAGAATTAAGAAAGATTGGTATGTAAAGGTTACTTACAACAAGAAGGGATAGACTATGAAGAATCCTATGCTCCTGTGGCAAGAATTGAAGTAGTAAGCTTATTCCTAGCCTATGTAGCACATAAGAAATTCAAAGTGTATCAGATGGATGTCAAGTATGTTGAGATAATGGGTGTTGCACACATTGCATACTATTGTTATATTATTTTATTTTATTTTATTATGTAATGTTGCACCTAGATGGACATGCAACATGTAAATATTCCCATGGGATATACTTGATGAGCTATATTGTAACATTGTGATAATATTTCATGTAATTATTTAATATTGGAAAAAATAATTAAGTTTTTAATATTAAATGTGGGCTTAGTGGGTTAGGTAGCACACGATTTATGTAATGCCACTTGGTGGTTTTGTGGGACTTGCCACTATATAAATAGCCACAAGGGTAGTTGGTGTGAGAAAGGAGAAGGCAAAAGGCAAGAGTTGAGTGGGGCAAGGCTTGACAGGTTATCCAAGGGAACATTTGTGAAGGTTGGAAGCATGGCATGGGATGTGTGGATTCATTCTTGTTTACATGGATTGCTTGGTTGTGGATATGGCTTTAAAGGCTTCCATGGCTGTACTGCAATGGTGTTTTTGCTAAAGTGATGGATGCTTTTGGAGGCTAGGTTTTTTCCCTCAATGAGGGTTTCCTAGGGTATGTCTTGTGTCACATTTTTGTGGGTATTTTGTCTATTCTCTTACATGTGGATTTTAATTACATATTTATTTCATATCTATTATGGGTTATGTGGAAACAATTATATTTTTTATTGCAAGTTTTCTTACAAGTGGTATTAGAGCTATGGTTGTATTATTGTAACTTAGACTGAATCCATGGAAATGCATGAGAGGTTAAAAGAAAGGGAAAGATATATGAGTTGTTTATTGCAAATTTGAGAGTTTTGGGTTTTTTGTTATGATGGGATATTGGTAGATTTTGGGCATGTGAAATTGTTAGACAAAAGGGTTTTTTAGATGTTTCATGTTAATGGAGGGGTTTAGGGGGAGCTTGTAAAAATGACCACTTGGGTAAAAATAGACCTCACCATTAGATTCGGGTCGATGTCTCCATAAATTTTGACATATAATATGCCCTAGTTTGGCCATGTTCAGAGGAAATGGAAGAGTTTTTTAGTTTCAGCCCATGATGGCCCTCAAATTTGATCCTGTTAGAATTTTTGTCACAAAAAAAATATGCAGTGAAAAAGGTAAAAAGACTACCTTAGTAAAATAGTCATAAATTTCTCTTAGGATATCAAATTTTAGACTTCTTATAGGTGTTGAAAATCTAATTCAAAGCACTACAAATTGGTGTAGGTTTTATTCTGTGATTTTAACATTTTGTTAGGTTTTAAGAGCCTAAAAGTTAGATGTTGTTTATTTTAAGCACAAATTAAGGCATAACTTGGGCATACAGAGTCAGATCTTGGACTTCAAGTAGGCAATGGAAAGCTCTTGGAGAGCTCTAAAAATCGGTTTACATTTGGTGCATGTTTGGCATGGTTTATTTAGTGATATATTGATCTGAATAGTTTATGGTATATATTAACTATGGTAATATTGTGAGTTTATGAAACTGTATATTTTTGGAGATTTAGAATTTGATGTCATTGTATACTCAGTTCATATTTTAGATTGGTCCCATGATGATATGGTTATTAGTATTTGGCTTGGATATGTCTGATGACTTGTTGGGTCTACAAGTTGTGCAATGTTGTAAGTGGTATATACTTACAAGTTATATTTATAGCTTGGATATGAGTTATCTTTTCTCATTAATCTTTCATTATTATTGCATATTCAAATTGGTGGCTTTTATTTGGGTTGTCTATGCCCTAAGTCACATGATTTTTTGATTTTTCTTCATGTAGAAGGGATGAGAATTTGTTATAGGTACAGTCATGGTGAAGGACTATGGTCAACTATTTTATGCTAATAGGTTCGACAATTTGATAGTTAGATGCTTAGTTCATGGATGTGATCATGGTGTCATATATTTTGGCATGACATAATTGGATAGATACATGTACATCCTTGATGTTCATTGGATTAGATTCCTAATTTGTTTATTTGGTTTCTTTTTGAAGAGCTCATGATGTGCACTTTGAGTTCTTTTATAGTTTGATGCCCTAGTTGATTCTCATGGTTAAAGGATGGTTTTTTCATCATGATGTCATGGATAGCTTGGATACATAGTTTAGCGAGAGCTTGTGATAGTAATGGGGTGGTAGTGTAGGATTAGTTCTTGGTTTGGTTTTTATCTTCTTGGTTTGGAGATCTTGGTTTCACTTGGTATTGACACTTTGATTGTGTGTGTTGGGACTCAAAATTGAAGCCTTGATTTTGAGTACCATTGAAAAAATCAAGCCCAATAAGCATTTTTTGATGCATGTGTACCCAACTATCCTTTTGAGGCCTAAGAGGTGTTTAATATTTATAATATCTTGTATCTAGTATATCCACTCATCCTTTAAAGATAAATTATCATTTTGAGTCATTCTATGAAGTTTTGTTTTGAGCAATGTTCAAATCTGCATTTTTGCCTCTGTAAGATAGTGATAGGAGGTTGTGTTTGCATCTGAATATCTCACATCTAGTAACGTTTCATGACTTGCCACTTTGGGAGTGTTTAGTGTGCATTCCAGAGAGCCTATGCTTCATATTTTGAGTTGTTTCAATATGTTTTGACTAGTTTTTGAATCCCTCAAATTTGGTCAGTTATTGTTGTCATGCTAATGCAAATTTTTAGAATTCTAGAAGGCCTTGTTTGACTTGGTATAAATTTTACCTAGTTGACCAAAATGATAAATTTCCTTTTGCACTGCATTTTAGAGGTCAAATAATTTCTATATTTCAATTTTGAGCTTATGATGAATCCTTTTGATTAGTTTTCAAATGTGTTTCCAAAAGCAATTTGTAAAGCTATACTAGTGTCAGTAAATCCAAATTGGCTAGTACCCTTGTTCGTGATGCTAAATCCATGATAGGTTAGAATAAATGGATTCTACCACTGTGTTCTACTCTAAAAATTCTTTAAGTATGTCAATTTATAAGTCTTGATGAATCCGTCTGCACTCTTTTCTAGGTCCATTCCGTTTGCAAAAATCATTTTTCTAACATTGCTTCTAGTTTTCAAATTTGAGTAGCCTACTTTGACTACTCGCCATTCATACCCAGTTATTCATCATGATCCCTAATCCTAGATTTATGTTTTCCTCATGAAAGTGAAAAAATTCCCCAGTTTATGTACCCCCAAGTATTATTTTTCCCAATTTTCAAAGCCAAATCCGAATGCATTTTGTAGTTTTTTGACATGTTTTCTTTCAGGTAATTCTAAGAGGGCAACTTTGATAGTCAATATCTTTTGACTAGGAATTTTTCATGAGACAAGATTTGATAGGGTAGGAGTATGTAGAATAGAGAATTATTATTGTTGATTTTAGAGCCTAGATATCTATTTGGGTCAATTTTTATAGCCAGTTGACAAGCCTTGTCTGAAAATCATAGTTTGTAGATTAATGATAAAATTAGTTTTAATTGACTGTTCAATGGTTGAACTTGATTCTAATAAAATATATGGGTTCAATGGATCAATTTGAAGGATTAGGTGTTTGAAAATGAATTTTTTTTAGCCGGACCCACTTTGTGGCCCAACTGATGGTATCAGATTGATAGGGTATATTGGGGATTAAAAAATCTTCTAAATGGGAAGGTTATAATGATTGTAATCATTACAAATTCTAATATGGATATATGTCATGCATGAATTATATGAAGAAGAGAATATATAAGGAATCATGATTGATTGAAGTTGTTTTCCCCTCCCCAGCTAACCATTTTAAGTATTTCAAAACACATTGGAACCCTTGTTCATGGAAAGGCTATGTTTCATGAGGGCATGAATTTGAAGGTGAGCACTAATTAATGTGGAAACAACTATAAGAGTTTTTTGAGCAATAGGATGTCATGAACATGCAATATATGTTGCAAAAAGGTTGGGAAGCATGATTGGTATTTAAAAATACTACTAAAGGATCTAGTAGTTATGATGAGACTCTTAATTACATTTCTATCCTTGAAACATTTCAAGATGTAGTTATAGTGAAGGAATGTGGAAAGATTCTTGTTGAGCATAAACCAATTGAGACTATTTCTATCCTTATGAAATTTTGTACTAGTGATGATGAAACGGTATCCAATGACTATTCTATTAATCTCTCTTCTAGAAAATATCTTTCAGCAATTAATTTTGTAAATGTTTTTATTGACCAACATTCATATCTCATGACTTTTAGTGATGGCGGATGTGAAGGAGTAGTATGGGTAGAAATGATAAAGTAAGACGTGTTCAAAATTAAGCAATAATGGCTTAGTGAAGGGGAGGTGTCAAGTTTTTCTTGCAAATTGACTAATCTATTAAATGTTTACCACTGTGGTGTGGAAAATGGGAGAAAGCACAAGCATAAATGTAGAAGAAAATTACCTTTTATGCCTGAAATAGAGAAAATGTTGAGTTGAATAATGTGCAAGAGGTAGCTACTAAGGAGAGGACGACAAAAAAATCCATGGCAAGGATACTTTTAGACTACTCCAACACCTTCAATGGTTTCGAGAGACCCATGTGCATCATGAAAGAGGAGAGCACGTATTAGAGAAAGGAGATGTTTGTAGATCCATTTTAGTAAAATCAGTTTGAAGGCAATTGGAGGTTGCTCCGTGAAAGAATCAAGGAATATTTTAAAGGGATTACAAAGTAATATTGCATATAAATGTCTACACTTTAATTTCATGCATAAGGTGGCTTCATGTATGTAGAATTTCCCCCTCTAGACCCCTCACAAGTATATAGTTTGGGAACATTTTTCCTATTGATCTTAGACTAGTTTTAACAATTGAGTGTCAACACACTTAAGAAATTTTCTAAGTTGATGACTGAGTATAATATAGATGCCAAGTTACAATATGTGTTGAGCCAAAAATTCAACAAGTGTCAAGTTATTTAGATGGTGAGTAGATAGATAGTGTTGAGAAAGTTCCAACTATCGAGTGACTAATAGGTGTTGACCTAGTATATGTGCCAAGTAAACTATAGGTGTCGAGCATTAGTAATTAGTAAGTGTCGAGTAACAAAGAATCAGCATAAGAGTATGTGCCCTCACAAACTAAGATGTAAACTATTTTTAAGCTAAAATATGATAAATCTCAAAGGATTAAAGGATAAGATCCAATCTATTTGATTCCCTATGCAATCAACATGCAACTAATCAGAAAAATGAAAATCATAGATTCATACCTAGCCCTAAGTCATGAAACCTTTTTAAGGAGGTTGAAACCCCATAATTTAGCATTGTATGAGAGAGTATGCCAAAGGAGAAGATTGAAGAGAGGAATGACAGAGTGAAAGAGAGTGAAGAGCAGAAGGGTGAAGAGTATACACAAGGTGACTTAGAAATGTAGAGGAATTGTCAAATCAGTTAACATCATAACAGAGCATCAACACTTTGTATAGAGTCATATTAGATCAAAGAGGATCAGATCATAATGAACTAGACATCAATCTAAAATAAAAAATTTGAGATTTTAAGTGATTAGTTCAACACATTCTACTATACTTTCTATCTACTGTATTAGGAGAATGAAAATCCTATGAAGATAGATTGGTTTAACAACCATTTTGTAATCCTTTAATAGGGTGACATTCCAAGTGAATTTTTGTAAATCCTTTAGATAGGTACACCATTAGCAATTTGTTGAAGCCTTTAATAGGGAAGGCCTCTCATAGGGCAGACATTGCTAATGGTCAAACTTCTTGACAAGTTACATATTGCTTTAGTGATAAGTTAAGGGTGTCATCCCCACCCTAGTTTTACCTTCTAATTTTTTGAGGGTTTCTGGGTGATCAAATATTGTGTTGTCTATTTTCATGCATGCCTTTACTTTCATGTTAATCATAAATCTCACATGTATGTATTGATTTCAGTTAAAAGTTTTATAGCTTAAAGTTTGGTACTTCTGATTCACCCCCCTCTCAGAAGTATTCTTCCCACTTGTAAATTCCAACAATTGGTATTAAAGCCAACTTCTTACAAGGAGAAGCCTCACAGCTTGAAGAAAAGATCCAGAAATGGAAGTCTACAAGCTTGGGAAGATTATAGAGAATTAGGAGATTGAAATACATCTCATTCTACATTCTTTGGAAGAAGCTAGGGAAGAATTGAGGAAATGCCTAAAGAGAAGAAAAGATATTTCCATAGCTAAGAATGATAATAGTACAAGGAGATTAACACCTCAAAAGTGTTTTCCAATGGTGATTCCAAGGAGTTTGATGTAGACATTTTAGACCTAATGGAGAAGAATAGAACTCAAGCAGAAGAGATCAAAACTCTCAAGATTGAGCAAGAATCGCAAGCCATGATGCTTTGTGAAGTGACTGAGTAGAAGAATAGAGTCATTGAAGATAAAGCTATGATAGAAGATGACAAGAGAAACCTTGCCAACAAATTAGAAGAAAAGTCAAGTGAGCTTGCAAGAGTTTCCAACATGCAACTAGAAACCCTAAGCCAATTTATGAATGTCCATTATGAGCTAAATTTCAAGGACATTGAGATCTCTACACTAAAGATGCAAAATGAACAACTACAAAATGAATTGAGAAGAGAAAAATAAATTGCAAAAGGTTTCAACAAACCTAGTGAAGCCATCAAGTACTTTGAATAGCTTCTAAAATCACCAAGATCTAGCAATCACACTTTAGGACTAGGATACACTAGCACTAAAGAGGGAGAGTCATCTAAGACTACAGAAGAAAGAAGTAACAAAGGTAAGAACACAAAACCCACTTGTCATTCGTGTGGTAAAAAGGGACATACCTCTAATGTGTATAGGAGAAAGAATACCAATTAGCATGACAAACCTATAAACATGGGTCACTATCACAAGTACAACAAGCAAGGTTATTAGGCACAAGACTGTAGGACTAGAACCATCAAGACACCAAGATTTGAAGGTCATTGCTACAATTGCAAGAATTATGGACACAAAGCTTTTGAATGTAGATCCAAGCCCACATGGTCATCAAACAAGGGAAGAAGCCATGAAAATTCTTATAATTTAGATTACAACACAAGATACAGTTGTCACTACTATCAAGAGTATGGACACATCCCTAAAAATTACATAAGAACACATTTTAGTGGAAGCTACAACAAATGGTTCAGCCAAAATATATGCTTTAGTTGTTTGAAGACTAGTCATATCAGTAAGCACTGCCCAACAAGGAAAAAGGCACCTAACCTTGAGTTCAACAAAGGAAAAGGGAAATTTGATGTTGAATACATCAGAGGAGAGATGAATAAGATATGGAAGAAAGGAGATGGAAGGAGCACATCCAATGAAGGGATCACTTCACCTAAAAGGTCAAGTGGTCACACTTCATCCAACTAAGTAGAAGAAGGTGTGTGGGACTAATATTTAAATGTTTTATTATACATCATTTCCTATAGTAAATTAGTACTAAAAAGGAAAGATTAGCATGAATGAAGATGCAAGGTTAAATCTTCAAAAAAATTCACATTGTTGCCGAGTAAGGAAAGTTTCCTTTAGATGCCAAGTTGTCTGCCAAAGTCAGTAGAAGCTAAGTTAGTAGTTGATGTCGAGTAAGGGTAAATCCTTCAATTGTCGAGTAAAAGGAAAATAGCATTGATGTTAAGTAAAGCAAGAAACTACATACAAGCCAAGTGGACAGTTGTATGAGCACTAATCATTTAATGCTAGGTATTGAAGGGTATTTGTTGATTTTTTGACCATTTTTCATCATTGCGAACACAGAGCAAGAGAAACAAGAGCACATAAATGATTTCCAATTAGAGATTGACACTTTTGCAAAGATTCCAACCAAGTTTCAGCATTGTTTCATTGATTTAAGGTATTTACACTACTATCAAGCTACGTAGTGTTCGAATTTGTTAAACCCTAGTTTGTGATAATGGCATCTAGCTCTAGAAACCCTAGGGATAAAGATATATTGGAAGTTCAATTGGTTATTAGGGATGTAAAATAGCCAAAATTTAGACCAATTTGTGAAGTAGCCTACAAAAATGATCTAGTCGGTGCCCTATCCATCATTCCCCTTAAAGTAGTTATGGTTCAAGATGTTTGAAAATGCTATAATTGAAAAGTAGGTGGGATAGGAGACATGGAGATCAAAGAAGCATATAATAAACTATGTGACAATGGAGTATTGAAGGAAGAATACAGCATAGTTGAGAAAAAGGGACTCACCCATGTCCTAGACTTCCCTACAGTCTTTAAAGCAGAATGGATCAGACTTGTTCTAAGAAGAATTCATGAAGGTTTCTTATGGTTAGAAGGAGGACCAATAAAGATAACCAAGAGCATCATTCAATGAGTTATAGGGTATCCAACCCTAGATCAGCCTAAAATCTTAAGTAATGATTCAAAAGATTCCATAGAGAAGAACACTAGGGAAAAATGGAATAAAAGAGGGATGATAATTGACACAATCAAAGATCCAATTGTAGAATTTGTTGTTAGGGTCATATCCCATAAATTCTACTAATCAAGCTGACTGAATAGTGTACCTTGTAATGTAGTTGACATAGAATACAAAATTGTCAAGAAGGATCACACATATGATCTAGTCGAATTGTAATTACAATAGATTATGGAGAATCTGGGAGCAATAAGGAGATCAAAGAGTGCCCAATGTAAATTTGGATCAATTTTGATATGCATATTCTTTTATATTTAGAATGAATTTCCTTCCTTTGGCAAGATAGGATGGAAAGAAAATAGATCAGCTACTATATAGATTAATGAATACATAGAGTAGATGGGGGCAAATTTTGAAACTATAATGACCAGTTACTTTGAAGATTTCAAGAAGTCTATGAAACATAGACTCAGGATACCTATCTCTCTTGTTGAACAACATGTAAATGACATTTGTTTCTTAGTTGACACTAACTTTACATATATCCAATTAGCAATACCAAGGGTGAGATGGTTGAGGCCACTTGGATATGAAATCAATATTGATGAAGCTTATGCAGTAACAATAGCTTTACTTGCAGAAAAAATAGATAAAAGTGTTGAACCCTTTGGCACTTATGATGTTGTCAGATCCAAGGTGGACATGGAACTGAAAATAGCTTCAATTTTGAAAAAGAAAGATAGACTAGTAAAGAAGCTAAAAGCCAGATTTGGTGAAGGCACAACAAAAGGTGAAGAGGATGATGAAGAGGAAGATGAGGAAGAAGGAGAGTAGGATCAAGGGCCACTTGCCTTAACACAAGGCATGGATGAAGACATAGAAGAGGGTGTTGAGGAAGAGGAAACTGAGGAAGCACCTACCAAACCTCAGCCAAGGAAAAGAAAAGCCTCCACCAAACCAGCTACAAAGGTCAAGAAATTTGCCAAGCCAAGCCCTGCCAAACCCACAACAAGAGAAAGCACTAGGGAAACCACTCAGCAAGACAAAGAATATGCAAAAGAGAAGAAGAAGCCAATAGAGAAACAAGAGCCAGCAAAGAAAAAGTTGAGAGAAAATATGTTTCTCACCTGACTCTGATGAAGAGAAGACTAAGTCAGAGGACATAAGCCAATTCAAAGTGGTAAGTCATGCATCTAAATCATATTTAGAGAACATTTGTGATAATATTAAGGATAATTATGACTTGATTGGCTTAATAAGTGTTGATTTTGGTAAATTGAGTAGAGAAGAGAAAAACATGGTGGAAGAATTTGTCTACACCATGGTGTCCAAGTTCAAGACAACTCCACTTGAACTTTACAACTCAATACCAAAATATTTTTGTTTAATTATAAAATATAAATAGCATTACTACCTTAGCATGGAAAAGGAAATAAGAGAATCTACCTTAGCCAGGGTAATGCTTGAGCTAACAAAAGCTTAGATCACTAAGGCAAGCAAAAAGCATGGAAGTAAATTTTTTCCCAAGTATAGAGCCTTCAAAATTCTTCAGAATAACATTGAAGATGTTGTAAATAAATCAACAAAGATATGGAAGTTGATATATGGATTGATAAAAGTAGAACCAAGAGAAGAAGATACCCTTAAAGATAAAGACAATGAAAAAGAAGTAGGGAATGACAAGGAGGAGGAAGTAAAGAAAGATTCAAGGGAAAAAAAAGTGGAGGAGACACAATGAGGGATAGATAAAGTGGAAACTATTGAGGAGCAACAACAAGAATAGAGTGTGCAAGACACACAACTGCCACCCTTGATCTCTCCACATGTTACATCCACACTTGCAAAAACCATAACTATGCAAGATGTTCTTGACAATTCTAGTCAGAACATAAATCCACTAACTACAGAGGATCTTAAAAGGATTCTTAACCAGACTACCTCATAAGCCCAATTGTGTACAAATCCAATCTTGGTGAGTGTGGAAGAATTACAAAAGGTTGTAGCTAACATTACAAGGGATAAGGTGAATCCACAAGAGCCACCTTCTCATATCCCTATAACCACAAGTGGACAACCAATAGTGCAAATAACAATAGGAACATCTAAAAAGGTTGACTCCATAGTTCAAGTCTTGATGATTGAAAAAAAGATATAGAGTATAGAGGAGAAAGAGCCTTCAAGGGAGCTAAAATTATAGATAGATACATCTGTCTCTATAGCATAAGTAAGAGGTGCAGCCCTACAGATCATAGTAATTAATAAGGAAAGATCTGGAAAGGTCAAGGAAATTCTTAAGGAGAAGGAGCAAGAGGCAATACAAACATTGGTAAATTTTCCTACAACAGGGACTTCAACAATCCTTCATAAGCTGAGCATTGTTGTCATGCCACTTCAAATTTTAGCACCAAGCTCAAGCTCTACAAAGGTTTCAAGGGTACTTCACTATGGAGACCCTACACTAGATGAAGAAATAGTCTTTCCTAAGTATGATTATGCAACCATGAACATTGATCAAATCAATGAAGTGCAAGAGGAACTAGAAAAGAAAAAGAAGCAGGAGATACTCATGAGAGAGTATAAATAGAGGCAAGCATGGATTGAAACAAAGGACATCTTTCTAGATGCCTTTAGCTTCCAAACACCTGATGAAACTAAGTCCATTATGGAGCAACTATCCAATATAGTGGACCAAGTACAAAATGAAGACCTTGACACAAATTCCAAACTATTAGAATGGTCAGAAAGGAAATTTTAGGCCAAGGTAAATGAGAAAATCTCTACTAAAATTGCACTTTCACAAGTTGAGCTAGAAAAGAAAATTGAAAAGGTAAAAGTAGTACTTGAGAACATATTCTCATTGTACTCAAAATTGTGTGACCCATCAATTTTCACACAGGAAACCAACCAGTGAATAATGAGTTTGGAGAGGAATTTAAAGATATCAAGCATGCAATTACCCAAAGATCTAGCTCAAAGTGAGAAGCATTTTAACACTACACTTCACACTTATAAGGAATTAGTTGTGTTAATAGTAGATGAGGCAAATACAAAGGCCAAATTAATCCAGATATAATTTTCCATAACCCCAAACATGGAAATTTCGCAAAAAGAACTGGCCTATGCTAAAATTGTTTTAAAGAAAGACCCCAATATTTCTACATTGGAAGCCCTAGTTCACCTTGTAGCAGAGTTAGCCATCCAAATAAAATCACTAGAAATTGCACTATAGAATTGGGATGCTACTTTGAGGATAGTAATGGAGGTAAATAAATCCTTTTTGGAAAAATGTTTAGTTAATGTATACACTCCTTTGACATAAGTGTCAAAAAAGGGGAGATAAATTTTGAGGGGGAGAAATAGAAAATCTAAAAGGAAACTATAACTACAAGGGAAGATATGTGGAAGGCGGAGTCAAAACAAAGTAAATAACAGAAAGAATGATAAGACAAGGCATATCAGAATCAACATGAGACAAGCTAGAATGAAAAGTTTTAGATACAAAAAAGGCACATCAACTCAGGGGGAGTTACAAATTTTGAGGTATTAGCATGAGACAAATCTAGTATGAGAAGTTTTCGATATAGCAAAGGCACATCAACTCAAGGGGAGTTACACATTTTGAGGTATAAAGTCTTTCACAAAATTTTGAATAATTTTGAAGTTTTGTATATGCCGAATAGAATGAATGATATGCTCAAACAAATTAATTTCATCATGTATACTTAAGTGTTTTTTTCACTCATGTCAAAGGGGGAGATTGTAGATCTTAGGCTAGTTTTGAAAATTGAGTGTCAACACACTTTAGAAATTTTCTAAGTTGATGACCGAGCATAATATAGATACCAAGTTACAATATGTTCCAAGCTAGAAATTCAACAAGTGCTGAGTTATTCAGATGCTGAGTAGATAGATAGTGCCGAGCAAGTTTCAACTTCTAAGTGACTAATAGATGTCGAGCCAGTATATGTGCCAAGTAAACTATAGGTTCCAAGCAAGACAAAATTTCTATATGTGTCGAGCATCAGTAATCAGCAAGTGCTAAGTAACACCGAATCAACATAAGAGTTTGTGCCCTCACAAACTAAGATGTAAACTATTTTGGAGCCAACATATGATAATTCTTGAAGGATTAAAGGGTAAGATCAAATCTATTTGATTCCCTATGCAATAAACATGCAACCAATTAGAAAAATGGGAAGATTTGAGCAAGAAAGATGGATGAATCTCAATTGTAGATTCATACCTAGCCCTAAGTCATAAAAACCTTTTTAAGGAGGTCAAAACCCCATAATTCAGCATTTTATGAGAGAGTATGTGAGAGGAGAAGACTAAAGAGAGGAATGAAAGAGTGAAAGAGAGTGAACAGAAGAAGAGTGAAGAGTATAGACAAGGTGACTTAGAAATGCAGAGGAATTGTCAGATCAATTAACATCAAAATAGAGCATCACCACTTCATAAAAATTCCTATTAGATCAAAGAGGATCAGATCAAAATGGACTAGACATCAATCAAAAATCAAAAATTGAAGATTGTGAGTGATCAGGTCAACACATTCTACTATACTTTCTAGCCATTGTATTAGGAGAATGAAAATCCTATGAAGATAGGTTGGTTTAACAACCATTTTGTAAATCCTTTAATAGGGTAACATTCCAAGTGGATGTTTATAAATCCTTTAGACAAGTACACCATCAATAGGGTGTTGAAGCCTTTAACAGGGCAGGCCTCTCACAGGGCAGACTATTGCTAATGGTCAAACTTTGTAACCTTGACAAGTTACATATTATTGCAGTGATAGGTTGTGGGTTTCATCCCCACCCCAATTTTACCTTCTCATTTCTAGAGGGTTTTCGGGTGATCAAATATTGTGTTGTCTATTTTCATGCATGCCTTTACTTTCATGTTAATTAGAAATGTCACATGTATGTATTGATTTTAGTTTAAAAATATATAGCTTAAAGTTTGGTACTTGTGATTCACCCCCCACCCCTAGAAGTATTCTTCCCACTTGTAAATTCCAATAATTTCCACTGTTCCCTATAATCTCATGTGTATGAGTGGGTGGTAATCACATTTTCTTTAGCAGTGGGATCATGAATGACAATAGTGGAAATATTGGTGCTTCCATAGGAGCGCCATGACTTTGTTACCAAAGAAAAACATGAGCAAAGGAGGAACAGTTAAAATGATTAGTCCCATATTGATGTTGTAGGGAAAGACTTCAATCTTTAAATACTTTTCCAGACACTATACTTGTTGTCTAAAAGGCTCATGCCTTTTGAGACACAAGGTAACCTCATGGTGGACCCCAATTGACCAGATTTGGAGAGAAACCAATTTTGAAAAATATGTTAACATCATCTGATGATGTGGGAAATTTTTAGAAAGTTATCAAATTTTGGTGCTCGCCATGTCATCACTAGAAAATGGGAGGTTTCACTAGTGAAGACATGGTGACCTCCCAAAAAATGCAAGAAAATGACGACCAATTATAAGGCCCATTTGGATGTGGTGATGAATCTCATACCAACACGTGGAGCCAGGTGGATTGAGTCATATTTGTATGATGCACCAGATCATGCCACATCGTAGATCTGATGGTGGTCACTATGTCACCAAGGCAAAGTTGCAAGATAGTTAACCATGGGACAAGGTGATCAGCCAACTGGTAGTAAGGTGGACTAGTGATGTGGTAGACATGTGGTGGCCACATGGTAGATGTTAGATAGTTGTGCAAGATCCATCGAATCAACGCATGACACATGTCACAAGTGGATCAACCAAGTTTGACCTAGATGGAATCTGAGGGAAATCTTCAAACAAGTTTCAAAATAATAATTTTTTAATATTTCTTCTCAAAAATCATGTGCAAGGTCAAAAGTTTAAATAAAGTTTTGAATTTATCTTATAGTTTAAACTTTATGAAAAATCAAAAATTTGCAAAATTACACTCTGAAGAGCCATATAAGGGATCAATTTTTTATTTTAAGATCTTGGGAGTTTTTGGTCAGTCCATATAGGCATATTATATATCGTTCAAACTGGGAGAAGATGAAATTTCCAATTCAGGAGTTGTTTTTTCATAGGAGACCATTGGCTCAAGTTATGTAGGAATTTTTCATAGGTACCCAATTTGAAATTTGCAGTTTCATTCACTTGAGGCAGTTTAGATTTAATTTCTAGTGAAACGATGAACTAAAATTCAGCATGAAGGTAGTTATGGGCAAGTTTTGTCACTTCTAAGTTAGTTAAATGGAGGTTTTATCAACATTCTAGATGCATTTAAGATATTTTAGTAGCAGGATGGTTTTCATCATTGAGGAAGAGATATTTTGGGTTTGTTACAAAATAATGATGAAAACCAAATCAAATTTCATGGGTAGAAAGATGAGAGATGCTCTACAATAGAAAATAATGGAGATTCAAGGACAGGTGTCATCTTCAAATCAAATCTAGGATTCTATTGTTCTTTTATATCTTTCTTTCTCTTGTCCATTGTAGGGGTTGGCAATTTTCAGTATGAGACCATATTGTTGGATCCATAACTATGATTTCACCAAATTCTTCAGCAGATATTTCTCTTGTATGAATAGTAGTAATGAAGATACTATAGCTAGTTCTAATATGTTAGGCATTTCTATATTTTAATTTCATGCATATGAGTGTATAATTTCAAGGAAATGAATACAAATGAGCAAGAATCTCTTTAAGTTTATTCCAATTCTCATCTACTTCCTCTATTTTCTGCAATGTCTTGTGTTTAAGAACAAAGAGCTTAAACTCATTTTTAATCACTTAAGGTTGTATGTCTGGATAGGTTTTGTATTCGAAAAAGAGCCAAGTAATGCGTATTTACCTTGACAGGGTTGTAGATTTTACCAAGAGGATATTCAATAAGTAGTGAGAGTTTTTATGAAGATAGATGTCTATTTACAAGGTGAATGGATAGATCAAATATCTAAATATATGAGTATATGTCAGGTATCCATGTGTATGTTTTGACTTAGGTTGTACCCAATGGATAAAGCACTGATCAGCTATAGGATCAACTTGTTCTTACTATTGTATATTTGGGATTTTTGCTAAAATCAACATCATTAATCAAATGTTATTCACTTTAAATATTCAAGGACTAAAATGTGATGCCCTCACTTAGCTTAGCAATTTATTTGGCCATGTTATTAACTATTCCATGTTTGAGATCTTTTCATAAGTTTTAGAAGATTTAGGGTTTTTATCTGCTTTGTCAAGATTCAAGTGTATGATTTAGCATTGGTACCATTTAAGTAAATCTAAGGTACACATGCCTAGGTTTTGTATAGCCTAAAGTAGAAGAAGGGTCTAGCCTTATAGTTGGCATGATATCTAAAAGGGTATGTTAAAGATGGGAAGTAGCTATCCCTAGATGTATCTTGTTCTCATCAGGGTAATTTGAAACTATAGCATTTCAAAACACCAAAAAGATGGTGACATAAAAATGCTTGAATTATAGAGCTAGATACCTCTAATATATTGTGCATATTCAATTTTGTATGCAAATTTTTGTGTTCCTCAGTTAAGTTTTATCCATTTGTAGTAGTAACTTTCAGGTTGAGTGTAAATTGTATTGCTAAGAGTGTTCATCTTCAATCAATTCAGTCAATTTTGGTTTTTACTGGTATAAATTTAGAGTCAGAATAAATCAAAAGTGGTTTCTCTCTTCTAAGTGTTTAACAATTTGCAAAGTTTTAAAAGTTGGGAGTCCAGTTTAGATTTGTCATGCTATGAATCATATTTTAAAATCTTTCTCACAATTGTGAGTGGTGACTCTCTAAAAGATCTTTGTACTAGTGTAAATCAGTTTGGTATAAATGTTTTCAAGAGTTTTCAATTGAATTGTGCATATCTTAATGTTATGATAAGATTTAGGTAAGAAGAGAGAGTATACAAGTTTTTGACTAATAATTCTTGATGTGTTGTATGTGATATGTTGTCATAAGAATTTTGAGTGTTAAAAATGAATCAGAACATTGACTTTATTTTTTTCTCCTCAAGGAGATGATGGCTCTATAATGATTTGACTAGTGGTGTGAAGAATTGAAGTTTTCACCTATGCTAACCAATAGATTAAGCTTGCAAGCATGAACATTAAAAGGTATTTTCCACTTTCATGAGAGTTTTTTTTCATGAAAATAAGTTCTACAAAAGATTCCCTATCAAGTGGTATTTCCAATACTAAATAGAAGAGTGGTTTGATACATCTCAAAATACTTTATGAAGGATATATTCAGCAAGTGTTTTTATATTTTGAAGTATGTTCAAAGTATGAATTGGTAGAGAGATTTTTAGATCTATTGCAAGTAATAAATTCTAAAAGTAATTATGGTGACTGAATTATAATTTTGTAAGAAACAGAAAATTCCTTTTCACCTAGTATGTAGTTCATGAATAAATATTATAGATTTGTTTTCTGCCAAGAGATACATGCCATTAAATTTTGATGGCAATCATGGTTTCCCAAACCATATGCCATATAATCTTAGAAATTATTTGCCTAAGTTTGATGGGAAACATGAGATTTCAGCTAGTCATCATGTTTAGATGTTCACTGACTTGATTGGTGATTTCAAGATTTCTCATGAAGACATGCATATGAAGTTGTTTGTTCAAACTTTAGAAGGTGATGCTAGAGATTGGTTTTCTTTTCTGCCAACATGTTCTATTTCATCTTGGGATGAATTACATTTAGCCTTCATGAAGTAGTTTAGGGAAAGAGTAAGCATTTCTAATTATTTTGATAAGTTCTTGAAGATTCAAATAAGAAGTGATGAATTAGTTCCTAAATTCAATGTCAGATTTGCAAAGGTTGTAAATGAGATTCTTGAAAATGGTAAGCCAGATGATCAAATATGTTTAGTGGTTTATCTTGATGCATTTGATAAGGAGATGAGTTATCTATTAAGAGATAAAGAACCTAAGAATTTGCATCAGGCATTCATGACAACAATAGAGATTGAAAATAACATAAAGTACAGATTAACTAGGAATCATTTCTCTAGGAGTGTTTGCTAGCAACATGAGGTTCAAAGGAGAAATCAATGTCATGTAGAGTGTTCAAATTCAGATTAGCAAGTAGGTACCCTTGCTGTGGTAGATAATTTTGTTGAAAATTCAGAATTAAAGACATGTACAAATGAAGTTTCTTGTTTTCAAAGAGATAATTTTTTTCTTGATGAACTAAGTGCACATGTTTGTAGTATTTTAGTAGTAGATGACAAGGTGGATTCACTTGATCAGTTATGCAAGAGATTATTTCTTTTAATGATAGATTGTATTATGTTGAGAATGTTATAAACTTTAAAGTTGAAATATTTTCATCTCATTATGAGGATGAAGAAGCTAAAAGTCATGCTTCAAGTGATGAAGGTAAAGTTGCTGATCTAATATACTATGAGGAAGCATCATGTGAAGACAATGATGGGAGTTGTTGCTCGAGTCAAGAAGAGGACATTGACAATACATGTTTATCTTCATATGAATTTGATGCAAATTGGGAAGAAGAAAGCAATTATTGAAGTGAGTACTCTTATGAAAGTAAAGGTACGAGTTCTTTTTCTAAATCCAAAAGTGAAGTTCCATTTCACAATTATACAAATTAGCTTGAGGTTGAAAGTTGTGAAGAAGAGTTGTCTATACAATATAAAGACAAAGAGATCATTTATAATGATGAATCACCTAATTGTGTAGATGAATGTTGTGAAAATGCATGTAGTAGTAATCAACAATATGCAAATTATTTTAAGATTAATGCATTAGCACCTATTGATAAAATGAAGGATGATTGGTTTGCAAGACATTTGAATCATCTTAATGAAGACAATGCAAGTAATACTGATCTATATTCTACATGATCCATTGATGGAGTGGATGGTGTGTCATTGGGTGGTGATTCTAACTTTTCTTCTTCATATGTTGAAAGTGTCCATGATAGTGATGTTATAAATGATTTCAAAGTTTTCATGAGTATGTTGTATAGTGAGGAGTTGGATGTTGATCAACACATCACTTGTTATAATTTCTACAAAGGAGCTTTGCATGGAATTATCAACCCGCTTTTTGAAGAGCACGTGGACTGTTCAAATGTGGTCGAGGATGAGTTTGATGATGATATGTTATCTTACTATTGTAAGATGCTAGATTGTTCTTCTCCTAGATGTGATTATGATGATGAGGTTGCATCTCATGATGTTGGTAACAAAGTGTTTCATGAAGTTGTTATTGAAAATCAATATGCACCTTGTAGCAAGTTTTATGATGAACACTCTAATGTGATGAATAATCCATTTTCTAATTTCAAAGAACCATTGGAGGACCCCAAATTAGTTCTAGATTCTGACATTGATGACATTTGTGAGTATGAGTTTGATTTCTCATTCAAGTACCATTCCGTTATACATAAGGATACACAATTTCAATGTATGTGTGACCTTTTTCCCCAGATTGAGTATGATGCCTTTATATTCAAGATTTATAACATGCATGATTCATTCAATAAAAAGGATTTAGTTTGAGTGTAATTTTTTGAGCAATGCTGATCAGTACTTTCATAAGAAGAAAGTTGTGGAGAGTGATCATAGTTTTTATATGCATTATGAAAGTGAAGTTGTAGATTCAATTTTGCTAAGTGACATGTTTCAAGATGTTAGTCTTATTGGTGAAACTAATAGAAATTATATTTCTAGCTTACCTCATGAAATTTTAGATGAAAACTAGATTTATGATAGAGGTAAAAGTTCTTGTTGAAGTTTGATGGCTCGGGGCCATCATTTGTACCGTGTAGGAGTAGTTGTTTCTTGCTTTCAATAAAGATGTTCAAGAATTTTTTTCCATAATTTGTGTGGTCAGCTTATCCTAGAGATCTATATCCTTGTCATGCCCATAAGGGATACACATCCCCAAATAGAGCCACTATTGGGACACAAAATTGAAGCCCTATAAGTGCTTTTTGATGCATGTGTACCTGGCTATCTTTTTGAGGCCTAAGAGGTATTTAATTTTTCTAAAAACTTGCATCTAGTACAACTACTCATCCTATAAGGATAAATTTCTATTCCAAGTCATTCCATGAAGTTTCATTTTGAGCAATGTTCAAATCTGCATTTTTGCCTATGTCAAACAGTGAAGGAGGTCGTGTTTGCATCTGAGTATCTCGTACCTAGTAATATTTCATGAATCACCACTTTGGGAGTGTTTAATGTCCATAGTAGAGAGCCTATGTTTCATATTTTGAGTCATTTTGATGTGTTTTGACTAGGTTTTGAATCCCTCAAATTTGGTTGTTTATTGTTTTCATGCTGATGCAAATTTTTTTAGAATTTTGGAAGGCCCTGTTTGACTTGGAATAAATATGACCCCATTGACCAAAATGAGAAATTTACTTTTGCATTGCATTCTAGAGGTCAGGGACTTTCTATGTTTTACTTTTGAGCTTATGATGAATATGTTTGATCAATTTTCAAACACAATTCCAAAAGCAATTTGTAAAGTTTTACTAGTGTCAGTAAATCTAGATTGGTCGATACCCATGTTCATGATATTATAAATCAAAAAAATTCATAGGTGAGATCAAATAGATTTTACCGCTATGTTCTACTCTAGAGGTTCTTTAAGTGTGCTATTTTGTAAGTCTTGATGAATCCATCTGCACACTTTCCCAGGTCCATAGGTTGGATCATCACTTTTTTGTTGGTGACAGGGTGTTTTTGCAAGTGCGTCTGAGGAAGAGCCCCATCCATTATGGGAAAGGCTCTAAATTTTTGCCATATTTTTTCAAACCTTTTAAGATCCTTGAGAGGATTGGTCTTATTGCTTATCAACTAGCATTTCCACCTAACCTATAGTGCATCCATGACATTTTTCATGTTTCTATTTTGAGGTAGTATATTCTAGATGTGACCCATATTCTTGATTGGGATGCTTTGCAGGTAGCAGATGGGTAGCTTACTTTGGAGCCCTTTTATATCTTATAACACCAAAGGCTAACCTTATGAGGTCAAGACATAGAGAAGGTAAGGGTCCAATGGGACCCGAGCGATGAGACCTCAATGACTTGGGAGGAAGCTACATGACTAAGGGGATTGTAATCCTATCTTTTTGTTGGCTTCCAAGAGTAAGACTATGCTAGTGAGAGAGGATGCAGTGCCTCTCATGTTTGTAATCTGTACCTTGTCTATTTTGATTCAAGAGATGCATGATACTCTTATTGTTATTTTTACTTTGAGTTGACTTGAGAATCAAATGTTATTCTTTGATTTAGTACCATAGATGCTTTACTACTATACTATTCAGTTTATCATATTTGCATGTTGATGCTATTTTGAGATGACAGTAGATCTATGATGATATCTAGTTATATGATTCATTGTACATATTTGTTGATTATGTTATGAGCTAGATTTTATGCTATGGTTATTTACTTCATTCATGTATCTTTATGCTTTCTGTGAATGTGAGTGGTGTAAATGGATTAATTTTTTATTTAATGCATTAATTGATTTGGCTATTATATTATATACAATTGCACTTGATCATGTGTTTTAGTGTGCAAGATTTATATCCTTGGAAGTGGCACATGGAGTTAGTGATTCAGCTATTCATATTTTACCAATGTCATCCCTATATAGTCAATGTATCCTTATTTTAATTGTTTTAAATTAAAACCTTTTAGTGATTAGTAAGTCCAAACTCATCTACATTATGTGATTAGACCAATGAGCATGTCTATGCATTTAGAGGTTTTCTCTGTCATGGAATTGTTAAGTGATTTTTTGTGATTTTGGGTTTTTGAGTTTTAAATCTTTTTGGATTTAATTTTTGAAAAATTTTCTTTAGGTGAATTCTCATTACGGAGAATAACTTGTTTTCATTTTGGTCGATTCAAAGTCTAGCTACTCTAGTTGGTTATTTTCCCTAATCAACTATTTACTTGAAAAGTGAATGAATATTGAAAAAGTGATTTTATTATTCACTTCTCACTTTTTGAAATAGAAAATTTGAGAACTTTTTGAGAATCCTCTTCTGAAGGATTCAAATTCTATTCATTTTGGGAGCTATGAGCATGGGTTTTCCATGAGGTCAATCTTGTTGGATCCAACTCGGGGATTTCTTGCTTTTCTATCACTTTCAGTAGTTTCAGCGACATATTTATTTTATTCTGTGGGTTTTTGTTTCTACCCCTTTTTTCTATCAAGTAGGGCCTTCCTATTTTGTTGTTCTTACCTTGTTTCAGCTTCTATTTCTTGTAGCAGCATGTTAGGAGGCTGAAAACTAGTGCTCCCCTCTATTTATATTTGTTGGTTCTATCTAGTTGGTTGGGTATGAACGTTTTCCCTACTTTTGAGATGGGGGTTTGGGGTTTTGAGTCGTTATGCTAGTTGTTTTTACATATGGTGTCTGAACTCATTTATTATTGGATTTTTAGGGTTTTTGTACCCAAAGGTCAAATGGGTTTCAATTTTAGAATCTTTTAGTTTTGGGTTTTTTTACCTCATTTTATGTGTTGCCCTATTTTCTTGGGTTTTCTTGGCACAATGTGGGTCATGGACCTCGATGATCCATTTGGATATCAGTCAGACCATTATTGCACTTTTTATCTTGCATTGGGATGTGTGTTGCATTTGTCCTCCTGAGTCTATTTTTGGTTGAGTGACTTCCTATTTGTATTCTCATCTAGTCCTTGTGTTATAATCTTCATAATAGTGGTGTACCACACATGAGTACATGTGCATACACTTGTTGGGTGAATTGCGAGTCTTGATCTTTCGTGGTACTTTCAGAAGTTATGATCATTAGGGTTGGGTTGGGAGTTTGCATGCCCATGGGCACTCATTATTGGATGAGCATGGGTAGGGTAGGGTAACATATGGAGGGGGCTTCTATCTCGTAGCCTGGTGACCTTGTCCCATAGGGTTGGTGTGACAAAGTTTTAGGTAAGTGATAATTGAATAAAACATTTGGTGGTAATTAAATTTAAGATAATAAAATGTGTGTGTGAGGCCCTCTATTGAGGAGTTGAAATGCATGATCCAAGCTTGGGCTTGTCAATGCCAAGAAACTCTGCATGATGTTAGCCCCTACTTAGTAGCCCATTGAGTATCTGACTAGGACTTGTAGTTATGCATTGTTTATGTCTTGGTATTAGTCATCATATTGTTTGGCATGTGTGCTATCCATGGATGTTTTCTTTGCATGTTTTTTTGGTTGGATCATTATCTCCATCAGCGTGGCAGGTGTGGACCTTTAGGTGCCACGTGGTTAGCATTCATAGCTACCTTCACCACTGCTAGGGATTGGTGTATAGAGATAGTCTATTTTTCTAGTGTGACCATTGCTAGATGTTTTCACTTGGTACTTCGAGTTCTAGAGTATCATTTCTTGTGATTTATGCTTTCATTCAAATGCTTATATATCATGTTTAGATGATGTTGTATTTCACGCATTTCCTTATTTTGATGATTAACATGTGATAAGTGATGTTATTTACTTGTAGGATTATCTTAAGCTTTACTTCTAGCATGTTATATTTCCTTATGCTTTTTGTAGCATGTGTTAGTAGTGATGTCCCTATTATGATAGTACCGACGATCTGATCGGTGGCTTGGAATGTTATGCGCGGGGGATGGCTAGGGCCCATGATGGTCTTATGATGCTATTGACAATTGGGAGGAACCACATACTTAATTTGTTTGTTCTGTTCATTGCAATGTTATTTCTATTTACTGTGATGTTGCCTTTAGTACTCTACAACGTTTATGTTCTATTCTTTTCCTTTGCTATATGATTAGATGGTTAGATGTTATTTCTAGCTTTTCATCTTTTAGATATGGTTCAAGTGTTCTTGCCTTGAAAATTGGATCTAGTACTCCTTGGTGTGGAGGAATTCTTTTTCTACTTTTCTTCCTTTATTTTTTTTGGCTTGCTATTCTACATTCTTGCCTTAAATTGCAATTTATTGCATGAGAATGTAAGTCCTCATGTAGTGTGTTGGGATTCTTTACACAACTTTGCACTTCTTCATGTAAAACCCAACACTAGTCTATGTTGTCAGAATGGTACTTTCTTGCACAGAATGGTCCACATCCTCATGAGAAAGGAACTTCCTTGCTGGATATGTTGCACATCTTTGCATGAATACTAGTAGTCTATATGCCTCACATGAAAAATAGGGGATATCTAGGCTTGTTGGAGAAAAGTTTGAAATTTGGTTTTGGATACCATTTTTGTGAAAATAGCTTTCCTAAGGGGTTTAAAATATATCATTTAAGTAAGTTGACATATATTTGAGATATATTTTAATATATATGACAAGTCTTTTGAGATAGGTTCTAGACCTCTATGAACTAAGAGTTATCTTTTGTCTTTCAACTTGGTTGATCTCTTTTGTTTTCTTGTTGTGTTTTGGTTAGTAGTGGTGTTTGGAGATCTATTGGTGTTTGGATGATTTCCAGTCTTTTGTTGTGATCTTTGTGATCTATGTATGTTATTGTTATGTGTACTTTCACTTGTAAATTTTTTTTATCTTGCTTGTATTTCATCATTGTTTCCAAAGATCTCTGGGCAAGGAATTACATGTTCAATTTAAGAGTGAATTTTTCTTCATTTTTCTTTAATGGTTCCTTCATTTCCTTGTTACTAAGACTTGACATTAGTTACCTCAAGGTCTATTGACAGATATCCTTGATAATTCTTTGTGCATTTTTCCATCTTGGCTTTATTACTTGCATAAGGTCATCAGGAATTTGCTATGCAAGATGATCTAGTGAGTACTTCCATTTTCGCAATTTTGACATAAGCATGTCCTTAGTTATTTTTTTTCTCATCCACATTCCTAGTCTCATACTTAATAGATTTGAAATTTTTCATGCCAGCTCCTTCTTCCATTTCCTTTAATCTTTCTTGAAGTGTAGGTGGATATCTCTTGAAGATTATTTTCTCAGCTTCATCTTCACCTAACTTCAATTTCTTCCTTGACTTGGGTATCCTTCTAGTGATACAACAAGGAATGACTTGGTAGGTTTTTTCATGATAAACTTTCCTTTCTTCTTGAGTGGTTTTTTATCCTCCCTAAGATTAGCAGAGAATCTTGCAAGTATCACTATAGATAATGAAATATTAGGTTTTCTATCTACTTCATATTGCAATTTTCCAATCATAGACCTATTTAATGTTTGATTCACCTTAGCAGAATCATCATTCTCTGACAACTTGTGTCCTGTCATCATAGGTGTATTTACTAGTTTAGAATCTTCTAATCCAAAAGTCTTCAATATTTCTTTGACATCTTTGACAAGGTGATGTATATACCATATTTCATCTAATAGACTTGCAAACTGACAAAAAATTTGATCTCTCCAAACATAGACATTTCAAATTCTTACTTCATCTGATTTGCAAAATCCTTACATAAAGCATCTTGACCTCCAAATATGATATCATCAACAAATATTGTAGATAACAAAATACCTTTTCCTTTCTTCATCTTTATGTACAAATCCTTGTTATGATTAGTCCTTTCAAATCCAATCTTCATGAGATAAGTATGAATTCTCTCATACCATGCTCTTGGTGCTTGTTTCAAACCATATAGAACTTTGTGTAGTCTACATACCATGTTCTTATTGTTAACATCAAAAAAACCTTATGGTTGTTCTATGTAAACTTCTTCTTCGAATATACCATTCAGAAATGCAGATTTAACATCCACTTGATAAACTTTGAAACCTTTGTATGCAACATAAGCAAGTAGAGTTCTTACTCCTTCCATTCTAGCAACAGGGGAAAATTTCTTCCCATAGTCTATTCCTTCTTCTTGTGCATAACCCTAAAAAACTAAGCTTTCTTTGTTTCTTGTAACTTCACCATTCTCATCTAGCTTGTTTCTAAATACCCACTTGGTGCCAATCACATTCCTGTCTTCTAGTCTAGGAACTAGACTCCATGTTTTGCTCTTCTCTATTTATTCAATCTCTTCTTCCATTGCTTTATAGTAGTCCACATCTTCTAATTCATCTACCACTATTTTGGGGTCCTTCATGTTCAACAAACATGATTCACTTCTCAATCTATTTCTTGTCATTGGCCTAGCATCTTTATTTGCAATGATTTGATCAGCAGGATGATGTATTTTGACATATTTGGACAATCTTGGCTTAGCTCTTGTTTCTTCACTTTGTCTTCTAGCTTTAGAATCACTGTGTACATCTCTTTTAGGTATCTTAGCATCTCTGTCATGTGTACTAATCTCAAAATCAAAATGTGCACCTACTTCATTCTATAACTCAGCATCTGAATGCAGCTCAATTCCTGAATGTAACTCGGCATTCACAGGATGTGACTCAACGGTCACTAAAGTTTTCATTCATAAACGTATACAAATGATTTGTATCCTTCTATTCCATTCATAGGTTTAGCCTCATGTACTTCTATATATTCATCAAAATTTGTATTTTCACTTTCCACAATTTTTTTAGTGTTAGTATTCAAACACTTATAAGCTTTACTTCTTGTGGAGTAGCCAATGAATATACCTTCTTCACATTTTGCATCAAGCCTATCATTCCTAATAGCTTTAAGAATGTAACATTTTCTTCCAAATACCTTAAAGTATTTTACATTGGGTGGATATCCATACCAGAGTTCAAAAGGTGTTGAATGAGTGAGTACCTTTCTTGATTTGCACTTGGCTCAAAGTATAGATAGATGTATTTAAAACTTCTCTCTAGTATTTCAAAGGAACATTCTTCTCCATCATGAGTGTTCTTACATAGTCTATTAAATATTTGTTTCTTCTTTCAGCTATTCCATTTTGTGGAGGGGTCGTAGGGGAAAATGTCTATCTTTTGATTACCCTTTCATTATAGAACATCTCAAATTCATTTAATGTAAATTCTCCTCCTCTATATAATCTTAAACATTTTAGACTTCTACCTAGTTTTCTCTCATCTCTTGCTAAGTACCATTTAAACATTTGAAAAGTGTCAGATTTCTATTTCAAAAAAAAACTATCATCATCCTAGAATAATCATCAACAAATAACATTATGTACATATCTCCCCTATAGCTTTGCACCTCAATTGGTCCATATAAGTTAGTATGAACAATCTCTAGTATTTCTTTAGAGGTATAAGCTTTACTCTTAAAGCTTAGCTTTGTCATTTTTCCTAGCTAACATTGTTTGCACATTACATTATCAAGCTTCTTCAACTTAGGCAAACCTCTAACTTTCTTCATGTTACTGATACTAACCAGGTTATCAAAATTAACATCACATAACCTTTGTTCCAAAGCCATACATCATAGAATTTTGCAACAAGACAAGTAGCATTTTCTGTATCAAGATAGAATAGGTTACTTCTAGTTTGATCACCTTTTCCAATAAATCTCCCATTTGTGTCATATATCTTAGTAGTCTTGTTTCTAAATACAACTTTGCATCCCAAATTATTCAATTGTGACACACTTAGAAAGTTATAGTTTAGTCCTTCATCTTGTCTATGAGTTTGATAGAACCTTTTTCTTTTATCAAATATGGTGCATCATTACCGAATCTTACACTATTTCCATCATAACAATTCAAGGTAATGAACTTACTTTTTTCTCCAGTCATGTGATGTGAGCATTTACTGTCAATTATCCATCTATTATTTTTGTTTACATAAGTCACAATTGCAGTTACCTCATCTTCATTAGATTCCTCCTTCATTGCAACATACACCACTTCATCATCATGTTCATCAGAATTATCCCTAGTTTCCTATTCGGCAATGTAGCATGACTTCTTTCCTTTTTCTTTGTAATCTTTGCTCTCATCTTCTCTTCTATTTTTGTACTTGTCACCACCTCTATTGTTCATCTTCCGTGTACATCTTGCAACAATATGACCATTCTCACTGCAATTAAAACAAATGATAGATAACTTATCTTTGAACTTGCCTTTACCTCTGTGGAATCTTCTTGCCAATAGTGCTTCCAGTTGTTCAACATCTTCCTCATTTTTATCACTAGACACATATTTTATCTTTCTTCTTCTTCTTCTGCTTTACCTCATTAGAGTTCTTCAATAACAATTTAGCTTTGAAATTAGATTCAAGACTCTCAGGTTTGTAATTATCAAAGTTAGATAGCTCAAAAATAGTGAGTCTACCTACTAGATCTTCAAGAGTTAGATCATTTTTTGGAATATATCTTAGTTCTTGAATTACAAAAACTCTAATAGCATAAATAAGTAGTAGTGTTCTCAAGAATTTTCTTAACACAGTGTCATCATCTATATGACAAGTAGCTCCTTTTATTGCACTAACAACTTCTTTTATTCTAGCAAAATTTTGAGTAATATTTTCACCTTTTTCCATTCTCATATCATCAAACTTACGTTTGAGACTCTTAGATTTTGCTCTTTGAACATTTTTATCTCCTCCATAGATGGTAGCTATATTATCCCACATTTTCTTTGCACTATCAAGACCTTTGATATCATCAAATTCAGCATAGCTTAGGGTAGAGGCAATCTCCAACATCGCTTGATTGTGTTTTCTCTTCTTCTTCATATCTTTAGCAATTAGGGCTCCAACTAGATAAACATGTCCCACTGTAATGGTAGATTGTGCATGATCTCCAAGTCCACTTGTAGCTTCATCAAACTTTTCCATGTGGGAAATTTATCTCTATTGAGCTTGGGTACTTCTCTTTTAGACATCTCGATCTTTGTGCTTCTAGTACCTTGAAAATAGTCCTCTTAAGCAGATGGCTCTGATATCAATTGTTGGAATACTTTAGAATAATGGGGGGGGGGGGGGGTGGTTGAATCAGTTATCTGAGGTCCAAATGTATAAATAAAACTTTTTGTAGCTTAGTGAACCCATAAAATATTCATACCCATGCATGTATCCATTAAGATTATGCAATCCTTAAAACTTGTATGTTACTATCAAATCAACTTGTAGAAATGTAAAGAATGAAACATAATAGATACATCAACACACTTGACACAATTATTTATGTGAAAACCCAATTCAAGAAAAACCACCATTGACATGCTACTCCTTTTCACTCTTCTAAAGTGATGCCTTGTGAAAGGCCAACCTTGTTAAAGGTTACAATATACACTATTAAACATGACTTGGTTAGAGGATTTCAATCACCCTATTAGAAGTGAGCCTTGTTAGAGGACTTTAGGCCATTCACTTGGAATGCCACTAGGTTAAAGGATTTACAAATGAATGTTAGGTCAATCTTAATCCAAAGTATTTACTCTTGACTGATACAATTGTTAGAGAGTAATAGTAGAGCTTTGATCTGATACAACTTACAACTTCTCTTGTAGATTATAGATCTCTTATTTAGTCCTCAATTCTACTTGGCCTTTATACTTTGCAGCTCTAATAGCTTGTTCACCCTTCAAGCATACATCTCCTTAATCCTTCTTTCTTAAAATGCCATTGTAGATTCTTCTCTTAGGTCACTTGATGAAGAAATACCCTTAATTCCTTCTCTTCCTTAGGTTCTTGCAAATGACAACTTGGCTTCATGACTAGACATTCCTATAAATAGGAAATTAGGATATATTTCCGCTCATTTTCCATCATCCACTTTAGGGTTTGGATGCATTAGGTTGGATACAATTTATCTACCCCATATCTTGTATCTCTTCTAGAAACTTCTCCTAGAATCAATTTGAATTCACCTAAAACTGGTTTACATCAATTTTTGTGCCACTAGCTCATTAACCTTATCTTCCTTCTAGTTCACAAGTTTCAAGAAAACAAACTTGTCAGCTTAGATTCAGTGAGTCTTTGATCTTTAACATAATGTAGCAACTCGACATTATCAATCTTTTGATAATTGACACATACTGCATTGCTTGGCATCAACTATAAAATCACTTAGCATCAACTAAACTTTACTTGGCATCAACTGTCTTGCTCAAGATCCACTAGAATTTTCTTTTACTCTGCTCCAACTGACTTTTTGCTCAGCTTGCACTAACTTTTCTTTGCACTTACTATCCACTTGGTAAATCTTGGTAGAGAAACTTTGTGTAACTTGTTCTTCTAAATTTTCTTAGTGTGGCCAACATTTGTAACCTTAAGTAGATTATCAATACATTATGTCATCACTGTCTTAACCGATCCTTTTACTTCATTACAAAATCATAACTCAACCTTTCCTCTAGGTTCTTTTGTTACATCTTATTGATCAAATCCTCTTCATTGATCAACTAAGTGATAGTGCTTGAATGTTATAAGAATTTTTCTTACCAGAAAATAGTAGGTTTGACATCAGTGACAAAACAATGATTGAAATAGACAATCTTCTTCAACAATCTCTCTCTTTCAATAATCTCTCTCAATAATGATATTTTTTAATCATATCTCAACAATAGCATCACTTAGTATAGAGAGTATGAGGGTTCATTTTCAAATCATGATGAATGATTTGGCACATTTAGCATGTCATCAAAGTTGGATACTGGGAATTAAAGGTTTGGATATAAGGGCTACTCAAAGATTTTTTCAAATGGAATGCACCTAGAAAAGTGTACAAATGGTTTGGTAAAAAATTACAAATGCACATGCTTGAAGTATTTTTGTAGAACCCAAGGCTATGATTTTTTTGGCTTCACCGATCATAGAGTCAAAGTTATAACCACAAACGAGCCTCTCAACCATTCTGTGAAACTGGTCTACATCAATATGTTAGAAATTGCAAACAAAATTATGTTTGAAAATGGATCAAATAGATTCATCAAGGGCTCAAAATAGGAACATAAAATTTCTTTGACCCCTTAATCGTAGTGGTGAAGGAATTTTATCATTTTGATCAACTGGTTCAAAGTTATACTTAGTCAAATAAGGCTTCTTGGATTTCTAAACAGAATGCAATAGTAGGACAACAACTAACAACCAACTTTGGGAAACTTAAAATACTATCAAAATAAGTGGAAACAATTTTAAATTAGAAATATAGGTTCTCTGATATGCATGCTAAAATTTTCTAAAGTGAAGGGTTCTAAAACTTAACTAGATGCAAGATATTCAAATGCAAACTAGCCCTTTAAACATTGTTTGACATTTAGACAAAAGTGTAGATTTCTCAAATGCTCTAAATGAAATCTCACAAAATGATTTGGAATTGCAACATAACACCATGAGGCACATCCATATAGTAATTAAAAGCATGGAACACCTAAAATTCATCATAGGCCTCAAAATGAGAACCTCATACATAGGCATGAAAAGCATTTATAGGGAGTACTTTTGCAAAGTTTGCAACTAGGTACTCTATAATTCTTTTGCATTTTTTAGTCCCAAAAGTTTCCTTTCCCATTCATTATTCCTTTTATTTTCCCATTCAAGACACTTCCCGATGTACACACACCTAATATTTTCCTACAAATTTCCTCACTTAGAATGACACCAATCACATCATCAAATTTTAGGGTATTAGAGAAACAAAAATAATTATTCATGAACATTACAACTTTTAGGCAAAGAACATAGAATCAAGAGAGCCCGAATTTCTTTGTGAAAAATGATATTTACAGAAGATAACTAACTAGTGTTGAGCTGTCATTTTACACGATGCTAAATGGTAGGAATTCTTCTAAACTCCTCACTTGAAAAGTTGATTTTGTGAATTGACTCCAAGGTTCCGGGCGATCTTGCGACCTACTAGAATCCACTCAGTTGAAGATAAGAAATCATCTCCTCAATTTGTGCTGAGAGTGAGATATATTCTTTATGTAATAAAATGCTTTTAATCAATAAAAAAAAAAATTATTTACAAGCTAACAATTTAACTGGTGCTTAGTAGGACTCCATGTTAGCATTAAGTTATATTTTTCATTAGTGACAACACTTATTCAATTATGTATGGTTACCAAGCTCATCACTCAGTCTCTAGTGTTTTCCAAGCAATCCGGTGTTAACCAAGTTTCACAGTTCACACCGAGCATTCTAGAAGCTATTGAGTGAAAATAGTTAGTGTGCAATCCAACAATTATCACCAAGCAGATAGTGGTTATTGAGCTTTGCAGTACTTACCAAGTCATCAATTACTATGATGTGAAGCTAGTGTCTACCGAGTGATGGATGTGCAATGTTTGCCAAGTGAAAGCAAGGTAAACAGAGTGTTTGGTATCTATCGAGTGACACTATATCTATTGAGTCTCCAATAGTCACCGAGTTCAAAGCTATGTTGTGTGATTAGTATGGACCATGCCTCTACTTCTACCGAGTGCATGATGATACCGAGTAATGTAGTGGATGCTGAGTATCAGAATGTCACCAAGTTAGCTTGCAGAACCTGAGTTTCTACTATTTGGCTAACTTAGTAATAGTTTTTTTACTTGTGTTTTAGCTAACCTTGTAATTGTAAATATTGGAAAGGTATATATGTGATGTATTGTATCACTCCACTACATCAAGGAATTAAGAAGTGAATGTGAATCAACAATAGAGTAGAATATTCAGTAAGGTCTACAAGGAGTAGTAAAGTTATATCTATCACAAGAGGTGATCTATACTTCAAGGATCTAATCAGCAATCAATTTGTAAGTCAGATCTACTATTTCATCTAAACAGGTGAACTAGTTTTTATATCCTTTAACAGGGTAGACTTAACAGTCTTTCTTTAAATCTCTTTAAAAAGTGCATACTTCATTGTATGTTTGCAAAACCTCTAACAAGGTGGATCTAGCAGTCCAAATTGCTCTTAATAGGGTAGATCATTAGAAGTGGTCAATGTAAGCCTTAACAGGCCAACTTTATACTATAGTAGTGAAGTTTTGTGGGTATCATCCCTACCCCAATTTTACTTTCTATTTGGAAGGTTTCTGGGTCACCAAATTCTATTTTCATGTGTCATGAATGCTTATCTTTCAATTTCTTATGCATGCAATAAATTAGACCAATTAATGGTGAATGATTTATAATGTTAAGTGCTAAATTAATTTAAAGTTTTGAGGTTACTGATTCACCCCTCTCCTCTTAGTAACCTAGCTAGTCTTGATTATTTCATACAATTGGTATCAAAGCATTGTGGTTCTTAGGATAAAGCTTGAAAACTTGATCAAATATCAAGGACAATGGAGACATTCAGATTTGACAAAGCCATTGATAATGAAAAGCTAGATCTAAAGATGGTCATAGCTTAACTCAAAGAAGCAAAAGAGCATCTTTCCCAATCCCTAAAAAGAAGGAAGGAACTTTCAAAACAAATGAATGACCACTGGTATTTTGAAGAAAAGATTGAAGTTTTTTTTACTCAAGCAGTTCAGATGAAGCAAATGAGGCAATCAAAGAACTCCTAGAAAAGAATGGCTCTCTATAAGAAGAGGTAAGAAAATTGAAAGAGAACAATAAATTTAGTCAATAAGAATGTGTGAAATCTTGGAACAAAGGAATAAGGTAAGTGAAGACTTGGAGGCAAGGAGCAATGAAACTCAAAATCAATCCCTTCAGCAAGAAAGTCTTATCAATCAGCTCTCCAATACAAATGAGGAAATCATGAGTCTGAGATTTGAAAATGAAAGACTAAGGAATGATTTAAGCACTAAAAGACAAATCAATGAAAGACTGAAGGATGATCTAAATTCTAAAAAGAAACTCAATGAAAGAATAATAAAATCCCAAGTAGGCATGGATCAATTCAATCAGCAAAGTGAGAAAAAATTGTATAGGCAAAAAGGTAAAGCAAGACTTGGATACAAAGAAGAAGGTGAATCTTCCAAACAAGGAGCTCAAAGGAATCAAAGACCTACTTGTAATCACTGTGGTAAGTTAGGTCATACATCAAACAAATGTTGGAGTAATGGAAAGGAAAAATTCAATGGAAAGTGCTAGAATTGTAGTCAACATGGTCAGAAAGCTAATGAATGCAAGGAGAAACCAAAATTTGAAGGTAAATGTCACAAATGTAAGAAGCAAGGTCACAAGGCATCTGAATGCAAATCTAAACCATTCAATCCAGCTGAACAATTTGTAAAAGCAATATTTGGTTGGGACTACAATACTTGGTGTAGATGTCACTATTGTGGAGAATATGGACACATTGGCATAAATTGTGCAAGGCATCACTTGAGAAAGAGGGGTACCACCATAAGATGGTATACATGTACTAAACTTGGTCATATAGCTAAGAGTTGCATGAATATAGGAAAGGTTGAAGATAAAAAGAAAGCTAAAGCTGAAAACATCAAGAAGTAGATGAGACAGCAATGGATTCCCAAATCTACTGAGCAAGCCAGTTCAAATGATGGTCATATCACTCAAGAAGTGGGTGACTCCACCATTTTTTATTAAGTTCTTAAGGAAGAACTAGAACTATATCTTTAAGTCGAATCTTAAGTAGTTCCAATGAAAGGAAGAAAAATATCCAAATCTATATTTCAAATACAAAGGGATCACAAGAAATCAATATTCACCGAGCAAGGTTGGTCATAGACTCTACTGAGCTAGGTCGGGAGTAATAAAGTTTTGTTCAATCATTGAGTTACAAGCTTCTACCGAGCATAGTTAGTGGATGATAGTCTATCATGCACTATTTCATTATGGCACCAAGCATTAATGGAAAAAATTTATCAAAAATGGCTGAATTTGACTTCATTTTTTATCATGACTTCAATATACCTAGAGCAGAGCGATTTTACAGTGCATCCAAGCAATCTCAAGAAAATTTGCAGCAAAGATTTTTTTCAAAGAATTTTCTCATTTATCAAGCAACCATGGCATCTAGAAGTAGCAGCAATAGCAAGGGAAAAAAAGGTTCTAAAATGTTGGTAAAAGGTGTGGAATGGAAAGCACCAAATTTCAAGTGGGTACCAGCAATTGCGGAGTCACTCGATCCAAATGGAGATCAATCACAAATTCCTCCAAAGGTACTTCTTATTAACAATATTTGCACTCATTTTAAGTGTTCTATTCAATAAATTGGAACCCTAGAGATGGACAGTTCCCTAGGAGAAATGTGTGTTGATGGAACTTTGAAACCCAAGCATAAACATCTAGAGGTCAAAGGATTAACCCATATCCCACATATGCCAAGGAATTTCCAAGTGAAGTGGATTAGGTATATTTTGAGTCATGTACATAATGGTCAATTATGGTTAGAGAAGCATTTTTTGATCACAAAAAAGATGATTCATAAGATTATGGATCTCCCTATTCTCAACAAGGCTAAAACAACCAAAATCCTATGTCAGAAAGAACTTTAGAAGAAAACCCTAACTGAGTGGAACAACAGAGGTTTGAAGATCAGTAATGTTTCTAACATGGAACTTAGGTTTGGAATTCACATAATTGCACATAAGATATATAGCTCCAATCATTTGAATAGTGTGTCATGTGAGGCCGTTGATTTGGCATACAAAGTTGTAAAGAAGAACCTAGAATTTGATCTATCAGATTTATTGTTGAAACAGTTAAACAAGAACATGGACATCATTAGGACATCAAAGAACAACCCCTATAAATTATGTTCTTTCCTAACTTGTCTTTTCTTTTATGTTCAAAATTTTTTCCCATCCAAAGGTTCAGTTGTATGGAGGAAAGATACTCACATTTCGTATCAGATTAATGAATTCATTGCAGAAATGGGTGAAAATTTTGAAAGTATTATGGATAATTATTTTGAAGTTTTCAAGGAGAAGATGAACAACAAGTTCAGGATTCCTCCTAAACTAGTTGAAGATTATAAAGATGATGTATGCTTCATGGTTGATTGTGATAAAGTTTATATCTAGGTAGTCAGGCCTAGAATTGCATGGGTGAAACCTCTTCCATATGAGGTTAACATTGATGAGACAAAAGACATTATTGAAGCCCTAGTCAATGAGCTAGTAAATCCAAAGCTACCTATCTTTGGAACCTATGAAGAAGAAAAAACAAGAATAGAGCTTGAGATCAAGCTACCTCAGGCAATAAAAAAGGGTAAGAGGAAGATAGAAAAGCTAAAAACTGCAAGTGCCACTCTTATGCTTACCAAGGGAAAAGGAGAGGATGAAGAAGAGTCTAAAGAAGAAGAGTAGGAATCAGAAAAGGAGGAAGAGCGTATAAGAAAGAAAGGCAAGGTGATTATAACCAAGCCACCCAAAACCTTCACAATTGTGTTTTCCAAGAGATCCAAGAAGAAAGGAGTTAGTGAAGTTGTGCTTGTTAAGCCCCCTCTCACATTCCAAGAGAGATTGAAGCAACTAGATGAAGGTGTTGGTATTACAAAATTCAAGGCATTAAAATTTGAAACCAGGACAAATGCAGGGAAGATGCAGATTGAGGAGCTAGTGCTATTAAAGGTGGGAAAATGGAAATATTCCCCAAATCAAATTGCCCCATAGATATCCAATGAATTATTAGAAAGGTTGAAACCAAGGTGGGAAACTACTACTCAAACTATCAAAGACATATTTGAGAAATCTTTGAGACATTTGCTACCAAATCTTACTAATGCAGAAGTCAAGGAAGCAATGAAGAAGTATGAAGAGAAAATGATGATGAGATTTCATACTTGTCTAGTTTTGGTCAAAGACATTGAGCATGTAGTTAAAGATGCCACTGATATATGGAAAAATGTTTATCATTTGCATAAGCCAAGTGAAGACCTAGTTGAGATCAAGGATGATGATGATAGTGACAATGATGAAGAAGATAACACACCTTGTATCACTTTTGATGTTGAAGACTATCAAGCACTGAAGGATGATGAAGAAAAGAAAGATGAAGAAGCTGATGAGGAAGATAAGGAAGGAGATGAAGTAAATGATCCAGTGAGGATAGTCACATAGGTTATAGCCTCCCTTACCCACTCTCCACAAAAGACTACTACATCATCTGGCATGGAGAAAGTTTCACCAAGTGTGATTGTAACATCAACTAATAGATCATCAAGTTCAATCACTATTTTCTCTCTCTCAACTCCAAGCATCACTAATGGAAGTTTCTACCACTTCATCCACCGAATTTCAAACCTCCTCTTCTTCAACTATTGAGTCAAGAACTTCATTAGTAGCATGTACAGTAAGTTCAACATCATGTTCTACAGTTTTGGCTACTACAACTTTGCTTGCACCAATTTTTGTTCCAGTGAGTTCTTCTATTGCAAGTACTTCAGTAAGCACTCCACCTGTCATTACCTTGATTTTGGATAGTACAAAAATTTTGCAGTCTTTTAGCACTCCTGCAAGTATTTCTTCAATTGGTTTTCTTCAATCTTTTACAAGTCCAACCATCTCTATAATTGTTTCTATTCCTAAGTGCAAGGCAGTAATATCAAAAATAGAACTAAGGAAACCTCTTGAACTTTTGATTACTGGAAAATAAATTGATGATGATATTGACTTGGATAAAGAAATTGAAATTCCTAAGTTGGATCTTGATACTGCTATAGTTGAAGAAATGAGACTGGTTAGCTAGCTTTTGGAATAGAAGACAAGGCAAAAGCAGTTAAGAGATGAAAGGGACAAGCAATTCAGAATAATTGAAAGTGAAAAGAATATACTAATAGAGGCCATAGGTATTGATGTGGATTCATCTCAACACATTTTGTTGCAATTAGAGGAGGCAATTTACAAGTTTAATGAGGATTCTACATGACAAGAAAATTTAATTGAAAAGGTAGAGAAAAAGTTTGATAATGAAGTGCTTGAGCACATTGCCATAAATTAGGTAGAACTATCCTCCATTTCGGCTAACATTGAAAATTATTTTACAAATGTAACATCACTTTTTGCCAAGCTATGTAATGTTATCAGGTTCCCTAAGGAGGTAAAAGAAAAATTGTATAAGATTGATGAAGACATGAAGGCCAGTGTTCAAAGGTTGCAGCTTGACCCCAGTTCAAGCTCATCACATCACAATAAGGTGAGATTTCTATCAGATATATAGGTTAAAATATCGAGAGAGGAAGGAAGGATTAGATCCACATTGATAGACATCCAAAACATGATCCTTCCAATCATGGACACAATGCAAAAGCATATTGCATATTCAAAGTCATTGGTCTAGGATAACAATTTTTCAATTGTAGACCATATGATTGAACTTTCAGCAGAAGTTCAAGTAGCTCTCCATACCAACAAAATTTTGCAAGAGAATTGGGATTAGACATTAGCTCTTATTCTCAAGGTACATTCTGAATTTCTCTCACATTTTGGTGTCTCTGTATGAATATATTGTATAACTCTTTGGCATTATTGTCAAAAAGGGGGAGTAAGAAATATTTTGTGGAGAGAAAAAGGGAGAGAGAATAGATTGATATCTATACAGAATAAAAGGAAGAGAGACTATGTATATATTATGTCTTATGTATGGGGGAGATATGTGCAAATGCATATACAACAATTTTACAAAGATAAATTTTGAAAACATAAGTCTTGGCTTATAAGTGTTTTTGTCACTATGCCAAATGGGGAGATTGTTGGCATTAAGTTATATTTTTCATTAGTGACAACACTTATTCAATTCTACATGGTTACCGAGCTCATTACTTAGTCTCCAGTGTTTGCCAAGCAATCCAATGTTAACCAGGTTTTACAATTCATACTAAGCATTCCAAAAGCTACTGAGTGAAAACAATTAGTGTACAGTCCAACAGTTATCACCAAGTAGATAGTGGTTACTGAGCTTCACAGTACTTGTGAAGTCATCAGTTATTGTAATGTGAAGCCAGTGTCTAATATATAGACACATTGGTTAGTATATTAACATGGAGTTTTTTGGTTGTTTGTTTTCTTTTCTTTCTTTGATATAAAATACGTGCACACACATACACTAGTTTTATTATGTGTACATATATATATATATATATATATATATATATATATATTTATACACACACACACACACAGATAGTGGTTGTTTTATTTTTGGTTATTTGTATTAATTCACTATCTTTTTATTTTTTATGGATTTTTATGGTTGTTGAGTGTGTTTTCTTTCATTCTTATCTATTAAAATTGTTTTAAATTAAATACATGCACACACATTCACTAGTTATATTATGTGTGCATGTATCTTATATATATAGTGATTTTTTTAATTTGGTTATTATATGTATTAATTTTCATTTGTTTTATTTTTATTTGTATTTGTATTGTGTATTTGTATTTGTGGATGCACATTTTTTTCCACTCTCATTCACACACTTATTCTTACATAGTCTCCTTATATATATTATTATTATACATCTTGATAATATCACGCACTTGCTTCATTTTCTTTTATTAATTGTTATTTTCCATAGGTTTTCTTGCAACTTTTTATTTTTAAGTTGTTTGTTCATGCATAGCTTTTCATATTCTAAGGATGGGTTAGTTGTGCCTTTGGACTGTTCTTTCTCATCTCCTACATTTGATTGATTTATTGCCTTTATCCTCCTTTTTTGCCTTTTTTGTTCTTTCTTTCTATGTTGTTTGCAGACTGTACCCTTTTTGGTTCCTTGTCCACCTTCTCTCCTCCTTTGGTTAACATGTAATCTCTCTTCCTCTTGGTCCTTGTATCGTTTGGGTCAGTGAACTTCTGCAACTCATTTTGTTTTGCGCCTCTTGCTCTATTTTCATCCTGATGATGGATTACGTAGTGTGATTCAAAACGTTGATGGTAAAAAATCTCTACACAATCAAATCTAGAAAAAATACTATTATGCAATGGATTGTGGAAATCTAATCTCTTTAAGCTAGTGTCTACCGAGTGATGGATGTGTAGCCTTTACTGAGTGAAAGCAAGGTAAACACAGTGTTTAGTATCTACCAAGTGACAGATATATCTACCAAGTCTCTAATGGTCACTGAGTTCGAAGCTACGTTGTGTGATTAGCATGGATCGTGCCTCTAATTCTACTTAGTGCATGACGATGTCGAGTAATGTAGTGGACACCAAGTATTAGAAGGTCACCAAGTCATCTTGTAGAACTTGAGTTTCTACTATTTGGCTGAATTAGTAATATATTTTTTACTTGTGTTTCAGCTGACCTTGTAATTGTAAATATTGGAAAGGTATATATGTGATGTATTGTATCATACCACTATATCAAAGAATCAAGAAGTGAATGTGAATCAGCGGTAGAGAAGAATATTCACCAAGGTCTACAAGGAACGGTAAAGTTATATCTATCACAAGAGGTGATATGTACTTCAAGGATCTAATCAACAATCAAGTTGTAAGTCAAATATACTATTTCATCCTACAAGGTAAACTGGTTTCTAAATCCTTTAACAGTGTAGACTTAACATTCTTTCTTTAAATCTCTTAACAGAGTGCATACTTCATTGTATGTTTGTAAAACCTCTAACAAGGTGGATCTAGCAATTCAAATTGCTCTTAACAGGGCAGATCATCAGAAGTGGTTAATGTAAGCCTTAACAAAACAACTTTATACTGCAGTAGTGAAGTTTTGTGGATGTCATCCCCACCCCAGTTTTACTTTCTATTTGGAAGGTTTTTGGGTCACCAAATTCTGTGTTCATGTGGCATGAATGTTTATCTTTCAGTTTCTTATGCATGCAGTAAAGTAGATCAATTAATGGTGAATGATTTATATTGTTAAGTGTTGAATTAATTTAAAGTTTTGGGGTTACTGATTCATCCCTCTCCTCTCAATAACCTATTTATTCTTGACTATTTCCAACACTCCATCCATTTTATATCCATTAATTAGATGCATGAGCCTTTACATGTCAAAAACAAAGAATTTATGAGAGAAAAAGGAATGAAAAAGCCTTCGATCAAAGTCAAAGTGTCTTGAAGTGCTAAAATTAGAATCTGATCCTTCACTGGGCATTTGTCAGAGTTAAATTGCCATCATAATATGTTTTCAATGCATGGAAAACTCTATTTTCACAACTAGCAATTAACTATCGGCACACCTCTAGAAAAGTGCACCTGGACACTTGTTAAAAATGTGTACCTCCTGAAAATGCTCACCTATTGAAAATGTGCACCTCCCAAAAATGCGCACCTGTTAAAAATGTGCACCTCCTGAAAATGCACACCTGAGCATCTCGAAGGTCCAAAAATGAAAAATTTTACTTAGTGCCAAAAATGAAATTCTTAATTCTAGGTTTGGTTCCCCTTCATACTAGAGCTATGTCTGGATGTTTTCCCTTGAATTTCTCAATAGTCTCAGTGACCTTCATCACATCCGATAAATCTAAGGCATTATATTTTTCATTTACTTTCTACCTATAGTTGGCCAATTCTATACGGGTTTTAGCAAAATCCCCTAGCTTGGTATCTAGTTCTAGCAAAGCTTCTTCTATCCCGAATTTCCAAGGCACCCATGTTGAATCTTGTCATTAATATTTTCATAAGATGAGGAACTTGTGCTAGTTCATGTGTCCAACCTATGTATTATTGATCTTTTCCTTCTCTCCAATTGCCCTATCCTTCTCAATGAGAGACCAGGTGATCCAGATCATCCAAAATAATCAAATGTTTGGAACTTTTCATACTTTTTTACAAGTTTTTCTAGGTTCTTTTAATTGGCTTTTTCGGAGGTCTTCTGATCAAAATTTCAAGTCAAAATTTTCATTGATCCCTAAAACTGGGCAGCCAAAGCTCACTATCTTAGGGATTGAAATTAGATCTTCAGTTCTTCTTTCCAATGGTGTAAATAGTTTTGAATTTTGAGCTTTAGATCAAAAGTTATGACCCTAACAAGTTGAGGATGTCCTTTTTACCGATAATAGAAGCAAACATTAGTCCAGAGAGTTGAAAATTCTTAATTAATAAGCCCTAACATGACGAAAAATACTGAGAATGTTAAAATATCATAAAACTCACAAAACGTCATGTTAGCCTCTGATAAGCAAAAAAGAGTGCACCAAGTGCACCTTAAAGGTGTGTTAGGTGCACCTTTGTCCTCATCAGTGGTTTAATTTATGAGAATGCACACCAGTGAACCTCATGGGGTATGTTGGGCGCGCACCTAACATATCCTTTCTAATGCATGAGGAGTATAAAGGTGTGTAGGTGTGCACCTTCTTTTTGTGTGCTTTCCTTCAAATTTTGGCGCACTAGTGCACCTCCCCAAGTGCACTGGCACACTATTTTTTTAATGTAAAAATGACTTATCTTCTTTGATAATGATTTCCAAAATTTAGGTTTTTGAACCGAGACCTAGATCTGACCAAAGACACTAGGAAAAACCCTAAAAAAGACTTGGACCCTAGACTAGGGATCTAGAAAGCCAAAAAATAAAGTAGGGGGTCCCCATTTCTAGGAAAAATGTGGCGTGCATTGTGAAACCACAAAAAATAGCCCCAAAAAAAAGGAAGAAATGATAAAGGCATTTCTTCATCAATAAACATTCCTTAGATATGTGTCTAACACAAACTGAATCCTGAATACTCCAAGCATATTTTGAGTTACTTTACTGTCAAAACTTCAAAATCTTGAATCTCCAAGTTCACTATAATGTATCCATTTCCTTTGACATCTTAGAATGCAATCTATCAAAAGCTTCCAACAACTTGGAAACAATCTTCCACCCCACCAGGCTCATTAGTCAGGAATCTCTGTGAAAGTCGTTTGTCAATCCTTTGCTTGACTAGATAAGAGAATCAGTTTGAGGGCTCTCGGTGAGTTGTCACTTTTCTTTTAAATTTTCTAGGAAATCCTTTGTATTATCAACTCCATGTAGTTCATAATGTCGTCATTTGATTCTTGAATGCAACATTGTTTTGATACTAGATAACACATTTTGTATCTATTTATCATAT
The DNA here is from genome assembly GCA_028749045.1 of Cupressus sempervirens. Classification (NCBI taxonomy): domain Eukaryota; kingdom Viridiplantae; phylum Streptophyta; class Pinopsida; order Cupressales; family Cupressaceae; genus Cupressus; species Cupressus sempervirens. The sequence continues at coordinate 137,527,960 of CM053787.1, forward strand.
TACCCCTTTTGGATCTTTTAGAATCCTTTAGTCTTCACATCGTTCTTTTCTTTTCTTTTCTGTTTGTATATTGACTACCCTTAGACTGTAGAGCTAGGACATTGGTGTCATTTCTTGGATTCGATCCTTTGGTGAACATCCCTTGCATTCCTCTTTTAGAACTTTTTAGAAATTCTCATGCCAAACAATGATCTTAGCAATCCTTTGAGAAGATCCTTCTATTTGAACCAATTGGGGTTTGGACCATCCCTTGCTGCTTTCAACCTTGATTTGACAACACCTAAGACGATCAATTTAAATTTGTAAAGTGTTGAAAAATTGTTGACTTGCAATTTTGAATTCAAGACTGAAAGTCCCCTATTACTTAAAGTAACATCCATTCCTCAGTTGGTATAAGAAACAAAACCATTAAAATGTTTTGACAAAGAAATACCTCTTCCTAAAAGTCGAAACTACAAGGAGTGATTTATGAAATGCATCAAAAATGAGTCTTAATTGCACCCAACCCCCGGAATGACACAACTAAAAGAGAAAAAGAAACAAAAAGACTCAACTCAATGAAAACTAACACCTAACTAGAAAGACTAAGAAAGATTACTAGAAACAAAAGACAAAAGACAAAAAACCAAAGCAAAAACTTATCTATAGAAAACCTTGAATAATAAGAATGTGGGATGGTTGTTAGTAGATTTATCATTATGTGCAATAGTAATGAACGACCCCATATAGTCCTACAAAAAGTTGATTTATCTTTGTACTCAGAAAAATAAAATTTGGACAATCTTGGTTCAAATTCTGAGCACAAATCACACAAAATTAGGGGTTGTGGTAACTATTTATGACCATAATTAATCCATAAACAAGTTCTCTTACCATTAGCATCATATTCAAATTGAAAATCATTAAACTGAGAGGGATAATGGAAAGATATCACCTGATCTAGCAAGTCCCCCAGCATAGGGGTACACTCACACATTGCAATTTCTCTTTTTGGTAGTCTTATCTCATGGTACACAACTTCATGTGCACATGGAAATACTTTAGGTTCCTTCGGACTAGAAAAATTAATCATCAACCCTCCTTTCAAATTACATGATTCATTAATACCATCGATCAAGATGTTTTCTGACTCATATTCCAAAGAAACCTATTCAAAATCATACTTTCCCTCCACTATGATCTCCCAAGCTAACAAGAAATCAGGACAACTTTCTTCTGAATGGAACCCAAATGGATGGATTCTACATGACTCAGTTATTGCATGGTTTGATATATGTGTAGAATACTCACAAATAGACATTTCCTTAGTTAAGCTTGAGACCAAATTGAGCACTCTATCCATCTCTTCTAATGACATATCTTGTTTGGAGGGAGGTATCTTATCATAATTCAATGGGAAATCAATATTACAATAGGAAGCATTAGTATCTTCTTCTTGATGACCTCCTGATCCAAAAATCTCACCAACCTCAGGATCTTCTCTACTTCCACCACTTTTTGCAGCTTTGAGAATTTTTGCAACTCCATGGAGTTTTGGAACTTCAAAAAATTTTGTGTCCTCAAATTTTCTTGGCATATCCACACTTATTAAAACATCAATACTTGGAAAAATTTCTTCATTGAATGCGAACACAAACTCCTCTTGATCATCTTCATCATTTTGTCCTCCTGTAGATTTATCATATGATTCAAACATCATTGCACTAAACTACAAAGGTTGTTCCTCCATAATTTGGGAAGGCTCATCCAAAACATCATTGTACCCATTTTCACTTAGTCTCATAGCTCTAATACCATTATTCTCATTGTCGATATTACTATAAAGGCCAAAAATTTTGCTCTGATTTTGAGAATAATTGTTTCGGGCGATGATTGCCTTGGTTTCTTGAGGAATTCAACTTTACTCTCACAAGTTCACTAGATAAAAGAGACATTGTCTCCTTCATGGCCTTAAAATTTCTAGCCATATTGTTTTATGCTTTAGTGGATGCAACTGCCATATGCTCAAAGAAAGTAGTCTTTTGAGGCTCACATCTTGAGTATATAATTATTGGCATTGGAGTAGCAATAACTTGCTTTGTGAATGGAATAGCCTCTTGGAAGACCTTTTCAATGGTATCAATGTCGCTGGGTGGGATTCTTCTTAGAAAAATAGAAGTTAATGAATCCATTATTCCAAAATAAATGTGGATGGTAGCCTCTTGTGGTACAATGTGTGGAGACTCCATTCTTTGATACATCCTATAGAAGTGATGATTAAACTATGAAATAGTCTCATAGGGATACCTCTTAATTGAGATGAACTAATGATTTAGGAGATTTGGATTGATATAGATCTTAAATTGTTCCAGAAACTTGCTCTCAAAAGAGTTTCAATCCCTTATTGATGTTGGTGGAAGATTGAGGTGCCAATTGAATGCAATTTCCCCCAACATATACGGAAAAAGGCAGCACACCATGTCCATATGTTGAATTTGGTTTCGATTACAAATCTCTTTGAAAATTTTAAGATGATCATCTGTCGTTTGCGATTTTCCATAGATGAACCATGGGAAAAACTTTTCAGGATTTTTGGGCAAGTCATATAATGGTCCAGTTAGGTTCAAAAGTGAACTGTGGACATTGAAGAAAGACATGGTGCACAATGATGGAAATGTGTGAAGTAGAATGTAAAGCGAATGATGATGATGGAATGTGTAATATGAATGGATGGAGTTCTTGGTATCTATTTATCACTGTGATGCTTGTGAAAGTGACTGAGTTCTAGGAACTTGTGTTTATTTTGGAAAAACTGCACCTCTGAAGAAGAACACTTTCTCAAAATAGCACACTAGCACACCAGCACACCTTGGTGACAAGACCCAAAAATCCAAAAATTCTTCTAAGTGTCAATTTTCCAAAGTTAGAATTTTTTTCAACTTTAGAATTTTCTTGAGTTTAAATTTTTTTCAACTTCAGAATTTTCTAAAGTTAGAATTTTTTTTCAACTTCAGAATTTTCCAAAGTTAGATTATTTTCAACTTCAGAATTTTCTAGAGTTAGATTTTTTTCTTTAATCTTTTTTTTCAAAATTGTAGAATTTTCAAATAGCAATTTGGGTTTTTTGGGTCAAATGGTTTTGAGGCCCTCTTTCTAGCACCACTTCTATTGAGTTATCATTTTAAATGATGCTAAATGACAAGAATTCTTGCGAACTCCTCCCTTGAAAAGCTAATTTTGTGAATCGACTCCAAGGTTCCAGGCAATCTTGTGACCTACTGAAATCAACTCAGTTGAAGATAAATGTGAATGTTCATGAGGAGGCCTTTACTGGTTCATTTTGATTTTAGATAAGACAAAGAATCTGCACACTATTTCAAAAGTAACACTAAAAAAGAACTATGTTTTTTTATTTTTTATGAATGCAATCTAACTGTGTAGCTAGTATAAAATCCTATTCTAACAAAGGGTTAATAAAGAAAATAATAAGGATTTTAAATCAAATAACATGAAATTCAAAGCATATAACATGAAATTGAAATCCTAACAGACATAAGCTATAGAAAACAACACGTCTACGAGTTAAGCTTTCAAAGAAATCAATGGGTCACCAATGAAAGTAGGAGTAGCACTTCTTCAATTCTACTAACACAATCATTGATGAGAAACTTAGTAATCATATGATGTTTCACCCTTCATCAAATTGTAAGGCCACAAAAAGTGTGCTTATGTGAGATAGAGAGTTATGCAAGCACAATTTGATGATTTCTTCTCAAGCTAGATACATCAACAGAATTCATCAAACCATACCAAACACTAGAACTAAAAGATCACATGACCAAAAAAAAAGCAATAAACCTTTGGCTCAATACAATTCCATGAACAAAATTCACAAAAATATGACACATTCAAGCAAGAATCACTACCCTCCAAATGCAAGCACCAAAAGCATAATTTTATTGCAAAATAATGGCAGCCTCTATTACATATTACAATGGAGTATTTATAAGAAATCATCTCCTCAATTTATGTTGAGAGTGAGATATATTATTCATGCAATAAAATGATTTTAATCAATAAAACAAACTAATTATATACAAGCTAACAATTTAATTGGTGCTTAGTAGGACTCCATCCATTTTATATTCATTAATTGGATGCATGAGCCTTTACATGTCAAAAACAAAGAATTTATGAGAGAAAAAGGAACGAGAAAGCCTTCAATCCAAGTGGAAGTGTCTAGAAGTGCTAAAATTAGAAATTGATCCTTCACTGGGCATTTTTCAGAGTTAAATTACCATTAGAATGCATTTCCAATGCATGAAAACCTCTATTTTTGCAACTGGCAGTTAACTGTTGGCGCACCTCTTGAAAAGCACACCTACTGAAAATGCACACCTGTTGAAAATTTGCACCTGCTAAAAATGCGTAGCTACCAAAAATGTGCACCTCCTAAAAATGTGCACCTCCCAAAAATGTGCACCTGCTGAAAATGTACACCTCTTCAAAATGCACACCTATGCATCTCGAAGGTCCAAAAATGCAAAATTTTACTTAGTGCCAAAAATGAAATTCTGACTTCTGGGTTTTGTTCCCCTTTATACCAAAGCTATGTTTGGATGTTTTCCCTTGAATTGCTCAATAATCTTAGTGACCTTCATTGCATTCGATAAATATAAGGCATTATATTTTTCATTCACTTTCTGCCTATAGTTGACCACTTCTATATGGGTTTCAGCAAAATCTCCAAGCTTGGTATCCAGTTCTAGCAAAACTTCTTCTGTTCTGAAATTCCAAGGCACCCATGTTGAATCTTGTCATTAATATTTGCATTGGATGAGGAACCTGTGCTAGTTCATGTGTCCAACCTATGCATCTTTGATCTTTTCCTTCTCTCCAACTGCCCTATCCTTCTCAATGAGAGACCAAGTGATCCAGATCATACAAAATGATCAAATGTTTGGAACTTTTCATACTTTTTTACAAGCTTTTCTAAGTCCTTTTAACTAACTTTTTTGGAGGTTTTCTAATCAAAATTTCAAGTTGAAACTTTCATCGGTCCCTAAAACTAGGCAACCAAAGGCTCACTATCTTAGGGACTAAAATTAGATCTTTGGTCCTTCTTTTCAATGGTGTAAACGATTTTGAATTCTGAGCTCTAGGTCAAAAGTTATGACCCTGACAAGTTGAGGATGTTCTTTTTACCTACAAGAGAAGCAAACATTAGTTTAGAGAGTTGAAAATGCTTAATTAATAAGCCCTAACATGAAAAAAATATTGAGAATGTAAAAACATCATAAAACTCACAAAAAGGTCATTTTAGCCTATGATAAGCAAAAAAGAGCGCACTAGGCGCACCTGCTAGGTGTGCCTTTGTCCTCGTCAATGGTTTAATCTATGAGAATGCACACCAGTGCACCTCACGTATCCTTTCTAATGCATGAGGAGTATAAAGGTGCATAGGTGCATGCCTTCTTTTTGTTTGCTTTCCCTAAAATTTTGGCGCACGAGCACACTTGGGGAGGTGCACTAGTGCGCTATTTTTTTTTCACAAAAATGACTTATCCTCTTTGATAATGATTTCAAGAATCTGGGTTTTTGAACCGGGACCTAGATTTGACCAAAGACACTAGGAAAAACCCTAAAAAAGACTCAGACCCTAGACTATGGATCTGGAAAGCTAAAAAATAAAGTAGGAGGCCCCCATTTATAGGCGAAATGGGGTGTGCATTGTGAAACCACAACAACTGGTAACCATATTAAACTCATTTAAACGATCAACAACATATCCACCTTCTACTATCTTCATATTAAATAATTTTTTTATGAGAAATACTTTTCTTGAAGCAAAAGGCTTTTCATACAATCTTGCTAGGGTTTGCATCAATTCTTTCATCGTCTTTGCTTCATAATATTAAATGTCACCGATTGTGAGGCATAAATAAATACTTCCAAGTGTCTTTCTATACAAAATATTATGTCCTCATATGTCATATTTTCCTCTTTCTTGGCCTTTTCTGCCTCCATAAATTCCTCTGGTAAAGAGTCTTCCATTTGCATTTTCCACAACTAAATCCGTTTTCCATTAAACTTCTCAACCTTCATCTCACCCTCATCTATCATTTCTCTCACTCAACCATGAGACTCCCACTCAACTACGAGACTTTTTTGTAGAGTATAATTAGAAAAACCTCACTTTGATACCACTTCTTAGGATTAATGAGATAGAAATAACAATTGCATGCAAATATATTCAATATTAGGAAATAATAAAGCACACATAAGGGAACACAAGAACAAAGATTTGGTGTGGTTCATCCAATCCTTAGGCTATGTCCATTAATAACCAATACAATATTATTACTATCTAGTGATTTCAACTTGATTACAATCTGCAATCCCTTACAACTTAATACCATTGCTAGAAGCTACTAAATCACCATGAATTATAAAATACCTAACCCTAAGCTATTTTATACAAGCTTTTCACCACTTACAAAATTAGGGCTAGAATATCTTGACCAATATAAAAATAGCTCGACACATTTTATAATAATAAAGTCATTTTAGCTTTCGGGGGTGTTGCCCATCAACCTCACCCTATATCACAATAGGGAGCACACTTGGTGCTCTACCTAAGGACCTTGCAAGGGGTGTAGCCTCTTGACCTTGTCTTGGGGGCACTATGCCAAAACCCTCGTAGACAATTCTGGGGGGAATCCATGTCGAATGAAGTAGGAAAAATTAGCCTCTGAGTTTCATTAGGCTCCACATAACAACAAAATATTTATGCTTTCTACTCAAAAAATTGTGTAAGTTGTAGACCTTTGCACTTTTATTTTGATTCCTTGCTAATACACTTGTCCTCTACTCCATCCTTATTAACTTCCTTAATGCACTTGATATATGATTATCTATACTCCATCACACTCTACACATGTGTGTGTGTGCGTGCATTCACATGCACGATAGATTATAGATAATCATATATCAAGTGTATTAAGGAAGTTAATAAGGATATATGCATGTGTGTGTGTGTGTGCGCGCGTGTGCGTGCATGGGCATATGTATGTATGTATACATATACATGTGTATGTGTGTGTGTGTGTGTGTATTCTCAACCTCAAAGATGATTTTTGTTGGCTATAAGGTAATAGAAATCTCTAGACCGCAAAAAATGAGCAGTTATACAAGTAAAAACAACTTTTGAATGAATTGTAAGAATAACATAAAGGAATAATAATGTATTTCTCTTGGTAGCTTTCCCTAGACAAGCAATGCATCTCTACAAGAACTTCATTAGCACAAACTGCTCAACAAAAAGTGGAATAGAAGACCATATAATTCTATTAAAACCAATTTGACACTCAGGGACCATGCTATATAGTTTTGATGACCCAAATCTCATGAAAAATGAAGGTGACATCATCTCCTTGCATCATTACTTCATGTGTTGTTATACTTTGCCTATGATTTGATGAGTCGACTTTTTGTGTACGACATGGCTAGTGGTTAAACACCCTTTCATCTTAAATAGGAGGATGTGTGTCCTCTTGTTGAATGTTGTAGTGAGTTCATTACATATTATCACTAAGCATTCCTATTGGAGCTTAGTTCTTCCTATCTATATGCGCCTTCATTACACTAATCTAAGTTGGTTAAGAGTCACTATCATCTCCTTTCACAATTGTGTTAATGTTATTTCACAATGGCTAGTTTAAGTCATCTATTAATGCTAGTTTATGTTGGTCATTGCGCTTAATTGATTCAATCTCTACATAATATGACCATAGGCACTAGTTATATTATTAGTGTAGAACCAGAATCAATATGCAAAGAACATTAACAAATAAAGTAAACATTCACAAACCAAAAACTAAATTCACATATATGCTTAGACTAAGAAAGAAAATAAGAAGTGCAAACCTCACGAGAGAAAACACTCCATGCTTTCTTGATTCTGTAGATGTGTCCTTTTGCTGTGGATGTATGCTCAAGATGCTCAAAAGTTGCTTCAATGGAGATGGGTAATGGCAAATTGGTAGCTTTGTGAGCTCTCAATTTGGCATTATAAGGGTATGGTTGATGGCTTTGGTTCTCAAAATAGCATGGTAACTTTAGCTCAAAGATTGTTGATGAAATGGCTTGGGATGGGATTCAATTTATAGGCTAAGGGGTAGAGGGATGGAGGGCTTAGATGCAAGGATGGATGAAGGCTTAAGGAGGGCTAAGATGCACTCAAAGGGGAGCACATGGATTGTGCTTGTTTAGCACCAATGGGAAGGTGACACTTGTCACAAGGAGGATGAGTGTGAGAGGGTAGGGTTAAGGGTTGGTTAAGGGCATGATGAGTGGGGTTGAGTATGTAAGAGGGATGTAAGAGGAATGAGTGTGGAAGAGGGAAGAGTGTGGAAGATGGGTGTAAGAGTCATGAGTGGGCTTGTAAGAATCTTTATGTTTTGTAAGAGCACTCATGACTTAGTGGTTGGATTTTTTTGAGGGGAGACTTTGGTTTGGATTAGGAAAGTCTTAAACTTGTTTAAGGAATGTGACAACATTAGGGGGTGGATTAGGCTTGGGTTTAGGATTAGATTAGGGATGTTAGAGATGTGCAAGTGGATGGCATTAATGAGGGTGGGTGAGTTAGTGGCTAAGCTTGGTTAGTATGGGTGGATGGGGTGGATTAGGCTAAATGGAGGATTAGAGATAGGTTAGGGTTTTTTTGAATTTGAGGATTTCATTTATCAAATAGATTTATTTAATGAATGGGGATTTTTGGAATTAGATAGGAGAAAAGGATTTAATTGATAAATAATAGATTATTTGATTTATCAATTAGGACTATAGATGATTAATTAAATTAATCAACTAGGGGATGACAAAGGATTAATTAAATAAGAATTTAATTAATGATGCCTTTAGAGATGGCTAAATTAGATTACCAAAGTAGTGTAATCAAATTTAGGTGTCTATAATTAGTACTTGTCGTAAGCCAAGTACTATTGTGACAACTTTTGGATTTCATGTGTTAACTGGTGATTAATATTTTTTCATTTTGACCATTAGAATTAATCATTTAAAAGTTTTTTTATAAAATTATTGCATTGTTTATAGCATAGATGCAAAAAATTTAACTTTGTAATTTTTACAAAAGATTTTTATGTGATTTGATTGGATGAATCCATTTCACTCTTATATGGGCAGGACTTCATAAATTTTAAAACATAATACCTTTTTGAAAGAGATATTCTTTATTAGTCATAAAATAATTCATTAAGATTTAATAATTTTAAATGTGCTAAGTTAGTTTAAATTTTGATCATTATTTTAGAAATAACTAAATTGTTATTTAATTAAAAAATCTAAAGTAATAATATATACTTTTATATTATATAATATTTTAAGAAATATTATTATATTTTATTATTAGAAATTTATTATTATTTTGATATTATAATTTTTTTATAACATATATGCAATACTATATACAATATAAAATATATATCAGCAAATATATTTACAAATAAAATTTAAATTAATTATATTTTATAATTAACAATTGGTAATTATTTACATAATTATAATTTAAAAAATCTTTATTAATATATTTAAAAAGTATATAACTATATAATACTTTTATTACTTTAAATATTTTATATAATATAATAAATTTATTAAATTAAAATTAAGTTTATATGGAAAATCATAAGCTAGAACAATTTTATAACTATTTATGGCTCACTTGTCTTAAAATATGATAATAGAAAGCATAAAATCACTCTTTTTATCCTTTCAATTTGTAAATTAGAAATGACTGTGGAAGAATAATTGTTTGCATATTGTCATATATCTTAATAATCAATGTTTTAATCCTTCCAATTTGTAAACTGGAAATGGAAATGATTGGAGAAGTAAAGTTTGGATATTATTATGAAAGCCTTTAGTTTCAAATGATTTCTTATTAGTATAGTGCAAAATGTATTATTGATTGGATTATTATTTAAGCCTATTTGGTTCTTTAATTTTGTCACATCAAGTAATAATAAGCTAACACATATAGTTTTATAAATTAGTTTTATAAAAAGTTATGAAGTTAGCTGTCAATTTACGGTTGATGTATTGTAACAAATTAAAGTATTATTACATGTATTGTATTTTTAATATTATAATTTAAAAATTAATTTTCTTTCACTCAATTAACAATATTATATACATTATATATTATTATTATTATAAAAATGATATATAATATTTTTATTAATTTAAATATTCCATAAAGTATAATAATATTTTTAAAAGAAAATTAAATTTTTACTAAAACTAAAACTACGGCAAGTACTAAGCCATTATATGGCACTTGTTACTATTTTGATAACATTGTTGTTGATAAATATACATATTTTGTTTTAAATATGATGAAAACTTAGATGGTCGCGCAAGAGTATATTCTAGCAACTTCCATTATAATCTGAATGAAGGATAGTTTTTGAGGATGAAAATGTGAGACAATTTGTGTCATGAACATTCTGATTGTCCCTTGGATTGACACTGGCATTGAATGTTTTTGTGGGTCAGTAGGATTGTGGGGATATTTTAAGAAACGAGAGCAGATCTTGGTAATCAGAATGTTATTTTCTTTGAATCCTCGTTTTGGATATTCCAACGCAACATCCTTTTATTCTTTTCTACACAATTAAAATATTATATTCTTTTCTATCTCCTTCCCTGGTCAAAGTCTTCACAGACTAATAATAATAATAATATTTCTAAGAATCTTGTTCGAGTGGATATGAAATCCGAGTATTTTGGTCGAAAGATTCATTAACTTTACCAATAAAACATAAATGCACAGATAAACGAGAATAGGGAAAAGCTTCCAATTGCGCTAGAGATGACATGGGAAATGTGCATTTGCATCATGCCATTGATGCTATGTAGATTCTCTTTTTTTTGTGGGTATTAAAATTTTGTGCTTTTAGTTATGGATGCTATGGAATTTGTACGATTTTAAAGTTTTATGTATGTGTCAGAATTATGTCTATATTGAGTTGGTGGATATATCAAAGTTTGTACAATTTTAACATTTTGTTACAATCTTTGAGTGTTTTTAGGACAAATCTTAATCTATACAAATTCAATGTGACATAAAGTGTGAGATAGTACATTGTTTTACGATTTGACATAAAGTGTGAAGTAGTACATTGTTTTACGATTTAAGAATAAATTGTTTTCAATGATATTACCAAACATAATGTTAGTTTTCTACTTACTCTATAAATATAGATTATCTTTATTTGATTAATATTTTGGAATATTTCATGTTTTTTAAAAAGTGTGTTGTCTTTATCATGTGAATGGACCTTCGGTTCTATGCTTGTACTATCTATAAATTTTGTGTACTACAATATTTAATTTTTTAAGATGAATCTTAATCTATTAAAATTCAATCTAATATAAATTGGTGAATTATACTATGAGCTTATGACTTGGCAAAATGTTGATCAATATGATAAAATAAGTAGCTTAATGTAAATAAGATGTTATTTTTTAATGATTTTAGGAGATTGTGAGATCAATAGAGAATGTCTTCTCCTACGATAACTCGCTTATCAAGTTAGATTACTAGTGATGAAGAATACCGAAGGAAATATTCATCACCATATATATGTGGATTAGATTTAAGATTTATCATTTATGAAATTGGAATGTGCTCTAACTATTCATTTATTCTCCGAATCTAACATATTTCTACAAAACTAAAATTTGTATCCTCATACATTTCATATTTTATTTTTTGTTTATTTTAAGGGGAGTGCCTTCATTCATAAACATATGAACAAATGGTATATTGGACAAAGTGAAGTTCCTTGTGCTACAGTTATAACCCACCTTATCACACACATTCCTATGTACTTATCATTCATCTTGTTATGCATGCTCACATTCCCTTATACATTTGGCATATACACTTTCTCTAGTCATACATATGCTTACTTATATTTCCATGCAAACATTGTCCACCAAGATCTATCTCCTTTCCACCCATTGACCAATTCATCTCAAAAGCTCATCCTTGTAGTTGTATAGTTGTTCCATTCTAATTTACATTTTTAATTTCAATGTGAAGAACATCCCACCTAGGTGCAAGTGGAAATAACTTAAATTATCTGGTATTTTACTATGTATGTGTATCCAGAGATAGTTATTAAATTAATTATAATTATTTGATGACTTGAGATATATATTTGCATGATTATTCACTATACACACTTCAATTAAAATGGTAAAAGGAAATTAGTTCTAAGTAAACAATCAAAAAGCATTTGCATTAATAAATTTTGTCATTTTTCTTATTACTCAAATTTAGGGGCTTGATCTAGGAGTTCACTTGATTCCCTATGACTAATTGGCATGTCACTTAAGGTTTTTGTAAATGTATGCACATCCCTAGACATTGTAAGGAATATATATATATATATATAACCAAATAAAATAAAAGACATAAATTTGTAGATCAAAAGGATTGTTATAATATATTATTCTATGATTGTTGTCTCTCCCTAAATAAAATCAATATATGGTCACAATCTATCATCTATTGTTCCTAGATTGAAATATTATCAAATTTGTATATCTCTCTCAATATATATTTTCATTTATAAGTTATTAAGCTCTCTTATTTTCTATTTGCAGTCATCTACATTTAATTACCAAGCTCAATGTTCAATTCAAATCCTCAATTATTAAGTTTTAGTTAATTGTACTTGCATGTAAGCATTTTTTTGAATTTTTTTGTTAGAAATAGGAATTACTGAGAGGGGGGGGGGGGGGGGGGGGGGGGTAGGGTGGGTTGGGTGAATCAGTAATTCACAAACTTTGCTTGCCAACTAGATATTGTTTCTTACTTTAAACCATACATAACAAAGTAATAAAGTAATGTTGAACAGTAATAGTAACAATGCATAAAGATAACTCATAACACCATATTTTGTTAACTAGGGAAACCCTAGCCAAGGAAAAATCCCAGTGGGGATGATACCCACTAGATAATATACTAATATATAAGTTCCTTGTTAGAGGATTGACCCTGTTAAGAGTCAATGAGAAAATTCAGTATAGAGAGCCCTTGTCAGGAGACTTTGAATCCCTGTTAGGAGTTGTGCCAACCCTATTAGGAGTTATAGTAAAATGTATGCAAGATGAACCCACTACCCAAACATGCAATTTAAACTAAAGAAGAGCTCACTACTCAAACAAGAAATGTCCTTGTCAACATTAATGATGTTATCGAGGAGCATAGCGCAACAGGCATTGCAGATGATATTGGATGATGAACCAATGATGAAGGTGGAGAATAGTCTACCTAGGGTGGCGAAGAGCGTGTTAGAAGTAGCAATGGAAGTGGAGGTGATGGAATATCCCAAAAAGTCCATAGGGCAAGCTTAGAGAGTGGTGGAAAACATTAGTGTGGGTGAGGTGATGAGTGGAGCACGTCAATTGTGTTAGAAATAGGAATTACTAAGAGGGGAGGGTGAATCAGTAATCTAAAAACTTTAGTCACCAACTATATATTATTTCTTACTTTAAGCCATACATAACAAAGTAATAAAGTAATGTTGAACAGTAACAGTAACCATGCACAAAGACAACTCATAACACCATATTTTGTTAACTAGGGAAACCTTGGCCAAGGGAAAATCCCGGTGGGGATGGTACCCACTAGATAATATACCAATATATAAGTTCCTTGTTAGAGGATGGACCTTGTTAGGATTCAATGAGAAAATTCAATATAGAGAGTCTTTGTTAGGATACTTTGAATCCCTGTTAGGAGATTCCAACCCTGTTAGGAGTTATGCCAACCCTATTAGGATTTGTAGTACAGTAGATGCAAGATGAGCCCATTGCCCAAACATGCACTTCCAATTACAAGAAGAGCTCATTGCTCAAACAAGTAGTCAGACTTCTAGAATATAAATTTTTTCTTAGTTCAATCTCAGATGAAAAAATAGCTTCACAAACTTCACATATATCACTTTCACAAAAGTTCGCATATAATTGCTCAACATAATTTCTCCAAGATAGCACGCTTGGATTCGTAAGATGTCCTTTGCATAAATACCATGCCTTTACACAAATTTTTGCTAGGTCAGCTAAGACCATAATACACTTTTCCAACTTAGAGAAAACATCTAGGATGTTAGCCCTAATTGGACAAGTAATTATTTTGTAAAAAAAATAATTCCTTTCCTTTAATTTCGTTGTCTTGTTTCAATACTAAAATACAAATATCTCTTTTATGTATAGTCTGTACTGACTTCTAAGGTTATATATGTCATCATCAACATGTATACTATCTCCATCTAACTTCGCTAGTCATAATATGACATCAGCAACAAGTTGCAAACAAAACAATACACTGTTGTATACCAAATTCATACTTATACAATTTTTGAGTACCAAAAGCTAAGTATCTTTATTTCTGAGGTTTCTTGTAAGCATATACATTTTATGTTTCTATAAATGACAACAATTACATATCCTCATTAGCCAATTGTCAACAATCTCCCCCTTTGGCATTGATGGCAACAAAATTGGGAAAATTGGCTAAGTATCAAAAATTTAAAATAAATAACACATTACATCTATTACAATTTGTCCATATTACATATTCTTCCCCTTACAATATGATTTCACACCTCTCTCTTTACCTATTTTACAATTTTCTTATGTACTTCTCCCCATTTGACATAAGTGACAAAGGTTAAGATGTCAAAAACTATCCATTTGCTGTCAAAAATTTTGTAAACATCTGCCTTCAATTGATAGTATCTTCATGCAATCATCAAAATTTTCTTTCAGACTGTCCATACCTTTTGTCCATGTATCTTTGGTTGATTCAGCAGAGGTGAGAATACCGCATAAGACATATGATGCAATCTCAACTGCATTAAGGTCAAAGTATAAAAAGTTAAAATAAGTGTCCTTGGCCTTGACACATTCCTCCAACTGTTTCTCAACAAAAGATATTTTCAGAGCAATAGAATCTCTGGGATCTGATGCTCTCTTCAAAATTTGTTCCTTCTAAAGTTCTAGTTTCCTGATATCACTCTGAATACTGGCCACTTGTCCTTCAAAAACATCAATCTTACTAGTTGTATGTTATAACTGGCTAGATAGAGCTTCTAGCTCACTCATTTTTCCTTCAATCTAACTGTCAATATCCTTAGTCAACTTGTGAGATATAGTACACTTAATGTACAATATATTTCCATCCTGTTGAGACTTCTGAAGTTCCTTGATACAAGTATCAAGACTTAACAAATCATTCTTAATATTCTAACAAATGGTACTAAACAAGTTAGCATCATGTGAGATTTGTGCCTTAGTTTTTGCAACTTTCAACAAATTTGTGAATTCTTCATCAAAATACTTTAGCACTACCTGTGCCCTCTTTTCTAGATCTGCTTCTGTGTGCTACATTGCCAAAGTACTATGTAATCTATTAGTAACCTCCATCAAGGTTCTCTCCAGGCTCTTCATTGTCTTGTTCTTCTGAATAATTTTTGACAAAGATGAGAGCAAATCAGTTTGATCATCATCATCAGTTGCCAGGCTAGCAAGCGAAAGCAGAGTGGATGAACTAGAAGGTTTAGTGTCATCTTCCCTTAGCTTCTTTTCTGCTGCCTCTTTGACTCTTCTTTCTTCTTCCTCTTTCTTTTCTTTTTCCTTTGTTTCTTTTTCTTTCTTCTATTCTTCTAATCTCTTCTTCTCATCTTCTTATGTTTTCCTTTTCATTTCTTCTTCAATTAATCTTTTATTTTCTTCCTCTACTTTTCTTTTCATCTCATCTTCAATCAATTTCTGCTTGGCCTCTTCTATTTTCTTTTTCTCTTCTTCTAGTAACCTTTTCTCCTCTTCAATTTGTCTCAGTTTATCTTCAATTTCTTTGGTGTGAGGTTCATTCTGTTTGGAACCTTCAAATGGATTTGTATCATCAATGTTAATGGTAGCATTGGTTAGATCTATCTGCATTATGCCATTTCTCACTAACACTTCTGAGGTTCTGGGTGCTAATGAAGATTTTCCTTAGACTTTGTCATCATCTGACTTATTGCTACTATAGTTTTACTTCTTATCTTAGCTTTCTGACCCACCGTAAATAGAAATGGCATTACTTTGTTCCTTAAGTAAGGCACTAGATTGTTTAACGATCTCTTGATTTCTTCTTTTCCATTAGTCTTGCATATTGTTCTTAACATAGACTTTCGAAGTTCTATGTACTCTTCTCTAGATGGTGCCTTCTTTTCTATGATTCTATCATAGACCTTTTGATTTATTGTGCCTTCAATATCCTTTAGTGTTAGATTGTTGGCTATAATGTATCTCACAATAGAGATATCAATATGATCTTTCTCAAAGTTGTTATACATGTATGCACCCTAAAATGGTCACCTTGACTATGTGTCCTCATTTCATAATTTATCTCAAGCTTGAATCAATATTTACATCACCATTTCCTTTGATCAAATTAAATTATTTGAATTATTTAATTAATCATCATTATTTTACATCAATTTCCTTGATTAAAGTGGAGTTAATTTATTTAATTAATTTTAAATAAATGGTTGGATCATCGTTATTTTTGTATTATTTAATTAAAAGAATTTGCTCCTTTTTAATTAAATAAAACCCCTCCTCACTTAATTTTATGTGCAACAATTATTATTTTAAAATAAATAATTAAATAAATGTCACATACATTTTTGGCACCCACCATGGGGTAACCCACTTCTTTCACACTGGTTTTGGATTTTTTTGGAGCTAACCCCTTGTGTAGAGTTGCTTGGAAAAGAAAACCCTAGATTTTCAAAGATTCAATCATATCTTCCAAATGGCTCAATATTTTGGTCTGAATTTGTTTTTGCAGATAGAAACATATCAAAGAAGCTTCAATGAAAATTTTAGATTTTTCTGAGATATTTTCAAATTTTTATTATTTTTTCTTTAATTTTTCATGAAAATTTGTTTTAGGACACAAATTAGTACATTTTTTGAAAAAACCTTCATTTTTGGAAAGGTCTTTGAATCCTAGATAAGGTTAGTTCTTTGTGTTCTGATTTTAGAGATCATAATAAGGCTCAATAATTCGATTTGCAAAAAATAGTCTATTTTGACAAAATGGTTTTCTAGGGCACAAATGAAAATATTTTTTCAAAATTCTAACAGTTTTGGAAAGCTCTCTAACTTTTGATAGGGGTATATTTTCTACATTTAGGTTTTTGGATCCAAATTCATATCATATAGGTCCAATCTTGTTGACTAGGTCAAAAATCTATATTAGAAAAGAGCATTTAATGAATAGCTTGCATTTAATTTTCATAATGAATCAATGCATGATGTGAGCTTTCATTTGGGTTATCTGTTGATTATTATCACTCTTAAAAATCATATTTTTAGAGCTAACCCTAGTTTTGCATAAGTTGGATATGTATTGCATATCTTGTATTTTCTTGTTTTACTTGCTGCTTTGTTCATTGTGAGTGAGCATTCAAGTGTAAATGAATTATAGAAAAGAGAAAATATGCATTGCAAGGATTACTAGGTATTTTTCTGGATCTCTATAACATTTGGATTTGGAACTAAAATGAACATCTCATGTTTTTGGTTTGAGTGCTTTTACATGCTTTCATAGATTCACACTTCATTTGGTGCTCTAAAATTGGATCTAGATTTTCTTTCACGCACATATTTTTCACATAGTAATTAGGCGCTATGAATACTATTTGGTGATCTTGAGGGACTGAGCTTCATTTTCTTGCTTTATATGAGAAGCTCCTCTTGACGACGGATCCCCTTGTAGGTAGGGAAGGATATTTATCATTGTTTCACTATTTCGCTTGGGTTTGTCGTCAACATCCATTAGTGCTTTCTCTTTAGAGATTGGTGGTGTTTTTTGTTGGCTTTTTCAAAAAGTTGGTGAGGTGATTTTGAATTAGCATGTCAAAGAATATTGTTTACACTATTTGGGTGAGGTGAAGAGGCTAGAGGAGTATGCTTTGTTCCCTTTTGGGCACATTAGAAACTTAGAACCCTTGAATCCAAACCAAGTCCCCTTGTGGTACAACTTTTTGAGTCTTCCTTGATTAGAGAGGGTTAAACCATAGAGGATATTCTCTTTATTGGGTTAACCACATGGACAGAACCTCAAGCGATAATAGCCATTTTTGACATGGTAGTAGAAACTGCTATATAAATATCCTTGTGGGGGAAATTCCCATGGTTGTAGTCTTTTGTTGGGTTGTCAGATCTCCTCACTATCTCTGATTGATTAAATTCTTAGAATATGTCAAAACCCTAGTGCACCGGGATTGGATTTTGCCCACTCTAGATTGCAAAAGAAGCAAAGTTGACCATTACTAAGAACTTAAATGTTGCCAAATTTTGTTTTCTAGGACTATGTGCATGCTTGAAAAACATTTTGAGAACATGCACAGTAGTGGTTCTAGGGATTAGATTCATACTACGACACTATTCTTGTTCATGCTCAAGGTTACTTTGTCCCTTGCCCATTGCTTGTAGACATTTTGTTGAAATTTTTGATTGTTTTTCTATGTGCCTAATTATTATTTATAAATCTAAAATTGATCTTAGTTGGTTAAAAAAATGGCAATTCATCATTCATCATTTGGACTCTAGGGTAATCATGTTTTTGTCATTCCTGAGTTGATTTGACCATTGTGAACCTAATCTTGAGCTTCTAAACTTGTTGTCACTTTGGATCCTTCCATCATAGCTATCTTTGAGTTAGTAAGTCTTGTCTTATCTTCTCACCAACATCAAAACTTGCAAAGTTAGAGATTTCCCTAGTGGAGAAGGTTTTCTTTGGGATTCTTTGATTTCATCCTTGGATTGGGGTTATTCACTTGTCTAAACATTGTTGGAATTCTTTCAAATAAGGGGGGGAGGGGGGGAGGGAGGGGGGTGAATTAGTTATTCAAGGTCTAGATGTCCAAATAAAGCTTTTATAATTCAGTGAACCCATAAAAATTTCTTTGCAATGCATGCATTCATTGTGTGTAATCCAAAACTAATATGTTATTGTTAAACTAACATCCAAAAATGTAAAGCATAAAACATAACACATTCATCAGTGCACATGACAGAATGATTTAATGTGGAAATCCAATTTGGGAAAAACCACCAGTAACATGCTACTCCTTTCTCACTCTTCTGAAGTGATGCCCAATTAAAGGCCAACCCTATTAAAGGTTACAACACACACTATTACATGTGACCTGGTTAAGAGATTTCAATTACCCTATTAAAAGTGAGCCTTGTTAGAGGACTTTAAGTCATTTACTTGGAATGCCACCATATTAAAGGATTTTCCAATGACTATTAAGTCAACCTTTCTCTAAAGGATTTACCCTAATCTAATACAATTGTTAGAGAGTAATAGTAGAGTTTGATTTGATACAACTTACAACCTTACTTGCAGATTACAGATCACTATTCAATCCTCAACTTTTCTTGGCTTCCAATCTTTATAGTTCTGACAACTTGTTCACCCTTCAAGCATTTATTTTCATTAAGCCTTCTTGCTTAGTTCACCATTGCAGACTTCTTCACTTAGGTCACTTGATGAAGCAAACCATTCTTCATTCTCCTTGTCAGATTTTTTGCATCCAAAAATTTTTGACCTCTCTCTCAAAAATATTGCTTCATGACCAGGCATCCCTAGATATATGGAATTAGAACTCTTTTTCTCGCTCATTATCCATCTCAACAATTAGGATTTTTGATATATTAAGTAGGATACAATGTATCTACCCCATATCTTGTCTTTTCTAGAAACTTCTCCTAAAATCCATTTGAATTTGCCTCCAAAATGATTTACATAAGATTCTATGCCTCCAGCTCATTAATCCTATCTTCCTCCTGATTCATAAGTTCTAAGAAAAAAAACTTGTTGGCTTTTATATGGTGAATCTTTGATCTTTTTCATAATGCAACAGCTTAGCATGATCAATTTACTAATGCTCGACACATACTGTGTTACTCGGCATCTATTGTAAAATCACTCGACATCAATTGGATTTTAGTGGTGCTCACCACATACTGAAAATCACTTGGCATCCATTAACTTTCTTGGCACTAGTTAGTTTTCTTAGTATCCACTAGAAAATTCTTTCACTTAGCTCCAACTGAATTTTTTCTCCGCTTGCACTAACTTTACTTGACACCTTCTATCAACTTGGTCAAGCTTAGCAAATGAATTTTTGTTCAACCTTTTTCATCTAAACTTTATAAGTGTAGCCAATTTTTTTTTAACTCCAATTAGATCATCAATACATTATGTTATCATTGTCGTAACTGATTCTTGCACTTCAATACATAATCATAACTCAACCTTTCCTCTAGGTGCTTTTGTTACATCTTGTTGATCAAATCCTCTTCATCAATCAACTAAGTGATAGGGCTTGAAATATATAAGAAATTATATTACCAACATATAGCAGGTTTGACATTAGTGTCAAAACAATGATTGAAAACACTTCTTAGAACAATGTTCTTAACTTAAATGATCTTTTCGATCATATATCAACAATCTCCCTCTTTGGCATTGATGGAAAACCAAACTGATCAACCACTCAAACATCAAACTAACTAGGTTAAATAGTAAGGAAATACACAAACTTCTCCCTCTATCGAAAACTCCTTCTTAGATTACAAAATCCTCACTTATTCGATTCACTTTTGTCAGAATATCTCCCTTATCCTTTTCTTTCTTCTTGTCTTCCAATTTTCTGAATATGTATTCTCACTTCATTGTTCTTCTTTTACTCTCCGTCTGACTTGATTTTCTACTTTGATCATCTTCATTTTGATCAATATGCACTCAATCAGTTTACTGAACATTCTCCGTCTTTGACAACAATGCCAAAGACACATACTCAACTCTTGGCATCTTAATACATGCAAACATAGACTTTTGCAGGCTCTTTAATTTTCTCTGTCACCTTGCTTATGATTGATTTGAATTTCCAACTCTATAATTACTTCAGGCAACTTCCTAAAGTAAGATCCACTACATCAATTTGTATAAAATGCACGTTAGCTTGTTTGATGTAGGATACTCCCTCTATCTTTTACATAGCCTTCGATAGGGGTATCACCCTTAATTTACCTCTTAGATACTCATAAGCATCCATAGGTAATGCTTTGGTGAAGATATCAACAATTTGCTCCTTTGTGTTGATGTATTCCATCTTCACCTCTTTGTCTTGAACCAACTCCCTTACATAATGATGCTTTATTGCAATGTGCTTTGCCTTTGTATGCATAATGAGATTATTTGATATATTTATGGCACTTGTATTAATACAATAAAGTGTCACTATTTCAATGATTTCTTCCTTCATTCCTTTTAGTTGCTGCTTGATCCATACAATGCTTGTGCAATTGATAGTAGCAGCAACATACTCTACTTCAGTAGTAGATTGTGAAGTATAGCTATGTTTCTTGCTTGTCCATGTAACAAGTCTTCTGCCTAAGAAAAATGCTCCTCCATTGGTGCTCTTCTTGTCATCAATATTTCTAGCCCAATTAACATTAGTGTAGGCTATCAGTTCAAACTTTTCATTCTTCTTATAGTATAAGCCATACTCTTCATTTCCCTTCAAGTATCTGATTATCCTTTTCACTTCTATCAGGTGATTTTCTCTTGGGTTAGCAAAGAATATAGAAACTATTCCCATAGCTAATGCAATATTAGGTCTTCTATGTACTACACATTGCAATTTTTTAATCATGGATCTATATAATGTTTGATTGACCTTAGCTAATTCATCATTCTTTGATAGCTTGAGTGTTGTTACCATAGGTGCACTTACTGGTTTTGAGTCCTCAAGTCCAAATGTCTTCAAAATTTCCTTGACATATTTCGACTAAGTAATGTATACACCATACTTCATTTGATCTGACCAAACATTGACATCTCAAACTCTTGCTTCATTTGATTTGCAAAATCTTTACACAAAGCATCTTGTCCTCCAAATATAATGTCATCAACAAAATTTTTAGATAATAGTATACCTTTTTCTTCATCTTTCTTCATGTACAAATTACCTGTTATCATCTATTATTTCAAATCCAATCTTAACAAGATAAGTATGAAGTCTTTCATACCATGTTCTTGGTGCTTGTTTTAATCCATACACGACTTTGTATAATTAACATACCATATTCTTATTGTTCTTATCTACAAATCCTTCTTGTTTTTCTATGTAGACCTCTTCTAATATTCCATTCACAAAGGAAGACTTAACATCCATCTAATAAACTTTAAAACCTTTATAAGTAGCATAATCAAGCAAAATTCTTACTCCTTCCATTCTTGCAAAAGGGGTAAATGTTTCACCATAGTCAATTCCTTCTTCTTGTGCATATCCTATGCAAATTGGTCTTTCTTTATTTCTTGTTACTTCACCATTCTCATTTATCTTGTTCTTGAATAACCACTTTGTGCCAATCACATTCTTGTCCCCTGGTCTAGGAACTAGGCTCCAAGTCTTGTTCTTTTCTATCTGTTGAATTTCTTCTTCCATAGCCTTGTACCAATCATCATCTTCCAATGCATCTTTTACTATCTTAGGTTCCTTCATGCTCAACAAACATGATTCACCTCTCAATTTATTTCTTTGCATTGGCCTTGTATCTTTGTCCCCAATGATTTGATCTACAGGATGGTATCTTTTGACATATTTGGACATTCTAGGCTCAGTTCTTGTGGTTGCATTTTGTCTCTTAGCTTTAGTGTCGCTATGTGCATCTTTTTCAAGTATTTCAATATATCTTTCATGTGTGCTAATCTCAGAGTTAGATTGTGCATTCTGCTCATTCTGGAACTCAACATCTGAATGCAACTCAACATTCACAAGGTGTGATTCAATAATTGTTGGAACTTGCTATTGATTTTCTGCATGATTTGTGACATCTTCTTTAGTAGGCATTCCTTCAT
The DNA here is from genome assembly GCA_028749045.1 of Cupressus sempervirens. NCBI lineage: Eukaryota > Viridiplantae > Streptophyta > Pinopsida > Cupressales > Cupressaceae > Cupressus > Cupressus sempervirens. The sequence goes on from CM053787.1 coordinate 137,550,962, forward strand.
AGTAGTATGCAAATGTCTTGTAATATTTTGGTTCTTTTGTAGATTTAGCTTCATGTGCTTTTGTAAACTCATCAAAATTCACAGTTGCACTTTCTACAATTTTGTTAGTGTTAGTAATTAAACACTTGTAAGCTTTACTTCTCATGGAGTAACCAAGGAATATACCTTCTTCGCTCTTTGCATCAAAATTTCCACTTCTAACATCTTTGAGAATATAACATTTGCTTCCAAATACCTTAAAATATTTCACATTAGGCGGATGGCCAAACCATAGCTGAAAAGGTGTTGAGTGAGTACCTTTCTTTACTTGCACATGGTTCAGAGTGTATACTACAGTACTTACAACTTCTCTCCAATATTTTCGGGAAACATTTTTCTCCATCATTAGTGTTGTGGCATAGTCTATTATAGATCTATTTCTTCTTTCAGGAATTCCATTTTTTGGGGGTGTCCTTGGTGCTAATGTATGTCTTTTAATTCCTCTATCATTGCAGAACACTTCAAATTCATGTGAAGTGAATTCACCTCTTCTATCTAATCTCAAGCATTTCAAGCTCTTACGTATTTCTTTTTCAACTTTTGCCAAGTACCATTTAAACATTTGAAAAGCATCTGATTTTTGTTTTAGAAACATGATAGTCGTCATTCTAGAGTAATCATCAATAAGCAAAATTAAATACCTATCTCCTTTGTAGCTTTGCACTTCAATAGGTCCACACAAGTTAGTATGAATAATTTCAAGTATTTCCTTCGAGGTATAAGATTTACTTTTAAAGCTTCACTTTGTCATCTTGCCTAGCTAACATTTTTTTGTACATTATGCTTTCTAGTTTCTTCAACTTAGGCAAACCTCTAACTTTTTTCATGTTACTTATACTAATTAGATTATCAATGTTGACATGACATAATCTCTTGTGCCAAAGCCATACATCATCAAATTTTTCAATAAGATAAGTAGCATCTTCTATTTCCAAATAGAACAGATTACTCTAGATTGATCACCTTTTCCAATCAAATTTCCATTTGTATCATATATCTTAGCTGATTTGTTTTAAAATTTAACTTTATACCCCAAATTGTTCAATTGTGACACACTTAACAAATTATAACTCAATCCTTCAACATAATAATCATTGTCACATGATATCTTGTCTATAAGTTTAATATACCCTTTTCCTTTTATTGGACATGGTGCATCATTACCAAATCTTACAATATTTCCATCATAACAAGTTAAGGTAATGAACTCACTTTTGTCTCCAGTCATGTGATGTGAGCATCCATTGTCAATGATCCATTTGTCATTCTTGTTCACACAAGTCATGAGTGTAGTAGCCTCATCCTCATCTGATTCATCCTTCATTGCAACATATACCACTTCATCATCATTTTCATTAGAGTTGTTTTCATCAACAATGTAGCATGACTTCTTGCCTTTATCTTTGTAGTCTCTTCCATCGTCTTCTCTTCTATTTTTGTACTTGTTCCCTTCTTTGGAGTTCTTCTTCTGTGTACATCTTGCTGCAATATGACCAACTTCATGGCAATTAAAAAAAATGATAGGTAGCTTACCTTTGAATTTACCTTTTCCTTTATGGAATCTTTTTGCCAGCAATACTTCCAATTATTCAATGTCTTCCTCATCTGTACTACTATCACTAGATGCATACTTTATCTTTCTTTTCTTCTTCTTGGGCTTTACCTCCTCATAATCCTTTAGTAACAATATGGCTTTGAAAGCTGATTCAATACTCTTTGGTCTATAGTTGTCAAAATTAGATAACTCAAATGCAATGAGTCTACCTACTATACCTTCAAGGGTTAGATCACTTCTTGGTATACATCTTAACTCTCAAATTGCAAATACCTTAATGGCATATATAGGTAACAATGTTCTCAAAACTTTACTCATCACAGTTTCATAATCTTTTTTACTAGTTGCACCTTTTATAGCACTAACAACTTCTTTTATTCTAGCGACATATTGAGTAATGTTTTCACCTTCTTCCATTCTCATGTAATCAAGTTTACCTCTAAGGCTCTCTGACTTGTCTCTTTGAACATTTTTGTCTCCTCCATAGATGGTGTTTAGGGAATCCCAGATCTAATTTTCACTTTTGAGGTCTTTGATATCATCAAACTCAACATAATCAAGGGCAGAGGTAATCTCCAACATCACCTGATTGTGCTCTTTCTTTTTCTTCAAATCTTTAGCAGTTAGGGCTCCTACTAGATCAACATGTTCTACTATAATGTAGGTTTGTGCATAGTCACCAAGTCCTCCAAGGTGAAGCTTCATCAAACTTTTCCATGCAAGAAAGTTATCTCTATTCAGCTTGGGTACCTCTCTCTTTGACATCTTGATCTTTATGCTTTTAGTACCTTGAAACTAATCCTCTTAAGCAATTGTGCTCTGATACCAATTATTGGAATTCTTTAGAATAACTGAGAGGGGGGGGGGGGATTGAATTAGTTATTCAAGGTCTAGATGTCTGTTATCATTTTTTACGCCCCGCCGAGATTCAAATTTCAAATGTTTACCCGCCAACGACTAGTGTGCAGAGTTAATATTATTTTAAATACCCGATCAAATCTTATAATATGTTCTGCGGCCTGCAAGTCTTCCATCGTTAGATCTAAAGAATATCTACAGTTGGCACTATCTTGCTATGGGAAGTTGCATGGTGGATACGTTAGTGACATAGCGCCCTTCTGCTGCGTGTCAGGTGGGTCCCCTTTTCCACGATTGTTTCTTCGGTGCCGGGTTTTGCCAGTTCCACGGTGGGCACCATGGCACTATCAAAAAATTTGAGCTTCTCGTCATTAGTGACATAGCACCCAAACGAAAAGTGATCTTGCGGCAAGGTTCGAAAGTACGGTGGGTCCCAGGTGTGCCCTGTCAAATATCAGTGAGGATTCGTCAGATAGTTGGTACGTGGCCAGTTTCTATTGGCTATGCACTAAGAGGTTAGATCTATCTTGCTCGCCATTAGATCAGTTCAGATCAATGATGGGCACTATCTCGCTATGGAGAATTGCAAGAATTTTAATCATAGCGACATAGCACCTTGGTGACACGTGTCTTGCGAGCCTGACCAAGGTTGATAGTTAACGGCTAGCAGTTAGTGTAACCGTCGCAACTAGAGTTTGAGGAGTTGGCGCGGTTAGTGATGAAAGAGATGGTCAACTATGTAGGACTTTCGCGAGGTGGCAAAATAAAAAGAGGTTGTTGGTCCATGTGGTCCATCCTGCTTACAAAAATAGGTTGACCAGTTGACCCTGCTTATTCATGCACCAAAAATGATAAGGAATCAGGTTTGTTGTGTGATCTGATCTTCATGATCGATCCCAACTACCCTGAAATGAATGCAAAACAAGAAGAACACTCCATCACCCATATTTTGACCCATCTACCTGACCAAGACAATTAATGGCACCATTTCTGTCTGCTTAGGGCCCTGTTCCAAATCATTGTGTCTAGATCCGCATCTAGATCAGATTTCCCCTTGATTGTTCTCTGCAGGACTTAATGGCAAGTAGCTACAAAGTCACTTCAGCTGGAAGAGATCTCAGTTATGCCTAAACTATAAAGGAAACTTTTGTAGATTTTGTTAAGGTCAGATCATTCTCTATTGTTCTTTGCTATTGCTTTGCAATTCTAGTATAAATTTCCCTATGCCTTTGAACTGTATGACACACTGCCTTATCTCCTTCAGCCATTGGCGTGAAAGTGTAAGAACTATTTGGCTCCACTAGTGTTTTGTGGATATCTGTAACTTGCATGACTGTATCTCCTTTGGCTTGTGAATGATGTATAAGTGAATCTTCTCTTTCTTTGTGTCATTCATTCTAGTTCTCTGATCTGTATGTGGTTATTAGATTAAAGCAAGTCTGAATGTGTATATCCTTGGTTTCACTCTGGTTTGATAGTGCATGTATGGGTAGAGATTGGTCTGAACACTCTATTTTGGTGCATCACTTCTTTAGATTAGATTAGGTAGATTTGCTTCATGCTCTCCTTCTCCCTTTTCCCCTCCAAGAGTAGTTAGGTGCACCCTGATAGTAAGAGGAAGCCGGCCTTCTCCGAAGACTCAACCTCATAATTTAAGTCCCATAGCTTGGAGGTTGTTTCCATGTTTCACTAGGTTGTCCTCATGCATAGGCTTTGGAAAAGGGTGCAAACCTAAGTGACAATAGTTTTTGGCACGCCCGATGGGATGTATTTCAAAAAATATCAAGTCTACTGGTGTCAAAAGGGAAGATTCCAAGATTAATATTGAAGAGATAGTACTAGCTTCAGTGTTTAAGCCTTCAAGAGGCTCATTCTTCAAAGTACTTGGCAACTCTGAGCTTCAAACACATATCTAGTTCTAGACCAAAGTTGTAGTGATTCATGCCCAAAGCTGAGACAAGGACATCTTCTAGAGGTAATTTTCAATACCAAGAGCTTTCACTTTCAAACCCTAGAAGAAGGAAGACTAGAATATCCTTATCACTAGTTAGGAGCGCACTAGTAACAAATACTCTTGCAAGATCTATCTCTACTCCTCCTACTATTAGATCTCAGCCTAGACTACCATCAACACGTATCAATAGATCACTTGTCTATATGGCATTGCCTAGAGCTCATACTTTTGCCACCTTTAATGGTGGGAGCCCTCTCTTGTTAGCCCAAAGACATGACATACCAATAGCTGCACTCAAAAGTATACCAGAATTTACTGGTGAAACTTCTATCTCCGCCTCAGAACACGTTCAAGAGGTTGCAAATGTCTGCAATATCCATGGTATTACAGAGGATGATGTTCCAGTTAGGCTCCTAGCCTCATCCTTGAAAGGAAAAGCACTACAATGGTATAGAGGTTTAGCTCATGGTTCTATAATAGATTGGGATGGATTAGGAGCAGGATTGTGCAAACATTTTGAGGATAAGAGTGACTATTTGTCACTTTTAGAGCAGTTGACTAATATAAAAAGAGCCCCCCATGAATGTATGACTGATTTTAACTATAGATTCCAAAAGACATGGGATAGAATACCTACTTCAGTGAAGCCTACCCCTAGTAATGCCTTCTTGCATTACCTTAGAGCTTTTAATAGCAATATTGCCACTACAATCCAAACTATGGGAGGAGATACCTTGCCTAACGCTTATGACATAGAAATAAGGACAGAAAAAATCTTGATACAAGGAGGTAAGTTAGCTCCAAGGCCTCCTATGCCTTTCTTCCCTGATGTTCCAAATTATCAACCAACAATGGCTCCTCGAGACAGGCCTCAGTACATATTGTATATTGGAAAAGGATGCCTTGGTTCCCAATCTTGTGGATGCTAAAGAAGATGAAAGTGAGATATGGAGTATGTACTTTGATGGATCAAGAAATAAAAATGGATCAGGAGCTAGTGTAATGTTAATTTCCCCTGCAAAAAATAAGGTATTACTTCTCCTTTAGGCTCCAATTTAGTTGCACTAATAATGTGGCCGAGTATGAATCCTTGATCCAAGGTCTCTTACTTGCTCAAAAAAGAGGAATTCAAGCCTTAAGGGTCTATGGAGACAGTGAGTTGGTGGTTAATCAAGTGAGAAATTAGAATATCACCAAAAATGGTTTTCTCAAGTCTTATAAACATAGAGTTTGGGATTTGCTTGAGGGTTTTATTGCATTTAACATCCAAAGCATCCCTAGAAAAGAAAATAGACATGTTGATAGACTTGCAACAATAGGTGCATCTTATGATGTGCCAGGGAATCTTGAGGAGGAGAAGAAGCAACAAATTAGAGTGGTAGTAAGGCCTGCCATCCCTGAAAATAACACCCACTGGCAAGTGTTTGAGTCTGATGAGAAAATTGTCAGCTTCTTGCAGAATGAGGCAAAATTTTCAGAGAGAAATCAGTCAAATTGCAAGATCAGTATGGTGATTAGATCATTCATCTTAGTTCTAACAAGCTGCCTAAAGGTCTCATTACTTTAGAGAGTGTTTTTAATCCTGCTGATCAAGCAAAGGGCAAGGCCATGAACCTAGCTGCTAATGAGGGTGATCATACTCTAGTCATGGTTGCTGATGGAAAATCCTTGAACATGGGGAAGGTATGTTATGAAATTGAACAAGAAAATTTTATTCATCTATGTCAAGAATTTAATGATCTATTTGCTTGGACATATGATGATTTAAAGGGTTTTGACCCAAGGTTATTTCAGCATACCATAGATTTAATTGATGATGTAAAGCCAGTAAGACAAAAACAGAGACTAGTGAATCCTAAAATTGAACCCTTAATGAGAAAGGAGCTATCCAAATTGATTGAGGCCCACATAATTTTTCCTATCAAACACTCATCATGGGTAGCAAACCTTGTCCTTGTTAGGAAGAAGAATGGGGAAATTAGATTGTGTGTGGACTTTAGGGACCTTAACCAAGCTTCCCTTAAAGATCACCATCCCCTTCCTTCTATGGAGAAAATTTTGTCCAAGGTCAGTGGTTCAAACAGATTCTCATTTCTTGATGGATTCTCTAGTTACAATCAAGTGCTGGTTAAAGAGTCTGATAGGTACAAGACTGCATTTACCACTAAATGGGGTACCTATGCTTATTGTAAGATGCCATTTGGGCTAACCAATGTAGGTGCTACGTTTCAGAAGGAAATGGAGATGGCCTTCAAAAGATTGATTGATAAGTTTGTCTTAGTCTACCTTGATGATATCACTATGTATTCAAAGGATGTAGATGATCATTTTCATCATCTCAGACAGGTATTCTTAAGATGTAGAGAGTTTGGGGTTTTCCTTAACCCAAGCAAGTGTGTCTTTGATACTAACCAAGGAAAATTATTAGGGCATATTGTATCTAATAATGGCTTAACCATTGATCCAGAGAGAACAAAAGCAATACTTTCTCTCCCTCTTCCTAAACACAAGAAAGGGTTGCAAAGTTTCCTAGGCAGGATACATTTTGTGAGAAGATTTATCCCAAATCTTGCTACCATGGTGAAACCTCTTACAACTATGCTTAGGAAAGGTATGGTCTTTGCATGGACCAAGGAAGGGAAGGAAAGTTTTGAAGAGATCAAGACAACAATAGCCTCAGCCCCTACTCTCATGAACCCAAAATTTGAGAAGGATTTCATTCTTTATAACTTAGGTGGCGAGTCAAGCATTTTTGCTATCTTGACTCAAACAAATGAAAAGAATGAAGAATAGCCCATAGCTTTCTTTAGTGAAGGGGTTAAGGAGTATGAAGATAGGTACAATTATGTAGAGAAGCAAGCCCTTGCATTCATCAGAGCTTTAAGGAAATTCAGACACCTCCTGTCCCGTAACAAGATTCATTTGTTAGTACCCCATGCCAGTGTGAAGGATTTCCTTTTGAGCAAAGATTTTAGTGAGAAAAGAGCTGGTTGGATTACAAGAGTGATGGAGTATGATGTCGATATCTAGGTCACTAAGCTGGTAAGAGGTAAGGGATTGTGTAAGCATATGTTATCATCTCAAGAGCCTGATGAAGAAGTTGTCATGGTATTAACAGAAGAACAAGAAGCAAGAAATGATGGCCCAAGGAATTGGATGGATGACATGAAGAATTTCTTATTAGGGAATGGATACCCTCAAGGATTAGAAAAAGCTAAAAAGAGACGGTATAGGCTACAGTCAATTCCTTATGTCATAGTTGATCATATCCTTTTTAGAAGAGATTTTAATGGAACCCTATTAAGGTGCCTTGATATAAACCAGGCTAAAAGAATGATCAAGGTGTATATGCTATATTAGTATGTTAGAAACACTAAATTAAGAAATCCAAAGCATTTACAAACTAAAATACCATAACATAAATGAGAGACTAAAGAGGAAACCCCAAATAGAAATATGAGCCAAATGAATGGACTCTTCCAATAGGATTTAGCTCTTTTCTTGGTAGATGCGTCTAAGGATTGGGATGTATGCTCAAGATGCTCAAACTATGCTTCAATGGTGGGGATGAGTAAATGGAAAATTGGTAGCTTTGTGAGCTCTCAATTTGGCATTATAAGGGTATGGTTGATGACTTTTGGTTCTCAAACTAGCATTATAACTTTGGCTTAAAGGTTGTGATGAAATGGCTTGGGAGGGGATTCAATTTATAGGCCAAGGGCTTGAGGGATGGAGGGTTAAGATGGAAGGAGAGATGAAAGCTTAAGGAGGGCTAGGATGCACTCAAAAGGGAGCACATTAGCACCAACCAGGGAGTGACACATGTCACAAGGTGAGTGGATGGAGGAAAGGGGAAGGATGAGTCAACAAAGGAGGCTCAAGGGATAATATCTTCATAAAGACCCTTCATTATGGCTTGTAAGAGCTTGTAAGAGTCTTTATGGCTTTTGTAAGAGCATTCATGGCTTGGTGGTTGGGATATTTTGGAGGGAGTTGAGATTGTTGACTTTCCTTGGCTTAGGAAAGTCTTAAGCTTGCTTAGGGAATGTGACAAGTTTAGGGGGTGGATTAGAGATGGTTTAGGATTAGATTAGGCTTGTTAGAGATTTTCAAGTGGATGACATTCATGAGGGTGGGTGAGTTAGTGGCTAAACTTAGTTCGTAATGGTGGATGGGGTGGATTAGGCTAAAATGGGGGGTTAGGGATAGTTTAGGGGTTATTAGATTTGAGGGTTTTATTTATCAAATAGATTTATTTGATAAATGGGGATTTTGGAATTAGATAGAAGAAAAGGATTTAATTGATAAATAATAGATTATTTGATTTATCAATTAGGACTATAGATGATTAATTAAATTAATCAGCTAGGGGATGGCAAAAGATTAATTAAATAGGAATTTAATTAATGATGCCTTTAGAGATAACTAAATAGGATTACCAAAGCGGTGTAATCAAATTTAGGTGTCTACACAAGGAACTTCATGATGGTCCTAATGGTGGCCACTTCTCGGCTAGAACAACTGCAATGAAGATCATGAGGGCTGGTTATTACTAGCCATCTCTATTCCATGACTCTCATAAGTATGTAAAGAAGTGTGAAAAATGTGCCTTCTTCTCTAGCAAACAAAGAATTGCAGCTCTTCCCCTCCATCTTATCCAGGTGGATCAACCTTTTGCTCAGTGGGGGTTGGATTTCTTAGGCCTTATCAATCCTCCTTCCAGTTCTTGTCACAAATGGATTTTAGCTGCTATAGATTACTTTACTAGGTGGATAGAGGCAGTGACATTGAAGGATGCCATCAAATCTTTAGTTGTTGAGTTCCTTGATGGAATTGTGACCAAGTTTGGTGCCCCTTCAACCATTATTTCAGATAATGCCAAGTCTTTTGTTGGAGCTCAGATTTGTGCATGGGCAGTGGATCATAATTTCTATATGAGTACATCCTCAAATTACTATCCTTAGGGTAATGGTTTGGCTGACTCATCCAACAAGAACCTAATCAAGATCATGAAAAGGATAATATAGGATAATCAGAGGTGTTGGCATAAGAAGTTGAAGACTGTACTATGGGCTGACAGGATAACACCTAAAAGATCAATAGAGAATTCACCATTTGTGTTGGTATATGGTAGAGAACCAAGGCTTCCAATTTCATTGGAGTTCCCAGCCTTGGAACTAGCTCATCAATTGGATTTGATTGAGGATGATGCCATGACAGTGAGAATGGAAAAACTGATGGAGCTAGAAGAAAAGAGAAATTAGGCCATGCAGACCCTAGAGGCACACCAGCAGCAGGCGAAGAGGAGTTTTGACAAGAAGGCTAGGGTCAGAATCTTCAGGGAGGGAGATTTGGTTCTGAAGTGGGATGCAAATAGGGCAAAACTAGGAAGACACTCAAAGTTTGATGCGTTGTGGAGTGGTCCCTATCTAATTACCAGTTGCAAGCAGGCCAATGCTTTCCAGTTAAGTAAGCCTAATGGTGAGATTCTGCCCATCCTAGTCAATGGGATTTACCTTAAGCCATGTTTTTGACAGGGTCTGGGGTTCCATGTATATAGTTAGTTTAGTTCTGTTCTTTTTTTGTTCCCTGTTTTCCAAGAAGTGCACAAGCACAGGGTTGTCTCTATGTGAGATAGCAGGTTTTTGAAATTTTGGAGATTGCAGGGAGTTTTGGTCTCTGGTTCCAGTTGCAGAGACAAAGATTTTTGGGTTTTTTCTCAAAAGTAGGGTTAGGGTTTCACAATGCATAGGATCTACATCTTTTTGACTCTATAGCCCAATGGATGCTTTAGGCCACTGGTCTTATGCATAGCAGGCTCAAATCCCCTGTGAGTCACCAAAAATGTTATCATTTTTTACACCTTGCCAAGATTCAAATTTCAAATGTTTACCTGCCAACGGCTAGTGTATAGAGTTAATATTATTTTAAATACCCAATCAAACCCTATAATATGTTCTGCAGCCCGCAAGTCTTCCATCGTTAGATCTAAAGAATATCTACAGTTGGTGCTATCTCGCCATGGGAAGTTGCACGGTGGATACATTAGTGACATAGCACCCTTCTACCGCATGTCAGGTGGGTCCCTATTTTCTCGATTTTTTTTTCGATGTCGAGTTTTGCCAGTTCCACGATGGGCGCCATGGCGCTATCAAAAAATTTGAGCTTCTCGCTATTAGTGACATAGCGCCCAGACAAAAAGTGATCTTGCGGAAAGGTTTGTAAGTATGGTGGGTCCCAAGTGTGCCCCGTCAGATATCAGCGAGGATTCGTTAGACAGTTGGCATGTGGCCAGTTTCTATTGGCTATGCATTGAGAGGTCAGATCTATCTTTCTTGCTATTACATCAGTTTAGATCAACGATGGGCGCTATCTCGCTATGGAGAACTACAAGAATTTTAACCATAGTGACATAGTTCCTTGGTGACACATGTCTTGCATGCCCGACCAAGGTTGATAGTTAACGGCTGGCAGTTAGTGTAATCATCGCAGCTAGAGTTTGAGGAGTTGGCATGATTAGTGATGAAAGAGATGGTCAACTATGTAGGACTTCCGCGAGGTGGCAAAATAAAAAGAGGTTGTTGGTCCACATGGTCCATCCTACTTACAGAAACAAGTTGACTGGATGACCCTGCTTATTCATGCACCCAAAATGATAAGGAATTAGGTTTGTTGTGTGATCTAATCTTCATGATCGATCCCAACTACCATGAAATGAATGCAGAAAAAGAACACTCCATCACCCATATTTTGACCCATCTACCTGACCAAGACAATTAATGGTGCCATTTCTGTCTTCTTAGGGCCCTATTCCTAATCATTGTGTCTGGATCTGCATCCAAATCAAATTTCCCCTTGATTGTTCTCTATAGGACTTAATGGCAGGTAGCTGCAAAGTCACTTCAGCTGGAAGAGATCTCAGTTATGTCTGAACTATAAAGGCAACTTTTGTAGATTTTGTTAAGGTCGGATCATTCTCTATTGTTCTTTGCTATTGCTTTGCAATTCCAATGTAAATTCCCCTGTGCCTCTGAATTGTATGACACATTGCCTTATCTCCTTCAGCCATTGGTGTGAAAGTGAAAGAACTATTTGCCTCCACTAGTGTTTTGTGGATATCTGTAACCTGCATGACTATATCTCCTTTGGCCTATGAATGATGTATAAGTGAATCTTCTCTTTCCTTGTGTCATTCATTCTGGTTCTCTGATCTATATGTGGTTATTAGATTAAAGCAAGTCTAAATGCGTATATCCTTGGTTTCATTCTAGTTCAATAGTGCATGTATGGGCAGAGATTGGTCTGAACACTCTATTTTGGTGCATCACCTCTTTAGATTAGATTAGGTAGATTTGCTTCATGCTCTCCTTCTCCCTTTTCCCCTCCAAGAGTAGTTAGTTGCACCCTAATAGTAAGAGGAAGCTGGCCTTCTCTGGAGACTCAACCTCACAGTTCAAGACCCATAGATTGGAGGTTGTTTCCATGTTTCACTAGGTTGTCCTCATGCATAGGCTTTGGAAAAGGGTGCAAACCTAAGTGACAACAATGTCCAAATAAAATTTTTATAATTTAGTGAACCCATAAAACTTTCTTTTCCATTCATGAATTCATTATGTGTAAACCAAAATTGATATGTTACTATTAAAATAACATGCAGAAATGTAAAACATAACACATTCATCAGTACACATCACATAATGATTTAACGTGGAAACCCAATTTGGAAAAAAACACCAGTAACATGCTACTCCTTTCTCACTCTTTTGAAGTGATGCTCTATTAAAGGCCAACCCTATTAAAGGTTACAACACACACTCTTAAATGTGACCCAGTTAAGGGATTTCAATCACCCTATTAAAAGTGACCCTTTTTAGAGGACTTTAGGTCATTCACTTACAACCTTACTTGTAGATCATAGATCACCATTCAGTCCTCAAATCTACTTGGCTTTGAATCTTTGTAGTTATGATAGCTTGTTCACCCTTCAAGCATTTATCTTCATTAAGCCTTCTTGCTTAGTTCACCATTGCAGACTTCTTCACTTAGGTCACTTGATGAAGAAAACCCTTCTTCCTTCTCCTTCTCATATTTTTCACATCTAAGAACTTTTTGACCTCTCTGTCAAAAACATTGCTTCATGAATAGGCATCCCTAGATATATGGAATTAGAACTCTTTTTCCTACTCATTATCCATCTCAACAATTAGGGTTTTTGATAGATTAGGTAGGATACAATGTATCTACCCCATATCTTGTCTTTTCTAGAAACTACTCCTAGAATCCATTTGAATTTGCCTCCAAAATAGTTTATATAATATTTTGTGCCTCCAACTCATCAATCTTATGTTTGTCTTGATTCACAAGTTCCAAGAAAAAAAACTTGTCAACTTTTATTTGGTGAATCTTCGATCTTTTTCATACTACAATAGCTTGGCATTATCAATTTATTGATGCTCGGCACATACTGTGTTACTTGGCATCTACTGTAAAATCTTTTGGCATCAACTAGATTTTATTGGTGCTCGACACATACTAAAAATCAAATTGGCATCTACTAACTTACTCAACACATGTTAGTTTGCTCGGAATCCATTAGAAAATGCTTTCACTCAGCTCCAATTGAAATTTTTCTTGGCTTGCACTAACTTTACTCAGCACCGTCTATCAACTTGGTCAAGCTTAGCAAATGTACTTTTGTTCAACCTTTTTTATTTGAAATTTCTAAGTGTAGCCAAACATTTTGTAACCCCAAGTAGATCATCAATACTTTATGTTATCACTGACTTAATTGATTCTTGCACTTAAATACATAATCATAACTCAACCTTTCCTCTAGGTGCTTTTGTTACATCTTGTTGATCAAATCCTCTTCATCAATCAACTAAGTGATAGTGCTTGAAATATATAAGAAATTGTCTTATCAACATATAGTAGGTTTAACATCAATGACAAAATAATGATTGAAATCACTTCTTACAAAAATGTTCTTAACTCAAATGATCTTTTCAATCATATATGAACAAACATATCAATTTATCTCATATTATTACATTTTATTACATAACATTCTAACTCTTGGATAATTCCACAATTGTGAGACCAATAGTGGCATATTGTGTTCACCAATTGTGAGAACTCTATTGGCTGATTAAGTTAATGAGAGTGATAAGCAATTACATAATTACACCTTATTAATTGGACAAGTGATTACTTTACTATACAAGAGTGATTCCAATGCTCTTGGAGTCTTCCTATTTACTAGTGTTTTCCCTCTCATGTCAGTTACAACTAGGTTTCAAGTGATTCACAGTAAACAACCTCAAATTAACTTTGGTCAATTACCCTTAGTTCCAACTCATCAAAAACATAAAGGAAAAGAACCTATCTTTGATCAAACATCTAAGGGAAAAATGGAACTTGAGTTTACTCCTAGAAATCTTAGCAAATTGAACATACCTGGGCCCTCTTCACTTTTTGAGCAAGACATGTTATTCACTGGAAGAAAGATAAAATCATAGATGACATGATAAATGATAGATTATTGAGGCAACATGGGGTTGAACATTTGGGATCTTGCATAACTCATGAAGATATTGATGGAACTACCTTAGCAAATGATTTTTTTGGAGGAAATCAACACTACTCTCCATTTCTTGCTCCTCCTAGATTATCACCTAAATCTTCTCACCCAATGGATGATAAAATTAGACAAGATAAAATTGGAAAAGATAGCATACTTGGAGAAGCAAGAGAAACATGTAGCAAAAAAAATTAATGAAAGTTTGGCTAGGTCTCAAGAATTTCTTAACAAAACTCCAAGAACCCCTAATGGTCATTTTAGTAAAGCGAGTATGTATACAGAAGCCCAAGCTAAAAAAATGGCTAAAGATATGGCTCAAAAAATGGTTAATGATATTCTTTCTTAGAGAGGTAATGTTTCTCCACCTCCTATATCTTCTAGAGGTGATGAGGAGAGACATCTACTACAAGAAAAACAAGCTTACATGGATGCATTCATACAACGTGAGGCAAAAAAGAAAGCTCATGAAATAGCACATCAAAAACTTTTGCTTGGTGGTGGTAATGGTTCTCCATCTCCTTCTCCTCTAAGATTTACTAGACATATGTCACCTTCACAATATTCTAAGGGAAATAGAAGACAACCATCTCCTCCTCCTAGATATCAGCAAAGGCAAATGTCTCCTCTAAGGAATTCACAACAACACCCTCAATTTACTACACATGGTTTTGGTGTGGATTATGATTTATTAGTGTAAGAATTTGGTATAACTCTAATACCATGTAAGAATTTTCCTTAGGGAAAATTCACCCAAGATCAAAGAACACGAACACAAGAACAACTGTAGACCAAAAAGGAGTATGATCAATATATAAGAGTATGTTCTCATACATTGGTCTATATTGTATGTCCAAACGCACTAGGAGTGCCTGTATATAAAGGCCTCTCAGGAAGCACCTAGAATGTCTCTAGAAAGAGCCAAGAGGTAAGATAAGCATGACAACTAAGCGAACATCTTATCCATCATTCTAGATGATAGAATAAGAATGATGAGGTGTATCTCAAGTGGAGATTTTGTAGACATGATGTGCTTAATTAGTGTGCTAAATCCTATGTTGTAGACACCATATGCATAAAATAGGTGCGAACTCCTATGTTGTCAACATGACAACTCACAAGAGTGCACATACTCCTAGGTGACTAATAATTAATTATTAAAATAATGCAATAACCTAAGCAAACTTAAGTAAGTGTAAATAGTGAATAATTATTTACACCAACACCCCCCCTAAGTGCAACTTAGGGGAATGCCCTTAAGCTTACAAAAACTTGGATGAAATGCATAATGGGTCCTAACTACTAGGGGAATGCACTTAAGCTTATGAAAACTAGGGGAATGCACTTAAGCTTACGAGAAGCTAGGATGAAATGCAGAATGGGTCTCGGCTACTAGGCCATGTTAGGTAACCATGTATATAATGAAAATGCAATGCAATCTCTCATAAAGTGGAGAAAGAGGGAAAACCTCATGGAAAAAACCCTCCCCCAAAAAGAGAGATGAAAAAACTAGATGCATGGATGGATGGAGTAATCAAGACCTCCCATTATGCCATACATCAAGTATATACAATAGTGAAATGGGAGAAGGACAAAATCCCCTAAGAGGAAAAAGTCCCCCCCATAAAGGAGAAGAAGAAGGAGACAAGGTAGTCCCGCCCTAAAAGTAGTGTGCCGACTAGTGAGAAATGCTCCAATGTAGAAGTTGTTCCATGACCATTGAATGATGTTCCTCCCCTTTGGAAGAAATAATGGTAATGGTACTAGTGAGAAACTTCCACGATGTGTGGAAAGAATCTCAATGATAAAAGTTATCTTTGAAACTTGCTCAAGTGTCCCTGTGTCGATACTAATGATGGATCCTTCCAAAAC
The DNA here is from genome assembly GCA_028749045.1 of Cupressus sempervirens. NCBI lineage: Eukaryota > Viridiplantae > Streptophyta > Pinopsida > Cupressales > Cupressaceae > Cupressus > Cupressus sempervirens. Next base: position 137,566,817 of record CM053787.1, read on the forward strand.
TGCTGAGAAGAAGTGCAGATCTAGCAAGGATTGATGTAGAACCTATTTCAAGAAACCAACAATCTTTGAAAATTACAAAGAGACCTCTAACAATTACTATACATAAGTATCCATAATCATGCCAATCTATAAAGATTGATCATGTAGAGAATGGACATGAGGGCTAGAATGAGCCCTCACAACAACTGGAGAAGGATCTGCCTCATCAAAGAGAAGCGATATATCATCAAAGAAGTCTCCCAAGTTTTCTATGTGTGACTCCATGAGAAAACCCAAAATGTCAATCAAGAAGTCATCACTCGAGGCTGGAACTGGAAGACAAAATTTACCTTGTTGTGTTGAAAGTACATGAATCAGTCACTATGGAAATTGATGAATTATTTGCCTCAAAAATAAGATGAATATCCTCAAGGATGCCTCCCACATCTTCAATGTGAGACTCCACAAATAGCTATACAATTTTTGGAAGGAATTCATCGCATGATGGTAAAGTAGGAAGACATAAATGGTCCTATTGCACTAAATCTAAAGCATCTATGCTTAGAATAGGATCAGTAGAAGAAACACGAGCATTTGGAGGTGTGATCGCATTTGGAGAGGATCTAGCTGCAACTGGAGGTAAAAGATCTTTGGGGAATGGAGGAATGTGTGGATCTCCATACATCTCCCAAAGATGAATCCAATAAACATATGGATTAGATGACTTAATGTCTTCAAGTGAATCCATAACCTCCATATCCATAAATAGAAAGAGTATGTCAAATGAGGGCACTTGTCTCCACATTGTAGGTAAGTCCTCTCGCATATGGTAGTGCATTGTGCTGACTAAGATATGGGATAACCAATTGACTCCATTCCTAATAGTTATCTGGTGTCAAGGTAATTAAATCTTCCTCTTCCATGATTTACTAATCAATGTAACCCCCAAAGATGCAAAATAAATCAAAGGACCCCCCTCCCCCCTAATGTATGACTTAGGCACTTGGTAGCCACTTGCCAATTTAGGGCCTATTTTTGAAAGTAGTCTTTCTATCCACATAACCTATAATATGATTACAAATCTAGAAAGTAGACAAAAAAATTATTCACAAGAGAGAATAATTATTTACGCCAACAATTAGAGCGAGACCCAAAATTTCACAAGTACATGGATAAATAAATTTAGATTAATAAGGATAAATAGTTCATGGATTTAACAAAAAAAGGTGTTCAAGTACCTTATGATTTTTATGTGAATAAGAATATCAAGAGACAAAATCCTTCATTTCAAGAACAAACTAATACAAATATGAAGATGTTAATGGATAAAATTACACACAAGAATCCATTTTCTCTACAGAGTGCTTGTCCTCTACCTTTTGAGAGGAGTAATCTAAAGGTTGAATTCCCTAAGAAAATAAAATTTCCTCATTATGATAAGTATGATGGGAATGGAGACCCTAATGATCATGTGAGACAGTTTAATGTTTTGAGCTTGGAATTTGCACATAAAGATGCTTATCTTATGAGATTGTTCCCTAGGAGTTTAAAGGGTCAAGCTATGGAATAGTTCACTAACATTACTCCCCCACTTAAGAATTTTGAGGACCTTGTTCAAAAATTTATTCAACACTTCTCTTACAATGTTCAAAAGCCAATTTCTATATTGGATTTATGCAACCTCAAACAAGATCAAGGAGAACCCTTTGTTACCTTTTTGCAAAGATGGAGAAAGTTATGTTCTTGTTACTCTAGAGATATTCTAGAAAAAGAGAAAATTGATATACTTGTGAGTAATTTTGTTCCTAAATTGAGAAATGAAATTGGAAAATGGGTGTTTGAGACTTTTCATAATATGGTAGAAACAACTTTCTATATTGAAGATGTTTTGAAGAATCAAGGAATTATCAAGCATAATTGCAATAGGAATAATAACAACAATGGAAATAAGAATAGGAGTACTTATTATAAAGGGAATCCATTTGTGGTTAATGATGGTATAGTGTAGACTTTATGAGGATGTTTTGTAAGAGTTGGTTGATGGCAAGCTGTTAACTTTGATTGAGAATTGGCAACCATCTCCTATGAAGGGTTCACCCTAGGATGATAATGCCTATTGTAAATATCATCAAAGAAAAATTGGTCATACTACAAAAAATTGTCAAAGGTTAAAATATGATATTCAAAATTTGATTGATAATGGAAAGTTAGTAATTGATGGTACCAATCATGCTACTAATAATGATCATCAAGCTTATAAGTATCCACTGCCTAAGCATGAAAAGGGTGAATCATCTAAGAATGGGAAAGCTCAAGTGAATTATACTTATTCTAATCAAAATTATGGGTATTATAATGTAGACAATGTTATCAAAATGGTTACAATTAAGGAAAATGATAAGGATTTGAATCATCCACATAATCTTGCCTTACATATTGAAGTCATGATTTGCAGAACTCTTGTTAGATGTGTGTTGATAGATGGGGGTGCCAGGTTGAATATTTGTCCTTTCAACATACTTGAAAAGTTGGGATATTCAGAACAAGATATTGATACTAGACAAAAGGTTACTATTAGAGCTTATGATGGTAGTGAAAGACAATCTAAAGGATTGGTTGTTTTACCTATTTAGGTTGAGTCAATTGAGAGAGATATTCTATTTCACGTGGTTGATACTAGTACCCTTTCTTATAATATTTTATTGGGTAAACCTTGGATACATGAAATGAAAGTTGTTCCTTCCACATATCATCAGTGTGTTACATTTGCACATAATGAAATTGAGATGTGTATTTTAAGAGCTAATACTTTGGCTATCAATAATATTTTAGGAGAATCACATGTACCTTTGGATAGAGTTTCAAATGAGACAATTGAAGAATCTATAGAATGTGTGATAGAATCTAAGACAATAGTGAAATGGAGGGATGTGAGGTTGTTTCTTTGGTTGAACCTTTACTTCCTATGGAAGAAATGGAAGAAGAAATTATTGTTAGAGATTGGATTTACAAAGAAGAAAATGATGATGGACCCATATTTGATGTTTATGATGATGATGATGAGGAAGTGTATATACTTGATCAACAATATATATGTGATGATTTGATCCCTTTTACTAATCTTCTTTGGGGAGATGGACATTGTTCAGTTAATGAAGCTTCTTCTTCAAAAATTCAAAATGATTTAGATATACAAAACAATGATGAAAGAGCATATTCAAATAAGTATGAATTGGATTTATCTTTAGAGCCTTCTACAATTGAATTGGGTATTGATGTAATTCATGCTTATGATTCTCAACCCAGTAGAATTAATGAGATTTCAAACTCACATATTTCTCATGAGTTAGATTATCCAATTATTAAACAATTTTATGATCCAACAAAAATTGAGAGGAACTTGATAGACTCTGATTCTACAGTTGCTAGCAAGGATGTTATTCATATTTACAATATTGAGCCTTTAGAAGATGAGATTCCACCATTGAGAGTTACTCTTAACAAATTAGTGACAAATGAAGATTATAGAATTATGAGATTACAAGAACTTGAGTTACTTGATGAGAAGAGAAAAACTACTTTTGATCACATGAGATTTTATCAAAAAAGATTGTCTAAGACTTATGAAAAGAAAGTTTTCCCTAGAGAGTTTTCAGTGGGAGATCTTGCTTTGCATGAGAATCCTAAGAATCATAAAAATATAGCTCAAAAAGGAAAATTTGAGGCTAATTGATTGGGTCCTTTTATCATTACAACCGCTTTTGGATCAAGTGCCTATTTTTTGTCTACACATGAGGGAGATCAGTTCCCTGATCCTATCAATGTGTTTCATTTGAAAAAGTTTTATCCCTGATGTCCATTTTTTTTGGGGGCATCTATACATATTTATGGGTCCTAAAAAAAACAAAAAAGGTGATATATTCAAAAAATACAAAAATAATTATAAAAGAAAAAAGAAAAGAAATGGTATTTTTCAATATCAACAACGATGTTCCTTAAATATCTTAAACACCAAAACTATATTTCTTAACACTACCCTAAGAGTCTTGTCTTGATTATCATGCTTTAATTTATACTTAATATTGAGATATGCTTTGATCTTTCTTTGTATGATGATTGTTCATTGTTATATATATATGTTTACTGCACTATATCTGTATGTTTTTTATATTCCCTCCCTAGTCATTTTTGCACTAGGGGCATGTGGTTTTTTTTTTTTTTTAATGAGTGATTTGATTAGTATTGATGAGCGTCTCTATGGTTTTCTTTGGGATGCATAGCTAGAGAACTATGGACCATGAGACACATTTTTGGTTGATTTCTTGCTTGTGTGGTTTTAATCTCGAGACTCACAGTGTTTCTCAACACTATTGGATCTCATTCATATCATCATAGTTTCCCTAGTGACTAGTGATGATTGTGAGAAGCTTCAGATTAGCAATGATTGTGTGGTCTTTTTAATAGAGTTACATTCATATATTCATGGTTCCAACTAGTGAAGGTTGTGTAGCTTGGCTCAATGATTAAAACTAGGATCTTAATCTTGGCCAAAATGAGTAAGTACATAGAATGGACAGAAACGTCATATGGACATGAACATGCATTTTTTCCCCTTGTCTTTTAGGAGGTTTTTATTTGTTTGTTTACCTTTTGGAGGTCTCCTTCATCATTTCTTTGCTATAAGCTTTGATCACAATTGTGATTTTTAGTACACATCACTTGTTCGTGATCTCAATTGAAATATCATATCTTGCATAGTTGATGGTTTTTGAGGCATTTTCCCTCTTCTTCTTTCCCTCTTCTTGTCTTTCATTTGGCCCCTTCTTTCTTTTGATTTGGGGCATGCTTTTCACACTTAGTAATTTAACCTTGGTTTCTTGATCTATACCTTGCTTATCTTTCATCATAAACCTTTTTTTGATTTGATCATATCTATCTTGTTCTTGCTTAGCCTTTCCTTCATTTCAATTTTGATCTCGAGGGGGCAAGAACACTCTATTGAGCTTCATTGTTTGCAAAGTTGATTCAAAATCTACTCATCTTTTTCTGCCTAGCTTGGGGTAGATGGTTATTGCACCTAGGGCAAGTCAATGTGTGATTTTTCATTTTCTGTGTCTTGACATTTGTCTTTTGCCTTTATATATATTTCATGAATTTTATACTGCTACAAACTATATGGGTAGACCTACAATTATATGACATGCAACAACATATTGTGTTCCAGGCATTGTAAGACTCTAGATGGCATGTTGAGGGAACAAGAGTTGGATGTTTAATCTTTATATATTTTTGACATAAATCAATCTTTATATACACTTTATTTCTTTGACTTAATGTGCTTGTCATGTATGTGGACACACATTAGTCAAAGAGGGGCAAATGTATGCACCCTAAAATGGCCACCTTGACTATGTGCCATGATTTCATAATTTATCTCAAGCTTGAATCAATATTTACATCACCATTTCCTTTGATCAAATTAAATTATTTGAATTATTCACTTTATTTGAATTATTTAATTAATCATTATTATTTTTCATCAATTTCCTTGATTAAATTGGAGTTAATTTATTTAATTAATTTTAAATAAATGGTTGGATCATCTTGAATTTTGTATTATTTAATTAAAAGATTTTTCTCCCTTTTAATTAAATAAAATCCCTCCTCAATTTTATGTGCAACAATTATTATTTTAAAAGAAATATTAAATAAATGTCACAGACAATACAAATCATAAAATTTGTTCATCTAAATAAAGTTGCCTTCATTAGCAATAACTAAATTTATCTTCTCTATCTTTGGCTTGTAGGGTTGCCGAGCTTTTCCTGTTGACTTTCTTGAAGTTGTTACCTTCTCTATCTATTTGGCTTCTTGTTCTTCTTCTTCTTCACTAGAATCAACAATTGTCAACAATGTCTTTTGTCTCTTGCCTAGTCCAATGGCTTGTTGGTTGACCCTTTTGGTCTTTGTGGTCACATCTTCCACTAATCTCTCAAATTTTTTCTTTGGTTCACTTGTCTAAATATCTGATACTAATGCATAGGGAATGATCTATTTCAAAGATGTCTATACAATAAACACTAAAAAAGGTTACACATTAAGTATACCTTGCTTCATGGTTTTCCTGACTCCTTGTGACTCACTCTCAGTCATACCAGCCTTTGATAAAGCTTTCTTGATTATAGTTTCAATCTTCTTTTGAGATGCCTTCTCCAAGGATGCTTGATGAGCTAACTTGGTAATCTCATCATAAGTTCCAAATATGTATTCAACTTGGTTCTTCTCTAGTTTCAACAATAAATTAATATATCGAAATGTTGTTTCATCACTCAATTCATAACCTAAGGGATCAAAAAATGTTTCTTGAGGTTCTACTGCTTGAATATAAGTAAAATCTGTATCAACCATAACACAAATTTATTCTTTAAATCTATCTACAATTCCAGGTGCAATTCATAATCTTTGTCTCATTTCATTCTGAAATGTTTTCATAATCAAATTTCCACTATCCAATATTTTATCTATTGGATGTCTTCTACATACTTCAATGATCTTCTCCATTTTACATCTATCACTACTCATAATCTTTATGAAGGAAAAATATGGAAATCTCTTAAGTACATGAAAGAATATGTGATTAATCAATGACTAAAATCTAAACACACCATTCTTAGTCCTCTTGATCTTTAGTAGGTTTTCAAGAAGTTGCATTCTTAGTATTTCACTAAGATTAACTTGTTCCTTCTCAACACATATCTTTAGGCTACAAAGATGAATTTGGCTGACAATTCATCAATATTTGAACTTCCACATACATAATAAGCAATGATTCTACTCAGGAATCTTACATCATCTTGCTTAATAATGCTGATCACCATGGCCTTTCCAGTATATACTGTCTTTCTATAACTCTAAGTTTCTTCTTTACCAACTTCTCTCGTATAGGTACACTATCTTGTTTACAAAGATCAGTTACCTCATGAATAAGGTTGACTGAAATATTAACTACACTATCTTGCATCCATAGTTTTCCATCATGTATTCTACTTAGTATGATTTGTGTCCACTCATCTATGTCCAATTCACAGTAAAAATAATATTTGAACAAGTCTAGTTCCTTCAAGTGTTCAAATATAGGCTTCATAATCATATCATGATTGAAAACTAAATCCATATCCTTGTTCATATACTCACTCCCAATAGATTCAAACTTACTGGTAAGATAACTTCCTATATCTTCCAGATATACTACATTGTTTGGAGTAATGGATAATGTTGAGTTAGGGTTTCCTTCTATAGGTTTCATGAAAACAACCTTCAGTTTTGGTCTCTCCTCATTCTCAACATTGTGAACTACTGACATATCCATGATTCTAACAAATATGAATTTTTATCAAATAAATTCTATGAATAAATGATAAAATACCTTTTCTAAAAAGAGGGTTTGCTTCTAAATTTCCTTGGCAAGTCACTTCTAAGTGTTCCGTACTTCTGATGTATTCGCAATGAAGTAGAAATCAAATTTGTACTCCATTTATTCCATCAACTTGAACTTGCATTAATTGCGTACTTTGCAAACAAGAAAAGTTGTTGATTACATTATGTAATCAAATATCTACTCAAGATCTTCTATTTGATCTTCAGATGCTACTTGAGGTTTTCCATAGCTTTCTTCCATCATGAAAAAGCTCCATAAAACTTTGCTCAATGAAATTCTTTGTAAGAACATAGTTTTTATCTTCTGCTACAAAATTAACTTTTTTATCTTTTGCTACAAAATTAACTTTCTCTATAATAACAATAACTCTTAATTTCTTTGTAACTAGTTTAGATAAGCTCCAAATTACAAGTGAGCTTAGATACCATCTCAACTTATCTCGATACACCTTTTCCCAACTTCGCTACCTATAGTTTGATCTTTGAATAAAGTTACAAATTCTAGTGCTACGAACAAGCTTAATTCAACTTAATTGAATCAAACTTGATAACTGACTTCAATCTACCTATCTCATCATCTTCTAACTTTTCTTTTGAGATGTCTAATCCTTTTACAAATGCCTTATTAAGTTCTTCTCAAATTTTACTGAATACATTTCTTTGTTCCTCATTGTCTTTGTTAGTTCTGAAGTTCCTCTCATGGTTCCTTTTGTCATTTCAAACATTCCTTCCGTCAGTTCTTCTATTTCTAAAGTTTCTTCCATTGTTCCTTCTATATCCAAAGATTTTGTCCATTCTATAATGCTTTGTTGTATGTCCAAATTTGTTGCATAACTGACATACTGGTGTTCTACTTCTAGGATTCTTCTAATTATCAGGTGCATGACAATTCCAAGCTATATGTCCAAAGTTGTTACACTTATAACACACGATCTGTCTTCTTTCTTTATAATGTCTTCCTTCTCTCAATGTCCTTTTTAGTAGATCTTCTTCTAACTATAGGGTTAGTATTTCTAGACATTATGCTATTCCTTCTATCATTATCCTATTTAGATTTCATACAATCATTTTCTCTATGACCCATACCATGACAATTATGACAATAAAATTTGTAACATGAGTAAATGACTTATTTGTACAATCTCTTTTCATATGACCTATTTCATTACATGAAAAACACTTACCTCTAAATTCATACTTGGTTTCCTTAGGAGATTCTACTTGCTTTGGTTCATCCAATATTTCAACTTCCTTGTCTTCTTTAGGTTTATCAAAAGATTGACTAGATTCAATCTTATCATCAAATTTATCCTTTTCTTTCAGATTTGATCTAATCTCAGGTTTCTTTGTAAATATATTAAATAGATGACCAAGACCAGTCTTATCATAAGTAGATCTTTGTATTGACATTGAATCATCAAGATCTTCTCTACTAGAATAAAGATTCTCAAGTTGTTGCTTGCACTGAGTTAATTAACCTTTCACAATGGTATTGTGCTTATGAAGTCCTTCATGATCTTCTTTCAATGTTTCAAACTTAGATGTCTTTTTTGCTAGACTTGCTCTAAGATCTACATTCTCAATCGTCAAAATATTTTCAACTTTGCTAGGATCATTCCTCAAAGTCAACTTTAATTCATAATCTTAAATTCATGCTTCAAGATCTTGTACTCTATCTTCAGTTTTGAATAATCATCATCACTAGTTTCATATTTAGTAGATTCGGGCTTGGATTTGAGATGCATTCAATCTTTTCCTTTAGTTGTCCAATGTATACTTTGGAGTCTTCATATATGTCCTTTAGCTTATCTCTTTCTTTAGTAAGGAGATCAAATTTTTCAAGTGCCTCTTCAAGGTTCTTCATCAACTATCCCATATCCATAAGGATCTTACTCAAGCTATTAAGCCTGTTTTGAGTAATTATGCTCTAATACCAATTGTTAGAAATAGGAATTTCTAGGGGGGGGAGAGGGGTGAATCAGTAATCTGCAAGATTTAGTCACCAATTGGATTTTATTTTTCACTTTAAAACATAAAAAACAAAGTAATAAAGTAATGTTGAATAGTAATAGTAACAATGCACAAAGATAACTCATAACACCATATTTTATTAACTAGGAAAACCCTATCTAAAGGAAAACCCTAGTGGGGATGATACCCACTAGACAATATACTAATATATAAGTTCCTTGTTAGAGGATGGACCCTGTTAGGTGTCAATGAGAAAATTTAGTATAGAGAGTTCCTATTAGGAGACTCTAAATCCTTGTTATGAGATTCCAACCCTGTTAGGAGTTGTACCAACCCTATTAGAAGTTGTAGTATAGTAGATTCAAGATGAGCCCACTACCCAAACATGCACTTCCAATTACAAGAAGAGTTCACTACCTAGATAAGTAATCAGACTTTTGGAATATAGATTCTTTCTCATTTTGATCTCAGATCAAAAAATAGTTTCACAAACTTTGCATATATCACTTTAACAAAGGTTCACATACAATTGCTCAACATAATTTTTCCAAGATAGCATGCTCGAATTCACAAGATGTCCTTTCGATAAATACCATGCCTTTATACAAATTGTTGCTAGATCAGCTAAGACCATAATACACTTTTCCAACTAAGAGTAAACATCTAGGATGTTGGCCCTAATTGGACAAGTAATTATTTTGTAAACAAAATAATTCCTTTCCTTTAATTCCACTGTCCTATTCCACTGCTAAAACAAAAGTATCTCTTTTCTGTATAGTCTATACTAACTTTTGAGGTTATACACATCATCATCAACATGTGTATTGTCTCCATATAAATTTTCTAGTCATAATATGACATCATCAACAAGTTACAAACAAAGCAATACAATGTTGTATACCAAATTCATACTTCGACAATTTCTTAGTACCAAAAGTTAAGTATCTTTATATCCAAGGTTTCCTGTAAGCATGTACATCATGTGTTGACATAAATGACAATAATTACATATCCTTATTAGCCAATTGCCAACATTTTTTGATGCAGAGGTAAAACACAATGGAAGCAAACGCAATAGGAATAAGAACCAGCATCGACAAGAGATAGATTATAAAATTCTTCTATTTAATTTATCAAATGAACATTACATACATTAGCTCCTCCTGTAGATTTTGTTAACATCATAATGTTTTTGACACTTGAGTGCCAACACACTTAAACATATTTCACATTGGATGCCGAGTACATCATGCATGCCGAGTGATCTTCATGTGCTGAGTAGTTTTCAGATGCCGAGTGATCTTCATGTGCCAAGTAGTTTTCAGATGCCGAGTGAAGATCAACTGCCGAGTGAAAATTAGATATCGAGTGAAGTTTAGGTGTCAAGTGTTAACAAGTGCCGAGTAATACAATTTTGTTAAGGTGCCGAGCTATCCAGGAAATAGCATGTGCTGAGCATCAACAATACTTCAGGAGCCGAGTAACTCAGTATATCAGCATAAAAGTTTGTAATTGCACAAACTATGATGCAAATAGTTTTTACAGCTGACATAAGGTAAATTTTGAAGGATTTAATGATGAGATTGAATCTTTTATTTTCCCTATGCAATTTGCATGTAGCCAATAAGAAAAATGCTAAAGGCATGCAACCAATCACAAAAGATAAGTATTGAGCAGAAAATGAAGATTGACTATGGATCGTAGATCCATAACTAACCCTAAATCTTCAAATATCTTTATAAGGAAGACAAAACTTCATTGTAAAGTGTAAGAGACAAGAGGTGTGAGAAGACATACAAGGGTTCGTACGGAATTTTATTTTCAGAAGTGAGGATTATCAGATCACAAAAGGATCCAGATCAGAGAAAGCAGAACAAGTGCTTGCAATTAGCAATCAAGGATTGTAATCAGTTAGGTTTATTGTACCTAATACTCTCTAGCAATTGTATTAGAATGAAAAATCCTATGGTGATAGGTTAGCTTAACAGCTATTTCGATAAATCCTTTAACTAGGTGATGAAATCCTTTAACAGGGTAACACTTCATGTTAAGTGTTTGAAAGCCTCTAACCAGGTCATTATTGACATAGTGTAAAGCCTTTAACAGGGAAAACCATCAGAAGTGGTTGAACAATATTGTTGCAGTAATTTTTGTGGGTATCATCCCCGCCCTAGTTTTACCTTCTTATTCCTGGAGGGTTTCTGGGTTACCAAATTCCAGTGTTAAAGTGTTATTGATGCATGTGTTTTGTTACATGTTTATTTGATGTATTTACATGCATGCAATTTACTTTCAGTTCAGAGTTTTATTGACTAAAATATGATACTTATGATTCACCCCCCCTCCCCCCCCCCCCTCATAAGTACTCTTTCCATATTTAAATATTCCAACAATTGGTATCAAAGCTAATCCAGGTTCTCACAAGGAAAAGCCTAATAGCTTGAAGGAAAAGATCTAAAGATGGAAGCCTTCAAACTTGGAAAGATCATTGAAAATCAGGTGATAGATGTGCAACTTTCTTTGCATAGCTTGGAGGAATTAAGAAACAAGTTGAGAAACTCATTAAAAGAGAGGAAGGATCTAGCTATAGCTGAAAATGATATACACTACAAGGAGATTGATACCACCAACATATTTTCCAGTGGAGACACTAAAGAGTTTGATGTAGCAATAGTAGAATTGATGGAGAAAAATAAAATTCAAGCAGATGAGATAAGATCTCTCAAGATGGAACATGAATCATAGGCCATAATGATATGTGAAATTACTAAACACAAGAAAAGAGTAGTTGAAGAAAAAGTGATGTTGGAAAATGATAAAAGAAATCTTGCAAACAGACTTGAAGAAAAATGTAATGAACTAACAAGGATCTCAAACATGCAGATGGATACACTTGCCCAAATGATGAACCTTCATCATGAACTCAATGTAAAAGATATTGAGATCTCTACCTTGAAGATGTAGAATGAACAAATGCAGAATGAATTGAACAAAGAAAAAGAGGTAGCAGAGAATCTCAATAAATCAAGTGAAGCCATCAAGTATTTTGAACAGTTGCTGAAATCACCAAAATCTGCCCCTGATACATCAGGACTAGGATACAATAGCACTGAAGTTGGAGAATCATCAAAGAGTGCTAAACAAAGAAGTGATAAAGGTAAGAATTTAAAACCCACTTGTCATTACTGTAATAAGAAGGGACATACAGCTAATGTGTGCAGGAGTAGAAGATTCAATCAATCAAACATACCCAAAAGTTTCTGTCACAAGTGCAACATGCAAGGACATATGACACAAAATTGCAGATCCAATGTCACAAGGACTCAAAAATTTGATGGACATTGTTATAATTGCAAAAAGTATGGACATAGGGCATTTGAATGCAGATCAAAACCTATGTGGACATCAAATCAACTAGCAAAAATAGAAGGAAATGGAAGTCATTATCATTGGGATTACAACACCAGGTATAGTTGTCACTATTGTCAAGAATATGGACATATACCACAGAACTATATAAGAACACATTTCAAAGGAAACTACAAAAGATGGTTGAATCAAACTACATGTTTTAGTTGTTTGAAGACTGGTCATATCAACAAAAACTGTCCTACAAGATCAAAGGCACCCAAGATTGAAGATAACAAAGGAAAACAAAAGATTGACATTGAAAAGATAAGAGGGAAAATGAATAAGACTTAGAAAAAGAAAGAAGAGTGCAACACATCAAGTGGAGGGATCACTTCACCCAATGGGTCAAGCGATCATACTTCATCAAACTAAGCACAAAAAAAGTACACAGGACTGATATACAAGGCTATATCATACATCAATCCCAAGACAAAGAAGCTAAGCAAAGTATAAATCAGCATGAAACAAGATGCCAAGATAAAAACTAAATGTTGATGCCAAATTGCCTTTGGATGCCGAGTTAAAACAGATGCCAAGCTCCCAACAGCGATCGAGCTAATAACTAATGCCGAGTTGGATAACTCCAATGGAAGCCATGTAAAAGGGAAATAATGGAAGCCGAGTTAGGTCAAAATTTCTTTAGAAGCCGAGTTGGCAGTTGAGCATTCAATGCGATGAAATTAGGGTATATTATCATGATTTCAATTAGTTTTTTGCATCACGATCAAGAAGAAAAGGAGAAGAAAGAGATCTTAGCGACTTCATAGCAAGAATCTAGTGTTTCAAGCAGATTGCAATCTCATTCAACACGTTTTTCATCGATCTAAAGGTTTTTTTTTTTGTGCCAAGCTACGTAGTTTTATACCCATTTGTTGCATAAACCCTAGTTCTCAAAAATGGCGTCAAGTTCAAAGAAAGTTGGGGAGAAAGAGTCTTTTGAAGTCTAGTTAGTTTCAAATGAAGTGAAGCAACCTAATTTCCACCCTATTCCCAAAGTTGCTTACAAAAATGACCCAGCCGGAGCTCTCTCCCACATTCCCCCAAAAGTTGTAATGGTTCAAGATGTGAGAAAATGTTACAATTGCAAGATAGGAGCTCTAGGAGATATAAAGATTAGACAAGCTTATGATAAACTATGTGTAGATGGAGCATTGAAAGAATAATTTAAAATCGTTGAAAGAAAGGGTTTGACCCGAGTTTTAAGTTTTCCCACCGTATTCAAAACTGAATGGATTAGACTTGTATTGAGCAGAATTCATGGTGGAAACTTGTGGTTAGAAGATATGCCCATCAAATTTACAAAGGAAATTATACATAGAGTAATAGGGTACCCAACCCTAGATCGGTACAAGACCCTAAGAAGTGAATCAAAGGAGGTCATTGAAAGGAATACTGGTGTACAATGGAACAAAAGAGGAATGACAATTCATACTATAAAGTATCCTCTAGTTGAGTTTGTTGTTAGAGTTATTGCTCACAAATTCTATCAATCCAGTAGACTTAATAGTGTACTATGCATTGCAGTAGATGTAGGTTACAAATTGGTGAAAAAGGATCATACTTATGATCTTGCAAAACTGCAATTGCAAGAGATAAATGAAAACCTAGCTTCCATAAGAAGAACAAAGGGCACACAATGCAAATTTGGAGCAATCTTAGTTTTCATATTCTTGTATGTATAGAATGAATTTCATTCTTTTGGTAAAATAGCATGGAGGAATGACAGAACCATCATTGTACAAATTAATGAATATATAGAGCAAATGGGAGAAAATTTTGATACTTTGATGACAAGCTATTTTGAAGATTTCAAGAAAGCCATGAAGCAAAGGTCAAGGATACCAGCTTCATTAGTGGAAAAGCATACTAATGATATATGTTTCTTAGTTGACATTGATTTTACTTACATTCAAGCAATAATACCAAGGGTAAGATGGCTAAGGCCATTCGGTTACGAAATCAATATTGATGAGGCATCAGCAACAATAACTGCATTATTGGCAGAAGAAGTAGATAAAAATGCACCACATTTTGGCACTTATGATGTGGTAAGATAAAAAATAAACATGGAATTAAAAACTACTTCTACATTGAAGAAGAAAGAAAAATTAATCAAGAAGATCAAGAAGAAGTTTGTCAAAGAAATTGAGGCTGAGGCAGAAGAAGAAGAAGATGAAAGTGAGGATGAAGATGAGCAGGAACAAGGGCAAGTAGAACTAACTCAAGGTCTTGGAGAAGACAAGTTGGAAGGTGTAGAGGAAGAAGAAGCTAAGGAAGCACCAACTAAAGCTGAGCCAAAGAAGAGAAAGGCAACAAAACAACCTTCAGCCAAGCCTAGATCGAAGAAAGCTACCACTCCATCACCTCAAAAGCCAACAACATGAGCATGAACAAGAGCCTCTACTCAAGAGGCTAAATAGGAAATTACCAAGAAGAAACAAGTCAAGGAATCATAGGAAGAGCCGAGGAAAAGAAGAAGATATGTGGCTCAACTTGACACTGATGACAAAGAGCAAATAGAAAAGGTAAGCAATTCATTAGTTGTTACCTTCTGTAAAAGGATTGCATATGGTGACTTGAATAATTTAAATAAAGTTGATTTTAGTAAATTTAATAAAGAAGAAAAAAATAAAATAGAAGAAATAGTGTATGGAATGATGGCACAGTTCAAGTTCACTCCACTTGAACTAGATGGTCAATTGCCAAAGGAGCTGTCAAAAATTGTAGAAGACAGATATCATTTTTGCTTAAAAATGGAGAAGGAGATGAGGGAATCAACCCTAGCCAGTGTATTTCTAGATCTGACCAGAGAACAAGTCAGCAAAGTAGTCAAAAGACATAATAACAGGTTTACACCCAAATATAGGGCATTCTTTATACTTCAAAATAGAATGGAAGAGATTGTTCAAAGAACAATGAAATCGTGGAAGAATTTGTATAAAAAGATTGAAGATTTCCTTGAGGAAGAATACAAGGAAGAAGAAGCTATATCAATAGAGGAGAGGAGAAAAAGGAAAGAAGAAGAAGAAAAGAGAAGAGAACAAGAGAGGAAAGAAGAAGAAGAGAAGAAAAGAGAAGAAGAAAAGAAAGATGGAAATGAGGAAGAGACACAAAAATAGGATATAATGGCAATAGCTGAGCTAGAGCAGCAACCAGAACAGAGTGTCCAAGACACACAATTGCCACCCCCTAGCCCTCCACAAGCATCCATCCCACTTGTAGATACAATAACAATAACTGATGTTCCTGATACTTCTGGTCAGAATATCAATCCATTAACTACAGAAGATCTAAAAAGAATCCTTGACCAATCAACACAACAAGCAATATTATGTGCAGATCCAGTATTGGTCAGTATAGATGAGTTACATAAACTAGTAGAAAGTATAGTTAAAGATAAGGTGAATACACAAGAACCACCTTCTATCACAACTACTAGTAGTCAATTTGAAATACCAACAAGTATAATTGATGCTGCAAGACAAAAGCAAAGTGCAGCTGTAAAAAAAGGAAAAGAACAAATAGGACAGACTATTACATCTGATCCTACAACACAAATACAAAGTGCACTTCCACAGATAACAATAATTGATCATGGTGGATAGAAGGAGGAGAAAATAGTAAAAGCCCCTAAAGAATAGGAGGCAATTCAAACATTAATAAATTTGCCTACCTTGAGAACTCCTTCACACCAGCCATTGTAGATTTTAGTACCATCATCTAGTACTACCAGAGTTGCAAGGGTACTTCATTATGGAGACCCTGAATTAGATGAAGAGATATTCATACCGAGCTATGACTCAAAATCAATAACCATTGATCAAATCAATGAGGTGCAAGATGCACTAAATAGAAGGAAAAGACAGGAAATACTCAGGAAAGAGTATAAAAATAAGCAAACACTTTATGAGATCAAGGACATCTTTATGGATGCCTTCAGTTTGCAATCACCGGATGAGTCAAAGCATATCACAGAGCAACTAACAAACATTGTGGACCAGGTGACAAATGAAGACCTAGAAACCAATGCAAAACTTATGGAATGGTTAGAAAGAAAATTTCAAGGGAAAGTGAATGAGAAAATATCAAGACAAATTGCACTTTCACAAGTAGAATAGGCAAAGCTTATTGATAAGGTGAAGAAGGTACTTGAGAATATATTTTCACTGTACAAAAAGTTGTGTGATTTTTCATACTTCACACAAGAAACAAGCCAAAAGATACTGAGTTTGGAAATAAATTTAAACATTTCAAGCATGCAACTACCAAGTGATCCAGCTCAAAGTGAGAAGCATTTTCCTCAATCGCTTCACACTCACAAAGAAATAGCTGTCTTAATAGCAGATGAGGCTAATATTAAGGCCAAAGTAATACAGCTCCAATCCTCCATTACCCCACATTTAGAGATACTCCATAAAGAACAAGTATATGTTGAAAATGTACTCAAGAAAGATCCAAATCTTTCTACATTAGATGGACTTATTCAACTTGCTGCTGAGACTGCTATCCAGCATAAGTCACTAGAAATTGCTTTGAATAATTGGGATGCAGCTCTCAGAATGATTATGGAGGTAAATAGACATTTTTGGCTAAATATGGTCTTAACCCTTAAACATTCTTTGACATAAGTGTCAAAAAAGGGGAGATATAGATTGTAAAGGGGGAGATACAGATTAATAAGGGGAGAACAGATACAAAGGAGGAGCATTGATATATAGATAAGGCACAATCAACTCAGGGGGAGTTACAAATTTTTTGAGGTATATATTGTAAGTCACAACTTTTGATCAAAGTTTTCAATATGTACATACCAATCAGATTAGTAAATGTACTTATAAGGTTAGTTAAGTGTTTTTGTCACTCATATCAAAGGGGGAGATTGTTAACATCATAATATTTTTGACACTTGAGTGCCAACACACTTAAACATATTTCACATTGGATGTCGAGTACATCATGCATGCCGAATGATCTTCATGTGCCGAGTAGTTTTTAGATGCCAAGTGAAGATCAGCTGCCGAGTGAAAATCAGATACCGAGTGAAGTTTAGGTGCCGAGTGTTAACAAGTGCCGAGTAGCATGAGGTGCTGAGCAATACAATTTTGTTAAGGTGTCGAGCTATCTAGGAAACAACATGTGCCGAGCATCAGCAATACTTCAGGAGCCGAGTAACTCAGTATATCAGCATAAGAGTTTGTAATTGCACAAACTATGATGCAAACATTTTTTACAGTTGACATAAGGTAAATCTTGAAGGATTTAATGATGAGATCAAATCTTTTATTTTCCCTATGCAATTTGCATGCAGCCAATAAGAAAAATGCTAAAGGCATGCAACCAATCAGCAAAAGATAAGTATTGAGCAGAAAATGAAGATCGAATATGGATCGTAGATCCATACCTAACCCTAAATCTTCAAATATCTTTATAAGGAAGAAAAAACTTCATTGTAAAGTGTAAGAGACAAGAGGTGTGAGAAGACATACAAGGGTTCGTAAGGAATTTTATTTTTAGAAGTGAGGATTATCAGATCACAAAAGGATCCAGATTAGAGAAAGCAGAACAAGTGCCTGCAATCAACAATCAAGGATTGTAATCAGTTAGGTTTATTGTACCTAATACTCTCTAGCAATTGTATTAGAATGAAAAATCCTATGGTGATAGGTTAGCTTAACAACTATTTTGATAAATCCTTTAACTAGGTGATGAAATCCTTTAACAGGGTAACACTTCATGTTAAGTGTTTGAAAGCCTCTAACCAGGTCACTATTGACACAGTGTAAAGCCTTTAACAGGGTAGGCCTTTAACAGGGCAAACCATCAGAAGTGGTTGAACAATATTGTTGCAGTAATTTTTGTGGATATCATCCCCACCCCAGTTTTACCTTCTTATTCTTGGAGGGTTTTTGGGTTACCAAATTCCAGTGTTAAAGTGTTATTGATGCATGTGTTTTGTTACATGTTTATTTGATGTATTTACATGCATGCAATTTACTTTCAGTTAAGAGTTTTATTGACTAAAATATGATACTTATGATTCACCCCCCAACCCCCACAACACCACCCCCCCCCCCCCCTAATAAGTACTCTTTACATATTTGAATATTCCAACAGATTTCTTCTCTTTGTAACTTTTCTCTCAAGCTTGACCTAAACCTAAACCTAAAACTCTATTTATACTTGCCAAGATAATCTAGGAAACCTTCTAGATTATTACAATATAGAAAATTCTAGATCAATATAGATTATTACAAAATAGGAAAAACAACTTATAGAATACTCTAGATCAATATAGAATAGGGAAGAATGACCCCACAATGATCTATACAAATTCCAAGAAAATTATCTTATCCTAATGATGAAATCAAGATAATTTCTCAAGTCGGCTCATGCATAAAACTTGACCTAAATACTATATATAAAACTTTGACCTAAATACTTTATGTGGGTGCTCCTACACCATTTTTACCTACACTAAATCTTAGAGAAAGATCATTCTACTTTACATTTTGGTGAAACTAGAATATTCTACACTCTTTTACTTATGGTCTATTATTTAACAGTATGGCTTCTAGATCTATATGTTTCCTAATATCCATTAGACACACAAAGTGAGCATCTTGTTAGTTAAGATTGTGTCTATTGTAATTGATTATTATTTAATTAACAATTCTATTTTCACTCCTAATAATAATTTAAAAATGTCATTATTATTTAATTAATATCTATTTATTTATTTTTTCTTTACCTAGTATTATTTTCTATCTTTTCTAAGGTCTAAAAAGTCATAAAAAATTATCCAATAATTCATTTACCTAGATCTTTAGCTCCTTCTCATATTTATTTTTAATTTTTTTTTTTAAAACTTGTCATCTATTGATTATTAGTCCCGCCTATAAATAGGCAGAGACTAAAGTTTTCATATCATTCTTACCTAGTAATTCATTCTTCAAAAATTGTTTGTAGTCATTTTATCTTATGTTCTACAAAAATATTTTGTTAAAATGAAAATTTGATATTCAATTTTTATTTTATGATGGGCCAGTGTTGATTTTCTTAGTGGTCCTTTTGTTTTTCTAATGGAAAAATTAAGAAAATTTATCTAGCAACATTTGGACATATGCTGAAAAGTACATAGACTAGGACTCATTCAATAGGTGGTAGATGTATTTTAGGAGTAGTGGCTTGTACTCTTCCAATGTGGTGGCATTTATTAGCAGACACATGTCTCTTCATGTGTTATGTGCATGCATGACTATGACAAACCCTATAGCTTCTTTTGTGTTTTTTCTAGAGTTTTGATCGCCAACAGTCTAATTGTTTTGAGTTGTAAGAAAGATGTTAATATTGATATACATATACCCTCTATCTTATAAGAAAGGAGTCTCATTTGGGGGTTCTAGAGCTAAAGGTGATGAGTGAAGATTCTTAGGATGTCCTTTGCAATGCCATTAACAACTGCAATGCTAATATTAGATAGCATTGGGAAGGTGTGGAAGATGACCTATTTACTAGCGTGGAAAATTTTGCATGTCAAAATCCCAATTGGAAACAATCTCTTTTTTATTAGCCCTCCTACAAGCTACCCCTTTTGCTGTAAAAGAGAGATTATTAAGCACACATTTTGGTTCTGTTCTTATGCCCAGAAGCTCTGGAGGTTCCTCTTTTCCACCTTTCCAACTTTATTTCCTAAAACTTGGTTTTTCTTTAACCCTTAATCATATCATTCAATCCTTTAGGAACATTATCCTTAAATAGATTTGGTGGTTAAGGTGTATGGTTGTCTTTACACACACTTTCCATTAGTTTGAGGTTGAGTATGTGATGGTTACTTTAGATTTCTTTCCTCTGCTCCTTACTCTTAAAGCCACCCTTCAGACTAATATAGATCTTAGAAAGTCACTCAAACATATAAATTATCATCTTTGTGCTTTTGAATAAAAGTTCAAAGTTCACACTAATCAAGCCGTCATTAGTTAGTCTTGTACAATATGGTGTTAAAATCTATTCTTTCAACCTGCAATATATACATCTTGGTTGTAACATTGCTTCAGCTTTCTTTAGCAATGGCTGTTGATACTTTGAAGAAAGCCAAGTTGAAGGAGGTTTGGAAGTAGTTGCTACATTCATTTACAATATTCTCAACTACGCTATTAACTCGGATAGACATTTGTTGTAATATAGTTATTACTGTTATACTAGATAGCATTGTATATTTTGTCATATATTTGTAAAAAGTTAAATTTTAAAAAAATAAAATGCCTTGTCATCAATGTTATTATTTTACAAAAAAAATATGGAAACTTCTTCTAACTAGAAACTTCTAAATGACATTTAGAATAGATGTTTCTTTGTATGCACTCCACACAATCATTGCTCTGATCTATGTTGTGATGTGTATGTAAGCAACAACTCCCAACTGAAAAGGTAATTATATTTTTGTTGTTCTGAGTGGGGTATAATTTTTTTTGGAAAATTGTGGCTTGGGAGATTTTTTTAATACAATTTTCATTTGATGGTTTTACTAACATTGTTTTGTAGGTATTGTAAAATTATTGTAGATTTTTTTAAAGTTGTTTTAGGTGTTTTTCCAATCATTTTAACTAAAATTTGTATCAATTTTTGTTGTTAGTGTATCCCTTTCATCCAATTTTTGTTTGAATTTTTTCATGCCCAATCATGTTTCTTTATGGTTCAATGTTCAAAGATTCCATAAGTAGATGGAATTCACTTTGGCTCTTGAGACACATAGATCAATGAAGTGACAAACTCACAACAAATACATAGGAGAGTTATTATACTTCAAACCTAAGATTTTTGTTAGCCCGCAAGCAAGATTTCTTCAATGTTTTTACACTATGTACAAACATTTATTTTACATCCCTATTTGGTTAGTTGCATAATCAACAAATCTAGAAAAATTTGTAAAAGCTTCGCCCTTTCATAGAGTAATATTTGAAATCTTTGGCATAAAAAAATCCTAAATTTCACGAATTTTCTCATTTTATCTCCATTCATCTGTGAAAGTACATAGCAATGTCTATTGGCACAAAAATAAGGTGTTGCAAGGTAGTTCGTAGATGTTGCTCTACTACAATTTAAGGAAAAGCTTGAGAATGGATTCTCACTTATTATTTTCCTGTGCTTCATATGAACTTATTATTTAAATTAATATTGATTGAAGTTTTCTTTTTCCCGATTTGCTTTATTTGCTAATTGTTTATGGGTGTTCACTATTTTTACTATGATTTACCTTTTATGTACATTTTATTTGACATGTGAAACTTACTAGGATTTCTAATTGTTTATGTTTTAAAATAGATCTATTAAATTTTTTCATTTTCTAAAATTTATTCATGTATAATTATCATTTTTAAGTGGATATATCCTTAAAATATAAGATTTATAATTTAAAAACTATATATAAAAAATCTCTTTATGCAACAATTATGTATCATTTAATTTAAGCTTTTAAGAATTCTAAAATTCTAAAAAAGAATTTCTATAATATTTTGTATGAAATTTATTACTATTAATCTATAAATAATGGGTATTTTAGTTTACTTGTTATGTAGAAATATTAAATTTACTAATGAGCAAAAAGATAAAGTATTGAATATAAAATAATAATTATAGATATGGATATTAAAGTTTACATATTATTTAGTTATATACTCATTAAATTAAAACTTTAAATAAAAAATATAATTATATTATTTTCTTAAGTTTAAATCTATATATAGTAAATATAATTATATAACAATTGGCATTACAACTATCATTTACAATTGAATCTTCTTTGTTATAATAAAATGAATATTGACTTATAAATTGGTTATAAGTTTAATTTCATATATACTTAGTTTAAGTTGATTATAAGTTTGATTTTTCATAATACCATTAGAGAGCTTCATCCGTCACACACACACACACACACACACACACACACACACACACACACACACACACACACACACACACAATATTATAGTTATTTAAATTAAATAATAAATTAATATAGTATGTTACTAATTTTCTATCAATCTCTTCTATTTTTCTTATTACACGGGACTCGTGCTGTAACACAACTCTTGTTTTCATACTCCTCTTAATCACATGTTTCCAACTAATTTTTATCAATTTTTTTCACAATGATCTAAACAATGATTAATTATAATTTGATTAACGCAAGTTCTCGTGTGTATCTACATCTCACAGCCTATACTTGCATGAAATAACATAAGGTACTTGGGGTATGGAGAAAATTTGGTATCCCCTATATATCTAAATTTTAAAATCTCTCATGTAGTTGAAGTATATGAACACTCCAAATATACCATTTTTGAGATCCTTCCAAACTATTTGGAAGTACTTTGACATAATCCATATCATTTGCCCTATCTAGTATTTCCTAAGATTTATTTCCATTCTTCATTCTCTTACAATATTGAGACACCCTATCTAAAATATTCCATTACAACCACTTATCCATCTCTCCTTCCTTGAGATCACTCAAAAATTGTGGACCCTTGATTTTCCTCTCTAATTCTAGCATTCATTTCTCTCTTTAAAATTCTTCAGGCACTTATCCATCTATCATTTCTTGAGCTCTCAAGAATCTTCCACCCTTAATTTTCCTTTTTAATTCTATCATCCATTTCTCTCTTGAAAAATCTACAAAGTGAAGATGTTTCTTAGCCATTTAAGAAATTTGAATGTAATGTTATGATGTCTCAATGAGTGTTTGACATGCAAACATGGTCAAAATTGATTTAATTACTTGTAGTGTAATAAGAAAGTTCAATCTTAGTATTATGTGCTTTTATTATTCATGAGTGCAATTTATTTTGTATTCCTTAATCATCTCATTTAAACTATAATTTGGGTAAAAAAGTTTAGTTTTAGCTACTAATATATGTTACATTTCACTTGCATGCATTTATGGCACACTCAGTGGGACTCATGCCCCTCTCATTGAAATCATTTTATAATAATTAGTTTTTCCCTCTTTGTAGGTTATAATTTGGTTATTTGTGTCTTGTAGTTTGGTGTATGTATCACCTAATGTGATGATTTTTTTAAGATCATATTGACATGTTTTGTCAACTTTTTAATCACTTCATTTTCAATTTTTTGATAAGGTAGTATTTTAACATAAAACTGTAGTGTACAATTTCACCCATCACCTTTGATTGTGTAGATTCTAACACTTTTATTTGTGAGGGTTTCATTCATAATGCCCCTTTGCCTTTAGTATAGATATTGATAAAGTTATGTATACACATTTTATATAGGTGTCTCTTCCTTATGTTTTTTATAATAAAAGTAGAAAGAGGGTGTTGGCCCTTGGAACAATAGAATTAGCACATTAATAACACTTTTATCACATCCAACACATTCATAGCGAAAGAGAGAAACCCTACTTTTACCTCTATCAAATAAATAGTACAAACCATGTAGAGTATATAAAGTATAATCATGAAAGTCTATAACTTGAAAGTAACTATAGACACTTCATTATGTAGGGTGGGTATTACCAGTCTTGATTAACCAATTTAAAAAGCCATCTAGCCTTCTATGAACCAAATAGAAAAGCGTAACATGAACCATGAAAACTAGTTTTTAGAACTTCCACCCAACCACTTGGATAGTAGCATAGCAGTCCACTCCTCCTTAAGGAACTCAAATAGTTTCATGTAGTCCTCGTCACTCTTGGCCTCGATGCTAGTAATTTTCTCGTACATCATGTAGAGAGTGAAAGAGCACGCACCCATGACCTTCATAGATTTTTTTTAGAGTCTTCAATCTACCTATTGAACCTATCTATGTCATTCTTTAGCTCCTTAACCATGCCTTTGAGCGTCGATAGTTGGTTCTTTATATTCCCTAGCATCCTACCAGCTTTGCTAGTGATGGTGTCCATCTTTGTATCCTCCTAAAAATAATTCTACTAGGGAGTGGGGTCAAAAGTAGGGGTTGGGTGTCAAGTTAGGTTATACATAGGGCCAACATGAGAGTAGGACGGGGTGACTTTTTTATCAATAGGGGAAGGGGAGTTGTGGATCTTATTGGAAAAGTGGATTTAAGACTCATTTGTGGCATTCATAAGAGAATTATTAGACTCTATGGACATTTTTTTTTAGGGCCTACTTGCATTTTTCTTTGGAAACTCTATTAGAGCTATAGGCACCAAGGGTCTCATTTTTGTCTTGAAAGTCAACCATTATAACCTCTTTTTCAATTTTTCTAGGAAATCTAGTGTGCTTAGTGCTAGTTTTTTCACTAAAACTAGGGGGAGGAAGACTCATTTTACTCCCTTTTCCCACTGGTGTTAGCCTGGGAAGTACCACCTTCATGGGTGGAACACAAGGGGATAGTTTGATGCATAGTAATGATAGGTACATTAATTGGGGGAAACTGGGCATGATATAAATTGTAAAACCTAAACATAAGGTCCTCATGTAGAATAACATTTTCCTTTCCCTTATGGATAACTTCAATGTTATAATCAATTTAGTGAAGAAAAAAAATAAAATGGAAATGAGGTCTTTCTTTCATATATGATTGAGGAAATGGAGATTATAGAAGTAGAAGAGAACAAACTTGCCTTCTAGGGTGAAATATTTTATGACAATTTGGCAAACCTATGTCCAGATACTTAGAAGGTGCTCCCTGCTAAACCTCCCTACCTCTTCATAGGTTCTTCATTGGGAGGCTTAAAGAACTAGTTGAGAGCATCATAATTTGATTTTTTTCTCATTTTTTTCCATTTCTTCCCTTCCACAAAGAGCCTTGTATCATTCGCAATGACCTCCTCATTTATCTCGTCCTTATGTTAAAAATGAATTTTTTTAAACTAATATTAGTCTCAAGTTTTAGTCAAGAAATAACTTTTAGAAAAAAATCTACCAAACCATCCCTCACCCCTAGTGTTACAACAAAAAATGTCAATTAAAATATATAGTAACTAATTAAATTGATTTTATAGAATTCAATGCTTGGCACATATATTTGTAAATCACCATAGTCAGTATAAATTTTAGTGATTATATTTAGGCATTAAATTTGCACATTTTTATAGTATATAAAGAACATTTTTTAAATTGAACTTGTATTTTGTATTTCAATGAATTGTTTTGCATGTATTCTTATTAGTTTGATCATCTTTTGGTTTGGTTGAACCTTAAAATTTATGTCATTTATTGTATTTCTCTTGAAACAGTTATTTTGTAGCCCTACAATAAGATGAGGACACAAATAGCATATTTTATTGTAGGATTTCTTGTCAAAGAATGTCATCTTCAATTAATTTTGGTTAAGAATAAACTAGTTTAAAGGGTGAATGTACATGTTTTGTATTCTTATCAAAATCCTAAAATGTAAACTCTCATCTTTCACTAAGAAATATTGATGATAAAAAATATTAAAGCTTAATTTTCATTTTCTAAATATATTATCCACTATGTATATGTCCTTCACTTGTTCTTAATGCAACCTAGGATGCCTAAATTAGACAACATAATTGGGGATTTCATAACCCCAAATGAGCACTTCAACAAAATTTATTCATGAAGCATATAAAAATGAAAATTCAATTTTTAAATAATATAGAAATTGTTTTTTTTGATACAATAATGAGTCCCTTGTCTCATTATAGAACATGGTGAAGGAGTCTTTTATTGTATTGAGGCTCATTGTTGTTGATAAAAAATTTAATCATGGACTTAAGCCTTCTGTATATTGGTGTACACATTTATTCCATATGTATAAACTTTATTAATAATAAAATTCCACACATAATTGAGGAGGGGGGGGGGGGGGGGGGGGGGGGGGGTGTGGTGGGGTGGGTGTTTGTGGGGGAGGGGGTGAATCGGTTATGAGCAATTAAACTTAAATCCATAACTTATAAAGGCCTAATTCTAATGATTAAACTAAGGATTTACAAGAAGAGAAAAATGCACCATTACACAATGATATGTTGAATAGGGAAACCCTTAATTAGAGGGAAAACCCTTGTGTGGATGAAACCCATAAGATAGTGTACTAATATATATGGTCTTTGTGAAAGGATGTGACCCTATTAGTATCCAATTACAATGTATTTAGTACAATTGTACTTGTTAGAGGATAGATCCTTGGAAAGAGAATTTGAACCCTTGTTATAAGTTTATAACATTGTTAAATGTTAATAGGGAAACAAATAGATCCATTGCCTAAATTTAGTTAGCAACTATGAAGATCAAAATTCAAGATAAAAAATTCAAATCAAGTGAATTAATTGATCTACAACCTACTTCCAATAAGTTACTTTGAAGCCCAATATAATCAATCAAATCAATCTCTATTATTTTATGATCATCCAAAATTAACTCTCGTACCTTCTAACCAAATCCATAATACATGATCTATGTGATGCTTTACAACCAAGGGAAACATATTTCCTTAATATCTTTTTTCTAAATAACTAATTAGGTTAGCTTGTTAGAGCTTCCCCAATGTATGTTCAATCACATACATGAACACACTAAGAAATATAAGCCTTCTAAATCATCATTACAATTAATACATTAAGATTCCCACACATTAAAATATAACTAATCTATTTTACAATGAGGATCAATATGTTTCCTCAACTTAATCAGTTTCCAATGAAATATACTACACAATTCAAAACAATGACTTTTCTAGAATAATTCTCAAGCCTTCCTATCATGAATATATGTGCATGAACATGTCTTCTACCATAGACTAAGCTCATTGACATTACTTCAACTATGTTGATAAGATATAGTCAATATGCTACCTATTATCTCTATCAAACATTTTTGTACACTAGTTTATTACCAGTCTTAACCAAATAACTTGTAACTCATCTAGAACTTTATATAAACTCTAGTAAACATAGATATGATATTTATACACATCCTTCTGCAAAAATATAAGATCACATAAATCATATTTTTATATGCCTACTGGAAATTTGTCTAGGGTAGATGCTATAAGGTTGTCATTTATGGCAACATATATTCATGATTAAGTGAGAAAATCACAAAGATGAAGTTTTGATAGAAGGACTTAGAAAATTGTCAAAGTATCACAAATTTTATCTATCAACATGTGCACTATTTTGATTAGAGTAGTTCATATAGGTATTATTGGCATGTGTACTCTTAGGTACAACACACATCGTATGTAGGTATGTATGTGAGGTTGTACAGACAATACATACATAATTATTACAATTTTTCTAGTTACTTTAATGAGTTGAAAAAATAGGATAAAGAAAAGGAATTAAGTATTTTATGTTAAGGAATTCTTTTTTTTATCAAAATAATTACTTGACCAATTAGGGATGATATCCTAGATGTTAACTGTAAGTGAGAATGATATAATTTTGTATTTTAAAGTGTGTAAAGGTATGAAGGTTGGAAGTGTAGGTTATTATGAAATAACTTGGTATAAATGACATAACTTGAGATGTGAAGTTTTTTTATATTGATGAGATTGAAATGCTATTATTTTTAGATCAGAATTATGATGTCAAATCAAAGAAATACAAACATATAATCAATTTTGTGAGGAACATAAAAGCAAAATTAGATATTGAAGATATCAATAGTAGTAATAGGTTTTGTACTTAGATATTGTATTGAATGATATTATTCTATATTGCATGTTTGGGAAGTGTGCTCATATTGCATGCCATTTGTAATTGCAATAACAACTCCTAAAAAGGTTGAGGCTTCTAACTAGGTCTAGTCCTCTAACAAGGACCACAACACTATATAGATATAATAGACTCCTAACAGGCTCAATATCTTTCACAAGATACTTTTTATTAGTAGAACATTTTGTTAGTACCATACCCACTAGGGATTTTTCTTGGCTAGGTCATCCCTAGTTAACAAAATATGGTGTTTTGTGTTTCTTAACTTTATGGTTGTGTTTACTATTTAGAAAAATATTTCTACTTTCATATCCAAGTTATGAGATTGTTAATGATACCATAAATTGGGCAAAAGTTTAAGGAATACTTATTCACACACCCCCCGCAACCCCCCCCACCCCCAAAAGAAGCAGAAGAAGAAGAAGAAGAAGAAGAAGAAGAAAAAGAATTCCTATTTCTAAAAATTGGTATTAGATAATAGTTAGTAATAGAAGTCCTAATAAATTGAGTAAGATCTCTATGGATATGGATCTGTCATAGAAGAACCTAGAAGAGTCTCTTAAATAGCTTGATGTACTTACAAAAGAAAGAAATAATTTGTAAGACAAGTATGAAGATGCTAAAAACTATATTGAGAAGTTGAAGGAAAAAATAGAACATATAGGATCTAAGAAAGAGTCTAAAGAATAGACCAAGGATTGCAATGAATTTTCAAGGCTTAAGAAATAGAATGAGTTTTTGAAACATGAGCTAGAGATTACAAATCTGAATTTGAGCTTGGAGGATGATGATAAGAACAATAAATCATATTTGATATTTTAGAATGTAGATCTAAGATCTAAAAATGTAAAGATGACATATGAACTTGAGTCATCAAATTTGTGGTATGCAGATTTTGAAAAGTATAATGTAATTGTGAAAGGAGAGCTAACATGGTCTAAGAAACATCTTGAGAAGTTATACTCCAGTACTGAGAATCTTGATGATTGAATTTATATACAAAGACCCTATTATGATAAGATTGATATTGTATATTTTGAAGGAGAATCATCTAAGAAAAGATATTATAAAGGAATAAGATATTGTGATTCATCAGTGTAAGCATGTTAAAGAAATTCTGAAGATGTACCTAAGAAACTTGAACAAGCTGA
This sequence comes from Cupressus sempervirens, assembly GCA_028749045.1. NCBI lineage: Eukaryota > Viridiplantae > Streptophyta > Pinopsida > Cupressales > Cupressaceae > Cupressus > Cupressus sempervirens. Next base: position 137,596,433 of record CM053787.1, read on the forward strand.
ATCACCTAAAGAAGTAAGGAACCAAATTAGAGGAAGATGTTATGCATGTAACGAATTTGGTCACATGAATAAAGATTATACAAGTAAGTCATTTAAACCCCACTTTTGGTTATTGTTATAATTGTCATGGTTTTGGTTTTAGAGATATTGAATATAAGAAACCTAAATTCAATAACGATAATAGTAGAATTTTTAGAGGTACTAACCCTGTAGGTGATAGACCTATTGGAGGAGTCAATCTTATAAGGAATGGAATTATGTATTATACGTGCAACAACTTTGAGCATATAGTGTAAGGAAACTTGAAACAAAATAATAACCATTTCCACATAACCCATAATAGATCTAAAATAAATATGTAATTAAATCCACATGCAAGAGAATAGACAACATACCCACAAAAATTGTGACACAACATATACCCTGGGAAACCCTTATTGAGGTCAAAATAATACAGCCACCAAAAAGAATCCATCATCATGTATTATTGAGCAAAACACCATTGCAAGTCAACCATAGAAGCCTTCAAA